>CM077034.1:20506265-21168765 GCA_039090855.1 Macrothele yani
TATTATTATTAAAAACAGGAAACAGCACAATCAAAGAGCAATAGTCTAGAGCAGAGGTTCTTAACCTATTATTATCGAAAACAGGAAACAGCAGAATCAAAGCACAACAGCCAGGAGCAATGGTTATTAACCTATTATTATTAAAAACAGGAAACAGCACAATCAAAGAGCAATAGCCTAGAGCAGAGGTTCTTAACCTATTATTATCGAAAACAGGAAACAGCAGAATCAAAGCACAACAGCCAGGAGCAATGGTTATTAACCTATTATTATTAAAAACAGGAAACAGCACAATCAAAGAGCAATAGCCTAGAGCAGAGGTTCTTAACCTATTATTGTTGAAAACAGGAAACAACACAATCAAAGAACAACAGCCTAGAGAAGCGGTTCTTAACATATTATTATCGAAAACAGGAAACAGCAGAATCAAAGCACAACAGCCAGGAGCAATGGTTATTAACCTATTATTATTAAAAACAGGAAACAGCACAATCAAAGAACAATAGCCTAGAGCAGAGGTTCTTAACCTATTATTATCGAAAAACAGGAAACAGCAGAATCAAAGCACAACAGCCAGGAGCAATGGTTATTAACCTATTATTATTAAAAACAGGAAACAGCACAATCAAAGAGCAATAGCCTAGAGCAGAGGTTCTTAACCTATTATTGTTGAAAACAGGAAACAACACAATCAAAGTACAACAGCCTAGAGAAGCGGTTCTTAACCAACCATTATTGAAAACAGCAAACAGCACAATCAAAGAACCACAGTCTAGAGCAACGGTTCCTAACCTATTATTATCGAAAACAGGAAACAGCAGAATCAAAGCACAACAGCCAGGAGCAATGGTTATTAACCTATTATTATTAAAAACAGGAAACAGCACAATCAAAGAACAATAGCCTAGAGCAGAGGTTCTTAACCTATTATTATCGAAAACAGGAAACAGCAGAATCAAAGCACAACAGCCAGGAGCAATGGTTATTAACCTATTATTATTAAAAACAGGAAACAGCACAATCAAAGAGCAATAGCCTAGAGCAGAGGTTCTTAACCTATTATTGTTGAAAACAGGAAACAACACAATCAAAGAACAACAGCCTAGAGAAGCGGTTCTTAACATATTATTATCGAAAACAGGAAACAGCAGAATCAAAGCACAACAGCCAGGAGCAATGGTTATTAACCTATTATTATTAAAAACAGGAAACAGCACAATCAAAGAGCAATAGCCTAGAGCAGAGGTTCTTAACCTATTATTATCGAAAACAGGAAACAGCAGAATCAAAGCACAACAGCCAGGAGCAATGGTTATTAACCTATTATTATTAAAAACAGGAAACAGCACAATCAAAGAGCAATAGCCTAGAGCAGAGGTTCTTAACCTATTATTATCGAAAACAGGAAACAGCAGAATCAAAGCACAACAGCCAGGAGCAATGGTTATTAACCTATTATTATTAAAAACAGGAAACAGCACAATCAAAGAGCAATAGCCTAGAGCAGAGGTTCTTAACCTATTATTCTTGAAAACAGGAAACAACACAATCAAAGAACAACAGCCTAGAGAAGCGGCTCTTAACATATTATTATCGAAAACAGGAAACAGCAGAATCAAAGCACAACAGCCAGGAGCAATGGTTATTAACCTATTATTATTAAAAACAGGAAACAGCACAATCAAAGAACAATAGCCTAGAGCAGAGGTTCTTAACCTATTATTATCGAAAACAGGAAACAGCAGAATCAAAGCACAACAGCCAGGAGCAATGGTTATTAACCTATTATTATTAAAAACAGGAAACAGCACAATCAAAGAACAATAGCCTAGAGCAGAGGTTCTTAACCTATTATTATCGAAAACAGGAAACAGCAGAATCAAAGCACAACAGCCAGGAGCAATGGTTATTAACCTATTATTATTAAAAACAGGAAACAGCACAATCAAAGAGCAATAGCCTAGAGCAGAGGTTCTTAACCTATTATTGTTGAAAACAGGAAACAACACAATCAAAGAACAACAGCCTAGAGAAGCGGTTCTTAACATATTATTATCGAAAACAGGAAACAGCAGAATCAAAGCACAACAGCCAGGAGCAATGGTTATTAACCTATTATTATTAAAAACAGGAAACAGCACAATCAAAGAGCAATAGCCTAGAGCAGAGGTTCTTAACCTATTATTATCGAAAACAGGAAACAGCAGAATCAAAGCACAACAGCCAGGAGCAATGGTTATTAACCTATTATTATTAAAAACAGGAAACAGCACAATCAAAGAGCAATAGCCTAGAGCAGAGGTTCTTAACCTATTATTCTTGAAAACAGGAAACAACACAATCAAAGAACAACAGCCTAGAGAAGCGGCTCTTAACATATTATTATCGAAAACAGGAAACAGCAGAATCAAAGCACAACAGCCAGGAGCAATGGTTATTAACCTATTATTATTAAAAACAGGAAACAGCACAATCAAAGAACAATAGCCTAGAGCAGAGGTTCTTAACCTATTATTATCGAAAACAGGAAACAGCAGAATCAAAGCACAACAGCCAGGAGCAATGGTTATTAACCTATTATTATTAAAAACAGGAAACAGCACAATCAAAGAGCAATAGCCTAGAGCAGAGGTTCTTAACCTATTATTATCGAAAACAGGAAACAGCAGAATCAAAGCACAACAGCCAGGAGCAATGGTTATTAACCTATTATTATTAAAAACAGGAAACAGCACAATCAAAGAGCAATAGCCTAGAGCAGAGGTTCTTAACCTATTATTATCGAAAACAGGAAACAGCAGAATCAAAGCACAACAGCCAGGAGCAATGGTTATTAACCTATTATTATTAAAAACAGGAAACAGCACAATCAAAGAGCAATAGCCTAGAGCAGAGGTTCTTAACCTATTATTGTTGAAAACAGGAAACAACACAATCAAAGAACAACAGCCTAGAGAAGCGGTTCTTAACATATTATTATCGAAAACAGGAAACAGCAGAATCAAAGCACAACAGCCAGGAGCAATGGTTATTAACCTATTATTATTAAAAACAGGAAACAGCACAATCAAAGAGCAATAGCCTAGAGCAGAGGTTCTTAACCTATTATTATCGAAAACAGGAAACAGCAGAATCAAAGCACAACAGCCAGGAGCAATGGTTATTAACCTATTATTATTAAAAACAGGAAACAGCACAATCAAAGAGCAATAGCCTAGAGCAGAGGTTCTTAACCTATTATTATCGAAAACAGGAAACAGCAGAATCAAAGCACAACAGCCAGGAGCAATGGTTATTAACCTATTATTATTAAAAACAGGAAACAGCACAATCAAAGAGCAATAGCCTAGAGCAGAGGTTCTTAACCTATTATTCTTGAAAACAGGAAACAACACAATCAAAGAACAACAGCCTAGAGAAGCGGCTCTTAACATATTATTATCGAAAACAGGAAACAGCAGAATCAAAGCACAACAGCCAGGAGCAATGGTTATTAACCTATTATTATTAAAAACAGGAAACAGCACAATCAAAGAACAATAGCCTAGAGCAGAGGTTCTTAACCTATTATTATCGAAAACAGGAAACAGCAGAATCAAAGCACAACAGCCAGGAGCAATGGTTATTAACCTATTATTATTAAAAACAGGAAACAGCACAATCAAAGAACAATAGCCTAGAGCAGAGGTTCTTAACCTATTATTATCGAAAACAGGAAACAGCAGAATCAAAGCACAACAGCCAGGAGCAATGGTTATTAACCTATTATTATTAAAAACAGGAAACAGCACAATCAAAGAGCAATAGCCTAGAGCAGAGGTTCTTAACCTATTATTGTTGAAAACAGGAAACAACACAATCAAAGAACAACAGCCTAGAGAAGCGGTTCTTAACATATTATTATCGAAAACAGGAAACAGCAGAATCAAAGCACAACAGCCAGGAGCAATGGTTATTAACCTATTATTATTAAAAACAGGAAACAGCACAATCAAAGAGCAATAGCCTAGAGCAGAGGTTCTTAACCTATTATTATCGAAAACAGGAAACAGCAGAATCAAAGCACAACAGCCAGGAGCAATGGTTATTAACCTATTATTATTAAAAACAGGAAACAGCACAATCAAAGAGCAATAGCCTAGAGCAGAGGTTCTTAACCTATTATTCTTGAAAACAGGAAACAACACAATCAAAGAACAACAGCCTAGAGAAGCGGCTCTTAACATATTATTATCGAAAACAGGAAACAGCAGAATCAAAGCACAACAGCCAGGAGCAATGGTTATTAACCTATTATTATTAAAAACAGGAAACAGCACAATCAAAGAACAATAGCCTAGAGCAGAGGTTCTTAACCTATTATTATCGAAAACAGGAAACAGCAGAATCAAAGCACAACAGCCAGGAGCAATGGTTATTAACCTATTATTATTAAAAACAGGAAACAGCACAATCAAAGAGCAATAGCCTAGAGCAGAGGTTCTTAACCTATTATTATCGAAAACAGGAAACAGCAGAATCAAAGCACAACAGCCAGGAGCAATGGTTATTAACCTATTATTATTAAAAACAGGAAACAGCACAATCAAAGAGCAATAGCCTAGAGCAGAGGTTCTTAACCTATTATTATCGAAAACAGGAAACAGCAGAATCAAAGCACAACAGCCAGGAGCAATGGTTATTAACCTATTATTATTAAAAACAGGAAACAGCACAATCAAAGAGCAATAGCCTAGAGCAGAGGTTCTTAACCTATTATTGTTGAAAACAGGAAACAACACAATCAAAGAACAACAGCCTAGAGAAGCGGTTCTTAACCAACCATTATTGAAAACAGCAAACAGCACAATCAAAGAACCACAGTCTAGAGCAACGGTTCCTAACCTATTATTATCGAAAACAGGAAACAGCAGAATCAAAGCACAACAGCCAGGAGCAATGGTTATTAACCTATTATTATTAAAAACAGGAAACAGCACAATCAAAGAGCAATAGCCTAGATCAGAGGTTCTTAACCTATTATTATCGAAAACAGGAAACAGCAGAATCAAAGCACAACAGCCAGGAGCAATGGTTATTAACCTATTATTATTAAAAACAGGAAACAGCACAATCAAAGAGCAATAGCCTAGAGCAGAGGTTCTTAGCCTATTATTGTTGAAAACAGGAAACAACACAATCAAAGAACAACAGCCTAGAGAAGCGGTTCTTAACCAACCATTATTGAAAACAGCAAACAGCACAATCAAAGAACCACAGTCTAGAGCAACGGTTCCTAACCTATTATTATCGGAAACAGGAAACAGCAGAATCAAAGCACAACAGCCAGGAGCAATGGTTATTAACCTATTATTATTAAAAACAGGAAACAGCACAATCAAAGAGCAATAGCCTAGAGCAGAGGTTCTTAACCTATTATTGTTGAAAACAGGAAACAACACAATCAAAGAACAACAGCCTAGAGAAGCGGTTCTTAACATATTATTATCGAAAACAGGAAACAGCAGAATCAAAGCACAACAGCCAGGAGCAATGGTTATTAACCTATTATTATTAAAAACAGGAAACAGCACAATCAAAGAACAATAGCCTAGAGCAGAGGTTCTTAACCTATTATTATCGAAAACAGGAAACAGCAGAATCAAAGCACAACAGCCAGGAGCAATGGTTATTAACCTATTATTATTAAAAACAGGAAACAGCACAATCAAAGAGCAATAGCCTAGAGCAGAGGTTCTTAACCTATTATTATCGAAAACAGGAAACAGCAGAATCAAAGCACAACAGCCAGGAGCAATGGTTATTAACCTATTATTATTAAAAACAGGAAACAGCACAATCAAAGAGCAATAGCCTAGAGCAGAGGTTCTTAACCTATTATTATCGAAAACAGGAAACAGCAGAATCAAAGCACAACAGCCAGGAGCAATGGTTATTAACCTATTATTATTAAAAACAGGAAACAGCACAATCAAAGAGCAATAGCCTAGAGCAGAGGTTCTTAACCTATTATTGTTGAAAACAGGAAACAACACAATCAAAGAACAACAGCCTATAGTAGCGGTTCTTAACATATTATTATCGAAAACAGGAAACAGCAGAATCAAAGCACAACAGCCAGGAGCAATGGTTATTAACCTATTATTATTAAAAACAGGAAACAGCACAATCAAAGAACAATAGCCTAGAGCAGAGGTTCTCAACCTATTATTATCGAAAAACAGGAAACAGCAGAATCAAAGCACAACAGCCAGGAGCAATGGTTATTAACCTATTATTATTAAAAACAGGAAACAGCACAATCAAAGAGCAATAGCCTAGAGCAGACGTTCTTAACCTATTATTGTTGAAAACAGGAAACAACACAATCAAAGAACAACAGCCTAGAGAAGCGGTTCTTAACCAACCATTATTGAAAACAGCAAACAGCACAATCAAAGAACCACAGTCTAGAGCAACGGTTCCTAACCTATTATTATCGAAAACAGGAAACAGCAGAATCAAAGCACAACAGCCAGGAGCAATGGTTATTTACCTATTATTATTAAAAACAGGAAACAGCACAATCAAAGAGCAAAAGCCTAGAGCAGAGGTTCTTAACCTATTATTATCGAAAACAGGAAACAGCAGAATCAAAGCACAACAGCCAGGAGCAATGGTTATTAACCTATTATTATTAAAAACAGGAAACAGCACAATCAAAGAGCAATAACCTAGAGCAGAGGTTCTTAACCTATTATTGTTGAAAACAGGAAACAACACAATCAAAGAACAACAGCCTAGAGAAGCGGTTCTTAACCAACCATTATTGAAAACAGCAAACAGCACAATCAAAGAACCACAGTCTAGAGCAACGGTTCCTAACCTATTATTATCGAAAACAGGAAACAGCAGAATCAAAGCACAACAGCCAGGAGCAATGGTTATTAACCTATTATTATTAAAAACAGGAAACAGCACAATCAAAGAGCAATAGCCTAGATCAGAGGTTCTTAACCTATTATTATCGAAAACAGGAAACAGCAGAATCAAAGCACAACAGCCAGGAGCAATGGTTATTAACCTATTATTATTAAAAACAGGAAACAGCACAATCAAAGAGCAATAGCCTAGAGCAGAGGTTCTTAACCTATTATTGTTGAAAACAGGAAACAACACAATCAAAGAACAACAGCCTAGAGAAGCGGTTCTTAACCAACCATTATTGAAAACAGCAAACAGCACAATCAAAGAACCACAGTCTAGAGCAACGGTTCCTAACCTATTATTATCGAAAACAGGAAACAGCAGAATCAAAGCACAACAGCCAGGAGCAATGGTTATTAACCTATTATTATTAAAAACAGGAAACAGCACAATCAAAGAGCAATAGCCTAGAGCAGAGGTTCTTAACCTATTATTGTTGAAAACAGGAAACAACACAATCAAAGAACAACAGCCTAGAGAAGCGGTTCTTAACATATTATTATCGAAAACAGGAAACAGCAGAATCAAAGCACAACAGCCAGGAGCAATGGTTATTAACCTATTATTATTAAAAACAGGAAACAGCACAATCAAAGAACAATAGCCTAGAGCAGAGGTTCTCAACCTATTATTATCGAAAAACAGGAAACAGCAGAATCAAAGCACAACAGCCAGGAGCAATGGTTATTAACCTATTATTATTAAAAACAGGAAACAGCACAATCAAAGAGCAATAGCCTAGAGCAGACGTTCTTAACCTATTATTGTTGAAAACAGGAAACAACACAATCAAAGAACAACAGCCTAGAGAAGCGGTTCTTAACCAACCATTATTGAAAACAGCAAACAGCACAATCAAAGAACCACAGTCTAGAGCAACGGTTCCTAACCTATTATTATCGAAAACAGGAAACAGCAGAATCAAAGCACAACAGCCAGGAGCAATGGTTATTAACCTATTATTATTAAAAACAGGAAACAGCACAATCAAAGAGCAATAGCCTAGAGCAGAGGTTCTTAACCTATTATTATCGAAAACAGGAAACAGCAGAATCAAAGCACAACAGCCAGGAGCAATGGTTATTAACCTATTATTATTAAAAACAGGAAACAGCACAATCAAAGAGCAATAACCTAGAGCAGAGGTTCTTAACCTATTATTGTTGAAAACAGGAAACAACACAATCAAAGAACAACAGCCTAGAGAAGCGGTACTTAACATATTATTATCGAAAACAGGAAACAGCAGAATCAAAGCACAACAGCCAGGAGCAATGGTTATTAACCTATTATTATTAAAAACAGGAAACAGCACAATCAAAGAGCAATAGCCTAGAGCAGAGGTTCTTAACCTATTATTGTTGAAAACAGGAAACAACACAATCAAAGAACAACAGCCTAGAGAAGCGGTTCTTAACATATTATTATCGAAAACAGGAAACAGCAGAATCAAAGCACAACAGCCAGGAGCAATGGTTATTAACCTATTATTATTAAAAACAGGAAACAGCACAATCTAAGAACAATAGCCTAGAGCAGAGGTTCTTAACCTATTATTATCGAAAACAGGAAACAGCAGAATCAAAGCACAACAGCCAGGAGCAATGGTTATTAACCTATTATTATTAAAAACAGGAAACAGCACAATCAAAGAGCAATAGCCTAGAGCAGAGGTTCTTAACCTATTATTATCGAAAACAGGAAACAGCAGAATCAAAGCACAACAGCCAGGAGCAATGGTTATTAACCTATTATTATTAAAAACAGGAAACAGCACAATCAAAGAGCAATAGCCTAGAGCAGAGGTTCTTAACCTATTATTATCGAAAACAGGAAACAGCAGAATCAAAGCACAACAGCCAGGAGCAATGGTTATTAACCTATTATTATTAAAAACAGGAACAGCACAATCAAAGAGCAATAGCCTAGAGCAGAGGTTCTTAACCTATTATTGTTGAAAACAGGAAACAACACAATCAAAGAACAACAGCCTAGAGAAGCGGTTCTTAACATATTATTATCGAAAACAGGAAACAGCAGAATCAAAGCACAACAGCCAGGAGCAATGGTTATTACCCTATTATTATTAAAAACAGGAAACAGCACAATCAAAGAACAATAGCCTAGAGCAGAGGTTATTAACCTATTATTATCGAAAACAGGAAACAGCAGAATCAAAGCACAACAGCCAGGAGCAATGGTTATTAACCTATTATTATTAAACACAGGAAACAGCACAATCAAAGAACAATAGCCTAGAGCAGAGGTTCTTAACCTATTATTATCGAAAACAGGAAACAGCAGAATCAAAGAACAACAGCCAGGAGCAATGGTTATTAACCTATTATTATTAAAAACAGGAAACAGCACAATCAAAGAGCAATAGCCTAGAGCAGAGGTTCTTAACCTATTATTGTTGAAAACAGGAAACAACACAATCAAAGAACAACAGCCTAGAGAAGCGGTTCTTAACCAACCATTATTGAAAACAGCAAACAGCACAATCAAAGAACCACAGTCTAGAGCAACGGTTCCTAACCTATTATTATCGAAAACAGGAAACAGCAGAATCAAAGCACAACAGCCAGGAGCAATGGTTATTAAACTATTATTATTAAAAACAGGAAACAGCACAATCAAAGAGCAATAGCCTAGATCAGAGGTTCTTAACCTATTATTATCGAAAACAGGAAACAGCAGAATCAAAGCACAACAGCCAGAAGCAATGGTTATTAACCTATTATTATTAAAAACAGGAAACAGCACAATCAAAGAGCAATAGCCTAGAGCAGAGGTTCTTAACCTATTATTGTTGAAAACAGGAAACAACACAATCAAAGAACAACAGCCTAGAGAAACGGTTCTTAACCAACCATTATTGAAAACAGCAAACAGCACAATCAAAGAACCACAGTCTAGAGCAACGGTTCCTAACCTATTATTATCGAAAACAGGAAACAGCAGAATCAAAGCACAACAGCCAGGAGCAATGGTTATTAACCTATTATTATTAAAAACAGGAAACAGCACAATCAAAGAGCAATAGCCTAGAGCAGAGGTTCTTAACCTATTATTGTTGAAAACAGGAAACAACACAATCAAAGAACAACAGCCTAGAGAAGCGGTTCTTAACATATTATTATTGAAAACAGGAAACAGCAGAATCAAAGCACAACAGCCAGGAGCAATGGTTATTAACCTATTATTATTAAAAACAGGAAACAGCACAATCAAAGAACAATAGCCTAGAGCAGAGGTTCTTAACCTATTATTATCGAAAACAGGAAACAGCAGAATCAAAGCACAACAGCCAGGAGCAATGGTTATTAACCTATTATTATTAAAAACAGGAAACAGCACAATCAAAGAGCAATAGCCTAGAGCAGAGGTTCTTAACCTATTATTATCGAAAACAGGAAACAGCAGAATCAAAGCACAACAGCCAGGAGCAATGGTTATTAACCTATTATTATTAAAAACAGGAAACAGCACAATCAAAGAGCAATAGCCTAGAGCAGAGGTTCTTAACCTATTATTATCGAAAACAGGAAACAGCAGAATCAAAGCACAACAGCCAGGAGCAATGGTTATTAACCTATTATTATTAAAAACAGGAAACAGCACAATCAAAGAGCAATAGCCTAGAGCAGAGGTTCTTAACCTATTATTCTTGAAAACAGGAAACAACACAATCAAAGAACAACAGCCTAGAGAAGCGGCTCTTAACTTAAATATTATTATCGAAAACAGGAAACAGCAGAATCAAAGCACAACAGCCAGGAGCAATGGTTATTAACCTATTATTATTAAAAACAGGAAACAGCACAATCAAAGAACAATAGCCTAGAGCAGAGGTTCTTAACCTATTATTATCGAAAACAGGAAACAGCAGAATCAAAGCACAACAGCCAGGAGCAATGGTTATTAACCTATTATTATTAAAAACAGGAAACAGCACAATCAAAGAGCAATAGCCTAGAGCAGAGGTTCTTAACCTATTATTATCGAAAACAGGAAACAGCAGAATCAAAGCACAACAGCCAGGAGCAATGGTTATTAACCTATTATTATTAAAAACAGGAAACAGCACAATCAAAGAGCAATAGCCTAGAGCAGAGGTTCTTAATCTATTATTGTTGAAAACAGGAAACAACACAATCAAAGAACAACAGCCTAGAGAAGCGGTTCTTAACATATTATTATCGAAAACAGGAAACAGCAGAATCAAAGCACAACAGCCAGGAGCAATGGTTATTAACCTATTATTATTAAAAACAGGAAACAGCACAATCAAAGAACAATAGCCTAGAGCAGAGGTTCTTAACCTATTATTATCGAAAAACAGGAAACAGCAGAATCAAAGCACAACAGCCAGGAGCAATGGTTATTAACCTATTATTATTAAAAACAGGAAACAGCACAATCAAAGAGCAATAGCCTAGAGCAGAGGTTCTTAACCTATTATTGTTGAAAACAGGAAACAACACAATCAAAGAACAACAGCCTAGAGAAGCGGTTCTTAACCAACCATTATTGAAAACAGCAAACAGCACAATCAAAGAACCACAGTCTAGAGCAACGGTTCCTAACCTATTATTATCGAAAACAGGAAACAGCAGAATCAAAGCACAACAGCCAGGAGCAATGGTTATTAACCTATTATTATTAAAAACAGGAAACAGCACAATCAAAGAGCAATAGCCTAGAGCAGAGGTTCTTAACCTATTATTATCGAAAACAGGAAACAGCAGAATCAAAGCACAACAGCCAGGAGCAATGGTTATTAACCTATTATTATTAAAAACAGGAAACAGCACAATCAAAGAGCAATAGCCTAGAGCAGAGGTTCTTAACCTATTATTGTTGAAAACAGGAAACAACACAATCAAAGAACAACAGCCTAGAGAAGCGGTTCTTAACATATTATTATCGAAAACAGGAAACAGCAGAATCAAAGCACAACAGCCAGGAGCAATGGTTATTAACCTATTATTATTAAAAACAGGAAACAGCACAATCAAAGAGCAATAGCCTAGAGCAGAGGTTCTTAACCTATTATAATTGAAAACAGGAAACAGCAGAATCAAAGCACAACAGCCAGGAGCAATGGTTATTAACCTATTATTATTAAAAACAGGAAACAGCACAATCAAAGAGCAATAGCCTAGAGCAGAGGTTCTTAACCTATTATTGTTGAAAACAGGAAACAACACAATCAAAGAACAACAGCCTAGAGAAACGGTTCTTAACATATTATTATCGAAAACAGGAAACAGCAGAATCAAAGCACAACAGCCAGGAGCAATGGTTATTAACCTATTATTATTAAAAACAGGAAACAGCACAATCAAAGAGCAATAGCCTAGAGCAGAGGTTCTTAACCTATTATTATCGAAAACAGGAAACAGCAGAATCAAAGCACAACAGCCAGGAGCAATGGTTATTAACCTATTATTATTAAAAACAGGAAACAGCACAATCAAAGAGCAATAGCCTAGAGCGGAGGTTCTTAACCTATTATTGTTTAAAACAGGAAACAACACAATCAAAGAACAACAGCCTAGAGAAGCGGTTCTTAACATATTATTATCGAAAACAGGAAACAGCAGAATCAAAGCACAACAGCCAGGAGCAATGGTTATTAACGTATTATTATTAAAAACAGGAAACAGCACAATCAAAGAGCAATAGCCTAGAGCAGAGGTTCTTAACCTATTATTATCGAAAAGAGGAAACAGCAGAATCAAAGCACAACAGCCAGGAGCAATGGTTATTAACCTATTATTATTAAAAACAGGAAACAGCACAATCAAAGAGCAATAGCCTAGAGCAGAGGTTCTTAACCTATTATTGTTGAAAACAGGAAACAACACAATCAAAGAACAACAGCCTAGAGAAGCGGTTCTTAACCAACCATTATTGAAAACAGCAAACAGCACAATCAAAGAACCACAGTCTAGAGCAACGGTTCCTAACCTATTATTATCGAAAACAGGAAACAGCAGAATCAAAGCACAACAGCCAGGAGCAATGGTTATTAACCTATTATTATTAAAAACAGGAAACAGCACAATCAAAGAGCAATAGCCTAGAGCAGAGATTCTTAACCTATTATTGTTGAAAACAGGAAACAACACAATCAAAGAACAACAGCCTAGAGAAGCGGTTCTTAACATATTATTATTGAAAACAGGAAACAGCAGAATCAAAGCACAACAGCCAGGAGCAATGGTTATTAACCTATTATTATTAAAAACAGGAAACAGCACAATCAAAGAACAATAGCCTAGAGCAGAGGTTCTTAACCTATTATTATCGAAAACAGGAAACAGCAGAATCAAAGCACAACAGCCAGGAGCAATGGTTATTAACCTATTATTATTAAAAACAGGAAACAGCACAATCAAAGAGCAATAGCCTAGAGCAGAGGTTCTTAACCTATTATTATCGAAAACAGGAAACAGCAGAATCAAAGCACAACAGCCAGGAGCAATGGTTATTAACCTATTATTATTAAAAACAGGAAACAGCACAATCAAAGAGCAATAGCCTAGAGCAGAGGTTCTTAACCTATTATTATCGAAAACAGGAAACAGCAGAATCAAAGCACAACAGCCAGGAGCAATGGTTATTAACCTATTATTATTAAAAACAGGAAACAGCACAATCAAAGAGCAATAGCCTAGAGCAGAGGTTCTTAACCTATTATTCTTGAAAACAGGAAACAACACAATCAAAGAACAACAGCCTAGAGAAGCGGCTCTTAACATATTATTATCGAAAACAGGAAACAGCAGAATCAAAGCACAACAGCCAGGAGCAATGGTTATTAACCTATTATTATTAAAAACCGGAAACAGCACAATCAAAGAACAATAGCCTAGAGCAGAGGTTCTTAACCTATTATTATCGAAAACAGGAAACAGCAGAATCAAAGCACAACAGCCAGGAGCAATGGTTATTAACCTATTATTATTAAAAACAGGAAACAGCACAATCAAAGAGCAATAGCCTAGAGCAGAGGTTCTTAACCTATTATTATCGAAAACAGGAAACAGCAGAATCAAAGCACAACAGCCAGGAGCAATGGTTATTAACCTATTATTATTAAAAACAGGAAACAGCACAATCAAAGAGCAATAGCCTAGAGCAGAGGTTCTTAACCTATTATTATCGAAAACAGGAAACAGCAGAATCAAAGCACAACAGCCAGGAGCAATGGTTATTAACCTATTATTATTAAAAACAGGAAACAGCACAATCAAAGAGCAATAGCTTAGAGCAGAGGTTCTTAACCTATTATTCTTGAAAACAGGAAACAACACAATCAAAGAACAACAGCCTAGAGAAGCGGCTCTTAACATATTATTATCGAAAACAGGAAACAGCAGAATCAAAGCACAACAGCCAGGAGCAATGGTTATTAACCTATTATTATTAAAAACAGGAAACAGCACAATCAAAGAACAATAGCCTAGAGCAGAGGTTCTTAACCTATTATTATCGAAAACAGGAAACAGCAGAATCAAAGCACAACAGCCAGGAGCAATGGTTATTAACCTATTATTATTAAAAACAGGAAACAGCACAATCAAAGAGCAATAGCCTAGAGCAGAGGTTCTTAACCTATTATTATCGAAAACAGGAAACAGCAGAATCAAAGCACAACAGCCAGGAGCAATGGTTATTAACCTATTATTATTAAAAACAGGAAACAGCACAATCAAAGAGCAATAGCCTAGAGCAGAGGTTCTTAACCTATTATTATCGAAAACAGGAAACAGCAGAATCAAAGCACAACAGCCAGGAGCAATGGTTATTAACCTATTATTATTAAAAACAGGAAACAGCACAATCAAAGAGCAATAGCCTAGAGCAGAGGTTCTTAACCTATTATTGTTGAAAACAGGAAACAACACAATCAAAGAACAACAGCCTAGAGAAGCGGTTCTTAACATATTATTATCGAAAACAGGAAACAGCAGAATCAAAGCACAACAGCCAGGAGCAATGGTTATTAACCTATTATTATTAAAAACAGGAAACAGCACAATCAAAGAACAATAGCCTAGAGCAGAGGTTCTTAACCTATTATTATCGAAAAACAGGAAACAGCAGAATCAAAGCACAACAGCCAGGAGCAATGGTTATTAACCTATTATTATTAAAAACAGGAAACAGCACAATCAAAGAGCAATAGCCTAGAGCAGAGGTTCTTAACCTATTATTGTTGAAAACAGGAAACAACACAATCAAAGAACAACAGCCTAGAGAAGCGGTTCTTAACCAACCATTATTGAAAACAGCAAACAGCACAATCAAAGAACCACAGTCTAGAGCAACGGTTCCTAACCTATTATTATCGAAAACAGGAAACAGCAGAATCAAAGCACAACAGCCAGGAGCAATGGTTATTAACCTATTATTATTAAAAACAGGAAACAGCACAATCAAAGAACAATAGCCTAGAGCAGAGGTTCTTAACCTATTATTATCGAAAACAGGAAACAGCAGAATCAAAGCACAACAGCCAGGAGCAATGGTTATTAACCTATTATTATTAAAAACAGGAAACAGCACAATCAAAGAGCAATAGCCTAGAGCAGAGGTTCTTAACCTATTATTGTTGAAAACAGGAAACAACACAATCAAAGAACAACAGCCTAGAGAAGCGGTTCTTAACATATTATTATCGAAAACAGGAAACAGCAGAATCAAAGCACAACAGCCAGGAGCAATGGTTATTAACCTATTATTATTAAAAACAGGAAACAGCACAATCAAAGAGCAATAGCCTAGAGCAGAGGTTCTTAACCTATTATTATCGAAAACAGGAAACAGCAGAATCAAAGCACAACAGCCAGGAGCAATGGTTATTAACCTATTATTATTAAAAACAGGAAACAGCACAATCAAAGAGCAATAGCCTAGAGCAGAGGTTCTTAACCTATTATTATCGAAAACAGGAAACAGCAGAATCAAAGCACAACAGCCAGGAGCAATGGTTATTAACCTATTATTATTAAAAACAGGAAACAGCACAATCAAAGAGCAATAGCCTAGAGCAGAGGTTCTTAACCTATTATTCTTGAAAACAGGAAACAACACAATCAAAGAACAACAGCCTAGAGAAGCGGCTCTTAACATATTATTATCGAAAACAGGAAACAGCAGAATCAAAGCACAACAGCCAGGAGCAATGGTTATTAACCTATTATTATTAAAAACAGGAAACAGCACAATCAAAGAACAATAGCCTAGAGCAGAGGTTCTTAACCTATTATTATCGAAAACAGGAAACAGCAGAATCAAAGCACAACAGCCAGGAGCAATGGTTATTAACCTATTATTATTAAAAACAGGAAACAGCACAATCAAAGAGCAATAGCCTAGAGCAGAGGTTCTTAACCTATTATTATCGAAAACAGGAAACAGCAGAATCAAAGCACAACAGCCAGGAGCAATGGTTATTAACCTATTATTATTAAAAACAGGAAACAGCACAATCAAAGAGCAATAGCCTAGAGCAGAGGTTCTTAACCTATTATTATCGAAAACAGGAAACAGCAGAATCAAAGCACAACAGCCAGGAGCAATGGTTATTAACCTATTATTATTAAAAACAGGAAACAGCACAATCAAAGAGCAATAGCCTAGAGCAGAGGTTCTTAACCTATTATTCTTGAAAACAGGAAACAACACAATCAAAGAACAACAGCCTAGAGAAGCGGCTCTTAACATATTATTATCGAAAACAGGAAACAGCAGAATCAAAGCACAACAGCCAGGAGCAATGGTTATTAACCTATTATTATTAAAAACAGGAAACAGCACAATCAAAGAACAATAGCCTAGAGCAGAGGTTCTTAACCTATTATTATCGAAAACAGGAAACAGCAGAATCAAAGCACAACAGCCAGGAGCAATGGTTATTAACCTATTATTATTAAAAACAGGAAACAGCACAATCAAAGAGCAATAGCCTAGAGCAGAGGTTCTTAACCTATTATTATCGAAAACAGGAAACAGCAGAATCAAAGCACAACAGCCAGGAGCAATGGTTATTAACCTATTATTATTAAAAACAGGAAACAGCACAATCAAAGAGCAATAGCCTAGAGCAGAGGTTCTTAACCTATTATTATCGAAAACAGGAAACAGCAGAATCAAAGCACAACAGCCAGGAGCAATGGTTATTAACCTATTATTATTAAAAACAGGAAACAGCACAATCAAAGAGCAATAGCCTAGAGCAGAGGTTCTTAACCTATTATTGTTGAAAACAGGAAACAACACAATCAAAGAACAACAGCCTAGAGAAGCGGTTCTTAACATATTATTATCGAAAACAGGAAACAGCAGAATCAAAGCACAACAGCCAGGAGCAATGGTTATTAACCTATTATTATTAAAAACAGGAAACAGCACAATCAAAGAACAATAGCCTAGAGCAGAGGTTCTTAACCTATTATTATCGAAAAACAGGAAACAGCAGAATCAAAGCACAACAGCCAGGAGCAATGGTTATTAACCTATTATTATTAAAAACAGGAAACAGCACAATCAAAGAGCAATAGCCTAGAGCAGAGGTTCTTAACCTATTATTGTTGAAAACAGGAAACAACACAATCAAAGAACAACAGCCTAGAGAAGCGGTTCTTAACCAACCATTATTGAAAACAGCAAACAGCACAATCAAAGAACCACAGTCTAGAGCAACGGTTCCTAACCTATTATTATCGAAAACAGGAAACAGCAGAATCAAAGCACAACAGCCAGGAGCAATGGTTATTAACCTATTATTATTAAAAACAGGAAACAGCACAATCAAAGAACAATAGCCTAGAGCAGAGGTTCTTAACCTATTATTATCGAAAACAGGAAACAGCAGAATCAAAGCACAACAGCCAGGAGCAATGGTTATTAACCTATTATTATTAAAAACAGGAAACAGCACAATCAAAGAGCAATAGCCTAGAGCAGAGGTTCTTAACCTATTATTGTTGAAAACAGGAAACAACACAATCAAAGAACAACAGCCTAGAGAAGCGGTTCTTAACATATTATTATCGAAAACAGGAAACAGCAGAATCAAAGCACAACAGCCAGGAGCAATGGTTATTAACCTATTATTATTAAAAACAGGAAACAGCACAATCAAAGAGCAATAGCCTAGAGCAGAGGTTCTTAACCTATTATTATCGAAAACAGGAAACAGCAGAATCAAAGCACAACAGCCAGGAGCAATGGTTATTAACCTATTATTATTAAAAACAGGAAACAGCACAATCAAAGAGCAATAGCCTAGAGCAGAGGTTCTTAACCTATTATTGTTGAAAACAGGAAACAACACAATCAAAGAACAACAGCCTAGAGAAGCGGTTCTTAACATATTATTATCGAAAACAGGAAACAGCAGAATCAAAGCACAACAGCCAGGAGCAATGGTTATTAACCTATTATTATTAAAAACAGGAAACAGCACAATCAAAGAGCAATAGCTTAGAGCAGAGGTTCTTAACCTATTATTATCGAAAACAGGAAACAGCAGAATCAAAGCACAACAGCCAGGAGCAATGGTTATTAACCTATTATTATTAAAAACAGGAAACAGCACAATCAAAGAGCAATAGCCTAGAGCAGACGTTCTTAACATATTATTATTAAAAACGGTAAACAACACAATCAAAGAACAATAGGCTAGAGAAGCGGTTCTTAACATATTCTTTACCACGGACCGTCTTTAAATATATTTTGTTGTCACGGACCCCGAAGACTTAACTCAAGATTTATAGCCCTAAAGTGTATCGAATGTTTATTTAAAGTTTCTCATAAAGCGTCTTCATATTTGGAGAGAAGTGAGAAATACTCACACACTCCTATTATATTTTTATTGGAATGATTGCTTACAAATTTAAAATAAAAATTGTTTTTAATTCTTTCTAGATAAGCTGAAATTACAAGCACATAACATCGTTTAATAGGACACACCTATACAAAACGTCACACGAAAAATGAAAACTAGAAAATGAGATGAATATAATTTGTACAAAATTGTACCGTACCTCATTACCCCCAAGTTGGGTGGGTAAAAATGGAACATATTATATTCACATAATTAATAAGAAGGCTGGTACTCTGCAGGCCTTGTTATATCGGTCTTAATTGATGAAACTTGTATTCTGAGTTCTGACTGTACGTTTCTCAAACGGTTTCTATATTTATTTTTAAGATATTAGGAGCTGCGCCTCTAGGCTCGCTACGCTCGTTTCCAGAGTAGCGCTCGGGCCGTGCAACCCGATCTCCAAGTATATCACATGAAATAAAAACTGGAAAATTCATACAAATTTAAATTTTTATTGCATGTCTAAACAAATAAGGCTTTTTATTCCGAAGTTTCAGAGTTGATTTTTACTGTCGTTAATTTTTGGAAGGTCGGGCTTTTGTCGTTTGAACTTATGGCACTTGCTAAATTTACCAAGAAAAACAAAAGCGGTCCAAAAAGCATTTCCGTAAACCGTTATGCTAAACCGTTAAGGTGGACGTCAAGTAATTTTGCTTCCTATACTTCCAATGGAAAAACTTTTGTACACATTTCCTTCACAATTAATGTGTTCCCCAGGATGAAAATTTGAACATCGATTAAAATAACTTCATATTATAACTTGCAATACTTAATATTTTATAAAACATAACCATAATTATATACAAAATCAACAACTTTTCCTTTGGTGGTGTTGCAACCAGAAAAAAGATGGCGCAACCTGTACTTTGATGACGTCAGTGGACAAAAAAATGTTGGATTGCATAATTACGGTTATGGTTTAGAAAATATTAAGTATTCCAAGTTATGAAATGAAGCTATTTTAATCGATGTTCAAATTTTCATCCTTGGGAACGCATTAATTGTCCAGAAAAAAGATGGCGCGACCTGTACTTTGATGACGTTAGTAGACAGACAAATGTTGGATTACATAATTATGGTTATTATTTAGAAAAATACTAAGTATTCCAAGTTATAAAATGAAGCTATTTTAATCGATGTTCAAATTTTCATCCTTGGGAACGCATTAATTGTCCAGGAAAAGGTGGCGCGACCTGTACTTTGATGACGTCAGTAGACAAACAAATGTTGGATTACATAATTATGGTTATGTTTTAGAAAATATTAAGTATTCCAAGTTATAAAATGAAGCTATTTTAATCGATGTTCAAATTTTCATCCTTGGGAACGCATTAATTGTCCAGAAAAAAGATGGCGCGACCTGTTCTTTGTGACGTCAGTAGACAAAGAAATGTTAGGTTGCTTAAATATGGTTATGTTTTAGAAAATATTAAATATTCCAAGTTATAAAATGAAGCTATTTTAATCGATGTTCAAATTTTCATCCTTGGAAAAGCATTAATTGTGAAAAAAATGTGTACAGAAGTTTTTCCATTGGAAGTATAGGAAGCAAAATTACTTGACTTCCACCTTAAATAACTGAGATAGCTTTACCAACAAAACATATGCAGAACAAATTCTCTGCGTCACCATGGCAGCAGGTAATTTGACCAGAACGTTCCTCTGTGGTTATCGTGAAGACAGACAAGCCGTTCGTTTCTTTCCTTTGCGTCTGTAAAAAAATGTTTTTTCCTGTGAATTTATCGTCTGCGTTAGTGGTTCGTGTTGACTGTGTTGTGTTTTCACCGTTTTGCCTCACTTGAAGTGAGTGTGTGTGCCTTCTGTTTCGTTATTTTGTGTTTCTTCTGTGTGACGCAGTTGCAGCAGACAGTGTTGTGTTGTTCGGCTTAGCGGCCATGATGGCTGCTTCCCAAGTACAAATGCAAGTTCCGTCTGCTGATTTTATCTCTGCTGGATTTTCTTTAGCTACATCGACCGCTTGTGAGACAACTATGACCTCTTCAAGTGTGGATTTGTCTACTTCTAATTGTGTTTCTGCTTCTAATGTGCTTCGTCCTAATGTTTCTGCATCGAATGTTCTTCGTCCTAATTTGCATATCCTGGGTGCCGAGTCACGTTCTGCTGCCATGGCTGCTACTCCTCCACGTTCGTATGCTGCGACTGCTCGCCCAAACCAATCTCATGCACCTCTTTCTATGCAACCAGAATTTTCTAGAGAAGATAAAGTTCTCAAGATTCGGATTTCTGACGACTCACCAGCAGGTAAAGAACTTTCTTCAGCTTTGTTATTAAGTGTGTATTTTCCGTCTCTTCGTGACATCCCCCTCCCCCTCTATTTGGAGGCCTTGGTTAAAGTTGTTCCCAAGGAAAGCATCGTTTCAATTATTCGCATTGGAGGGTGTTGTCGTTCATTTTGTTCACCAAAAAGCCACCGACACCGTTCTTGCCACAGGCATTGATATTGGCTCTTTTCACTTGCAACCTGTTGCTTCTGCACAGCGCCCGGTCACAGTGACATTATCTCCTGTGCCTACTGCTATTCCTGACAACTTACTTGTTGCTGCACTCGGCACTCTTGGTCGAGTAGTGGGAGAGACTAAATTTCTCCCAGCTGCTGCCAGAGACTCTCCATTCAAATTTGTGCAAGGAGGACGTCGCCAATATCGTGTTATTTTCCCCACTGACCAAGCCATTTCTAACCGCCCCACATCTCTGCAACTTGTTACGGACACACGAACATACGTTTTCAACTTATTTGCTGGTGTCCAGTGTTTCCGGTGTAGAGCTGAGGGACACCTGGCTTATGAGTGCCCTCAGCGCATACTTGCGCAAGGTGCTGTCCCTTCGTTGAAGGTTCGTGACACACCTCCATCATACACTTCCTCCGCCCTTACTACTGAACAAACTGTTTCCCCAATGTCAACCACGTCACCATCTCTGCTACTTGCTCCTTCAATGACTGCAGATATTTCGTTGTCTTCACCTGTTTCAGTTCCGCCACTGCCATTCAACTCCGAGCAGCCGCTGTCTTTCAAAACTCCTACACAGTTATTTCCAAGCACTAAACAGCCATTACCATACAACTCCGAGCAGGCGCTTTCTTTCAAAACAACTACGCAGTTATTGCCAAACACTGAACTGCCATTTCCATTCAACTCCGAGCAGCCGCTTTCTTCCGAAACTACTGCGTCATCATTGCCCAGCTCTCACGCGCCACCACCAAGCAACAAATTGCCTCCCGTTTCACAGCCTGTTTCGCAAGTGCAAACACCTGCTTCTGAACTGTTCAAATCTGCTCTCATTGTTGACATGTCATTTCCACCTCTTCCTACTTCGGTGGGCTCCTCTGGACCCAAAACTGCCGGGAAACGTCCAAATTCTGCCGAGTCTTCTCCTAGGCCTTCGCGTCGCACTAGGCGTTTTCGGACCAAATCTTCTGCCACTTCTTCTGGAACCTCACCTGGCGTAGAAAATTTTTCTTCTCAACTTCGTACAACAAACAGATTCGCTTGCCTCCCTACTGATGATGATATGGATGTTGCTGCTAATTTTAGTGAATCAGCATCGATTGCTTCGGATGTTGTTGGAGATGATTCTTCTCTTCCCACCATTCCCAAACTTTCCGCTCGGTTCAAAGACTGTTCTGTTCCAATGCAACCGCTCACATTTACTGAACTTCTTGAATTAATTCAACGCCCTAGGATTGACAAATTTCTAACAATCCCGTGTATTCAATCTAAGTTAAATTGGTTACCTGAAATGCTTCAACAACTGCAATTGCTTGATGAATTTTTGATTAACGTTTCCGTTCCCCCTGAAGATGCCCAGCTTCAGCATCGTCTGTGGTACATGCTGAAGTTGCTCACAGCTGAACTCGAAAACAATCAACAGCCTGTTCATGATTTCCCAACTGACTGAGTTTTTTTTTTCTTCTGAATAAACGTTTTGTTTTGAAATTGCTTACCTTTGAACTTGTACTGCTTTACATTCTGTTTTTGTTTAGTTTTCGGCGAACTCTTAGACACAGTTTAATACTATTGTTATCAACGGACTAATAGACTTTTATTTTTACTACTGTTCAACTGGGCAGCCCGTGAGCGCCCTCTTTTCCACACCCTTTACATTGTTGTTATTGGTTTTTTTTTAATTTTTTTTTTTTTTTTTTTTTGATTTTAGGTTTAACGACCACCGTGAGCAACTCAATGGGCTATAAGCAGTCGCCCGTCCCTAATTTAGGGTCACTGGTTCCAGGGAAGGGAGCGAGCCAGTGCCGTAAGACAAACACAACATCCATGCCTGACCGGGATTCGAACCCGGACCCCTTACGGACGAATGATCAGAGGCCAACGCCTTAGACCACTGCGCCACCGGGGCGGCTTTTTTTTTAATGCTTGCGTATACCTTGTTCTCTCCCACATCTTGTTACTGTTTTGTATTCTGTACTTGTTCATATTTTGTAGAGGCGTTTTTTATACCTAACATTTTGAGCAATAAATACCTTATGAAGACAGGAGGTTCGTTTCTTTCTTTTGCGTCTTTAAAAAATGCTTAAAAATCAGAAAATAACTTTTTCTTAATTTTTTTTTTTTGTAAAAAAGGGACGATAGTTGTAAGTTTATGCTGTAAAAATTGCAATGCGTTATAATTTATAGTTTGCCATATATTTGTTTTTTTAATGGATCCCATCGCGAAATAGAGAATTTTGTGAAATTTAGAAATTTAATTTCTGGTAAACTAAATCGAAATTCAAGAAAAGGGCGACGAGGTGCAAACATTCGGTCATGACCCTACATGCCTACAAAGTTTTGTATTTCTGTTGCTGTTAGTGTGTCAGGAACGCGACCTGATAGCACTTTTTTGCTTACCTTAAATTTGAAATACAATAGCTCTTGAAGTTTCGCTAGAATCGAGAAACGGGTTTTTCTAGCGTGTTCTTCAAACTATTCTCTACACACGATGTAAATTTCATATTTTTGTGTACAATACGTTTTGCGTTGCGAGCTAGGAAAGCAAGAGTGGCGCGAAATTTCTAAAACAGCGGCGGCAGTTACTTCTTTTTAGAATGGAGAGAAACGAGAGAAGAGAAGGATTTTTTCACCCAAGTATGTCGTTACGAAAGGCATCAAAACTTTCATAAGCATTCTTCGACAGTCCCGAAAAATATGCTTGTATGTCAGCCCAGAAATTTGGAAGGGACTGTTCTTTAAAACTACAATTTCAGCTCAACATCCGTGTACATTTGTATGAGCTTGTCTTCCTCTGGTACTGTGAGCCCCTGTAGTTCGTACACATTTATTTTAAATGGATCTGTAATCCAGTTTTTGCTTGGATCAGGAAAACTTATGCTGCAAATATTCCCAAATGTCGTGCGATAAGTGATGTGTCCTCCTCAGAAAACTCTTCGTCGGTGGAACCAATAAAATTTGTGAGGTTTGTCTCATAGTTTCGGATCAACAGGCGATTATGCCGCAATTCCATTTTTAGCACATCTGTTGTAAAAAGATCGTGCTCACGTTATCGGAATGTCCGTCACGTTGTATACACCATATCGACACAGTGCGTCAAAGAATTTTTAAGACTGGGTCTGTAAAATGAAATAGAAACAAGAAATTATAATTTGTTTTGGTTTGTTATTCAAAATAAGTCCCTCCGGCTTCAGAACCCTTGTTACAGCGATTTAATAATGATTCGAATGCCTTCACTTTGCGGAATCGCCTCCAAAGCACGCGTCGAAGCTGTTTCTATGGTCAAAATATCATCAAAATAACACCCTTTTAACGTCATTTTAAGTTTTCGGAACAAGGAAAAGTCGCAGGGTGCTAAATCAGGCGAATACGGTGGAGGATTCTGCACGCAGACGTCATTTTTCGGCAAAAATCTACGAACAAGAAGTGAAATGTGACTGTGTGCATTATCGTGCAACAAACACCAAATGTTTTCATCTCGATATTCTGCACGAATGCATCGAATTGTGCCCATCAAACGCCTCAAAATATTTAAATAAAACTCACCAGTAATTGTTTGTCCACTTGGAACAAATTCTTTGTGGATAATACGCTTACTATCAAAGAATGTAATGAGCATTGTTTTGATTTTCGATGGTACTTTTCTTGTTTTTTTGGCTTGTTGCGAGTTTTTTGACTTCCATTCCGCACATTGTCGCTTTGTTTTATGATCATATTGAAAACACCATGTTTCATCACCTGTAACAATCGATTTGAAGAAGTTTGGATAATTTTCAGCGGCTGAAATGATGTCTCTGCAATGTGCACTTCTCCTTGATTTTTGTTCATTGGTTAACGTGTGTGGAACAAATTTAGCACAGACTTTTGTTTTGCCCAAATCTTCATGCAGGATGGTTCGAGTCGTTTCTTTGTTAATGTTTAAAGACTCTTCGATCACTCTTAGTGACGCACATCGATTGTTTCCCACGAAATCACGCACTTTTTCAAAAATCTCAGGTCTCCTAGATGAACTTGGTCTTCCGGTGTGCTTATCATCTTCTAGCGTATCTCTTCCGTCCAAAAAACGTTTGTGCCACAGGAAAACATTTGATCTACTTAAACAAAACTCACCGTAAACTTGTTTCATCATTTGGTACGTAGGCACTTTTATCAAGTTTTGCGTTAAATTTAATAACAGCCCTTTGTTCCATCTTAATAATTCAACATGAAAAATATTTGACTTCTCTAATGAACGGCCGTTTCGTTTGAGTTGCTTTAACAACTGCGCAGTACTTTTGGCAGAAAGCAAGCAGATGGTCACGGTTTATAACGCATTCGCGATTACACTGGTGGCACCACCGTAGGCTGAAATCTAGCGCCGGTCTTAAAAATTCTTTGACGCACTGTGTATGTAACTATTAGTCCGATTCGAAAAAAATTTTTAGCATTGAGAAGCTTGAAATATGCGAATGATGATCCTTTATTTCGTTTTTCTTTTTTACGATGTGCAGTTTCGCCGCTAGAGGGCGTAAATGCAGATGGTATCGAATTCAAAATACGTTTTATTCCATATATTTGCTTCTAAACATCAGACTGAAAAAATTATTTTATCTTTTGATTTCATTTATGTCGAAGAGTATTTTAGGTGTAATTACTTTTTCAGGTTACGCATACATTTTCCGCTAGTGGGCGTAAAAGTAAATTACGTTTCCTTCAATATCTCTTCTTCTAAAACTCCGATTTGAAACATTTTTTCTTTAGAGGTTACAGCTCCCGATGGTAAATCTTTTGCACATGATTTCTAATTTTTGGTGAAGAATGCTTTGGCTACCAGGGCGCGTAAGAGTTAATTTGTCCATCTGATGTATTTGCCATAAAATCTGAGCTTCTAAAATCTCGATTGAAAAAATTCGTTCATGCCACTCACATTTATAAACCTTTTCGGAATATTTTCTTCTTAATTCCATGGTTTCTCCGCCAGGGGCGTAGATGTATATCTTATTTTTGTTAATATCTCTGCTTCTAATGGTCCTATCTGAAAAATTATTTCTTTATTAGATAGAGTTTCCGGTGTGACATGTTTTTCATATAATTTCAAAATTTTCAAGTAATTCATAGACTTTGCGTTAGGGGGCGTAAAGGTAAATTGCGTTCTCCCCGTTATCTCTGCTTCTGAAACTCCGATTCGAAAAATTCTTTCTTCGCCGGATACAGCTCCTTTAAATATAATTTTTAATGTTTGAAAAAAAAAAATGGTTTGGCAACCAGGGGGCGTAAGTCTTAATTTCCGCTTCTGATGAATTTGCAGATAAATCTGAGCTTCTAAAATCTCGATTAAAAAAATTCGTTTGTGGACCGGTAACTACTCACGTCGACAAATATTTTAGGAATATTTTCTTCTCAAAATAATGCAGAGTTTCTGCGCCAGATGGCGTAGACGTATATCTTATTTTTGTCAATTTCTCTCCTTCTAGGAGTCCGATTTGAAAAATTCTTTCTTTGCCGGATAGTGTTTCCGATGCGAAATGTTTTTCATAAAAATTCCAAATTTTCAAATAAATCATAGACTTTCCGCCAGAGGGCGGAAAGGTAAACTGCGTTTTGCCTGATATTTCTGCTTCCAAAACTCCGGTTTGAAACATCCTTCCTGTATTGCACACAGCTCCTGATGGAAAATAATTTCTAATACACTGACGGAAAAAAAAATCCCAACACCAAGAAGGGGTTGTGTTAGATAAACAACAGCTGGTAGGCGGTGAGCGTACATCTGTAAGATGACGTCTATGCAAATTTCACGCTCGGCGCATACGTATGGAGCTAGTAGCGCCCCTCGGAACATGCAAAGCAGGTTTGCTGTAAATACGCGCTGTAACGTTCGTGAGCGTTAGTTATCGTTGAGATTCGACGTAGTGTGTTGATGTTAGTCAAGAATGCCTTTAAGAAGACGAAGAAGCCATTATCAACAGCTCACGGAGTTTGAACGAGGTCGTGTAATAGGGATACCAGAAGGTGGATTTTCTTTCCGCAATATTGCAGAAGGACTTGCCAGGAATGTAGCCACTGTGCATGATTGTTGGCAGCGGTGGTCAAGGGAAGGTACTGCCTCAAGAAGACCGGGTTCCGGCTGGCCACGTGGCACTACTGAGAGGGAAGACCGCTGTGTACGGCGTATGGCCGTGGCGCATCGTACCGCATCTGCGGCAGCAATTCGAACTGCAGTTGCCACCACAGTGACATAACGAACTGTTACAAATCGGTTACTTGAAGGACAGCTCCGAGCCAGACGCCCTGTAGCGTGCATTCCACTTACTCCAAACCACTGCCGTTTGCGACGTCAGTGGTGTCAAGCTAGAGCTCATTGGAGGACGGAGTGGAGATCTGTTGTGTTTTCTGATGAAAGCCGGTTCTGCCTGGGTGCCAGTGATGGCCGTGTGTTGGTTAGAAGGAGGCCAGGTGAGCGCCTGCAACCAACCTGTCTGCGGCCGAGACACACTGGACCTACACCTGGAGTTATGGTCTGGGGAGCAATTTCCTATGACAGCAGGAGCACTCTCGTGGTTATCCCACGCACCCTGACGGCACAGTTGTACGTCGGTCTGGTGATTCAACCTGTTGTGCTGCCATTCATGAACAGCATTCCAGGGGTGTTTTCCAACAGGATAACGCCCGCCCGCATACCGCTGTTGTAACCCAACATGCTCTACAGAGTGTCGACATGTTGCCGTGGCCTGCTAGATCACCAGATCTCTCACCAATCGAGCACGTATGGGACATCATTGGACGACAACTCCAGCGTCCCCCCCCAACCAGCATTAACCGTCCCTGTATTGACCGACCAAGTGCAACAGGCATGGAACTCCATCCCACAAACTGACATCCAGTACCTGTACGACACAATGCATGAACGTTTGCGTGCTTGCATTCAACATTCTGGCGGTTACACCGGTTATTAATGTACCAGCATTTCAATGGCTCTTCTCGCGCTTACATTAAGCTGTGATCTTGAAACCATAATCGATTAAATATGTTACCTATACAAATGTATTGCCGCCATTTCATTCTTCTACAACTATTTTTTCGTGGTGTTGGGATTTTTTTTCCGTCAGTGTATTTGATAAGGAATGCTTTTGCCACCAGGGCGGCATAAGTGTTAATTTCTGCTTCTGATGTTCTTGCAGCAAAATCTGAGCTCCTGAAACTCAACTAAATTTTTTGTTTTCTTGGACCGATACTGCTGACGTCGGAAAACCTTTCCAGAATACTTTCATCCTAACACAATGCATGGTTTTCTCGCCAGGGGAGAGATGCATATCTTATATTTGTCTATATCTCTGCTTCGAAGAGTCCGGTTTGAAAAAAATCTTTCTTTGTTGGAGAGCGTTTCCGCTGCGAAATGTTTCTCACATAAGTTCAAATATTTCTTAACGCACAAGTCTGCCACCAGAGGGCGTAAGTTCACGATTCCGTTCACAGCAATATCTGCGGGATTAAAAACCCGATTGAAAAACGTCTTTCTTCGGTCAGATATTATTGCTTTTTAGACCGGTTCCATTGACTTTGAATAGCTTTGATAAATTTAATTTGTGCCAGAACGGATTCAAAGGCGACGGCTTCTGATTATTCGTCCGAGATAGGTTTGGGTTCGAATCCCGGTGAGGCATGGATGTTGTGTTTGTCTTACGGCGCTGGTTCTCTCCTTTCCCTGGAACCAGTGGCCCTAAGTTAGGGACGGGCGACTGCTATAGCCCACTGAGTTGCTCACGGGTGTCGTTATAATTCCAATAAAAAAAAAAAAAAAAAAAATTGGGTGTCATCTTTCTATTTCGATCTTGTGTTCAAGTTGAAAAACTGTTACCTTTTCTCCTTGAAGATTTAAGTTCAACATATTTAAATGGATGAGGATATCTGACAGATATGCTAATTTGACTAACCAGGAAAAATCTGTCAAACGATCGCTGAGGTGAAATTGCATCTCCATGAGGAATAATCTTATCTCGGCCGCCCCGGTGGCGCAGTGGTCTAAGGCGCTGGCCTCTGATCATTCGTCCGTAAGGGGTCCGGGTTCGAATCCCGGTTAGGCATGGATGTTGTGTTTGTCTTACGGCACTGGCTCTCTCCCTTCCCTGGAACCAGTGACCCTAAATTAGGGACGGGCGACTGCTTATTGCCCATTGAGTTGCTCACGGTGGTCGTTAAACCTTCAATCAAAAAAAAAAAAATCTTATCTCGTCTCTTAATTCCTAAAAACGAGACAACACTTTACCACGTGATAGCAAACGAACTTCACAGTGCAGCAAAAGTTGGTGGTGTTCACTGCTCACATCTTAACCGTTCAAAAAGTCTGGAATTCGATGATTTGTTTTCTTTAAAAAACTAACAATTTTGACTCCTACTCTCTCTTCTGACTCTATGCGCAGTAGCAAAGAAATGTCACGTGGTTTCTCTCAGCCACTCAGCGCCATTCACTTGCATATTCTCACCGTGTGCAGAAATATCAATAGGTGAGTAGAGTAATTTCCAGGGTATAATCCGCAAATGGAAAAAGCTGAATTAGAAAAAGTCAGAATATTAAAAAAAAAATAAAAATAAAAATAAAAAGCGCCGCATTATCCGCGCCTTCATGTAATCCTCAACAGAGAAAATATTAATTTTCAACAACAGATAATCCGCGGATTATTTATAGAAATTACGGTACATGTTCTGCTATGAAACACTTATTTTAATAACAGATTTTTACTTTTTTTTTAATGATGGCAGTAAGTTAGGAAAGCCAAGCTTTACACAAACAAGCAAGGGAAATTAAGAGTTCGTTCTACGTTTTTTTTATCTTTCATTAATTCCCTCTTTTCTATTTCAACTGCAAAAGATCATAATATTTCTTCGAGCCTTCGCGGACCCCCTATGAGCACACCGCGGTCCCCCAGGTGTTCGCGGACCACACATTAAGAACCGCTGGCCCACAAACTCAATTTGTGAGCAAGTACACTGGTGTGCAAAAATTAAGGACGAAGAGGAGAAATTAGCATAAGCGCGGAACGAGCAGGCAGAACGGACCGAAAGACCACTCAGGAGATAGACTAGGGTCCGGTACGATAGGACACGCGCATATATATGCAGCATGACGGGAGGGGGGGGGGCAGAGTGTCGGAAGGGTATAAAGCACACAGGTGGTGTACGCTGAGCAATTCGGTGAAAGCTATTGCAAGGTATACATCGGTTTGAACGACGTCGAGTTGCTGCCACCGTGTGATATGGCCAACAGGCAATCCAGTAGACGACATCTGGATGACTATACCCGAGGTTGCGTCATTGGGAAGTTGGAAGAAGGTCGAAGTGCAACTAGTGTGGCCGAGGAGTTCGGGATCGCTCACAGCATCGTTTCACGAGCTTGGAGAGCATTTCAAACGACAGGAACAGCTGTCCGAGAGTTTAACAGTGGTCGTTCACGAGCAACCACGGCGGCGGACAACCTATATATTGTCCTACAGGCAAGAAGAGACAGACGGCACACAGCGGGAGAAATCGCAAGGCACATGCAAGAGACAACTGGACATCCGTTATCGCGTTTTACCGCGGCCAGGAGACTGCACAAAGGTGGTCTATTTGCACGACGACCAGTACGGTGTCTGCCATTAACGCCTGTTCATCGGAGACGGCGGTTTCTGTGGTGCCAGAAACACAAGAACTGGACACATCTGCAATGGGGTCGAGTTCTCTTTACGGATGAGAGCCGATTTAGTCTGACGAGCGATTCTGAACGTATACACATCTGGAGAGAGCAGGGAACACACAATCACACCTCCAACATCATCGAAAGGGACCGCTTTGGAGGTGGCAGAGTTCTCGTTTGGGGCGGTATCATGCTTTTTAGCCGTGCTGACTTCCACATCTTCCAAGGAGGTTCAGTCACTGGTGTCCGCTATTGTACCGAGGTTCTTCGGCCTCACGTGCGTCTGTTTAGAGGTGCTGTGGGTCCTGAGTTCCTCTTCATGGACGACAACGCTAAACCTCATAGTACAGTGGCTGTCGCAGAGCTGTTGGAGAGTGAAGATATTCAACGCATGGATTAGCCCGCAAGGTCCCTGGACCTAAATCCAGTCGAACACGTGTGGGACCTTTTGGGAGACGCTTGGCAGCACGTCACCAGCCGCCAGCAACGATTCCGCAGCTGCGATTGGCGCTACAAGAGGAATGGGCCGCGATGCTCCTTGACAACCTCGTCCTCAGCATGGACAGACGTTTTAAATCCTGCAACGCAGTCAGGGGTGATCATATCCTCTGCTAGAGACTGGATTTTTCTTGGCAGCAGCATGTCACATGGACGTTTCTGTCTTCTGTCCAGTTGTGCTCGAAGCTACCTTTTCAATAAAGTGCCTTTGTATCCTTTGGATTCCTTGTTTCGACGGTTTTGCTCACTTGTCCCATATTCTTACATCTTGGGGATCTTATGCCATGATTTGAGTCGATATGGAGCACTTCTGCACGACGTTACATTCGAAAAACCATCTCGTTCTGAATTTTTGCACGCCAGTGTATATGCAAAATTTTCTTACAAATTTGGAGGCACGTAACAGTTATCTACACCAATGGGCCATTACATTGCGTCCACTCCCAGCCTAAAGAAATGAGCACACCTGGAGACAGAACGGTGGCCCAAGTGAAGTTCACAGAGCAGTTTATATACAACCCGAGGACCGGCTTTCGGTTAGTAGAGTGTTGAGAGTCAGAAAGGGAATAGCTGCCGATTTATCGGAGTTTGATAAAAGACAAATTTGGATGTCAATTTGCCTCGGAACTAGGATCTCAGAAACGGCGCGGCTTGTGGGTTGATCACGTGCCGCTGTAGTGAGTACGTATCAGAAGTGGTGTACAGTTAGCCAAACAACGAACCGTCGTCCAGCTGTCTGTCGTTCGCAGCTCGATGATGCCAGAGGGGAGCGGAGACTATCGCGCATTGTTCGCAGCGACCGCGGGTCCACAGCATGTCATATCCTCCGCAGCTACAATAGTTGTGGCCGCCCCGGTGGCGCAGTGGTCTAAGGCGCTGGCCTCTGATCATTCGTCCGTAAGGGGTCCGGGTTCGAATTCCGGTCAGGCATGGATGTTGTGTTCGTCTTACGGCACTGGCTCTCTCCCTTCCCTGGAACCAGTGACCCTAAATTAGGGACGGGCGACTGCTTATAGCCCATTGAGTTGCTCACGGTGGTCATTAAACCTCCAATAAAAAAAAAACCGCGGTGATCAGGGAAATGTGTTGCAGGACATAGTTCATCGCAACCTTCTGGGCATGGGCGTAGAAGAAGATCCAGCCGGATCACCATGCTGACTGCACGTCATCGCCAACAACGCACTAAATGGGCCCAAGATAATCCAGATCGGACCGAGGATGATTGCAAGAGGTCTGGTCTGACGAATCAAGATTCCTAGTGCATTACGTAGACCGCCGAGCGCGGAGACTCCGATTACCATCGCAGGCTATGGCACCTGGATGCACTGTTTGGCGAAAACATGCCGGAGGCGGCGGTGTTGTGCTGTGAGCGATTATTTCGTGGGACGCTTTAGGCTCCATTATCCCAATTGCACAATCCCTCACAGCTGCCAGGTATCTGAATATCGTTGCTGACCAAGTTCACCCATTCATGACAACTATATTCCCTGCTGGTGATGGCCATTACCAACTGGATAATGCGTCATGCCGCACTGCCAGAATCGTCAAGGAGTTTTTCGAGAAACATGCTGGTGACTTTCTGTTAATCTCCAAATTCACCTGTTCCCTGCTGGTGATGGAAATTACCAACAGGATAATGCGCCATGCCACACTGCCAGAATCGTCAAGGAGTGGTTCGAGGAACATGCTGGGGACTTTCTGTTAATCTCCAAATTCACCTGTTCTCTGCTGCTGATGGCCATTACCAACAAGATAATGCGTCATGCCACACTGCGAAAATCGTCAAGGAGTGGTTCGAGGAACATGCTGGTGACTTTCTGTTAATCTCCAAATTCACCTGTTAACTGTCGGTGATGGCCATTACCAACAAGATAATGCGTCATGCCACACTGCCAGAATCGTCAAGGAGTGGTTCGAGGAACATGCTGGGGACTTTCTGTTAATCTCCAAATTCACCTGTTAACTGTTGGTGATGGCCATTACCAACAAGATATTGCGTCATGCCACACTGCCAGAATCGTCAAGGAGTGGTTCTAGGAACATGCTGGGGACTTTCTGTTAATCTCCAAATTCACCTGTTAACTGTTGGTGATGGCCACTACCAACAAGATAATGCGTCATGCCACACTGATAGAATCGTCAAGGAGTGGTTCGAGGAACATTCTGGGGACTTTCTGTTAATCTCCAAATTCACCTGTTAACTGTTGGTGATGGCCATTACCAACAAGATAATGCGTCATGCCACACTGCCAGAATCATCAAGGAGTGGTTCTAGGAACATGCTGGGGACTTTCTGTTAATCTCCAAATTCACCTGTTAAGTGTCGGTGATAGCCATTACCAGCAAGATAATGCGTCATGCCACACTGCCAGAATTGTCAAGGAGGGGTTCGAGGAACATGCTGGTAACTTTCTGTTAATCTCCAAATTCGCCTGTTAACTGTTGGTGATGGCCATTACCAACAAGTTAATGCGTCATGCCACACTACCAGAATCGTCAAGAAGTGGTTCGAGGAACATGCTGGTGACTTTCTGTTAATCTCCAAATTCACCTGTTCTCTGCTGGTGATGGCCATTCCCAACAAGATAATGCGTCATGCCACACTGCCAGAATCGTCAAGGAGTGGTTCGAGGAACATGCTGGTGACTTTCTGTTAATCTCCAAATTCAACTGTTAACTGTCGGTGATGGCCATTACCAACAAGATAATGCGTCATGCCACACTGCCAGAATCGTCAAGGAACGGTTCGAGGAACATGCTGGTGACTTTCTGTTAATCTCCAAATTCACCTGTTCCCTGCTGCTGATGGCCATTACCAACAAGATAATGCGTCATGCCACACTACCAGAATCGTCAAGGAGTGGTTCGAGGAACATGCTGGTGACTTTCTGTTAATCTCCAAATTCACCTGTTAACTGTCGGTGATGGCCATTACCAGCAAGATAATGCGTCATGCCACACTGCCAGAATCGTCAAGGAGTGGTTCGAGGAACATGCTGGGGACTTTCTGTTAATCTCCAAATTCGCCTGTTAACTGTTGGTAATGGCCATTACCAACAAGATAATGCGTCATGCCACACTGCCAGAATCGTCAAGGAGTGGTTCTAGGAACATGCTGGTAACTTTCTGTTAATCTCCAAATTCACCTGTTAACTGCTGGTGATGGCCATTACCAACAAGATAATGCACCATGCCACACTGCCAGAATCATCAAGGAGTGGTTCGAGGAACATGCTGGGGACTTTCTGTTAATCTCCAAATTCACCTGTTAACTGTTGGTGATGGCCATTACCAACAAGATAATGCGTCATGCCACACTGCCAGAATCGTCAAGGATTGGTTCGAGGAACATGCTGGGGACTTTCTGTTAATCTCCAAATTCACCTGTTAACTGTCGGTGATGACCATTACCAACAGAATAATGCGCCATGCCACACTGCCAGAATCGTCAAGGAGTGGTTCGAGGAACATGCTGGGGACTTTCTGTTAATCTCCAAATTCACCTGTTAACTGTTGGTGATGGCCATTACCAACAAGATAATGCATCATGCCACACTGCCAGAATCGTCAAGGAGTGGTTCGAGGAACATGCTGGTGACTTTCTGTTAATCTTCAAGTTCACCTGTTAACTGCTGGTGATGGCCATTACCAGCAAGTTAATGCGTCATGCCACACTGCCAGAATTGCCAAGGAGTAGTCCGAGGAACATGCTGGTGACTTTCTGTTAAGCTCCAAATTCACCTGTTTCCTGCTGGTGATGGCCATTACCAACAGTATAACGCGCCATGCCACACTCCCAGAATCGTCAAGGAGTGGTTCGAGGAACATACTGGTGACTTTCTGTTAATCTCCAAGTTCACCTGTTTCCTGCTGGTGATGGCCATTACCAACAGTATAACGCGGTATGCCACACTGCCAGAATCGTCAAGGAGTGGTTCGAGGAACATGCTGTTGACTTTCTGTTAATCTCCAAATTCACCTGTTCCCTGCTGGTGATGGCCATTACCAACAGGATAATGCGTCATGCCACACTGCCAGAATCGTCAAGGAGTGGTCCGAGGAACAGCTGGTGACTTTCTGTGAATCTCCAAATTCACCTGTTTCCTGCTGGTGATGGCCATTACCAACAGTATAACGCGGTATGCCACACTGCCAGAATCGTCAAGGAGTGGTTCGAGGAACATGCTGTTGACTTTCTGTTAATCTCCAAATTCACCTGTTCCCTGCTGGTGATGGCCATTACCAACAGTATAACGCGCTATGCCACACTGCCAGAATCGTCAAGGAGTGGTTCGAGGAACAGCTGGTGACTTTCTGTTAATCTCCAAATTCACCTGTTTTCTGCTGGTGATGGCCATTACCAACATTATAACGCGCTATGCCACACTGCCAGAATCGTCAAGGAGTGGTTCGAGGAACATGCTGGTGACTTTCAGTTAATCTCCAAATTCACCTGTTCCCTGCTGGTAATGGCCATTACCAACAGTATAACGCGCTATGCCACACTGCCAGAATCGTCAAGGAGCGGTTCGAGGAACATGCTGGTGACTTTCTGTTAATCTCGAAATTCACCTGTTCCCTGCTGGTGATGGCCATTACCAACAGTATAACGCGCTATGCCACACTGCCAGAATCGTCAAGGAGCGGTTCGAGGAACATGCTGGTGACTTTCTGTTAATCTCCAAATTCACCTGTTCACTGCTGGTGATGGCCATTACCAACAGTATAACGCGCTATGCCACACTGCCAGAATCGTCAAGGAGCGGTTCGAGGTACATGCTGGTGACTTTCTGTTAATCTCCAAATTCACCTGTTCCCTGCTGGTGATGGCCATTACCAACAGTATAACGCGCCATGCCACACTGCCAGAATCGTCAAGGAGCGGTTCGAGGAACATGCTGGTGACTTTCTGTTAATCTCCAAATTCACCTGTTCCCTGCTGGTGATGGCCATTACCAACAGGATAATGCGTCATGCCACACTGCCAGAATCGTCAAGGAGTGGTCCGAGGAACATGCTTTTGACTTTCTGTTAATCTCCAAATTCACCTGTTCCCTGCTGGTGATGGCCATTACCAACAGTATAACGCGCTATGCCACACTGCCAGAATCGTCAAGGAGTGGTTCGAGGAACATGCTGGTGACTTTCTGTTAATCTCCAAATTCACCTGTTCCCTGCTGGTGATGGCCATTACCAACAGTATAACGCGCTATGCCACACTGCCAGAATCGTCAAGGAGCGGTTCGAGGAACATGCAGGTGACTTTCTGTTAATCTCCAAATTCACCTATTCCCTGCTGGTGATGGCCATTACCAACAGTATAACGCGCCATGCCACACCGCCAGAATCGTCAAGGAGCGGTTCGAGGAACATGCTGGGGACTTTCTCTTAAGCTCCAAATTCACCTGGTCCCTGCTGGTGATAGCCATTACCAACAGTATAACGCGCCATGCCACACTGCCAGAATCGTCAAGGAGTGGTTCGAGGAACATGCTGGTGACTTTCTGTTAATCTCCAAATTCACCTGTTTTCTGCTGGTGATGGCCATTACCAACATTATAACGCGCTATGCCACACTGCCAGAATCGTCAAGGAGTGGTTCGAGGAACATGCTGGTGACTTTCAGTTAATCTCGAAATTCACCTGTTCCCTGCTGGTAATGGCCATTACCAACAGTATAACGCGCTATGCCACACTTCCAGAATCGTCAAGGAGCGGTTCGAGGAACATGCTGGTGACTTTCTGTTAATCTCCAATTCACCTGTTCCCTGCTGGTGATGGCCATTACCAACAGTATAACGCGCTATGCCACACTGCCAGAATCGTCAAGGAGCGGTTCGAGGAACTTGCTGGTGACTTTCTGTTAATCTCCAAATTCACCTGTTCACTGCTGGTGATGGCCATTACCAACAGTATAACGCGCTATGCCACACTGCCAGAATCGTCAAGGAGCGGTTCGAGGTACATGCTGGTGACTTTCTGTTAATCTCCAAATTCACCTGTTCCCTGCTGGTGATGGCCATTACCAACAGTATAACGCGCCATGCCACACTGCCAGAATCGTCAAGGAGCGGTTCGAGGAACATGCTGGTGACTTTCTGTTAATCTCCAAATTCACCTGTTCCCTGCTGGTGATGGCCATTACCAACAGGATAATGCGTCATGCCACACTGCCAGAATCGTCAAGGAGTGGTCCGAGGAACATGCTGTTGACTTTCTGTTAATCTCCAAATTCACCTGTTCCCTGCTGGTGATGGCCATTACCAACAGTATAACGCGCTATGCCACACTGCCAGAATCGTCAAGGAGTGGTTCGAGGAACATGCTGGTGACTTTCTGTGAATCTCCAAATTCACCTGTTCCCTGCTGGTGATGGCCATTACCAATAGTATAACGCGCCATGCCACACTGCCAGAATCGTCAAGGAGCGGTTAGAGGAACATGCTGGTGACTTTCCTTTTAATCTCCAAATTCACCTGTTCCCTGCTGGTGATGGCCATTACCAACAAGATAATGCGCCATGCCACACTGCCAGAATCGTCAAGGAGTGGTCCGAGGAACAGCTGGTGACTTTCTGTGAATCTCCAAATTCACCTGTTCCCTGCTGGTGATGGCCATTACCAATAGTATAACGCGCTATGCCACACTGCCAGAATCGTCAAGGAGCGGTTCGAGGAATATGCTGGTGACTTTCTGTTAAACTCCAAATTCACCTGTTCCCTGCTGGTGATGGCCATTTCCAACAGGATAATGCGTCATGCCACACTCCCAGAATTGTCAAGGAGTGGTTCGAGGAACATGCTGGTGACTTTCCTTTTAATCTCCAAATTCACCTGTTCCCTGCTGGTGATGGCCATTACCAACAGTATAACGCGCCATGCCACACTGCCAGAATCGTCAAGGAGCGGTTAGAGGAACATGCTGGTGACTCTCTGTTAATGCCCTGTCCTCCAAAGTCACCTGACATGAATCCAATGGAACATTTGTGGATCGACTTGGAAAAGTAGGTTCTCGCTAAATCACAACCACCTTGAAATGTAGGGGAACTGGAATGCCTGCTGTTGACATTATGCAACAAGGTACCTCAGGATACCTATTGCCACGTCATCGAATCGGTGCTTCGCCGAGTGACCGCTGTTTTGTCTGCTAAAGGAGGTCCTACAGGTTATTAGGTATAGGTGGTCGTAAAGTAACGGGCTCATCGGCGTAGTGTGCTTTTGTTTTGGAGCTGGGTTTTTCTTCCCGTGGAACCAGAGCCGTAAGATGCGGAAAACTGCTTATAGACAAAAGACTTACTCACGGTGTTCATCAAAACCCGAAGGGGAAAAAAAGAATGTTCCAGTGAATTTAACCCACTTTCTTTAATTTTTTTGTTTTTTTGCGTCAAGATTTTCGGCAAACCAACTATGCGGTAGTCTTGTATTTTTGAACAATTCGTGTACGAGGGAGATTTGATAGTGCTGCAATTTTGTCAAATATACAGGGTGTCCGAGAATTATTGGACACATTACAAAATTATGTGCAAAAAAATCTATGAGCATTGTTTGTTTTTCTATGTCACGTATTACTAACACGGTTTCTGTATTTTTTGTTTTGCAGAATTGTTATTCCCAGAATCCAATAGATGGCGCTAGGTGTGGCCTGATGAGGTTGTGTGATTGTGATTGGAGGTTTAATGACCACCGTGAGCAACTCAATGGGCTATAAGCAGTCGCCCGTCCCTAATTTAGGGTCACTGGTTCCAGGGAAGGGAGAGAGCCAGTGCCGTTAGACAAACACAACATCCATTCATTGATTGATTGGAGGTTTAACGACCACCGTGAGCAACTCAATGGGCTATAAGCAGTCGCCCGTCCCTAATTTAGGGTCACTGGCTCCAGGGAAGGGAGAGAGCCAGTGCCGTAAGACAAACACAACATCCATTCATTGATTGATTGGAGGTTTAACGACCACCGTGAGAAACTCAATCGGCTATAAGCAGTCGCCCGTCCCTAATTTAGGGTCACTGGCTCCAGGGAAGGGAGAGAGCCAGTGCCGTAAGACAAACACAACATCCATGCCTGACCGGGATTCGAAACCGGACCCCTTACGGACGAATGATCAGAGGCCAGCGCCTTAGACCACTGCGCCATCGGGGCGGTACCCCATGATGAGGAATGTATCAGAAATGCGCAAACAGTAGTCATGTCATTCGTACAACAGAAGTAGATATGTGTGTGATGGCCTGTGGAATTAAAGTCTGTCATTAAATTTAAAAGACGGTACCGTTTAGACTATGGTTGTAATCCTCCGTCAGCCGCCCTGGTGGCGCAGTGGTCTAAGCGATGGCCTCTGATCATTCGTCCGAAAGGGGTCTGGGGTCGAATCTCGGTGAGGCATGGATGTCGTGTTTGTCTTAGGGCACTGGCTCTCTCCCTTCCCTGGAACCAGTGACCCTAAATTAGGGACGGGCGACTGCTTATAGCCCATTGAGTTGCTCACGGTGGTCGTTAAACCTCCAATCAATCAATGAATGGATGTTGTGTTTGTCTTACGGCACTGGCTCTCTCCCTTCCCTGGAACCAGTGACCCTAAATTAGGGACGGGCGACTGCTTATAGCCCATTGAGTTGCTCACGGTGGTCGTTAAACCCCCAAACAAAAAACAAAAAAAAAAAATCCTCCGTCAACGAATTCAATTAAGCGGTGGATGAAACAGTTTAAAGAAACTGGTAATGTGGAACATCGTGGAGGAGCCGGTAGGCCTAGCGGTGAGACGGTTCACCAAGTTAATGAAAGTTTCCGACGAAGCCCCAGGAAATCCGTTCGTAAAGCAAGTAGAGAACTGTGCATTCTGAAATCGACACTTCACGATATATTTCACAAGAAATTAAAGTTTCATGCTTATAAAATTCAAATAGCATGCATGTAAATGATCACACTCTGCGATACGATTTCGCTGTGGAATACGCTGAAGCGAGTGGAAAACGACGAAAACTTTCTTAGTACTGTAATGTTTAGTGCTGAATCCCCATTTCATGTATCAGGTATTGTGAATCGTCACAACTGTAGGATATGGGGTAGTGAACCACCTCATGCTGCTATTGAACTGGAACGTGATTTTACAAAAGTTAATGTGTGGTGCGCCCTATTAAAAAGAGAAGTTATTGGCCCTTTCTTCTTCTGCGAGAAAACCATAAATGGTGACATTTACTTGGATATGCTAGAAAATTTCGCTATACCCCAGATCAAAAGACATGACAACGTCGTTTTCCAACAAAACGGCGCGCCTCCGCATTGGTCAACGTGTGTACGTAAGTGCCTGAACGAGCATTTCCCCAACAGGTGGATTTTGCGTGCTGGTCCCATTCCGTGGCCTCCTCGCTCTCCAGATCTATCTCCATTGGATAATTTCATGTGGGGTTATGTGAAGGATCGTGTCTATCAGTCGCCTTGTACTGTTTTGCAGGAACTGAAGCAGCGTATCACAGCTAGCAGCTATTAATTCCATAACTCCTCAGATGCTTGCCAATACATGGCATGAAATCGAGTATCGCTTGGACGTACTACGAGCAACCAAGAGATCTCACATCGAAATTTATTAACTTGTGTAGTTACATTGTAAGTTAGTACAATCAGTTTCTTTCTATCTGTGCCACCCCGGTGGCGCAGTGGTCTAAGGCGCTGGCCTCTGATCATTCGTCCGTAAGGGGTCCGGGTTCGAATCCCGGTCAGGCATGGATATTGTGTTTGTCTTACGGCACTGGCTCTCTCCCTTCCCTGGAACCAGTGACCCTAAATTAGGGACGGGCGACTGCTTATAGCCCATTGAGTTGCTCACGGTGGTCGTTAAACCTCCAATCACACACACACACACACACTTTCTATCTGTTAAATGTTTTGTTTTATATAATTTTGTAATATGTCCAATAATTCTCGGACACCCTGTACTAATAGATATTTGAAGAAAGGAGGGAACGTAAGTGAACACTGGTAATAACCTACCTTGAGGTATTTGTTCCATTTTGCGTTGTTTATAATACTTGGGTAAGAGTCCCACATAGACAGACTCAGCATGAACACAAATGCAGCTTCTCCTTTGGGGCGTAGGAGGTAATACAGACATTCGAATGCCTTCCTTTGGTCCTTCACCCAATGAAAACAATTCACGGAAAAGATTTTTGACACCGATTTCTCACACTCTTGGAGGGAAGTCCTGAAGAAAGAAACAGAAAGTGATGCTTGTAAATTAATTGATTACAAAAGTCATTTTAGAAGTTACATAAGATTAAGTGTCATTCGAACGAAACATTTACTTCTCAAATTAACTTACTACATATAATTCATATTCTATGTAATTAGGCTGCATTCCTGCACCAATAGAATTAACTGTACAGCGCTTTCATATTGTTGAAGGAGTCAGACAAGGTTATGTTATGTCACCTTGGCTGTTTAATATACGAGGCAGGGTCCAAAGGTTCGGGAGCTTGGAGTATGGTTCCTAAACTTAAATACTTTAAAACACCGGTGGACAACCACTTTCAAAATAATCTCCTTGGGCGACGATGCGCTCGTAAAGCTTCAGGAAGCATTGCTGGAAGTCATGTTTTTCAACCCCTCGTAATGCCCCCTGCGTTGCTGTTTTTAACTGATTCGTTGACACAAAACGACATCCCTGCAGGTTTTGTTTCATCAGTGGAAAGAGGTAAAAATAGCAGGGGGCTAAGTCGTGTGAATACGTAGGATGTGGAAGCACATTAGTATGATTTCTGGCGAGAAACTCCGTGGCCAGTAGAGACCGATGTGCAGGCGCGTTGTCATGGAGAAGGTACCACTGTCCGCTTCGTCACATCTCCGGCTATTGAATCCCATGAGCAACGTAAAATGTCCAGATAACGTTCCTGTTGTGAACTCAGGAATACATTCGGAATGGACAATGCCGTGAGTAAAAAAAGGAAAAAAATACCTACACCATGACTTTCCTTTTGCTGCGACCTTGCCTGAATTTCTTTGATCGCAGTGAAGACGGTAATTTCCATGTTGAAGAAGCACGCTTTAAATGAATATCAAACAAGTAGCTCCACGTTTCATCCCCTGTGATGATGTTATCCAAAAACGTAGGATCGCTATCAGCTTTGTCGATTAATTAGCCCGACATCCTCATCCGTTTATCTTTTTGTTCGGAGGTACTTATGTCGTTGCGACTAAAGCCGAAGTCCCAGCCATTTTGACACCTTACAAACGCTCAGTTTTAGCAGCAGCTTACTTATATCGTTGCGACTAAATTTCAACCTGCAATCACTATACCTCCTCTTAGGTTTTAGCAGCAACTTACCTATGGGGTTGCGACTGAAGCCGAATTCCTAGCCATTTTAACACCTTACCAACCCTCAGTTTTAGCAGCAGTTTATCTATGTCGTTGCGAGTAAAGCCCAACCCGCATTCACTTTACCTCCCCTTAGGTTTCAGAAGCAATTTACTTATGGGGTTGCTACTAAAGCCGAAGTCCCAGCCATTTTAACACCTTACCAACCCTCAGTTTTAGCAGCAGCTTACTTATGTCGTTGCGACTTTTAGCAGCAATTTACCTATGGGGTGTCTACTAAATCCGAAATCCCAGCCATTTTAACACCTTACCAACCCTCAGTTTTAGCAGCAGCTTAGTTATGTCGTTGCGACTGACGTTAAACTCGCATTCACTTTACCTCCCCTTAGGTTGTAGCGGGAATTTACCTATGCGGTTCTGCGTGAAGCCTAAAACCCAATCATTTCAACACCATAAAACCCTCAGTTTTAGCAGCAGCTTACTTATGTCGTTACGACTAAAGATCAACCTGCATTCACTTTACCTTCCTTTTAAGTTTTGGCAGCAATTTACCTATGGGGTTGCGACTAAAGCCGAAGTCCCACCGTTTTAACACCTTACCAACCCTCAGTTTTAGCAGCAACATACTTATGCTGTTGCGACTAAAGTTTAACCCGCATTCACTTTACCTCCCCTTACGTTTTAGCAGCAATTTACCTATGTGGTTGAGCGTAAAGCCTAAAATCCAATCATTTTAACACCATAAAACCCTCAGTTTTAGCAGCAGCTTACTTATATCGTTGCGACTGAAGCTCAACCTGCATTCACGTTACCTCCCTTTAAGTTTAAGTAGCAATTTACCTATGGGGTTGCGAGGAAAGCTTAAAGGTCTTAGCAGCAATTTACTTATTTGGTTGTGACTAAAGCCGAAGTCCCAGCCATTTTAACACCTTACCAACCCTTAGTTTTAGCAGCAGCTTAATTATGTCGTTGCGACTAACGCTCAACTCGCATTCACTTTACCTCCCGTTAGGTTTCAGAAGCAATTTTCTTTTGGGTTGCGACTAAAGCCGAAGTCCCAGCCATTTGAACACCTTACCAACCCTCAGTTTTAGCAGCAACATACTTATGTCGTTGCGACTAAAGTTCAACCTGCAATCACTATACCTCCTCTTAGGTTTTAGCAGCAACTTACCTATGGGGTTGCGACTAAAGCCGAAGTCCCAGCCATTTTAGCACCTTACCAACCCTCAGTTTTAACAGCAGTTTATCTATGTCGTTACGAGTAAAGCTCAACCCGCTTTCACTTTACCTCCCCTTAGGTTTTAGAAGCAATTTATTTATGGGGTTGCTACTAAAGCCGAAGTTCCAGCCATTTTAACACCTTACCAACCCTCAGTTTTAGCAGCAGCTTACTTATGCCGTTGCGACTAAAGCTCAACCTGCATTCACTTTACCTTCCCTTAGGTTTTAGCCGCAATGTACATATGGGGTTGCGCGTAAAGCCTAAAACCCAGTCATTTTAACACCATGAAACCCCTCAGTTTTAGCAGCAGCTTATTTATGCCGTTACGACTTTTAGCAGCAATTTACCTACGGGTGTCGACTAAATCCGAAATCCCAGCTGTTTTAACACCTTACCAACCTTCAGTTTTAGCAGCAGCTTAGTTATGTCGTTGCTACTGACGTTCAACCCGCGTTCACTTTACCTCCCCTTAGGTTTTAGCAGCAATTTACCTATGGGGTTCTGCGTAAAGCCTAAAACCCAGTCATTTTAACACCATAAAACCCTCAGTTTTTGCAGCAGCTTACTTTTGTCGTTACGACTAAAGCTCAACCTGCATTCACTTTACCTCCTTTTAAGTTCTAGCAGCAATTTACCTATGGGGTTGCGACTAAAGCCGAAGTCCCAGCCATTTTAACACCTTACCAACCCTCAGTTTTAGCAGCAACATACTTATGCTGTTGCGACGAAAGTTCAACCCGCATCCACTTTACCTCCCCTTAGGTTTTAGCAGCAATTTACCTATGTGGCGGCGCGTAAAGCCTAAACCCCCGTCATTTTAACACCATAAAACACTTCAGTTTTAGCAGCAGTTTACTTAAGTCGTTGCGACTGAAGTTCAATTCGCATTCACTTTACCTCCCCTTAGGTTTTAGCAGCAATTTACTTATGGGGTTACGAGTAAAGCCTAAGCCCGAGTCATTTTGACACCTTAACACTCTTCAGTTTTAGCAGCAGCTTACTTATGTCGTTGCGACTAAAGTTCAACCCGCATTCATTTTACCTCCCGTTAGGTTTTAGCAGCAATTTACTTAAGGGGTTGCGACTACAACCGAAGTCCCAGCCATTTTAGCACCTTACCAACCCTCAGTTTTAGCAGCAGCATACTTATGTCGTTGCGACTAAAGTTCAACCCGCATTCATTTTACCTCCCGTTAGGTTTTAGCAGCAATTTACTTAAGGGGTTGCGACTAAAACCGAAGTCCCAGCCATTTTAACACCTTACCAACCCTCAGTTTTAGCAGCAGCTTACTTATGTCGTTGCGACTAAAGTTCAACCTGCATTCACTATACCACCTCATAGGTTTTAGCTGCAATTTACCTATGGCGTTGCGACTAAAGCCGAAGTCTCAGCCATTTTAACATCTTACCAACCCGCAGTTTTAGCAGCAGTTTACTTATGTCGTTGCGAGTAAAGCTCAACCCGCATTCACTTTACTTCCCCTTAGGTTTTAGAAGCAATGTACTTATGGGGTTTCGACTAAAGCCGAAGTCCCAGCCATTTTAAAACCTTGCCAACCCTCAGTTTTAGCAGCAACATACTTATGCTGTTGCGACGAAAGTTCAACCCGCATCCACTTTTCCTCCCCTTAACTTTTAGCAGCAATTTACCTATGTGGCGGCGCGTAAAGCCTAAACCCCCGTCATTTTAACAACATAAAACACTTCAGTTTTCGCAGCAGCTTACTTATGTCGTTGCGACTAAAGTTCAACCCGCATTCATTTTACCTCCCCTTAGGTTTTAGCAGCTATTTACTTATGGGGATGCGACTAAAGCCGAAGTCCCAACCATTTTAACACCTTACCAACCCTCAGTTTTAGCAGCAGCTTACTTAGTTCGTTGCGACTAAAGTTCACCCCCGCATTCACTTTACCTCCCCTTAGGTTTTAGCAGCAATTTACCTATGGGGTTGCGTGTAAAGCCTAAAATCCAGTCATTTTAACAACATAAAACCCCTTAGTTTTAGCAGAAGTTTACTTATGTCGTTGCGACTAAAGCTCAACCTGCATTCACTTTACCTTCCTTTAAGTTTCAGAAGCAATTTACTTATGCTGTTGTGCGTAAAACCGACGTCCCAGCCATTTTAACACCTTACCAACCCTTAGTTTTAGCAGCAGCTTAGTTATATCGTTGCGACTAAAGTTCACCCCGCATTCACTTTACCTCCCCTTAGGTTTTAGCAGCAATTTACCTATGGGGTTGCGTGTAAAGCCTAAAATCCAGTCATTTTAACAACATAAAACCCCTTAGTTTTAGCAGAAGTTTACTTATGTCGTTGCGACTAAAGCTCAACCTGCATTCACTTTACCTTCCTTTAAGTTTCAGAAGCAATTTACGTATGCTGTTGCGCGTAAAACTGACGTCCCAGCCATTTTAAGCCCGCACGGGGATAACTGGTTTTCCAGTTATTTGGGGAGCGGCGCCCCCACGGCCCGAGCTGACCTTCTGACTGGTCAACATCTGATGTCATGCCACCCCTTGTTTTTTGTTTCGGTGCTGTTGGAGTTTGCAGGGACGGCTGTTCATCCAGCTGTTGGGGAGTCGCGTCCCCACGTTCCCGAGCTGGTCTTGTGTCTCACTCATTCGTTTTTATTTATTTTCTCCACTGGCTAGTTGCCCGTGTTGTATTCTCTACCTAATCGCTACCACGTTATGTACTAACACCCCGGTCTTGTGGTTTTGTTACCCTCCACCACTAACTGATTTATATTAACCGCTCAGTTCGTAGGTTGCTGAGATTCCGTTTAGGTTCCCTGCCAGGATTTGTCTTCTTTGGATTTCTTTTTTTTTCCTTTTAGCTGGTTTGGGTGCTAGACCTACCTGCATGTTTGCCGCGTGCGGAGACCCGTGAGGCGGAAATGGGATGTCTGGCGGCTGAGGTCGCAGGAGACCGGTTAAGTGCCTCCTGTGTACCAACACTCCTCTTCGACCCCGGCTTCGCTGTAAACGGGAGGCTAGAGACTAACCCACCTCTAGTCAGAAGTCTTGTACCAAGTTGTGTACAGGGCTTTAGCGGCTTTTTTGTCGTATGGCACGGCAGGGTGAGCCCGGGGGCTGTGGGATCATGCCGAAGGCGTTGGCATGACGGTACCAGGAGACCGAAGTGTCCGCCGAGTGCATGTGAACACAACCATTGGACTATATTTGCAACTAAGCTCTAGAACTGTGTCTTGCGTCATGTGTTTGGCTTGCGGACCTCCAGTTCTCCCCTGTTGGGCTCGATTGTGGGCGGAGTACGTTGCTGATGAATTTTTTCTTACTCCCATGGGGAAACATAAACCCTCCTCAAAATTTAAAAAGCAACAGGATATGGTGATTGATCAGGCGCCAAATTTGCCTCAACCACCTCCCAAACATACCACACTGAAGAGAACTTTCGTTGAAAAACGACATCACCCCGACGTATCTTTAGATCCAGGTGATGAGCCGTCAGCTCGGAAACGTCGCATTTCACTTGCAGATTCGATACCTCAGGCTACTTTTCTCGTCATTTTTTCAACTGACCAGGTGTTGAAACTTTCCTCAGAGTCTCCTTTTTTCATCTCGAAGGCACTTGCGGGTGTTGCTGGCTCTTTGAAGTCAGTGAAGAAGCTACGCTCTGGAGACCTGCTTGTGGAAACTTGCACTCTCTCTCGGAGCAAATCTCTTCTGCAGTTGACCAGACTTCAGGATATTCCAGTTCAAGTGACGGCACATCCGTATCTCAACACCTCCAAATGAGTCATTTCTGAGCCCGACTTGTTGGTCTGCGATGAAGATTAACTTGTGTGTGAACTTGCTGATCAGGGTGTCATAGCTGCCAGACGCATGACTTTCAGGCGCGATGGCGCGCTGATCAAATCACGAAATGTTATTTTGACTTTTAACAGCCCGAAGGTACCTACTGACATAAAGGCTGGTTACTTGTTATGCGCAGTTCGTCCTTATATACCAAATCCTCTACGCTCCTTCAAGTGCCAGAGGTATGGACATTCCCAGCGGTCCTGTAACAGTGCTGCGAGGTGCGCCAATTGTGGATCCCGAGACCACGAAGGGACTGGATGCACTTCAGAGCCCTGCTGTGTAAACTGTGGTGACTCCCACGCTGCTTATGCCCGGTCCTGTTCGAAGTGGAACGACGAGAAGGCGATCCAGCGCCTCAAGACCCTGGAGGGCCTCTCGTACCCTGCTGCCAAGGCCAAGTTGGGTATTCCCAACAACCGTCAGCGTACTTTTGCCGCAGTTGTTCAGTCTCAGCCACCACCCGTGCAGCCCTTTGTTCCGCGCCCTGTAGCTCTCGCCGCACTTGCCAAGCGATCTACAGTTGAACAAGCGACACAGGTGGATTTCACCGAGCTCCAGCTTATTCGACCAGCTGAGTCTGCGCCTTCTCTTTTGAAGACGACCGACTCTTCCAGTTCCCAGCAGAAGGCCTGCACGTGCTGGAGACCCGGCCCTCAATCCGCTAAGGTGTGCAGTGTCCATCCACATGTCGCGGCCTACATGGCCGACTTTGCAACTGTCTCCGACTCAGCGCGGTCCCCACCCTCGACCAACATTATAGAGGAACATGGGGGGAGGAGAGTGACAGTTCGTCATCAACCTCACCCACCATTACAGAGGAACATGGGGGGAGGAGAGTGACATTTCGTCCCCGCCCTCGGCCAGCGTTGCAGAGGAGTGTGGGGGGCAGGAGAGTGACAGCTCAGCCCCCTCCTTTTGACTCATCCTATGTGTAGTTGTGTTCGATTTCGTACTGTGTTTTATCATTCTCATTCCTCAGTTTTACTTAATCGGCTTGTTTCTCACCATTGTACCATGTTTTTCATACTGTTTGTTTCATTCTCTTTTTTGGCCCTTCCTTCGTACTCATGTTTCGGTTTTACTTGGTCGGCCAGATTTTGCGATTTTTGAAACGATTTTTTTTATTTCTGTCTGTTTGTCTTGTGTCTGGCGATCTTTGGCCAACCATGGCCCTTGCGCCAATAAAATCTAACCAACCAACCAACCAACCAGCCATTTTAACACCTTACCAACCCTTAGTTTTAGCAGCAGCTTAGTTATATCGTTGCGACTAAAGTTTAACCCGCATTCACTTTACCTCCCCTTAGGTTTTAGCAGCAATTTACCTATGGGGTTGCGTGAAAAGCCTAAAATCCAGTCATTTTAACAACATAAAACCCCTTAGTTTTAGCAGAAGTTTACTTATGTCGTTGCGACTAAAGCTCAACCTGCATTCACTTTACCTTCCTTTAAGTTTCAGAAGCAATTTACTTATGCTGTTGCCCGTAAAACCGACGTCCCAGCCATTTTAACACCTTACCAACCCTTAGTTTTAGCAGCAGCTTAGTTATATCGTTGCGACTAAAGTTCACCCCGCATTCACTTTACCTCCCCTTAGGTTTTAGCAGCAATTTACCTATGGGGTTGCGTGAAAAGCCTAAAATCCAGTCATTTTAACAACATAAAACCCCTTAGTTTTAGCAGAAGTTTACTTATGTCGTTGCGACTAAAGCTCAACCTGCATTCACTTTACCTTCCTTTAAGTTTCAGAAGCAATTTACTTATGCTGTTGCCCGTAAAACCGACGTCCCAGCCATTTTAACACCTTACCAACCCTTAGTTTTAGCAGCAGCTTAGTTATATCGTTGCGACTAAAGTTCAACCCGCATTCACTTTACGTCCCCTTAGGTTTTAGCAGCAATTTACCTATGGGGTTGCGTGTAAAGCCTAAAATCCAGTCATTTTAACAACATAAAACCCCTTAGTTTTAGCAAAAGTTTACTTATGTCGTTGCGACTAAAGCTCAACCTGCATTCACTTTACCTTCCTTTAAGTTTCAGAAGCAATTTACTTATGCTGTTGCGCGTAAAACCGACGTCCCAGCCATTTTAGCACCTTACCAACCCTTAGTTTTAGCAGCAGCTTAGTTATATCGTTGCGACTAAAGTTCACCCCGCATTCACTTTACCTCCCCTTAGGTTTTAGCAGCAATTTACCTATGGGGTTGCGTGTAAAGCCTAAAATCCAGTCATTTTAACAACACAAAACCCTTTAGTTTTAGCAGAAGTTTACTTATGTCGTTGCGACTAAAGCTCAACCTGCATTCACTTTACCTTCCTTTAAGTTTCAGAAGCAATTTACTTATGCTGTTGCGCGTAAAACCGACGTCCCAGCCATTTTAACACCTTACCAACCCTTAGTTTTAGCAGCAGCTTAGTTATATCGTTGCGACTAAAGTTCAACCCGCATTCACTTTACCTCCCCTTAGGTTTTAGCAGCAATTTACCTATGGGGTTGCGTGTAAAGCCTAAAATCCAGTCATTTTAACAACATAAAACCCCTTAGTTTTAGCAGAAGTTTACTTATGTCGTTGCGACTAAAGCTCAACCTGCATTCACTTTACCTTCCTTTAAGTTTCAGAAGCAATTTACTTATGCTGTTGCGCGTAAAACCGACGTCCCAGCCATTTTAGCACCTTACCAACCCTTAGTTTTAGCAGCAGCTTAGTTATATCGTTGCGACTAAAGTTCACCCCGCATTCACTTTACCTCCCCTTAGATTTTAGCAGCAATTTACCTATGGGGTTGCGTGTAAAGCCTAAAATCCAGTCATTTTAACAACATAAAATCCCTTAGTTTTAGCAGAAGTTTACTTATGTCGTTTGCGACTAAAGCTCAACCTGCATTCACTTTACCTTCCTTTAAGTTTCAGAAGCAATTTACTTATGCTGTTGCGCGTAAAACCGACGTCCCAGCCATTTTAACACCTTACCAACCCTTAGTTTTAGCAGCAGCTTAGTTATATCGTTGCGACTAAAGTTCAACCCGCATTCACTTTACCTCCCCTTAGGTTTTAGCAGCAATTTACCTATGGGGTTGCGTGTAAAGCCTAAAATCCAGTCATTTTAACAACATAAAACCCCTTAGTTTTAGCAGAAGTTTACTTATGTCGTTGCGACTAAAGCTCAACCTGCATTCACTTTACCTTCCTTTAAGTTTCAGAAGCAATTTACTTATGCTGTTGCGCGTAAAACCTACGTCCCAGCCATTTTAACACCTTACCAACCCTTAGTTTTAGCGGCAGCTTAGTTATATCGTTGCGACTAAAGTTCAACCCGCATTCACTTTACCTCCCCTTAGGTTTTAGCAGCAATTTACCTATGGGGTTGCGTGTAAAGCCTAAAATCCAGTCATTTTAACAACATAAAACCCCTTAGTTTTAGCAGAAGTTTACTTATGTCGTTGCGACTAAAGCTCAACCTGCATTCACTTTACCTTCCTTTAAGTTTCAGAAGCAATTTACTTATGCTGTTGCGCGTAAAACCGACGTCCCAGCCATTTTAGCACCTTACCAACCCTTAGTTTTAGCAGCAGCTTAGTTATATCGTTGCGACTAAAGTTCACCCCGCATTCACTTTACCTCCCCTTAGGTTTTAGCAGCAATTTACCTATGGGGTTGCGTGTAAAGCCTAAAATCCAGTCATTTTAACAACATAAAACCCCTTAGTTTTAGCAGAAGTTTACTTATGTCGTTGCGACTAAAGCTCAACCTGCATTCACTTTACCTTCCTTTAAGTTTCAGAAGCAATTTACTTATGCTGTTGCGCGTAAAACCGACGTCCCAGCCATTTTAGCACCTTACCAACCCTTAGTTTTAGCAGCAGCTTAGTTATATCGTTGCGACTAAAGTTCAACCCGCATTCACTTTACCTCCCCTTAGGTTTTAGCAGCAATTTACCTATGGGGTTGCGTGTAAAGCCTAAAATCCAGTCATTTTAACAACATAAAACTTCTTAGTTTTAGCAGAAGTTTACTTATGTCGTTGCGACTAAAGCTCAACCTGCATTCACTTTACCTTCCTTTAAGTTTCAGAAGCAATTTACTTATGCTGTTGCGCGTAAAACCTACGTCCCAGCCATTTTAACACCTTACCAACCCTTAGTTTTAGCAGCAGCTTAGTTATATCGTTGCGACTAAAGTTCAACCCGCATTCACTTTACCTCCCTTAGGTTTTAGCAGCAATTTACCTATGGGGTTGCGTGTAAAGCCTAAAATCCAGTCATTTTAACAACATAAAACCCCTTAGTTTTAGCAGAAGTTTACTTATCTCGTTGCGACTAAAGCTCAACCTGCATTCACTTTACCTTCCTTTAAGTTTCAGAAGCAATTTACTTATGCTGTTGCGCGTAAAACCGACGTCCCAGCCATTTTAACACCTTACCAACCCTTAGTTTTAGCAGCAGCTTAGTTATATCGTTGCGACTAAAGTTCAACCCGCATTCACTTTACCTCCCCTTAGGTTTTAGCTGCAATTTACTTTTGGGGTTGCAACTAAAGCCGAAGTCCTAGCCATTCTAACACCTTACCAATCCTCACTTTTAGCAGCAGCTTACTTGTGTCGTTGCGCTTAAAGCTCAACTCGCATTCCCTTTACCTCCCCTTAGGTTTCAGAAGCAATTTACTTATGGGTTGCAATTAAAGCCGAAGTCCTAGCCACTTTAACACCTTACCAATCCTCACTTTTAGCAGCAGCTTACTTGTGTCGTTGCGCTTAAAGCTCAACTCGCATTCACTTTACCTCCCCTTAGGTTTCAGAAGCAATTTACTTATGGGTTGCAATTAAAGCCGAAGTCCTAGCCATTTTAACACCTTACCAATCCTCACTTTTAGCAGCAGCTTACTTGTGTCGTTGCGCTTAAAGCTCAACTCGCATTCACTTTACCTTCCCTTAGGTTTTAGCAGCAATTTACTTATGGGGTTGCGACTAAAGCCTAAGCCTTAGTCATTTTAAAACCTTAACACCCCTCAGTTTTAGCAGTAGTTTACTTATGTCGCTGCGACAAAAGTTGAACTCGTATTCACATTACCTCTTCTTAGGTTTTAGCAACAATTTGCCAATGCCGTTGCGACTGTAACCTAAGATGCTGTCGCCTTCCCTACATTTAGGCTTTAGATGCAATTTGATATTGTGGATGTCACTAGTTCCCTTGACACTTCACATCTTTTAGACTTCAGCTGTAATTTATTTGTGGGGCTGCATATCATAAAACATTTTCGTTTCAAAATTTTCATAAACATCTTCGTTTCAAAATTTTCTTTGTGCAGTCAGCAGGACTCCATTGTTCACAGATAACTTTTAAGTACTAATTAAAATAATATGAGCCGCCCTGGTGGCGCAGTGATCTGAGCGATGGCTTCTGATCATTCGTCCAAAATGGTCTTACGGCATTGGCTGTCTACCTTCCATGTAACCAGTGACCCTAAATTAGAGACAGGCGACTGCTTGTAGCCCATTGAGTTGCTCACGGTGGTCGTTAAACCTTCAATCAAAACGAAAAAACATAATATGAATAAGAAATAAACGGTACTTGTCCTCTATATCAGCCAACTGATATTCAATCTTCTCATCGGCGAAGTGCAGTCTTGCAAACTCAATCATTTCTGGCATGATATCAATTGCTATCAGTTTCTTCAACTTTGGGATCCTGGCCAGAATTATATCCTTTGTATTATCTCCTGACGCGCAGCCTATGTCCATGATGACGTCATCTTCTTCGAAGATCATTTTAGGAACAATAGCGTCCATCAACCCTTTGGCTTGGATCATAGACAGTGGGTGGTTGTCAGTGCGCAATCTGGCATCAGTAAACATCTTGAACTTCCACCTGTTCAAAAAAATGTGCAGTTGTCACAAAAAATGTGCAGAGTAACATTGTCATATTTCACACATTCAAAATACGCTAGTAGACAAAAGTTATGTGGTAAACTTATTATTCACTGACACAGCAATAACGGATTGATAGATTTGAGTAAAATCCAAGTATGAGATACTAATACACAGTGCGTCAAATAATTTTTAAGACTGGTGCTAGATTTCAGCCTACGGTGGCGCCAGCAGTGTAATCGCGAATGCGTTATAAACCGTGACCATCTGCTTGCTTTCTGCCTAAAGTACTGCGCAGTTGTTAAAGTAACTCAAACGAAACGGCCGTCCATTAGAGAAGTAAAATTTTTTCATGTTGAATTATTAAGATGGAACAAAGGGCTGTTATTAAATTTGACGCAAAACTTCATAAAAGTGCCTACGTACCAAATGATGAAGCAAATTTACGGTGAGTTTTGTTTAAGTAGATCAGATGTTTTCCTCTGGCACAAACGTTTTTTGGATGGAAGAGAGACGCTAGAAGATGATAAGCATACCACAAGACCAAGTTCATCTAGGACACCTGAGATTATTGAAAAAGTGCGTGATTTCGTGGCAAACAATCGATGTGCGTCACTAAGAATAATGGAAGAGTCTTTAAACATCAACAAAGAAACGATTCGAACCTACCTGCATGAAGATTTGGGCAAAACAAAAGTCTGTGCTAAATTTGTTCCACACACGTTAACCAATGAACAAAAATAAAGGAGAAGTGCATATTGCAGAGACATCATTTCAGCCACTGAAAATGATCCAAACTTCTTAAAATCGATTGCTACAGGTGATGAAACATGGTGTTTTCAATATGACTCTAAAACAAAGCGACAAAGTGCAGAACGGAAGTCAAAAAACTCGCCACAAGCCAAAAAAACCAAAAACAAGAAAAGTTCCATCGAAAATCAAAACAATGCTCATTACATTCTTCGATAGTAAGGGTATTATCCACAAAGAATTTGTTCCAAGTGGACAAACAACTACTGGTGAGTTTTATTTAAATGTTTTGAGGCATTTGATGGGCAGAATTCGTCGCATTCGTCCAGAATATCGGGATGAAAACAGTTGGTGTTTGTTGCACGATAATGCACCCAGTCACACCTCACTTCTTGTTCGTAGATTTTTGGCGAAAAATAACGTCTGTGTGTTGAATCATCCACTTTATTCGCCTGATTTATCCCCCTGCGACTTTTCTTTTTTTCCCAAAACTTAAAATGACGTTAAAAGGGTGTCATTTTGATGATATTTCGACCATACAAACAGCTTCGGTGCGTGCTTTGGAGGCAATTCCGCAAAGTGAACTGTAGCAGGCATTCGAATCATTATTAAATCGCTGTAACAAGTGTATTGAAGCCGGAGGGACTTATTTTGAATAACAAACCAAAACAAATTATAATTTCTTGTTTCTATTTCATTTTGCAGACCCAGTCTTAAAAATTCCTTGACGCACTGTGTACACCAGACCATAACACGTCTGATCTCTACGCCGTCTGCTACAAGATTGAATTAGCGGAGCGCTGTAAAGACGCGTCGTCACGTGACTTACTCTAACATAGGCAGTTGCAGTTTTTCTGTGTGAGTGTGTTTCAGTGCTGTGACGTCAGTCGCGTTACTTTTTCTGACAGTCAATTTCACAACGGCACGGAAAGGGTGAAATAAAGTACTTCTTAAAGTTCTTGAACTTTCATATGACACAATTACATTTGTTTAAAATCGTCAACTTACAAAATTGACTCAAACACTTCATTTTAAATTGTGGACCTTATTTCAACAATAAATGGCATTTTTAGGGCACTAACAGACATTAGCTTTGAAACTGATATCTACAGAATTTCTTGCCCTCTCTCCTATCGTTCCTTACCACAGGCCTATCAATAACTTTCACCTGGTTTATTTCGTTATTTTTTAATACAGACAATTGACGTAGACTAGGAACATCAAAGAGAAGTCGTCGCTCTTTCCACGTTTATAAGTGAGTCACGGAAAAATTCTCATCGATCGCCACCGGGAATCGAACCTAGGGTCTTCCAGTTACGCGCCGGACATGCTACCACCGCAACACAGCTGCCTCGAATTCACCAGACTCACATACGAATAACTGCCAAACCACTTGGCAGGTTGCTTCCTGGAGCCTCGCACAATGCTGGGGATTCATCAAAGATGGAAAGCAGCAACTGAACAAATAACTCGGAGGCGAATGAATAATTAATACAGATAATTGACGTGGACTAGGAACATCATAGATAAGTCACCGCTCTTTCCACGTCTATAAGTGAGTCACGGAAAATAAGTATTCATTCGCCTTCTAGTTATTTGTTCTGTTGCTGCTGTCCATCTATGGTGAATCCCCAACATTTTGCGGGGCTCCAAGAAGCAACCGCCCATGTAGTTTGGCAGTTAGTCGTATGAGAGTCTGGAGAATTCGAGGCCGCTGTGGTGCAGTGATAGCAAGTCCGGGGCGTAATTGGAAGACAGTGGGTTCGATTCCCGGTGGCGACCGATGATAATTTTTCAGTGACTCACTTATAAACGTGGAAAGAGCTATGCCTTCTATTTGCCGTTATTTTCTTATTGAATATCTGTTCACAAATACACTGGCGGACAGTGAAAAAAGAACACCAAGAAGGAGACGTCTGATACCAACGAAATTTATACATAACGGAATACAGAGGATAACGTGATCAAAACATTATGGCAAAATACAGCTGTATTTGCTGGTAAACTGAAAAATAACATTTCCATGTAACATGGTTAGTACGAGGTTGAACCGCCATGAACTGCGTCACACTGTGCAATTCGTGCATGGAGTCTGTCGTACAGATATCGGATGTACGTTTGGGGTATTAAGTTCCAAGCATCCTCAACCTGGACGCGTAAATCGGGGATGGTCGTGGCTGGCCGTGGAGACCGGATAAGTCGTTGTCCCATAAAATCCCACACGGGCTCAATCGGGGACAAATCCGGTGGCGATTGAAGTTGTCTCACACCATGAAGTGCATGTTGCGTTGCACGTGCCGTGTGTGGGCGTGCGTTATCTTGCTGGAAAACACCACGACGGACCGACCTTACAAAATGGCACAACAACGGGCTGAATGATGTTGTTGATGTAGGAGGTGCTGTTTAACGTACCCGGTACAAACACTAGTTGTGTACGGGAGTGATAGCTGATCACTCCCCACACCAGGAGACCAGGTGTAAGCCCTGTGTGTCGCTGGCGGATTCAAGAAGGGTGGAGACGCTCCCATGTGCGTCTGCGAACACGCATACGGCCATCGGAGGCTCCCAAGCCGAATCTGCTTTCATCGCTAAACACGACAGATCGCCATTGCGTTCTCCAGTGCAGAAGTTGGCGACACCACTGCAGCCGTTCCTGACGGTGGGCTGGAGTCAGAGGTACACATGCCAGAGGCACACGTGCACGTAGTCCTGCATCCAGTAGACGGTTGCGGATTGTTCGCACAGTCACCTCAGGTGCAACGGCAGCTCGGATTTGCGTTGCAGTGGATGTTCTGCTTGACAACGCCGCTCTTCTTATGCGTCGATCGGTCCGCTCATCAGTCCGTCTGTGACTCCCGGTTCCACGTCTTCTCGTGTGGGAATGTTCCTCGGACTTTCTACGCCACCATCGTACCACCACCGATACTTCCCGTCCAATTCGCTCCGCAATACGACGATACGACCGCCCGGCCTCGCTGAGTCCGACTAGACGACCTCGCTCAAAGTCCGATAACTGCTGAAATCGTACACGTCTTCCATGTCCAGGCATTGCAGCTTCTTCAGGGTCTTCGCACGTGTCAGTGCGCCGACGACTGATTACATTCACTTCGCCGTACTCCTTAAATACCACCGACGATAATTTGCATATTATGCCGTGCTGTGGCGTAAGCGCTCACCGGTTGGTTCCGAAATTAACATCACACCTACGTAAACGCGACTCCATTAACATATGTAAATTTCATGATAGTCCTCCAATTCCTTCTTGGTGTTCTTTGTTCACTTTCCGCCAGTGCACAATCCACTTTCAGGTTGGTCATTTTGGTCGAGAACCCCAGCTGAATGGCCTATGTTTTCACGTTAAAAGAATTAAACGTAAATAGGCAAAGTCATCGCTCTTTCCACTTTTTCTTTAATTAATTATACAGCAACCGAAAAATTGTATTTCGAAAGCGCTGGGATCAAACCCAAATCTCTCGATAACTAGCCCAGTGCGTTCGCTTTACGCTACGGAGGCCAACAATCCACGGCGGTATGTGATTTTAACACAGGATAACAATTTTTCGGTTGATGTTTGTTAGTTAAAGAAAAACCTGGAAAAAGCGATGACTTTGTCTACACTGATGGCCAAGAATAAGTTCACAAACGCATATTTTGTGATATCTTGAAAACTGAATGATTTACTGCAATGAAATTTGGTACATAGACGCCTCATACTACAGTGGCGTGCAAAAATTAAGGACGAGACGGCTTTCCGAATGTAACGTCGTGCAGAAGTGCTCCACATTGACTCAAATAATACCATAAGATCCCCAAGATGTAAGAATATGGGACAAGTGAGCAAAACCGTCCAAACAAGGAATCCAAAGGATACAAAGGCACTTTTTTGAAAAGGTAGGTTCGAGCACAACTGCACAAAAGAAAGAAACGTCGATGTGAAAGGAGGCTGCCAAGAAAAATCCAGTCTTTAGTAGGGGATATGATCACCCCTGACTGCGTTGCAGGATTTACAACGTCTGTCCATGCTGAGGACGAGGTTGTCAAGGAGCAGTTGAGGCACCGCGGCCCATTCCTCTTGCAGCGCCAATCGCAGCTGCGGAATCGTTGCTGGCGGCTGGTGACGTGCTGCCAAGCGTCTTCCGAGAAGGTCCCACGCGTGTTCGATTGTATTTAGACCCGGGGACCTTGCGGTCCAATCCATGCGTTGAATATCTTCATTCTCCAACAGCTCCGCGACGGTCACTGTACGATGAGGTGCAGCGTTGTCGTCCATGAAGAGGAACTCAGGACCCACAGCACCTCTAAACAGCCGCACGTGAGGCAGGAGAACCTCGGTACAATAGCGGACACCAGTGACTGAACCTCCTTGGAAGATGTGGAAGTCAGCATGGCTACCAAACATGATACCGCCCCAAACGAGAACTCCGCCACCTCCAAACCGGTCCCTTTCGATTATGTTGGAGGTGTGATTGCGTGTTTCCTGCTCTCTCCACCTGTGTATACGTCCAGAATCGCTCGTCAGACTAAATCGGCTCTCATCCGTAAAGAGAACTCGACCCCATTGCTGATGTGTCCAGTTCTTGTGTTCCTGGCACCACAGAAACTGCCGTCTCCGATGAGCAGGCGTTAATCGCTCACACCGTCGTACTGGTCGTCGTGCAAATTGACCACTTTTGTGCAGCCTCCTCGTCACGGTAAAACGCGATAACGGACGTCCAGTTGTCTGTTGCATGTTCCTTGGGATTTCTCTCGCTGTCTGACGTCTGTCTCTTCTCGCCTGTAGGACAATATACCGGTCGTCCGCCGCCGCGGTTGCTCGTGGACGACCACTGCTAAACTCTCGGACAGCTGTTCCTGTCGTTTGAAATGTTCTCCAAGCTCGTTAAACGATGCTGTGAGCGATCCCGAACTCCTCGGCCACACTAGTCCCACTTAGACCTTCTTCCAACTTCCCAATGACGCGACCTCGGGTATAGTCATCCAGATATCGTCTACTGGATAGCCTGTTGGCCATATCACACTGTGGCAGCGACTGGACGTCGTTCAAACCGATGTACACCGTGGAATAACTTTCACCGAATTGCTGAGCGTATACCGCCCGTGTGCCTTATATCCTTCCGACACCACCCTCCCTCTACGCCATGCTGCATATATGTGCATGCCCTACCATACCGGACCCTAATCTGTCTCTTGAGTGGTCTTTCGGTCCGTTCTGCCTGCTCGTTCCGCTGTTATGCTAATTTCTCCTCTTCCTCCTTAATTTTTGCACACCAGTGTATTAGACATGCAATAGCAACATAACAAAATGAAGACTCGTCGAGAATCACTTTTTGTACTGAATCTCGACTGATCACAGAAAAGTACACGGCCCAAATCTTGCTGTGTCCAAGAAAGATGTGTTTGGCTCCACAACAGACGGGCTCTCTTCTGTGATCTGGTGAGGGGAGCACAAACCACCGTAAAAGACCTTCTCTGCTAGGCGTCTGTATACAGTTTGCCTCAAATTTGTTGTTCCAATTGCAGCAGCGAGGTCGTGAGAGAGGTCTCCAGCCGTCATCCTTCAATGGCGTTTGGCAGTTAATCCCACGTAACGATCTTCCGCGGGTGTCGTGGCCCTTGGCCGGGCCTCTGGTGTTCGGAATTGGTGCCATAACCCGAGTAGCACATTTCGTGAAACCTGTAACCTTCGACCGACCTCCGCTTGCGATTCGTCAGCGTGAAGCCTGCCAATTGCTCTCCACCTTAGTCCATCGTCTAAATCAGTTGGAATGAGTCTGGTGATTTTTCATACAACTCTGAAGACGAAATAGCAGATGCAGAAAACGGTCAATTTTACGTTCTCTTACCAAACTCAACGTCTTAACCGTTTAACAAACAGTGGATGATTGCATAAAGATTCAGATCAGTCAGATCAGATCATATGTAGAGGATTTTAGGAAGGGGGTGTCTGACCCCAGGTCTTAAACAACCCTTACAAGTAGGAAGCTAGGAGATTTGGGCTACAGTGCCCGATAGGAAAGTGACACGGAAGCGATGTAGAAGACGCCCTTATTTACTACCGTTGGTCAGAAGGCTTAACGTGCCCATTCAATGCTCTAGTAGATCAGATCTGATCATATGTAGAGGATTTTAGGAAGGGAGTGTCTGACCCCAGGTCTTAAACAACCCTTACAAGTAGGAAGCTAGGAGATTTGGGCTACAGTGCCCGATAGGAAAGTGACACGGAAGCGATGTAGAAGACGCCCTTATTTACTACCGTTGGTCAGAAGGCTTAACGTGCCCATTCAATGCTCTAGTAGATCCGATCTGATCATATGTATGGGATTTTACGAAGGGGGTGTCTGACCCCAGGTCTTAAACAACCCTTAGAAGTAGGAAGCTAGGAGATTTGGGCTACAGTGCCCGATAGGAAAGTGACACGGAAGCGATGTAGAAGACGCCCTTATTTACTACCGTTGGTCAGAAGGCTTAACGTGCCCATTCAATGCTCTAGTAGATCAGATCTGATCATATGTATGTAATTTTAGGAAGGGGGTGTCTGACCCCAGGTCTTAAACAACCCTTACAAGTAGGAAGCTAGGAGATTTGGGCTACAGTGCCCGATAGGAAAGTGACACGGAAGCGATGTAGAAGACGCCCTTATTTACTACCGTTGGTCAGAAGGCTTAACGTGCCCATTCAATGCTCTAGTAGATCCGATCTGATCATATGTATGGGATTTTAGAAAGGGGGTGTCTGACCCCAGGTCTTAAACAACCCTTAGAAATAGGAAGTTAGGAGATTTGGGCTACAGTGCCCGATAGGAAAGTGACACGGAAGCGATGTAGAAGACGCCCTTATTTACTACCGTTGGTCAGAAGGCTTAACGTGCCCATTCAATGCTCTAGTAGATCCGATCTGATCATATGTATGGGATTTTAGAAAGGGAGTGTCTGACCCCAGGTCTTAAACAACCCTTAGAAATAGGAAGCTAGGAGATTTGGGCTACAGTGCCCGATAGGAAAGTGACACGGAAGCGATGTAGAAGACGCCCTTATTTACTACCGTTGGTCAGAAGGCTTAACGTGCCCATTCAATGCTCTAGTAGATCAGATCTGATCATATGTAGAGGATTTTAGGAAGAGAGTGTCTGACCCCAGGTCTTAAACAACCCTTAGAAGTAGGAAGCTAGGAGATTTGGGCTACAGTGCCCGATAGGAAAGTGACACGGAAGCGATGTAGAAGACGCCCTTATTTACTACCGTTGGTCAGAAGGCTTAACGTGCCCATTCAATGCTCTAGTAGATCAGATCTGATCATATGTAGAGGATTTTAGGAAGGGGTGTCTGACCCCAGGTCTTAAACAACCCTTACAAGTAGGAAGCTAGGAGATTTGGGCTACAGTGCCCGATAGGAAAGTGACACGGAAGCGATGTAGAAGACGCCCTTATTTACTACCGTTGGTCAGAAGGCTTAACGTGCCCATTCAATGCTCTAGTAGATCCGATCTGATCATATGTATGGGATTTTAGAAAGGGGGTGTCTGACCCCAGGTCTTAAACAACCCTTAGAAGTAGGAAGCTAGGAGATTTGGGCTACAGTGCCCGATAGGAAAGTGACACGGAAGCGATGTAGAAGACGCCCTTATTTACTACCGTTGGTCAGAAGGCTTAACGTGCCCATTCAATGCTCTAGTAGATCAGATCTGATCATATGTATGTAATTTTAGGAAGGGGGTGTCTGACCGCAGGTCTTAAACAACCCTTACAAGTAGGAAGCTAGGAGATTTGGGCTACAGTGCCCGATAGGAAAGTGACACGGAAGCGATGTAGAAGACGCCCTTATTTACTACCGTTGGTCAGAAGGCTTAACGTGCCCATTCAATGCTCTAGTAGATCCGATCTGATCATATGTATGGGATTTTAGAAAGGGGGTGTCTGACCCCAGGTCTTAAACAACCCTTAGAAATAGGAAGTTAGGAGATTTGGGCTAGAGTGTCCGATAGGAAAGTGACACGGAAGCGAGGTAGAAGACGCCCTTATTTACTACCGCGGATTCAGAAGGCTTAACGTGCCCATTCAATGCTCTAGTAGATCAGATCAGATCATATGTAGAGTATTTTAGGATGGGAGTGTCTGACCCCAGGTCTTAAACAACCATTAGAAATAGGAAGCTAGGAGATTTTGGCTACAGTACCCGATAGGAGAGGGCCATGGAAGCGAGGTAGAAAGGGGGAGGGAGACGCCTTTATTTATTACCGGGGGCCAGTACCCGGGGTCTGACGGCTTAACGTGCCCATCCGACGCAAGGCTGATATTTAGCGGATCGAGCGTTCGTACCTGCCGAGGATCGAACCTGAAGTTACCTGCATGGCCGTCACTAACGCTGACCACTAAGCCACCTGCGGCTTTAACATTAGATTTACCGTTTCCGAAAGTGTATATGGCAGCAATTTTAAACATTTTACTGGCTACTATTTATAATTTTTTATGTAAAAATTATGTTTGTGACCTTAATATTGGACATTAGTGTATTGACATTGTCTCCATATATTTGCAAGTTTTTCAGAATTAAACGTACTCGAGATTCAGCATCTCATATCTCAACTGCTTGAGGCCGGAGGTGTCCGAGAGTTTTCGATTTTTGGAGTGTTTGCATACGGTACGGTATGCCTTTTGTAATATGGCAGCTTGGAGGTGGAACCAGACCTAAACACTAAATTTATTTACATTTCAAAAAATTAAATTCATTTGAGAAGAACGAATGAGCAAAGTGGGTCGCTTGCGAACGATACTTTTCTGAAAAGAGTCGATTCTACAAAGCTCCAATTCCCTTAGATAATTGTTCGGAATAACTTTTCAGTGGACATTACATGCTTCTGTGAGGATTCCGCCCCTGACAGGAGGCGTAATCGTATTCAGAAGTTAAAAAACAATGCAATAAATCTCACGAAAGTTTTGAAGCCAACGTATTCCCGAACTAAGAAAACCATTTTCCCTAAAGATATAAAAGTAAATTTCTTCTGAAAACCGTTCATTAAACCGGAACAATCAACCAACGACGTAAACCGGTCCAACTCTGAACCAATTTGCAACAGCCCTTTCCTGCGGAAATTGTTCACCGGAAGAGTCAACGAAGGACACAAAGGATTCGAACTATGAACCCATTCGCGACAGTCATTCCTTGTGGAAATTGTTCTTCGGAAGGGTAACAAACAACACGAAGGAATCCAACTATGAACCCATTCGCGAATGTCATTTCCTGTTAAAATTGCTCACCGGAACAGTCTACGAACGACACAAAGGAATCGAACTATGAATTGATTCACGACTGTCATTCCCTGTGGAAATTATTAACCGGAAGAGTCAACAAACGACACAAAGGAATTTAACTCTGAACCGATTCGCGACAGTTATTCTCTGTCGAAATTGTTCACCGGAGGGATCAAAGAACAACACAAACGAATGCAACCATCAACCGATTCGGAACAGTCATTCCCTGTGTTAATTGTTCACCGGAAGAGTCAACGAACGACACAAAGGAACCGAAACATGAACCCATTCGCAACAGTCATTCCCTGTGGAAATTGTTCACCGGAAGAGTCAACAAACGACACAAAGGAATTTAACTCTGAACCGATTCGCGACAGTTATTCTCTGTCGAAATTGTTCACCGGAGGGATCAAAGAACAACACAAACGAATGCAACCATCAACCGATTCGGAACAGTCATTCCCTGTGTTAATTGTTCACCGGAAGAGTCAACGAACGACACAAAGGAACCGAAACATGAACCCATTCGCAACAGTCATTCCCTGTGGAAATTGTTCACCGGAAGAGTCAACAAACGACACAAAGGAATTTAACTCTGAACCGATTCGCGACAGTTATTCTCTGTCGAAATTGTTCACCGGAGGGATCAAAGAACAACACAAACGAATGCAACCATCAACCGATTCGGAACAGTCATTCCCTGTGTTAATTGTTCACCGGAAGAGTCAACGAACGACACAAAGGAACCGAAACATGAACCCATTCGCAACAGTCATTCCCTGTGGAAATTGTTCACCGGAAGAGTCAACAAACGACACAAAGGAATTTAACTCTGAACCGATTCGCGACAGTTATTCTCTGTCGAAATTGTTCACCGGAGGGATCAAAGAACAACACAAACGAATGCAACCATCAACCGATTCGGAACAGTCATTCCCTGTGTTAATTGTTCACCGGAAGAGTCAACGAACGACACAAAGGAACCGAAATATGAACCCATTCGCGACAGTCATTCCCTGTGGAAATTGTTCACCGGAAGAGTCAACGAACGACACAAAGGAACCGAAATATGAACCCATTCGCGACAGTCATTCCCTGTGGAAATTGTTCACCGGAAGAGTCAACGAACGACACAAAGGAACCGAAATATGAACCCATTCGCGACAGTCATTCCCTGTGTTAATTGTTCACCGGAAGAGTCAACGAACGACACTAAGGAACCGAAATATGAACCCATTCGCGACAGTCATTCCCTGTGGAAATTGTTCACCGGAAGAGTCAACGAACGACACAAAGTAATCGACCTATGAACCGATTCGCGATAGCCATTCCCTGTGGAAATTGTTCACCGGAGAGATCAAGGAACGACACTTAAGAATCCAACTATTAACATGTTCGCGAATGTCATTTCCTGTGAAAATTGTTCACCGAAAGTAACAACGAACGACACACGGGTATTCAACTCTAAACTGATTCGCTACAGTTATTCGCTGAGGAAACTGTTCACCGGAAGCATCAAAGAACGACACAAAAGAATCGAACTATCAACCGGTTCGCGGCAATCATTCCTTGTGGAAATTATTTATCGGAAGATCCAACAAACGACACAAAGAAATCGAACTATGAACAGATTCGTGACAGTCATTCCCTGTGGAAATTATTCACCCGAAGAGTCAACGAGCGAATTACTTTAGTGAGTCGAATTTAATGAGTCGACTGTTTGAAACGAATCGGTTCGCCCAAGCTTCAACGCAACAGAGCGTCAATACCCCAGCCAGGGATTGTGAGGTCTGTCGTAACCGTCTGGTTTCGCAGAGACCAGACGGTTACGTCTTTTGTAAAAAAAGATCGAGCTTACGTAACCGGTTTGTCCGTCCGTCTGTACCCACGATATCTCTGCAACTATTAGTCCGATTTGAAAAATTCGTTTTGCATTGGGAAGCTTGAAGAATGCGAATGATGATCCTTCATTTCGTTTTTTTTTCTACGATGCACAATTTCGTCGCTAGGGGGCGTAAATGCAGATGATGTCGAATTAAAAATAACTTTTATTCCACATATTTGCTTCTAAACATCCAATTGAAAAATTTCTTTTATTTTTCGATTCCGTTTATGTCGAAGAGTATTTTAGATATAGTAACTTTTTTATATTACGCATAGATTTTCCGCTAGGGGGCGTAAAGGTAAATAACATTTTTCCCGATAACTCTTCTTCTAAAACTACGATTTAAATTTTTTTTCTTCTGCGGATACACCTCCTGATAAAAAATGTTTTGCATATAGTTTCAAATTTTTGGTAAAGAATACTTTGGCCACCAGGGGGCGTAAGTGTTAATTTTTGCTTCAGATGTATTTGCCATAAAATCTGAGCTTCTAAAATATCGATTGAAAAAATTCCTTCGTGGACTGATGCCGCTCACATTTATAAACCTTTTCGGAATATTTTCTTCTTAAAATATTCCACAGTTTCTCCGCCAGGGGGCGTAGATGTATATCTTATTTTTGTCAATATCTCTACTTCAAGAGTCCGATTTGAAAAGTTCCTTTTTGCTGGATAGTGTTTTCAGTGTGACATGTTTTTCATATAATTTCAAAATTTTCAAGTAATTCATACACTTTCCGCTAGGGGGCGTAGAGGTAAATTGCGTTTCGCCCTATATCTCTGCTTCTAAATCTCCGATTTGAAAATTTTTCTTTCTGCACTGGATACAACTCCTGATGGGAAATCGTTTGCACATAATTTCTAATTTTTGTATAAAAAAATTATTTGGCCACCAGGGGGCGTAAATCTTAATTTTCGCTTCTGATATATTTGCAGCAAAATATGAGCTTCTAAATTCTCGATTGAAAAAAACGTCGTTTGTAGTCCGATACTACTCATGTCGACAAACCTTTTAGAAACATTTTCTTCTTGAAATAATGCATGGTTTCTACGCCAGGGGGCGTAGATGTATATCTTATTTTGTCAATATCTCTACTTTAAAGAGTCCGATTTGAAAAATTCCTTCTTTGTTGGATAGTGTTTCCGATGCGAAATGTTTTCCCTATAATTTCAAAATTTTCAAGTAAATCATAGACTTTCCGCTAGGGGGCACAAAGGTAAATTGCGTTTTCTGCGTTATTTCTGCTCCTAAAACTCTGATTTGAAAAATTCTTCCTGTGTCGCATAGAAGACCTAATGGAAAATATTTTTCACATAATTTCTAATGTTTGGTAAGTAATGGTTTGGCGACCAGGGGGCAAAAGTGTTAATTTCTGCTTCTGATGTATTTGTAGCAAAATCTGGGCTCCTGAAAACTCGGGTAATTTTTTTTTTTTCTTGGACCAATACCGCTCAAATGTAAAAACCTTTTGAGAATACGTTCTTCCTAAAATATTGCATGGTTTTCCCACCAGGGGGCGTAAAGTCACATCTTAGTTTTGTCGATATCTCTGTTTCTAAGAGTCCGATTTGAAAAATTCTTTCGGTGTTGGAGAACGTTTTCGGTGCGAAACGTTTCTCATATAAATTCATGTTTTTCTTAACGCACAAGTCTGCAACCAGAGGGCGTAAGCTCACGATTCCATTTGCAGCAATATCTGGGTTTTCCATACCGGTTCCATTGATTTTGAATAGCTTTGATAAATTTAATTTGCGTCAGAACGGATTCAAAAGAAAAGTGCTTAAAATATTGAAGACTCGTGCGACATTAATCACTGAAGCGATGAAAGATTTGCGTCTTTAGCACGATTTAATGATTAAAAAATGAGAAATATATACAATTAAAACCATGAGCACTTTCGAGGCAGCGGCTGCCTCTTCTTCAGATGTAATAAATAAATACATATTTAATCTATATATAATATAGACCATTGCATTGTGGGAAGCAGGGTAAGTTATTAGCCAATAGTAATCTACATGCGTCAAAAATGTTGCGTATACCGTTGGCCCAATAGTCTGAAGAAAAACATGGAAATATATTATAGAAATAAATGGTGTAGGGTGGGGTGAACATTCAATTTTAAGTTTATACTACAATTTATAATTTACATTTTTAATAAGGTATTTCTAAACGTTATGTAATTTAATTGCAGAAAGTGAGTATATATATATATTTTTTTTTTTTGTTTGGAGGTTTAACGACCACCGTGAGCAACTCAATGGGCTATAAGCAGTCGCCCGTCCCTAATTTAGGGTCACTGGTTCCAGGGATGGGAGAGAGCCAGTGCCGTAAGACAAACACAACATCCATTCATTGATTGATTGGAGGTTTAACGACCACCGTGAGCAACTCAATGGGCTATAAGCAGTCGCCCGTCCCTAATTTAGGGTCACTGGTTCCAGGGAAGAGAGAGCCAGTGCCGTAAGACAAACACAACATTCATTCATTGATTGATTGGAGGTTTAACGACCACCGTGAGCAACTCAATGGGCTATAAGCAGTCGCCCGTCCCTAATTTAGGGTCACTGGTTCCAGGGAAGGGAGAGAGCCAGTGCCATAAGACAAACACAACATACATTCATTGATTGATTGGAGGTTTAACGACCACCGTGAGCAACTCAATGGGCTATAAGCAGTCGCCCATCCCTAATTTAGGGTCACTGGTTCCAGGGAAGGGAGAGAGCCAGTACCGTAAGACAAGCACAACATCCATTCATTGATTGATTGGAGGTTTAACGACCACCGTGAGCAACTCAATGGGCTATAAGCAGTCGCCCGTCCCTAATTTAGGGTCACTGGTTCCAGGGAAGGGAGAGAGCCAGTGCCGTAAGACAAACACAACATCCATGCCTGACCGGGATTCGAACCCGGACCCCTTTCGGACGAATGATCAGAGGCCATCGCTTAGACCACTGCGCCACCGGGGCGGCAAAGTGAGTACATTGAGGCCCCCTGTGAGCAATGTTGTAATGAACATGCCCCCTATGCGTTACATAACGTTTGGAAATCCCTTTATTAAAAATGTAAATTATAAATTGTAATATAAACTAAAAATTGAATGTTCACCCCACCCTACACCATTTATTTCTATAATATATTTCCATGTTTCGGACCATTGGGCCAACAGTATACGCAACATTTTTGCGCATGTAGATTACTATTGGCTAATAACTTACCCTGCTTCCCACAATGCAATGATCTATATTATACACTGACGGAAAAGAAAATCCCAACACCAAGAAGGGGTTGTGTTAGATAAACGACAGTTGGTAGGCGGTGAAAGTACATCTCTAAGATGACGTCTATGCAAATTTCGCGCTCGGCGCATACGTGTGGCGCTAGTAGCGCCCCTCGGAACATGCAAAGCAGGTTTGCTGTAAATACGCGCTTTAACGTTCGTGAGCGTTAGTTATCGTTGAGATTCGACGTAGTGTGTTGATGTTAGTCAAGAATGCCTTTAAGAAGACGAAGAAGCCATTATCAACAACTCACGGAGTTTGAACGAGGTCGTGTGATAGGGCTACGAGAAGGTGGAATTTCTTTCCGCAATATTGCAGAACGACTTGGCAGGAATGTAGCCACTGTGCATGATTGTTGGCAGCGGTGGTCAAGGGAAGGTACTGCCTCAAGAAGACCGGGTTCCGGCCGGCCACGCGGCACTACTGAGAGGGAAGACCGCCTTGTACGGCGTATGGCCGTGGCGCATCGTACCGCGTCTGCGGCAGCAATTCGAGCTGCACTTGCCACCACAGTGACACAACGAACTGTTACAAATCGGTTACTTGAAGGACAGCTCCGAGCCAGACGCCCTGTAGCGTGCATTCCACTTACTCCAAACCACTGTGGTTTGCGACGTCAGTGGTGTCAAGCTAGAGCTCATTGGAGGACGGAGTGGAGATCTGTTGTGTTTTCTGATGAAAGCCGGTTCTGCCTGGGTGCCAGCGATGGCCGTGTGTTGGTTTGAAGGAGGCTAGGTGAGCGCCTGCAACCAACCTGTGTGCGGCCGAGACACACTGGACCTACACCTGGAGTTATGGTCTGGGGAGCAATTTTCTATGACAGCAGGAGCACTCTCGTGGTTATCCCACGCACCCTGACGGCACAGTTGTACGTCGGTCTGGTGATTCAACCTGTTGTGCTGCCATTCATGAACAGCATTCCAGGGGGTGTTTTCCAACAGGATAACGCTCTCCCGCATACCGCTGTTGTAACCCAAAATGTTTTATAGAGTGTCGACATGTTGCCGTGGCCTGCTATATCACCAGATCTTTCACCAATCGAGCACGTATGGGACATCATTGGACGATAACTTCAGCGTCACCCCCAACCAGCATTAACCGTCCCTGTATTGACCGACTAAGTGCAACAGGCATGGAATTCCACCCCGCAAACTGACATCCAGCACCTGTACGACACAATGCATGAACGTTAGCGTGCTTGCATTCAACATTCTGCCGGTTACACCGGTTATTAATGTACCAGCATTTCAATGGCTCTTCTCGCGCTTACATTAAGCTGTGATCTTGAAATCTTAATCGATTAAATATGTTACCTATACAAATGTATTGCCGCCATTTCATTCCTCTGCAACTATTTTCTCGTGGTGTTGGGATTTTTTTTCCGTCAGTGTATATAGATTAACTGTGTATCTATTTATTACATCTGAAGAAGAGGCAGCCTCTGCCTCGAAAGTGCTCATGGTTTTAATTGTATATATTTCTCATCTTTTAATCATTAAATCGTGCTAAAGACGGAAATCTTTCATCGCTTCAGTGAGAAGTTAAACCAAGCAAAGTCATATACGCGTAGACTGTGCCCGTGTATGTGATGACGTCACCTACACGAAAACACGAAAAGTAAAGCGTGACGTCACACCCGGAAATTCGGTGTCATCTTTCTTGTTTGTACTTAATTTCGCACTTTGAACTGGTGCTGCGAATGCAACTTGCTTGGTTAGGAGATTATAAATGCATAAGTATCTTACAAGCCTTGTGTAAACCTATAATTGTAATATCTACTTTTTCGTTTCCAATCTGGCACAATTCTCAACAACTTATTGTTCAGTCCTTCTGGTTAAAACAAGCAACAAGGTTGTCTCCTAACCTTTTAAAAGGTTATCAAGTTTAAGTGTCATAAAGAAAAAGAAATTAGCACTAAAATTAAGAAAAAAGCAACACAAAGTACTTACGGAGAACTCAATAGCTTGTGTGCTCAACGCTGATAATGTAGCTACAATGTAGCTTTCAGGGACGAAATCCCATTCTCCATCAGTCTTATCGCATCACGTGATGCACGTGTACAATCAGAAGGGATTCCTAATCTTTAAAATATCTCTCTGAAGTTGCTGCATAATGCCGGAAAAGTTTTCTCTCTCGTTTGAAATTTCGACGAAGATGTCGTTATCTCTTTCGATGGAAAGAGTTTTCCTGTCATATACACTGGCGTGAAAAAATTAAGGACGAGACGGGTTTTCGAATGTAACGTCGTGCAGAAGCGCTCCGCATCGACTGAAATCATACCATAAGATCCCCACGATGAAAGAATAAGAGTCAAGTGAGCAAAACCGTCTAAACAAGGAATCCAAAGGATACAAAGACACTTTAATGAAAAGGTAGCTTCGAGCACAACTGGACAGAGGACAGAAACGTCCATGTGACAGGCGGCTGCCAAGAAAAATCCAGTCTTTGAAAGGGGATATGATCACCCCTGACTGCGTTGTAGGATTTACAACGGCTGCCCATGCTGAGGAAGAGGTTGTGAAAGAGCTGTTGAGGCATTGAGGCCCATTCCTCTTGTAGCGCCAATCGCAGCTGCGGAATCGTTGCTGGCGGCTGGTGACGTGCTGCCAAGCGTCTCCCAAGAAGGTCCCACACGCGCCGCCCCGGTGGCGCAGTAGTCTAAGCGATGGCCTCTGATCATTCGTCCGAATGGGGTCCGGGTTCGAATCCCGGTGAGGCATGTATGTTGTGTTTGTCTTACGGCACTGGCTCTCTATCTTCCCTGGAACCAGTGACCCTAAATTAGGGACGGGCGACTGCTTATTGCCCATTGAGTTGCTCACGGTGGTCGTTAAACCTTCAATCTAAAAAAAAAAAAAAAAAGTTCCCACACATGTTCGATTGGATTTAGGTCAGGGGACATTGCGGGCCAATCCATGCGTTAAACATCTTTACTCTCCAACAGCTCTGTGACAGCCACTGTACGATGCCGTGTAGCGTTGTCGTCCACGAAGAGGAACTCGGGACCCACAGCACCTCTAAACAGACGCACGTGAGGCAGGAGAACCTCGGTACAATAGCGGACACCAGTGACTGAACCTCCTTAGAAGATGTGCAGGTCAGTACGGCTACCAAGCATGATACCGCCCCAATGGAGAACTCCGCCACCTCCAAACCGGTCCCTTTCGATTATGTTGGAGGTGTGATTGCGAGTTCCCTGCTCTCTCCACCTGTGTATACGTCCAGAATCGCTTATCAGACTAAATCGGCTCTCATCCGTAAAGTGAACTCGACCCCATTGCTGATGTGTCCAGTTCTTGTGTTCCTGGCACCACAGAAACCGCCGTCTCCGATGAGCAGGCGTTAATGGCATACACCGTACTGGTCGTCGTGCAAATAGATAACCTTTGTGCAGCTTCCTGGCAACGGTAAAACGCGTAAACGGACGTCCAGTGGTCTGTTGCATGTGCCTTCCAATTTCTCGCGCTGTCTGCCGTCTGTCTCTTCTCGCCTGTAGGACAATATACCGTTCGTCCGCCGCCGTGGTTGCTCGTGGACGACCACTGTTAAACTCTCGGACAGCTGTTACTGTCGTTTGAAATGCTCTCCAAGCTCCTGAAACGATGCTGTGAGCGATCTCGAACTCCTCGGCCACACTTCGACCTGCTTCCAACTTTCCAATGGGGCGCCCCGTTGGCGCAGTGGTCTAAGCGATGGTCTCTGATCATTCGTCCGTAAGGGGTCCGGGTTCGAATCCTGGTGAGGCATGGATGTTGTGCTTGTCTTACGGCACTAGTTCTCTCCCTTCCCTGGAACCAGTGACCCTAAATTAGGGACGGGCGACTGCTTATAGCCCATTGAGTTGCTCACGGTGGTCGTTAAACCTTCAATAAAAAAAAACAAAACTTTTCAGTGACGCGACCTCGGGTAAAGTCATCCAGATGTCGTCTACTGGATTGTCTGTTGGCCATATCACACGGTGGCAGCAACTCGACGTCGTTCAAACCGATGTACACCGTGTAATAGCTTTCACCGAATTGCTGAGCGTACACCGTCCGTGTGCTTTATGCCCTTCCGACACCCCTCCCCCGCTACGTCATGCTTCATATATGCGCATGCCCTACGGTACCGGACCCTAGTCTATCTCCTAAGGGGTCCTTCGGTCCGTTGTGCCTGCTCGTTCCGCTGTTATGTTAATTTCTCGTCTTCGTCCTTAATTTTTGCACACCAGTGTACATAAGGCTATTCAAAGGCAATTTCACACTTGAGAATATATGATGAGTGACGGCATTAGGGGTATTCCAGCGCTGCTGCCTCACTGTGCGTCAAGTTTAGGGGGCCGCTGAGCTGAACTTTCCTTTTTTTTTTTTTTTTTTTTTTTTTTTTTGTGAAATGAAAGAGTACATGAAACTCTACAGGAAAATCTACAAGTAACTAATGCCTATATTTTCAATGGAAAATAGAAATCACACGATTAACTCGTCGGAAAAGAAATTAATCAACGTGTAAAACTTACCAATATTTCATTAAATTTACCGTCTAAAGCACAATTTTCATAAAAAGTGAATTATATATGCAATTTAAAAACCTATGCACTAAAGAGCAATTGAATTACAGACAGCTGGCGTTATGCAAATGTGGCGCTGTGGGCGGCCCTGTAAACGAAAACGACATGACGTATGCAGCGATCCGACAATATAAGAGTGATGCGACGGGAATCAGTAAGAGTCGGACGCAGTATGGGTAAGACGAAAGATCTAAGCGCATTTGATCGTTGGCAAATTGTCGGGGCCCGACGAATGGGTCACTCCATCTCGGAAGTCGTGCAGATACTGGGATTTTCACGAGCCACTGTGTCACTGGTGCACCGTGAGTACATCGAATCCGGCAAAACCATGCCTGCAAGGGCCAAATGCCGTGGACAACAGCGGGTGAATCAGCGGGGTCATCGTCGGCTAGCTCGCATTGTAACAGCGGATAGAAGGGCCACAGTGCAAGAAATGACTCGGCAATTCAACGCTGGTGCACAAAAACGTGTAAGCAGCCACATCATCTAGAACCATCTCCTCGCTATGGGGTACAGAAGCCATCGTCCCACGAGGGTACCGCTTCTGACCGCACATCACAGGGTGCAAAGTTTAGCATGGGCGCGGGAACATCGCCAATGTACCCTAGACATATGGAAAAATGCTGCCTGGACTGATGAGTCGAGCTTCACGTTGGTACATGCGGATGGCAGAATACGAGTACGGCGCAAACCACATGAAGCGATGGATACTTCTTGCCAGCAGGGAACTCTTCAAGCTGGTGTGGGTGGCATTCTCGTCTGGGGACTGTTTGCGTGGACTAAAATGGGACCCCTGGTACGTGTGACATCGTAACTCACAGGTCAACGTTACCGGTATATCCTGGACGACCATTTGCTCCCGTTTGTGCGTCTTCACCATCCCACTTATCCAGCAAAAAGACAATGCCCCGTGCCATCCCTCCCGAATTATATCCGAATGGTTGGATGAACACTCCACCGACGTGACCTAGCTTCCTTCGCCAGCTAGGTCACCTGACCTCAGTCCCATCGAGCACATCTATGATGCCATCGAGAGAGATGTTCGAGGTTCTGACCCCCCTCCATCAAATCTTCCTGAACTGTGGGAGCTTGTTCAGGGGTCGTGGATCCGTATGGCTTCCCAACGCTTCCGGTGTCTTGTCGAGTCCATGCCGAGACGAATCGCCGCCGTCATCAGGGCAAAAGGTTGTGCTACACGTTTCTAGACAGGTATCTCTAATTCAATTGCTCTTCAGTATATGATGAGTGACGGCTTTAGGGGTATTCCAGCCAGTGGTGCTGACTCACTGTGCGTCACGTTTAAGGCGGCGCTGGGCTGAACTTTCCTCTTTTTTTTTTTTTTTTTTATGAAATGGAAGAGGACATAAAACTCTACGGGAAAATCTTCAAGTAACTGATGCCTATATTTTCCATTGAAAATAGAAATCACGCGATGACCTCGTCGGAAAAGAAATTAATCAGCGTGTAAAACGTACCAATAGTTCATTAAATTTAGCGTCTAAAGAACGATTTTAATAGTAAGTGAATTATATATACAATTTAAAAACTTATATATACACATGTTGTGGAGTCATTTTTGTACTCCAGACATCATGAAAGGTACCAGAGTTCTTCCAGTCCTCCCAGCAGAAGTTGCACATGCAGTCAAGAACATGAAGCGAGGAAAAGCTCCAGGAGAAGATGGAATTACTGTAGACATCAAAAATCCCTGAAGTGGAGAAATCGAAACAGTACTCGCCCAAATTTTCACTCGATGCCTTAATGAAGGAAAGATTCCTGAGGATTGGAACACCGCTACAATGATCCTGCTACATAAGAAAGGTGACATTGAGGATCTCGGAAACTACAGACCTATCAGCCTCCTATCAGTGGTTTATAAAATCTTCACTAAAGTTCTTTCACACCGCTTGAAGGTGACACTGGACATGGCTTAACCGAGAGAACAAGCTGGATTCAGGAGTGGCTACAGCACAATAGATCATATCCACGTACTGAGAGAACTAATTGAAAGAGCGAGGGCATATGAACTTCCATTGTGCATGGCTTTTATCGATTATGAAAAAGCCTTTGATTCGGTGAAACCATCAGCAGTTACCACGGCTCTGAAATCCTGCGGTATTGAAGATGCATACATTAATATTATTAATAACATCTATGAAAATGCAAGTGCAAAGATTCGGCTGTTTGAAAATACAACACACATAAAAATTGGAAAGGGGGTAAGACAAGGTCACACCATATCTCCGAAGCTCTTTAACGCTACATTGGAAAATGTCTTTCAATCACTTAACTGGGAAAACAAAGGGATAAAGATTAATGGAGATTATCTAACCCACCATCGTTTTGCTGATGACGTAGTCGTTTTTGCAACTACCCTATCAGAGCTGCAGAGTATGATCCAGGAACTTTCTGACAAGAGTAAAGAAGTGGGATTAAAAATGAACTTTCAGAAGACAAAAGTGATGTTCAATGCTTTTACAAGAAATGAAGATTTATCGATTGATGGAGAAAAGCTGGAGATAACAGACACGTACGTTTATCTTGGACAGCAGATATCAAGTGAGGGTCACATTGATGAAGAAATTAATCGGCGTACAAAACTTGCCTGGAGAGCTTTTGGAAGAAACAGCATAATTTTCAAGAGCAATATGCCATTATGTCTTAAAAGAAAAGTGTTTGATCAATGCATCCTTCCAGTGCTTACGTATGGAGCAGAGACGTGGACCTTAACTAAAAGAGACATACAAAGGCTGCAGACAACTCAAAGCAGCATGGAGAGGTGCATGCTTGGTGTAACCAGGAGAGATAACAAGAGGAACTCGTGGATCCGAAAAATGACAAGAGTGGAAGACATCATGATCAGAGTCAAATCCCTGAAATGGCAATGGGCTGGACATCCTGCCAGAAGGACAGACCATCGATGGACAGCCGAAATTTTAGATTGGACTCCAAGGGACAGGAAAAGAGCCAGAGAAAGACCGCATGGGAGATCTGTGGATGAAATTCGAAAGTGTGCGGGAGTGACATGGAGGAGACTGGCACAAGCCAGACCGTTGTGGAGGAATCTTGGGGAGACCTTCGTCCAGCTGTGGATTGATACTGGTTGATGATGATGATGATGATGATATACACATGAGCACTTTAGAGGCAGCGGCTTCCCCATCATCAGATGTAAGAAAAAATATAGTACGTCAATATATACCATAGGCATGATGCATTCTGGGTAACTTTTAAAGAAAGCCAATGATTACCTACATGTGTCATTATAAGTGCTTGTGCTGTTAACCTAATTACGTTACAGAGTAGTAATTGTGGAACACAAACAAAAAAGGTACTTGATAAGTTTACAGTAGGGGCCAAATTGTGGAAACCTTTTGGAAAAAGTGTATTTTTGAGGTTTGTTGGATTATAACACCACTTTTTCTTTGGAGTAATACCATAAAATTATATCAATTGAAAGATAACTTCACCAAGAATGTAATGCAACAAAGTTTGTTCTATTATCTGTATTCTTTGAAAAATTATTGTAGCTAAATAACCAGAAAAACGAATCACAACTTGCTAAGGTTGATATGAAGTAGCTCTTATTAATTTGAATGTAGATAATGAGCATGAGTGTTTAGAGAGCCAATCAGGTGTCATCTTGTTTTGGCAATGGGTCAATCAGGTCACAGTATGATTCAGCTATTGATGTCATGTATTCGAGCTGAAAGGAGAACATTTGTCTGTGTGTTATGTGATTGCTATCAAGTTAGTTTTTTTTTTTTCTGTGCGTGTGAGTGTGTGTTCTTTCATTTAGTGAGCTTGTAAAACGTAATAAAATTAAAGAAATGGCACGAAAAGTTGACTGGTCACCCAGAAAGTGAAATAAAATAGTACTACACTGCTGGACAAATGCTAAAGACGGATCATAAACAGATATATAGCGCATAAAAAAGTAAGTGTGGTTGGATGCCAAGTGAAATAAAATAATGTCAGAATGCCAGGACATTACAAGAAAGACAATTTATTGTGCTCTGAAATCCAGAAGGCTTTGGAACGTGTTCAAAGGACAAACAGGCCATTTTGTGCAGAATACGTAAACGTGAAAAAAATGCAATTACCGTCCGCAGGCGTTCCGGCGTAAGATGTCAATACGGGATATGGCCACCATGGAGGGCGATGCAAGATTCCACACGTCGTGTCACGCTTTGCACAACATTATCAAGCAGCTGTTGGGGTAATTTATCCCATTCCTCGGCCAGTGCACGGATGAGGGTGTCCTTGTTTATTGGAGGACATTGGCGACCAGCAAGACTCCTCCCCAAAGCATCCCACACATTTTCAATGGGATTCAGATCTGGAGAACGTGCTGGCCATACGAGGCGTTGAATATCCTCGCTCTCAAGACACTCCTGGACAGCGACTGTTCGATGACATGTTGCGTTGTCGTCCATGAAAATGAATCTATCACCGACAGCACCACGGAACATGCGAACATGAGGTAGCAGAACATCATTAATGTATCGTTGGCCAGTCATAGTCCCAGTTGGAAGCACATAGAGGGACGTACGGCCATTGATCATGATGCCAGCCCATACCATGACACTACATGTCGGATATCCTGTATGTTTGCTGGACAATATGCAGTACCACTATCACGCCAGATCAGTTCTCGTCGACAATCAGATGATAGACTGTATCTACTCTCATCTGAGAAGAGGACAGCAGACCAGTCGTTATCAGTCCAATTGCGATGTTGATGGCACCATTGCAAACTGGCGGTACGGTGACGTCTGGACAATGGGATGCACACAACAGGACGGCGGGCGTATAGTCGTCCTTCATGCAAACGTCTGGCGACAGTTTTTTCGGGAGATCCGCTTGCCAGTAGCAGCCATAAACTGATTTGCTACCTCACTAGCTGTGCTGCGCCGGTGTCTTTTTGTTGATAGCACTATGTACCGATCTTCTGCAGGTGTCGTACTGCAAACACGACCTCCCCGTGACGTTTGCTACACTCTCCATTTGTTTGAAATGATTTCCAAAGCCTTGAAACAACACTGTGGCTGACGTCGAACTCCCTGGCAACATCTGTTATTTTTCGCCCTTCTTCAATCTTGCCAATAATACGGCCACGCGTAAAATCATCTAGGTGATGTCGGGAAGACATACTGAAAATTGCAAGTTCGTCAATTGATTCTTTCCCTTTCAACTTTGCGTTTGAAAAACAATGGTCAATACGCGTCAAATCCTTTATATCTCTTATCAGCGCTATGACGTCACGAACAAGTTCGGCAATCCAAAATTTGCATACGCACAACACGTCTTACTGTATCCCGCACTTATGCTAATTTCCACATTTTCCTGCCTTCCATTTTATGGTTGCTATCGTTGCTATTGTCATCCGTCCTTAGCAATTGTCCGGCAGTGTATTAAGTGAACAAGGCTTCGGTTATGAAGAAATTAGAAGAACAATTGGTGGAAACTTAACCAAAGGTGGCATTCTAAATTTTTGAAGAGGTATAAGGAGACTCAGTCACTACAAAACCAAACTGGTAAAGGCAGGAAAAGGTGCACAACTGTAAGTGATGATAGAAGAATTAAGAGACTCTGCCTAGGTGATAGAAGAAAATCACCTGAATGTACTATACAAGATGAAATGGTGCAATGCAATGTGAAGTTGTGTGCAAGAACTGTTTGGCGCAGACTGCAGGAATTTGGTCTAAAAGCTAGAATTGCGCGGAAAAAGGTATTTTTATCTCTCAAACAAAGATTGAAGAGATTAAACTGGGCTAAAACCCATGCTAACTGGACAACGGAACAATGGGACAGTGTTACTTGGAGTGATGAGACCTAAATCTTCCTATTTTTTAGTGATGGCATGAAATACGTAAGGAGAAGAATCGGAGAAGATTTGCGTCCTGATTGCATTACATGTATCGTGAAACACCCAGTTAGTGTTATGATCTGGGGTTGTATGATATCAAAAGGTGTGGGCAGAATTTGCGTGATTAATGGGAATATAAATGGCCCAAAATGCGTTAATGAAATACATGAGCCCAAACTGATGACTTCCGCACGTGATCTTTTCCAAGATAATGAAGCATTTATATTTCAACGGGATTCAGCTACATGTCATGTTGCTGCTGTGTGCAAAAAGTGGTTTCAAGATAATCATATTCCATTGCTGGAATGGCCTGAGAATAGCCCAGACCTTAACCCCATCGGAAATCTATGGAGCCGACTAAAGAAACTTCTTAGTCAGAACCAACCTTGTGAAAAAACCAAATTAATAGAAGAAATAAGTCAATTATAACAGCTGCAGAACTAAAAAAACTTGGTTCACTCCATGGAAAGGCATTGTAAGACCCTAATTAACGCTAAATGTTACCCAACTAAGTATTAACTGACATGGTGAGAATTTGTGTATATCTCACTTTTTCTGTGTTTCACTTTTCTTCTTTATAACTGCTGTTCTAATACAAAATCCTTCATAAAAGTTATTGCATTACATTCTTGATGAAATAATCTTTCCATTGATATACACTGAGTGGCCACTTTATTATGACCACCCCCTCAGTACTTCGTTGGGCCACCTTTTTCCTGTATTACTGCGTCGATTCTTCGTGGCATGGACTCCCCGAGATGTTGATAGGTGACTTGTGGAATCTGTGACCATGCTTGACGAATATCACTTTCCAGGAGTGTGAGATTGCAGGGTTGTGGATCTAGCTGTCTGATGGCTCGTTCAACTTCATTCCACAAATTCTCAATGGGGTTGTGATCTGGAGATTGTGCGGGCCACCTAAGCAAAGTAAACTCACCGGCATGTTCCTAAAACCAATCCTCTACAATACGAGCACTATGGCAGGACACATTATCTTGTTGAAAGTAGCCATCGCCATTGGGATAAACCATCCACATGACAGGATGCACTTCGTCCGCAACGATGTTTAGACATGATGTGCCAGGCAGACGTTGATCAACACGAATTAAAGGGCACAAAGTATGCCAGGAAAACATTCCCCAAACCATAACGTTGCCTCCACCAGCTTGAAGGGTTGTAGCATTGCATTTGGGGTACATCCTTTCGTGCTGTTTCCGCCAAATTCTCACTCTGCCATCGGCATGGTGCAACTGAAAACGTGATTCATCGGACTACATAATTTGTTTCCAATTATCGACTGTGCAATCCTTGTGCTCCTGTGCGAACTGGAGACGTTTTCTCTTGTTAACTGCAGACAGCACAGGCCTTCGGCTGCTATAACCCATCCGATGCAGTGTACGGCGAACAGTGCGTGCAGAGATCATTTGAGGGGATCCTTGATTAAGATAGTCTGCAATTTGCTGCACTGTTGCCCTTCTGTTGTCTGTTACTAGTCCGGACACTCTCCGTTCCGCCCGAGCAGTCACTAGTCGATGACGACCACACGTTGCGCATAAAGACTCAGTTTTTTGGCTGAGTGCCCAGTCTTTAAACACTTTAACAACAGCTGCTCTGGAACATTTCGCGAATGCGGCGGTTTCGGTGATACTCGCTCCATAGCTCCGAGCTCCTACAATCATCGCACGTTGAAAGTCAGTCAAATCGCATTCTTTACCTATCTCGTCACGCAAAAATCGTTTCTAATACTGTCGCAAGCACTAAGCTTTCCCTTTTTATACTAGCCTCGCTCTCTGGCGGCAACAGCGTGCAGCCGTAGCTCATTTGCTTTAAACTGTCACGTGGTCATAATAAAGTAGCCACTCAGTGTATACTTTTACGGTATTACCCAAACAAAAAGTGGTGTTATGAGCTGTCAAACCTCAAAAATGCACTATTTCCAAAAGGTTTCTACAATTGGTTGGCTACTACTGGAAGTCCGTGTTTAAAGACACATTTATAATCTAAAGTTTACTGAATTAATGAGGCGTTTCCATACATTATGTAGCTCATAAGGGCTGCAGTCATTGCAACAATGTGTTCCAGATGCCGCAATTCTTACACTTTCACCAATCATTAAATCAATGGGGTTTTTGGAAGTATTTGAGTATCCGTGCATTATTCCAGTCAATGTTAAGATTATTTAGAACTGCAGATTTGGCCAAGGATTTACCACATATTCCTGCTTTGATGCTATAAATGATCTCCGACTAAAAGTGTTGATTGAATGCAACCTTAATTCTCAGTCCAAGATTACGCCTGTACTCCAAATTCTCAGTCTAAGATTCCAATGCAATTAGAAGATAGTTGACCTGCAGTTGCGTGAACCAGTGGGATAATACAGGCTGTTCGGAAAGTAACTGCGCACCTAGGCTACCGTTTTTGTTTTTCGCAGTTATCAAGTACAGTATGTGCCACCGGAACGTATTAAAGTGGATTCTCCCAGTCGCAGCCGATCGCGGGAAACAAATGGAACTCACTGCGCATGCACAGCAAGCTGCTCGAAGCGTCGGTTGCCGCATTGCGGCAGTTGAGTTCCAGAGGTCAACAGAGACGAGTCGTTGTTATACTGTAAGTATCGAAGTTATCGTGTGCTGCTGTTGTTGTTCAGTTTTTCGCACTATGGTTCTTTGAATTGCGGAACGTGTGTTTCTGGTTGAATACGTCTTTCGAGAAGGCAACGAATACACCGATTTAGTGCGGTAGCAATTTGCTGCCAAATTCCCAGACACACCTGTACCTCATCGTAATGCAGTTCGTCGACTTATTGAGAAATTTCGTGCGACAGGCTCAGTCACAGATAAGAGAGGTACAGAGTGTGCACTCTAGAAGATCGTAAAGGAAATTCTCCACTTTGGTCTGATGGCAACAGCATAATGTTAAACTCACATAGACGTTGGCGGCCCCACGGCCTGTTAATGAGAACTAAAAGTGACGTCACAACTACGCTCCTCCCACTTGTTTACAAATGTCTCTCTCGACTTTCTTTCCCTGCGAGAGCCGCCATTTTCCTTACTTCCCGAGTTTCTTAGGTTCACTGTAGCGTGATTGACCGAGGAATTTTGCGGTAGGTGTAACGGAATTAGGCGTATATTCTTAATTGTAAGAACAGCACTTTGCAGTCGGGAATTATACTGAGAAATAAAGTACTAACTCTGACTTAAAAGAAACTAATAAATCTGTAGCAGCTTTCGTTCTCAAAATGCAGACCTTCGTCAACGCAACATACTACTGCCGGAATTTGAAAATAAACAACGGAAAAATATCAAAGCAATGGAAAATAAAAAGTAACAAACTGACATAATTGTATCACGAATCAAACATCTGCCCGAAGGATCAAAATGGAATTACTAAAAACAAAATACAGTAAGGGCTCTACTCTGATATAAATTTTACTTATATCGATTTTTAACAGTTAAAAAATAGACAAAGATTTCCTACATATAAAAGATGAAATAATTATCCGCCGAAAATAACTTCTACGAAATAACGAAAAGCGTTGTTATAATCACAGAATCACACAGTGGTAACGGTAGTAATAACAAGCAAAGTAACCAATTTCGAATTATGAGCGTTACAGTAGGGACGTTACGTCAGAGAGCACGTATGGGGTTTAGTTCCATAAAGCGCCGACGGTGCTCTGCTATCGTTCTTTTTCCCCGCCCACCAATTTCCATAACTCTGGCTTGTGCACGCTCTGTCTCTCCATTCTTTGTGGTAGGGACGTTACGTCAGAGAGCACGTGGGGTTTAGTTCCATAAAGCGCCGACGGTGCTCTGCTATCGTTCTTTTTCCCCGCCCACCAATTTCCGTAACTCTGGCTTGTGCACGCTCTGTCTCTCCATTCTCTGTGGTAGGGACGTTACGTCAGAGAGCACGTGGGGTTTAGTTCCATAAAGCTCCGACGGTGCTCTGCTATCGTTCTTTTTCCCCGCCCACCAATTTCCATAACTCTGGCTTGTGCACGCTCTGTCTCTCCATTCTCTGTGGTAGGGACGTTACGTCAGAGAGCACGTGGGGTTTAGTTCCATAAAGCGCCGACGGTGCTCTGCTATCGTTCTTTTTCCCCGCCCACCAATTTCCATAACTCTGGCTTGTGCACGCTCTGTCTCTCCATTCTCTGTGGTAGGGACGTTACGTCAGAGAGCACGTGGGGTTTAGTTCCATAAAGCGCCGACGGTGCTCTGCTATCGTTCTTTTTCCCCGCCCACCAATTTCCGTAACTCTGGCTTGTGCACGCTCTGTCTCTCCATTCTCTGTGGTAGGGACGTTACGTCAGAGAGCACGTGGGGTTTAGTTCCATAAAGCTCCGACGGTGCTCTGCTATCGTTCTTTTTCCCCGCCCACCAATTTCCATAACTCTGGCTTGTGCACGCTCTGTCTCTCCATTCTCTGTGGTAGGGACGTTACGTCAGAGAGCACGTGGGGTTTAGTTCCATAAAGCGCCGACGGTGCTCTGCTATCGTTCTTTTTCCCCGCCCACCAATTTCCATAACTCTGGCTTGTGCACGCTCTGTCTCTCCATTCTCTGTGGTAGGGACGTTACGTCAGAGAGCACGTGGGGTTTAGTTCCATAAAGCGCCGACGGTGCTCTGCTATCGTTCTTTTTCCCCGCCCACCAATTTCCATAACTCTGGCTTGTGCACGCTCTGTCTCTCCATTCTCTGTGGTAGGGACGTTACGTCAGAGAGCACGTGGAGTTTAGTTCCATAAAGCGCCGACGGTGCTCTGCTATCGTTCTTTTTCCCCGCCCACCAATTTCCATAACTCTGGCTTGTGCACGCTCTGTCTCTCCATTCTCTGTGGTAGGGACGTTACGTCAGAGAGCACGTGGAGTTTAGTTCCATAAAGCGCCGACGGTGCTCTGCTATCGTTCTTTTTCCCCGCCCACCAATTTCCATAACTCTGGTTTGTGCACGCTCTGTCTCTCCATTCTCTGTGGTAGGGACGTTACGTCAGAGACCACGTATGGGGTTTAGTTCCATAAAGCGCCGACGGTGCTCTGCTATCGTTCTTTTTCCCCGCCCACCAATTTCCATAACTCTGGCTTGTGCACGCTCTGTCTCTCCATTCTCTGTGGTAGGGACGTTACGTCAGAGAGCACGTGGGGTTTAGTTCCATAAAGCGCCGACGGTGCTCTGCTATCGTTCTTTTTCCCCGCCCACCAATTTCCATAACTCTGGCTTGTGCACGCTCTGTCTCTCCATTCTCTGTGGGCTCAGTGTTCGACGCCGAACGAAGCGGGAGATCAACAAAACTTACCGACGGGAAGTTGATGGACATCTCTGACTCCCTGCTGCGGAGTCCATCAAAATCATTGCGCAAGTTGGCGCAAGAGAAAAATATCGGGCTTGAGACAGCGCATAAAGCGGTGAGAGAATCATTGCACCTCTACCCATACAAAGTAACAGCGGTACAACAACTGCAACCGGCGGATCACGTAAAACGACTACGGTACCGTGAATGGTTCAACAACTTTATTCAAACGAAAACTGTTGCTGTTCTTGATGTCACCTTCTTTATAGATGAGGCGTGGTTCCACCTCTCTGGGTATGTTAACGCATACCCAGAGAGCTGGAACCACGCTTCATACTCCACGACTTCATCGGCCGCCTTGAAGAAGACGAAATCACCTACAGCTGGTTTCAACAAGATGGCGCTACTGCGCACACAGCTCCCACCTCTATGAAACTTCTGAATGAGGTTTTCGGCGAACGCGTCATCTCAAAAAACCTATGGCCTCCTCGCTCCCCGGACCTTACTCCACCAGACTTTTTTCTGTGGGGCGCAGCAAAATCTGCTGTGTATCGTGATCGCTCACGCAAGCTTGATCAATTACAAACTGCAATAACTACGTTCATCAGAAACATCTCACAAGCAGAGCTGCAGCAAGTGTTTGCAAATGAACTGAAACGGGTTCAGCGCTGTATCGACGCTCGTGGAGATGTGCATAGCTTAGGTGCACAGTTACTTCCTGAACACCTTGTATAAATACCCCACTGTTTTAGTTTGCTGTTTTGTTCACGGTCTTTTGGAATCAAAGAGAAGAGGTTTCATGGATTTTTTTTTTTTTTTTTTGGATTGGAGGTTTAACGACCACCGTGAGCAACTCAATGGGCTATAAGCAGTCGCCCGTCCCTAATTTAGGGTCACTGGTTCCAGGGAAGGGAGAGAGCCAGTGCCGTAAGACAAACACAACATCCATGCCTGACCGGGATTCGAACCCGGACCCCTTACGGACGAATGATCAGAGGCCAGCGCCTTAGACCACTGCGCCACCGGGGCGGCGAAGAGGTTTCATGATCGGGAGCCAAATTTCAAGTTATACGGTTCACACATTTGTAAACATGTAGATAATCACTGACTTTCTTTGGAAGTTACTCATAATGTATCATGCCTATGATCTACTCTGAAGATCAATTCAATTAGAGATACCTGTCAAGTAACGTGCAGCACCATCTTTCTCGATAGCATCCCAGATGTGCTCGATAGGATTTAGGTCAGGTGACTTACCTAACCAAGTAAGTGAGGTCGCGTCGATGGAGTGTTCATCCAACCATTTGGATACAATTTGGGAGTGATGGCACGGTGCATTGTCTTGTTGCAGGATGAGGTCTCCAGTGGGATGTTCAAGACGCACAAACGGGAGCAAATGGTCGTCCAGGATTTCCCGGTAACGTTGACCTGTGAGGGACGATGTCACACGTACCAGGGGTCCCTATTCAGTCCACGTAAACAGTCCCCAGACGAGAATGCCACCCTCCCCCCACCAGCTTGAAGAGTACCCTGCTGGCAAGAAGGATCCATCGCTTCATGTGCTTTGCGCCGTACTCGTATCCTGCCATCCGCATGTACCAACGTAAATCTCGACTCATCACTCCAGGCAACATTTGTCCACATGAATAGGATCCAGGGGCGAATTTTCCGCGCCCATGCTAATCTTTGCACCCTGTGATGTGCGGTCAGAAGCGGTAGCCTCGTGGGACGATGGCTTCTGCACCACATAGCGAGGAGATGGTTCTGGATGGTGTGGCTGCCTACACGTTTTTGTGCACCAGCGTTTAATTGCCGAGTGATTTCTTGCACTGTGGCCGGTCTATCCGCTGTTACAATGCGAGCTAGCCGACGATGACCCCGCTCATCCACACGCTGTTGTCCACGGCAGTTGGACCTTACAGGGATGGTTTTACCGGTTTCGATGTACTCACGGTGCACCCGTGATACAGTGGTGCGTTAAAATCCCAGTGCCTGCACGACTTCCGAGATGGAGTGACCCATTCGTCGGGCCCCGACGATTTGCCCACGATCAAATGCGCTTAGATCCTTCGTCTTACCCATACTGCGTCCGACTCTTACTGATTCCCGTCGCATCACTCCTTATATCGCTGCATACGTCATGTCGTTTACGTTTACAGGGCCGCCCACAGCGCCACATTTGCATAACGCCAGCTGTCTCTAATTCAATTGCTCTTCAGTTTATGTTGATGCAGTATGTTTTTTTTTTTATCACATCTGATGATGAGGCAGCCGCTGCCTCGAAAGTGCTCATGTGTATATATATATTTTTACATTGCATATATAATTCCCTTTTTATTAAAATCGTGCTTTAGACGGTAAATTTAATGAATTATTGGTATCATTTCGCACGAGTCTTCTTGTAATACTGTGTAAAACGTAGTTGGAGAGCATTAAAAAGAACTGCTGTTTTCAACAGCAATTTACTATCATATCTTAATAGAAAAATGTTTAATCAATGCATCCTTCAAGTGCTTACTTATGAAGCACAGACATGGACCTTAACCAAAAAAGAGATACAAAGACTGAAAAAAAAAATTGATAGATGCAAGCTTAGTGGAACCAATAAAGAAAGTAGAAGATGGACAAAACGGTAGCCACCTCTGACATAAGTGAGAGTAGGAAGTTACTGTTTCCACAGAGGGCGCCGTGATAGCATTGTTGGGAGATAAATAACACTGTTTTGGTCTAGAGGATCCTTTCTGTCGCGTGCAGTTGGAAGAGCAACGTCTGTGTTGAATTTAGTCTGCAATATGGGTCGTTACTGAGTGGTAAAAAGGAGCCATCGTGTTTGGCCGTTGTGGCACATAGAGAATGAAGTCTCCCATTTTGTTGGAACGTGCTGTCCAGTGGGTCTACAAACAGTGGAGTAGTTCGAAGTCAACTGAAAATCGACGACGCAGCTGTGGCCGGATAAAGATCCTCGCCAACAGCAATCGCTGTCAAGTTTCACGCCTAGTAACTGCAAATCGGTTTCAAATCGGGCAAACAATTGCTCCAAACAGTCAATGAAAGTCTACTCCAACCAATTTCCGAAAGGACATTGCGACGAGATTTGGCCAAGGATTTTCCTGATTGCCCAACCGATTTCCGAAAGGACATTGCGACGAGATTTGGCCAAGGATTTTCCTGATTGCCCAACCGATTTCCGAAAGGACATTGCGACGAGATTTGGCCAAGGATTTTCCTGATTGTCCAACCGATTTCCGAAAGAACATTGCGACGAGACTTGGCCAAGGATTTTCCTGATTGTCCAACCAATTTCCGAAAGGACATTGGATTTTCCTGATTGTCCAACCGATTTCCGAAAGAACATTGCGACGAGACTTGGCCAAGGATTCTGCTGATTGTCCAACCGATTTCCGAAAGGACATTGCTACGAGATTTGGCCAAGGATTTTCCTGATTGTCCAACCAATTTCCGAAAGGACATTGCGACCAGATTTGGCCAAGGATTTTCCTGATTGTCCAACCAATTTCCGAAAGGACATTGCGACCAGATTTGGCAAAGGATTTTCCTGATTGTCCAACCGATTTCCGAAAGGACATTGCGACCAGATTTGGCCAAGGATTTTCCTGATTGTCCAACCAATTTCCGAAAGAACATTGCGACGAGATTTGGCCAAGGATTGTCCTGTTGTCCAACCAATTTCCTAAAGGACATTGCGACGAGAAGTGGCCTAGGATTTTCCTGATTGTCCAACCAATTTCCGAAAAGACATTGCGACGAGATTTGGCCAAGGATTTTCCTGATTGTGTGAAGCCACGGCAGAGGCCTCTTTGAACAGCAAGTCACAAAGTTGCACGGGCTCAGAGGCACCAAAACTTTACTGTGGAAGATTGGAAACGAGTAATTTGGTCTCGTGAGTTGCGTTTTTGTTTGTACTCCAATGATCGGAGGTGACGTGGGCATCGTAGGCCCATTGAAGCCTTTAATCCTGAATGTGTGAAGCTGGAAGAGATTCTGTGATGTTTTGGGGATGTTTTTTGTTCCACGAAATAGGCCGTCTCGTTGCAGTGACGATAAATTAATTTGAAACCGCCTGAGTACCTGACGAAGTGTTGCCCTTTGCACTACATCTCAAGGAGCAGCATCACATTGGCACTCCTGTCTTCCAGGGCGACAATTGCCGTGTGCACAGAGCTAAAACTGTGTCTGAGTGACACGAACAACAGTCAGCAGCACTGTCTCAACTTGACTGGACCGTCAAATCCCCAGATTTTAATCCTACTGGGTCATTTTGTAAATAGAAGGCGAAATGCCGAAATGGACACCAACGTACCATGTCTGAACTTTAGGATCAATTGATGTGCGAGTTGCTGAAAATTGATATTCAATACATCCATAACCTCGTGGAATCTCTACCACACCGGAATAATGCTGTTATCAAGGGAAGAGGCGCCCGTCACTCGTTATTAGGCAAGTTCTGACAAATTTTTTCACTCGTTATTAGGCAAGTTCTGACTAATTTTTTCACTCGTTATTAGGCCAATTCTGACTAATTCAGTCACTCGTTATTAGGCAAATTCTGAGTAATTTTGTCACTCGTTATTAGGCAAGTTCTGACTAATTTCGTCACTCGTTATTAGGCAAGTTCTGACTAATTTTGTCACTCGCTATTAGGCAAATTCTGGGTAATTTTGTCACTCGTTATTAGGCAAGTTGTGAGTAATTTTGTCACTCGTTATTAGGCAAGTTGTGAGTAATTTTGTCACTCGTTATTAGGCAAGTTCTGAGTAATTTTGTCACTCGTTATTAGGCAAGTTCTGAGTAATTTTGTCACTCGTTATTAGGCAAGTTCTGAGTAATTTTGTCACTCGTTATTAGGCAAGTTCTGAGTAATTTTGTCACTCGTTATTAGGCAAGTTCTGAGTAATTTTGTCACTCGTTATTAGATAAGTTCTGACTAATTCTGTCACTCGTTATTGGACAACTTCTGACTAATTTTTTCACTCGTTATTAAGCAAGTTCTGAGTAATTTTGTCACTCGTTATTAGGCAAGTTCTGAATAATGTTTTGCCTCGTTATTAGGCAAGTTCTGACTAATTTTGTCACTCGTTATTAGGCAAGTTCCGACTAATTGTGTCACTCGTTATTCGGCATGTTCTGACAAATTTTGTCACTCGTTGTTAGGCAAATTCTGAGTAATTTTGTCACTCGTTATTAGGCAAATTCTGAGTAATTTTGTCACTCGTTATTAGACAAATCCTGAGTAATTTTGTCACTCGTTATTAGGCAAGTTCTGACTAATGTTGTCACTCGTTATTAGGCAAGTTCTGTCTAATTTTGTCACTCGTTATTAGACAAGTTCTGAGTAATTTTGTCACTCGTTATTAGGCAAGTTCTGAATAATTTTGTTACTCGTTATTAGGCAAGTTCTGAGTAACTTTGTCACTCGTTATTAAACAAGTTCTCTCTCTAATGTTGTCACTCCTTATTAGGCAAGTTCTCTCTAATGTTGTCACTCGTTATGAGGCAAGTTCTGACAAATTTTGTCACTCGGTATTAAGAAAGTTTCTAATGTTCTCACTCGTTAATAGGCAAGTTCTGACTAATTTTGTCACTCATTATTAAGCAAGTTCTGTCTAATGTTGTCACTCTTTATTAAGCAAGTTCTGACTAATTTTGTCACTCGTTATTAAGCAAGTTCAGTCTAATGTTGTCGCTCGGTATTAAGCAAGTTCTGTCTAATGTTGTCACTCTTTATTAAGCAAGTTCTGACTAATTTTGTCACTCGTTATTGGACAAGTTCTGAGTAATTTGTCACTCGTTATTAGGCAAGTTCTCAGTAATTTTGTTACTCGTTATTAGGCAAGTTCTGACTAATTTTGTCACTCCTTATTAGACAAATTTTGAGTAATTTTGTCACTCGTTATTAGGCAAGTTCTGAGTAATTTTGTCACTCGTAATTCGGCAACTTCTGAGTAATTTTGTCACTCGTTATTAGACACATTTTGAGTAATTTTGTCACTCGTTATTAGGCAAGTTCTGACTAATGTTGTCACTCGTTATTAGGCAAGTTCTGACTAATGTTGTCACTCGTTATTGGACAACTTCTGACTAATTTTTTCACTCGTTATTAGACAAGTTCTGACTAATTTTGTCACTCGTTATTAGGCAAATTCTGAGTAATTTGGTCACTCGTTATTAGACAAATTCTGAGTAATTTTGTCACTCGTTATTAGGCAAGTTCTGAATAATGTTTTGCCTCGTTATTAGGCAAGTTCAGACTAATTTTGTCACTCGTTATTAGGCAAATTCTGAGTAATTTTGTCACTCGTTATTAGACAAATTCTGAGTAATTTTGTCACTCGTTATTAGGCAAGTTCTGACTAATGTTGTCACTCGTTATTAGGCAAGTTCTGTCTAATTTTGTCACTCGTTATTAGACAAGTTCTGAGTAATTTTGTCACTCGTTATTAGGCAAGTTCTGAGTAATTTTGTTACTCGTTATTAGGCAAGTTCTGAATAATTTTGTTACTCGTTATTAGGCAAGTTCTGAGTAACTTTGTCACTCGTTATTAAACAAGTTCTCTCTCTAATGTTGTCACTCCTTATTAGGCAAGTTCTCTCTAATGTTGTCACTCGTTATGAGGCAAGTTCTGACAAATTTTGTCACTCGGTATTAAGCAAGTTTCTAATGTTCTCACTCGTTAATAGGCAAGTTCTGACTAATTTTGTCACTCATTATTAAGCAAGTTCTGTCTAATGTTGTCACTCTTTATTAAGCAAGTTCTGACTAATTTTGTCACTCGTTATTGGACAAGTTCTGAGTAATTTGTCACTCGTTATTAGGCAAGTTCTCAGTAATTTTGTTACTCGTTATTAGGCAAGTTCTGACTAATTTTGTCACTCCTTATTAGACAAATTTTGAGTAATTTTGTCACTCGTTATTAGGCAAGTTGTGAGTAATTTTGTCACTCGTTATTAGGCAAGTTCTGAGTAATTTTGTCACTCGTTATTAGGCAAGTTCTGAGTAATTTTGTCACTCGTTATTAGGCAAGTTCTGAGTAATTTTGTCACTCGTTATTAGGCAAGTTCTGAGTAATTTTGTCACTCGTTATTAGATAAGTTCTGACTAATTCTGTCACTCGTTATTGGACAACTTCTGACTAATTTTTTCACTCGTTATTAAGCAAGTTCTGAGTAATTTTGTCACTCGTTATTAGGCAAGTTCTGAATAATGTTTTGCCTCGTTATTAGGCAAGTTCTGACTAATTTTGTCACTCGTTATTAGGCAAGTTCCGACTAATTGTGTCACTCGTTATTCGGCATGTTCTGACAAATTTTGTCACTCGTTGTTAGGCAAATTCTGAGTAATTTTGTCACTCGTTATTAGGCAAATTCTGAGTAATTTTGTCACTCGTTATTAGACAAATCCTGAGTAATTTTGTCACTCGTTATTAGGCAAGTTCTGACTAATGTTGTCACTCGTTATTAGGCAAGTTCTGTCTAATTTTGTCACTCGTTATTAGACAAGTTCTGAGTAATTTTGTCACTCGTTATTAGGCAAGTTCTGAATAATTTTGTTACTCGTTATTAGGCAAGTTCTGAGTAACTTTGTCACTCGTTATTAAACAAGTTCTCTCTCTAATGTTGTCACTCCTTATTAGGCAAGTTCTCTCTAATGTTGTCACTCGTTATGAGGCAAGTTCTGACAAATTTTGTCACTCGGTATTAAGAAAGTTTCTAATGTTCTCACTCGTTAATAGGCAAGTTCTGACTAATTTTGTCACTCATTATTAAGCAAGTTCTGTCTAATGTTGTCACTCTTTATTAAGCAAGTTCTGACTAATTTTGTCACTCGTTATTAAGCAAGTTCAGTCTAATGTTGTCGCTCGGTATTAAGCAAGTTCTGTCTAATGTTGTCACTCTTTATTAAGCAAGTTCTGACTAATTTTGTCACTCGTTATTGGACAAGTTCTGAGTAATTTGTCACTCGTTATTAGGCAAGTTCTCAGTAATTTTGTTACTCGTTATTAGGCAAGTTCTGACTAATTTTGTCACTCCTTATTAGACAAATTTTGAGTAATTTTGTCACTCGTTATTAGGCAAGTTCTGAGTAATTTTGTCACTCGTAATTCGGCAACTTCTGAGTAATTTTGTCACTCGTTATTAGACACATTTTGAGTAATTTTGTCACTCGTTATTAGGCAAGTTCTGACTAATGTTGTCACTCGTTATTAGGCAAGTTCTGACTAATGTTGTCACTCGTTATTGGACAACTTCTGACTAATTTTTTCACTCGTTATTAGACAAGTTCTGACTAATTTTGTCACTCGTTATTAGGCAAATTCTGAGTAATTTGGTCACTCGTTATTAGACAAATTCTGAGTAATTTTGTCACTCGTTATTAGGCAAGTTCTGAATAATGTTTTGCCTCCTTATTAGGCAAGTTCAGACTAATTTTGTCACTCGTTATTAGGCAAATTCTGAGTAATTTTGTCACTCGTTATTAGACAAATTCTGAGTAATTTTGTCACTCGTTATTAGGCAAGTTCTGACTAATGTTGCCACTCGTTATTAGGCAAGTTCTGTCTAATTTTGTCACTCGTTATTAGACAAGTTCTGAGTAATTTTGTCACTCGTTATTAGGCAAGTTCTGAGTAATTTTGTTACTCGTTATTAGGCAAGTTCTGAATAATTTTGTTACTCGTTATTAGGCAAGTTCTGAGTAACTTTGTCACTCGTTATTAAACAAGTTCTCTCTCTAATGTTGTCACTCCTTATTAGGCAAGTTCTCTCTAATGTTGTCACTCGTTATGAGGCAAGTTCTGACAAATTTTGTCACTCGGTATTAAGCAAGGTTCTAATGTTCTCACTCGTTAATAGGCAAGTTCTGACTAATTTTGTCACTCATTATTAAGCAAGTTCTGTCTAATGTTGTCACTCTTTATTAAGCAAGTTCTGACTAATTTTGTCACTCGTTATTGGACAAGTTCTGAGTAATTTGTCACTCGTTATTAGGCAAGTTCTCAGTAATTTTGTTACTCGTTATTAGGCAAGTTCTGACTAATTTTGTCACTCCTTATTAGACAAATTTTGAGTAATTTTGTCACTCGTTATTAGGCAAGTTCTGAGTAATTTTGTCACTCGTAATTCGGCAACTTCTGAGTAATTTTGTCACTCGTTATTAGACACATTTTGAGTAATTTTGTCACTCGTTATTAGGCAAGTTCTGACTAATGTTGTCACTCGTTATTAGGCAAGTTCTGACTAATGTTGTCACTCGTTATTGGACAACTTCTGACTAATTTTTTCACTCGTTATTAGACAAGTTCTGACTAATTTTGTCACTCGTTATTAGGCAAATTCTGAGTAATTTGGTCACTCGTTATTAGACAAATTCTGAGTAATTTTGTCACTCGTTATTAGGCAAGTTCTGAATAATGTTTTGCCTCGTTATTAGGCAAGTTCAGACTAATTTTGTCACTCGTTATTAGGCAAATTCTGAGTAATTTTGTCACTCGTTATTAGACAAATTCTGAGTAATTTTGTCACTCGTTATTAGGCAAGTTCTGACTAATGTTGTCACTCGTTATTAGGCAAGTTCTGTCTAATTTTGTCACTCGTTATTAGACAAGTTCTGAGTAATTTTGTCACTCGTTATTAGGCAAGTTCTGAGTAATTTTGTTACTCGTTATTAGGCAAGTTCTGAATAATTTTGTTACTCGTTATTAGGCAAGTTCTGAGTAACTTTGTCACTCGATATTAAACAAGTTCTCTCTCTAATGTTGTCACTCCTTATTAGGCAAGTTCTCTCTAATGTTGTCACTCGTTATGAGGCAAGTTCTGACAAATTTTGTCACTCGGTATTAAGCAAGTTTCTAATGTTCTCACTCGTTAATAGGCAAGTTCTGACTAATTTTGTCACTCATTATTAAGCAAGTTCTGTCTAATGTTGTCACTCTTTATTAAGCAAGTTCTGACTAATTTTGTCACTCGTTATTGGACAAGTTCTGAGTAATTTTTTCACTCGTTATTAGGCAAGTTCTGAGTAATTTTGTTACTCGTTATTAGGCAAGTTCTGACTAATTTTGTCACTCCTTATTAGACAAATTTTGAGTAATTTTGTCACTCGTTATTAGGCAAGTTCTGAGTAATTTTATCACTCGTAATTCGGCAACTTCTGAGTAATTTTGTCACTCGTTATTAGACAAATTTTGAGTAATTTTGTCACTCGTTATTAGGCAAGTTCTGACTAATGTTGTCACTCGTTATTAGGCAAGTTCTGACTAATTTTGTCACTCGTTATTAGGCAAATTCTGAGTAATTTGGTCACTCGTTATTAGACAAATTCTGAGTAATTTTGTCACTCGTTATTAGGCAAGTTCTGAATAATGTTTTGCCTCGTTATTAGGCAAGTTCTGACTAATTTTGTCACTCGTTATTAGGCAAGTTCCGACTAATTTTGTCACTCGTTATTCGTCAAGTTCTGACTAATTCTGTCACTCGTTATTAGGCGAGTTCTGAGTAATTCTGTCACTCGTTATTAGGCAAGTTCTGACTAATTTTGTCACTCGTTATTAGGCAAGTTCTGACTAATTTTGTCACTCCTTATTAGACAAATTTTGAGTAATTTTGTCACTCGTTATTAGGCAAGTTCTGAGTAATTTTATCACTCGTAATTCGGCAACTTCTGAGTAATTTTGTCACTCGTTATTAGACAAATTTTGAGTAATTTTGTCACTCGTTATTAGGCAAGTTCTGACTAATGTTGTCACTCGTTATTAGGCAAGTTCTGACTAATTTTGTCACTCGTTATTAGGCAAATTCTGAGTAATTTGGTCACTCGTTATTAGACAAATTCTGAGTAATTTTGTCACTCGTTATTAGGCAAGTTCTGAATAATGTTTTGCCTCGTTATTAGGCAAGTTCTGACTAATTTTGTCACTCGTTATTAGGCAAGTTCCGACTAATTTTGTCACTCGTTATTCGTCAAGTTCTGACTAATTCTGTCACTCGTTATTAGACGAGTTCTGAGTAATTCTGTCACTCGTTATTAGGCAAGTTCTGACTAATTTTGTCACTCGTTATTAGGCAAGTTCCGACTAATTTTGTCACTCGTTATTCGTCAAGTTCTGACTAATTCTGTCACTCGTTATTAGACGAGTTCTGAGTAATTTTGTCACTCGTTATTAGGCAAATTCTGAGTAATTTTGTCACTCGTTATTAGACAAATTCTGAGTAATTTTGTCACTCGTTATTAGGCAAGTTCTGACTAATGTTGTCACTCGTTATTAGGCAAGTTCTGACTAATGTTGTCACTCGTTATTAGGTAAGTTCTGTCTAATGTTGTCCCTCGTTATTAGGCAAGTTCTGAGTAGTTTTGTCACTCGTTATTAGGCAAGTTCTGAGTAATTTTGTCACTCGTTATTAGGCAAGTTCTGAGTAATTTTGTTACTCGTTATTAGGCAAGTTCTGACTAATTTTGTTACTCGTTATTAGGCAAGTTCTGAGTAATTTTGTTACTCGTTATTAGACAAGTTCTCTCTAATGTTGTCACTCGTTATAAGGCAAGTTCTGACAAATTTTGTCACGCGGTATTAAGCAAGTTTCTAATGTTCTCACTCGTTAATAGGCAAGTTCTGACTAATTTTGTCACTCGTTATTAGGCAAGTTCTGAATAATGTTTTGCCTCGTTATTAGGCAAGTTCAGACTAATTTTGTCACTCGTTATTAGGCAAATTCTGAGTAATTTTGTCACTCGTTATTAGACAAATTCTGAGTAATTTTGTCACTCGTTATTAGGCAAATTCTGAGTAATTTTGTCACTCGTTATTAGGCAAGTTCTGACTAATGTTGTCACTCGTTATTAGACAAGTTCTGAGTAATTTTGTCACTCGTTATTAGGCAAGTTCTGAGTAATTTTGTTACTCGTTATTAGGCAAGTTCTGAATAATTTTGTCACTCGTTATTAGGCAAGTTCTGAGTAATTTTGTCACTCGTTATTAGATAAGTTCTGACTAATTCTGTCACTCGTTATTGGACAACTTCTGACTAATTTTTTCACTCGTTATTAAGCAAGTTCTGAGTAATTTTGTCACTCGTTATTAGGCAAGTTCTGAATAATGTTTTGCCTCGTTATTAGGCAAGTTCTGACTAATTTTGTCACTCGTTATTAGGCAAGTTCCGACTAATTGTGTCACTCGTTATTCGGCATGTTCTGACAAATTTTGTCACTCGTTGTTAGGCAAATTCTGAGTAATTTTGTCACTCGTTATTAGGCAAATTCTGAGTAATTTTGTCACTCGTTATTAGACAAATCCTGAGTAATTTTGTCACTCGTTATTAGGCAAGTTCTGACTAATGTTGTCACTCGTTATTAGGCAAGTTCTGTCTAATTTTGTCACTCGTTATTAGACAAGTTCTGAGTAATTTTGTCACTCGTTATTAGGCAAGTTCTGAATAATTTTGTTACTCGTTATTAGGCAAGTTCTGAGTAACTTTGTCACTCGTTATTAAACAAGTTCTCTCTCTAATGTTGTCACTCCTTATTAGGCAAGTTCTCTCTAATGTTGTCACTCGTTATGAGGCAAGTTCTGACAAATTTTGTCACTCGGTATTAAGAAAGTTTCTAATGTTCTCACTCGTTAATAGGCAAGTTCTGACTAATTTTGTCACTCATTATTAAGCAAGTTCTGTCTAATGTTGTCACTCTTTATTAAGCAAGTTCTGACTAATTTTGTCACTCGTTATTAAGCAAGTTCAGTCTAATGTTGTCGCTCGGTATTAAGCAAGTTCTGTCTAATGTTGTCACTCTTTATTAAGCAAGTTCTGACTAATTTTGTCACTCGTTATTGGACAAGTTCTGAGTAATTTGTCACTCGTTATTAGGCAAGTTCTCAGTAATTTTGTTACTCGTTATTAGGCAAGTTCTGACTAATTTTGTCACTCCTTATTAGACAAATTTTGAGTAATTTTGTCACTCGTTATTAGGCAAGTTCTGAGTAATTTTGTCACTCGTAATTCGGCAACTTCTGAGTAATTTTGTCACTCGTTATTAGACACATTTTGAGTAATTTTGTCACTCGTTATTAGGCAAGTTCTGACTAATGTTGTCACTCGTTATTAGGCAAGTTCTGACTAATGTTGTCACTCGTTATTGGACAACTTCTGACTAATTTTTTCACTCGTTATTAGACAAGTTCTGACTAATTTTGTCACTCGTTATTAGGCAAATTCTGAGTAATTTGGTCACTCGTTATTAGACAAATTCTGAGTAATTTTGTCACTCGTTATTAGGCAAGTTCTGAATAATGTTTTGCCTCCTTATTAGGCAAGTTCAGACTAATTTTGTCACTCGTTATTAGGCAAATTCTGAGTAATTTTGTCACTCGTTATTAGACAAATTCTGAGTAATTTTGTCACTCGTTATTAGGCAAGTTCTGACTAATGTTGCCACTCGTTATTAGGCAAGTTCTGTCTAATTTTGTCACTCGTTATTAGACAAGTTCTGAGTAATTTTGTCACTCGTTATTAGGCAAGTTCTGAGTAATTTTGTTACTCGTTATTAGGCAAGTTCTGAATAATTTTGTTACTCGTTATTAGGCAAGTTCTGAGTAACTTTGTCACTCGTTATTAAACAAGTTCTCTCTCTAATGTTGTCACTCCTTATTAGGCAAGTTCTCTCTAATGTTGTCACTCGTTATGAGGCAAGTTCTGACAAATTTTGTCACTCGGTATTAAGCAAGGTTCTAATGTTCTCACTCGTTAATAGGCAAGTTCTGACTAATTTTGTCACTCATTATTAAGCAAGTTCTGTCTAATGTTGTCACTCTTTATTAAGCAAGTTCTGACTAATTTTGTCACTCGTTATTGGACAAGTTCTGAGTAATTTGTCACTCGTTATTAGGCAAGTTCTCAGTAATTTTGTTACTCGTTATTAGGCAAGTTCTGACTAATTTTGTCACTCCTTATTAGACAAATTTTGAGTAATTTTGTCACTCGTTATTAGGCAAGTTCTGAGTAATTTTGTCACTCGTAATTCGGCAACTTCTGAGTAATTTTGTCACTCGTTATTAGACACATTTTGAGTAATTTTGTCACTCGTTATTAGGCAAGTTCTGACTAATGTTGTCACTCGTTATTAGGCAAGTTCTGACTAATGTTGTCACTCGTTATTGGACAACTTCTGACTAATTTTTTCACTCGTTATTAGACAAGTTCTGACTAATTTTGTCACTCGTTATTAGGCAAATTCTGAGTAATTTGGTCACTCGTTATTAGACAAATTCTGAGTAATTTTGTCACTCGTTATTAGGCAAGTTCTGAATAATGTTTTGCCTCGTTATTAGGCAAGTTCAGACTAATTTTGTCACTCGTTATTAGGCAAATTCTGAGTAATTTTGTCACTCGTTATTAGACAAATTCTGAGTAATTTTGTCACTCGTTATTAGGCAAGTTCTGACTAATGTTGTCACTCGTTATTAGGCAAGTTCTGTCTAATTTTGTCACTCGTTATTAGACAAGTTCTGAGTAATTTTGTCACTCGTTATTAGGCAAGTTCTGAGTAATTTTGTTACTCGTTATTAGGCAAGTTCTGAATAATTTTGTTACTCGTTATTAGGCAAGTTCTGAGTAACTTTGTCACTCGATATTAAACAAGTTCTCTCTCTAATGTTGTCACTCCTTATTAGGCAAGTTCTCTCTAATGTTGTCACTCGTTATGAGGCAAGTTCTGACAAATTTTGTCACTCGGTATTAAGCAAGTTTCTAATGTTCTCACTCGTTAATAGGCAAGTTCTGACTAATTTTATCACTCATTATTAAGCAAGTTCTGTCTAATGTTGTCACTCTTTATTAAGCAAGTTCTGACTAATTTTGTCACTCGTTATTGGACAAGTTCTGAGTAATTTTTTCACTCGTTATTAGGCAAGTTCTGAGTAATTTTGTTACTCGTTATTAGGCAAGTTCTGACTAATTTTGTCACTCCTTATTAGACAAATTTTGAGTAATTTTGTCACTCGTTATTAGGCAAGTTCTGAGTAATTTTATCACTCGTAATTCGGCAACTTCTGAGTAATTTTGTCACTCGTTATTAGACAAATTTTGAGTAATTTTGTCACTCGTTATTAGGCAAGTTCTGACTAATGTTGTCACTCGTTATTAGGCAAGTTCTGACTAATTTTGTCACTCGTTATTAGGCAAATTCTGAGTAATTTGGTCACTCGTTATTAGACAAATTCTGAGCAATTTTGTCACTCGTTATTAGGCAAGTTCTGAATAATGTTTTGCCTCGTTATTAGGCAAGTTCTGACTAATTTTGTCACTCGTTATTAGGCAAGTTCCGACTAATTTTGTCACTCGTTATTCGTCAAGTTCTGACTAATTCTGTCACTCGTTATTAGGCGAGTTCTGAGTAATTCTGTCACTCGTTATTAGGCAAGTTCTGACTAATTTTGTCACTCGTTATTAGGCAAGTTCTGACTAATTTTGTCACTCCTTATTAGACAAATTTTGAGTAATTTTGTCACTCGTTATTAGGCAAGTTCTGAGTAATTTTATCACTCGTAATTCGGCAACTTCTGAGTAATTTTGTCACTCGTTATTAGACAAATTTTGAGTAATTTTGTCACTCGTTATTAGGCAAGTTCTGACTAATGTTGTCACTCGTTATTAGGCAAGTTCTGACTAATTTTGTCACTCGTTATTAGGCAAATTCTGAGTAATTTGGTCACTCGTTATTAGACAAATTCTGAGTAATTTTGTCACTCGTTATTAGGCAAGTTCTGAATAATGTTTTGCCTCGTTATTAGGCAAGTTCTGACTAATTTTGTCACTCGTTATTAGGCAAGTTCCGACTAATTTTGTCACTCGTTATTCGTCAAGTTCTGACTAATTCTGTCACTCGTTATTAGACGAGTTCTGAGTAATGTTGTCACTCGTTATTAGGCAAGTTCTGACTAATTTTGTCACTCGTTATTAGGCAAGTTCTGACTAATTTTGTCACTCGCTATTAGGCAAATTCTGGGTAATTTTGTCACTCGTTATTAGGCAAGTTGTGAGTAATTTTGTCACTCGTTATTAGGCAAGTTGTGAGTAATTTTGTCACTCGTTATTAGGCAAGTTCTGAGTAATTTTGTCACTCGTTATTAGGCAAGTTGTGAGTAATTTTGTCACTCGTTATTAGGCAAGTTGTGAGTAATTTTGTCACTCGTTATTAGGCAAGTTCTGAGTAATTTTGTCACTCGTTATTAGGCAAGTTCTGACTAATTTTGTCACTCGTTATTAGGCAAATTCTGAGTAATTTGGTCACTCGTTATTAGACAAATTCTGAGTAATTTTGTCACTCGTTATTAGGCAAGTTCTGAATAATGTTTTGCCTCGTTATTAGGCAAGTTCTGACTAATTTTGTCACTCGTTATTAGGCAAGTTCCGACTAATTTTGTCACTCGTTATTCGTCAAGTTCTGACTAATTCTGTCACTCGTTATTAGGCGAGTTCTGAGTAATTCTGTCACTCGTTATTAGGCAAGTTCTGAGTAATTTTGTTACTCGTTATTAGGCAAGTTCTGACTAATTTTGTCACTCCTTATTAGACAAATTTTGAGTAATTTTGTCACTCGTTATTAGGCAAGTTCTGAGTAATTTTATCACTCGTAATTCGGCAACTTCTGAGTAATTTTGTCACTCGTTATTAGACAAATTTTGAGTAATTTTGTCACTCGTTATTAGGCAAGTTCTGACTAATGTTGTCACTCGTTATTAGGCAAGTTCTGACTAATTTTGTCACTCGTTATTAGGCAAATTCTGAGTAATTTGGTCACTCGTTATTAGACAAATTCTGAGTAATTTTGTCACTCGTTATTAGGCAAGTTCTGAATAATGTTTTGCCTCGTTATTAGGCAAGTTCTGACTAATTTTGTCACTCGTTATTAGGCAAGTTCCGACTAATTTTGTCACTCGTTATTCGTCAAGTTCTGACTAATTCTGTCACTCGTTATTAGACGAGTTCTGAGTAATTTTGTCACTCGTTATTAGGCAAGTTCTGACTAATTTTGTCACTCGTTATTAGGCAAGTTCTGACTAATTTTGTCACTCGCTATTAGGCAAATTCTGGGTAATTTTGTCACTCGTTATTAGGCAAGTTGTGAGTAATTTTGTCACTCGTTATTAGGCAAGTTGTGAGTAATTTTGTCACTCGTTATTAGGCAAGTTCTGAGTAATTTTGTCACTCGTTATTAGGCAAGTTCTGAGTAATTTTGTCACTCGTTATTAGGCAAGTTCTGAGTAATTTTGTCACTCGTAATTCGGCAACTTCTGAGTAATTTTGTCACTCGTTATTGGACAACTTCTGACTAATTTTTTCACTCGTTATTAAGCAAGTTCTGAGTAATTTTGTCACTCGTTATTAGGCAAGTTCTGAATAATGTTTTGCCTCGTTATTAGGCAAGTTCTGACTAATTTTGTCACTCGTTATTAGGCAAGTTCCGACTAATTGTGTCACTCGTTATTCGGCATGTTCTGACAAATTTTGTCACTCGTTGTTAGGCAAATTCTGAGTAATTTTGTCACTCGTTATTAGGCAAATTCTGAGTAATTTTGTCACTCGTTATTAGACAAATCCTGAGTAATTTTGTCACCCGTTATTAGGCAAGTTCTGACTAATGTTGTCACTCGTTATTAGGCAAGTTCTGTCTAATTTTGTCACTCGTTATTAGACAAGTTCTGAGTAATTTTGTCACTCGTTACTAGGCAAGTTCTGAATAATTTTGTTACTCGTTATTAGGCAAGTTCTGAGTAACTTTGTCACTCGTTATTAAACAAGTTCTCTCTCTAATGTTGTCACTCCTTATTAGGCAAGTTCTCTCTAATGTTGTCACTCGTTATGAGGCAAGTTCTGACAAATTTTGTCACTCGGTATTAAGCAAGGTTCTAATGTTCTCACTCGTTAATAGGCAAGTTCTGACTAATTTTGTCACTCATTATTAAGCAAGTTCTGTCTAATGTTGTCACTCTTTATTAAGCAAGTTCTGACTAATTTTGTCACTCGTTATTGGACAAGTTCTGAGTAATTTGTCACTCGTTATTAGGCAAGTTCTCAGTAATTTTGTTACTCGTTATTAGGCAAGTTCTGACTAATTTTGTCACTCCTTATTAGACAAATTTTGAGTAATTTTGTCACTCGTTATTAGGCAAGTTCTGAGTAATTTTGTCACTCGTAATTCGGCAACTTCTGAGTAATTTTGTCACTCGTTATTAGACACATTTTGAGTAATTTTGTCACTCGTTATTAGGCAAGTTCTGACTAATGTTGTCACTCGTTATTAGGCAAGTTCTGACTAATGTTGTCACTCGTTATTGGACAACTTCTGACTAATTTTTTCACTCGTTATTAGACAAGTTCTGACTAATTTTGTCACTCGTTATTAGGCAAATTCTGAGTAATTTGGTCACTCGTTATTAGACAAATTCTGAGTAATTTTGTCACTCGTTATTAGGCAAGTTCTGAATAATGTTTTGCCTCGTTATTAGGCAAGTTCAGACTAATTTTGTCACTCGTTATTAGGCAAATTCTGAGTAATTTTGTCACTCGTTATTAGACAAATTCTGAGTAATTTTGTCACTCGTTATTAGGCAAGTTCTGACTAATGTTGTCACTCGTTATTAGGCAAGTTCTGTCTAATTTTGTCACTCGTTATTAGACAAGTTCTGAGTAATTTTGTCACTCGTTATTAGGCAAGTTCTGAGTAATTTTGTTACTCGTTATTAGGCAAGTTCTGAATAATTTTGTTACTCGTTATTAGGCAAGTTCTGAGTAACTTTGTCACTCGATATTAAACAAGTTCTCTCTCTAATGTTGTCACTCCTTATTAGGCAAGTTCTCTCTAATGTTGTCACTCGTTATGAGGCAAGTTCTGACAAATTTTGTCACTCGGTATTAAGCAAGTTTCTAATGTTCTCACTCGTTAATAGGCAAGTTCTGACTAATTTTATCACTCATTATTAAGCAAGTTCTGTCTAATGTTGTCACTCTTTATTAAGCAAGTTCTGACTAATTTTGTCACTCGTTATTGGACAAGTTCTGAGTAATTTTTTCACTCGTTATTAGGCAAGTTCTGAGTAATTTTGTTACTCGTTATTAGGCAAGTTCTGACTAATTTTGTCACTCCTTATTAGACAAATTTTGAGTAATTTTGTCACTCGTTATTAGGCAAGTTCTGAGTAATTTTATCACTCGTAATTCGGCAACTTCTGAGTAATTTTGTCACTCGTTATTAGACAAATTTTGAGTAATTTTGTCACTCGTTATTAGGCAAGTTCTGACTAATGTTGTCACTCGTTATTAGGCAAGTTCTGACTAATTTTGTCACTCGTTATTAGGCAAATTCTGAGTAATTTGGTCACTCGTTATTAGACAAATTCTGAGCAATTTTGTCACTCGTTATTAGGCAAGTTCTGAATAATGTTTTGCCTCGTTATTAGGCAAGTTCTGACTAATTTTGTCACTCGTTATTAGGCAAGTTCCGACTAATTTTGTCACTCGTTATTCGTCAAGTTCTGACTAATTCTGTCACTCGTTATTAGGCGAGTTCTGAGTAATTCTGTCACTCGTTATTAGGCAAGTTCTGACTAATTTTGTCACTCGTTATTAGGCAAGTTCTGACTAATTTTGTCACTCCTTATTAGACAAATTTTGAGTAATTTTGTCACTCGTTATTAGGCAAGTTCTGAGTAATTTTATCACTCGTAATTCGGCAACTTCTGAGTAATTTTGTCACTCGTTATTAGACAAATTTTGAGTAATTTTGTCACTCGTTATTAGGCAAGTTCTGACTAATGTTGTCACTCGTTATTAGGCAAGTTCTGACTAATTTTGTCACTCGTTATTAGGCAAATTCTGAGTAATTTGGTCACTCGTTATTAGACAAATTCTGAGTAATTTTGTCACTCGTTATTAGGCAAGTTCTGAATAATGTTTTGCCTCGTTATTAGGCAAGTTCTGACTAATTTTGTCACTCGTTATTAGGCAAGTTCCGACTAATTTTGTCACTCGTTATTCGTCAAGTTCTGACTAATTCTGTCACTCGTTATTAGACGAGTTCTGAGTAATGTTGTCACTCGTTATTAGGCAAGTTCTGACTAATTTTGTCACTCGTTATTAGGCAAGTTCTGACTAATTTTGTCACTCGCTATTAGGCAAATTCTGGGTAATTTTGTCACTCGTTATTAGGCAAGTTGTGAGTAATTTTGTCACTCGTTATTAGGCAAGTTGTGAGTAATTTTGTCACTCGTTATTAGGCAAGTTCTGAGTAATTTTGTCACTCGTTATTAGGCAAGTTGTGAGTAATTTTGTCACTCGTTATTAGGCAAGTTGTGAGTAATTTTGTCACTCGTTATTAGGCAAGTTCTGAGTAATTTTGTCACTCGTTATTAGGCAAGTTCTGACTAATTTTGTCACTCGTTATTAGGCAAATTCTGAGTAATTTGGTCACTCGTTATTAGACAAATTCTGAGTAATTTTGTCACTCGTTATTAGGCAAGTTCTGAATAATGTTTTGCCTCGTTATTAGGCAAGTTCTGACTAATTTTGTCACTCGTTATTAGGCAAGTTCCGACTAATTTTGTCACTCGTTATTCGTCAAGTTCTGACTAATTCTGTCACTCGTTATTAGGCGAGTTCTGAGTAATTCTGTCACTCGTTATTAGGCAAGTTCTGAGTAATTTTGTTACTCGTTATTAGGCAAGTTCTGACTAATTTTGTCACTCCTTATTAGACAAATTTTGAGTAATTTTGTCACTCGTTATTAGGCAAGTTCTGAGTAATTTTATCACTCGTAATTCGGCAACTTCTGAGTAATTTTGTCACTCGTTATTAGACAAATTTTGAGTAATTTTGTCACTCGTTATTAGGCAAGTTCTGACTAATGTTGTCACTCGTTATTAGGCAAGTTCTGACTAATTTTGTCACTCGTTATTAGGCAAATTCTGAGTAATTTGGTCACTCGTTATTAGACAAATTCTGAGTAATTTTGTCACTCGTTATTAGGCAAGTTCTGAATAATGTTTTGCCTCGTTATTAGGCAAGTTCTGACTAATTTTGTCACTCGTTATTAGGCAAGTTCCGACTAATTTTGTCACTCGTTATTCGTCAAGTTCTGACTAATTCTGTCACTCGTTATTAGACGAGTTCTGAGTAATTTTGTCACTCGTTATTAGGCAAGTTCTGACTAATTTTGTCACTCGTTATTAGGCAAGTTCTGACTAATTTTGTCACTCGCTATTAGGCAAATTCTGGGTAATTTTGTCACTCGTTATTAGGCAAGTTGTGAGTAATTTTGTCACTCGTTATTAGGCAAGTTGTGAGTAATTTTGTCACTCGTTATTAGGCAAGTTCTGAGTAATTTTGTCACTCGTTATTAGGCAAGTTCTGAGTAATTTTGTCACTCGTTATTAGGCAAGTTCTGAGTAATTTTGTCACTCGTAATTCGGCAACTTCTGAGTAATTTTGTCACTCGTTATTGGACAACTTCTGACTAATTTTTTCACTCGTTATTAAGCAAGTTCTGAGTAATTTTGTCACTCGTTATTAGGCAAGTTCTGAATAATGTTTTGCCTCGTTATTAGGCAAGTTCTGACTAATTTTGTCACTCGTTATTAGGCAAGTTCCGACTAATTGTGTCACTCGTTATTCGGCATGTTCTGACAAATTTTGTCACTCGTTGTTAGGCAAATTCTGAGTAATTTTGTCACTCGTTATTAGGCAAATTCTGAGTAATTTTGTCACTCGTTATTAGACAAATCCTGAGTAATTTTGTCACCCGTTATTAGGCAAGTTCTGACTAATGTTGTCACTCGTTATTAGGCAAGTTCTGTCTAATTTTGTCACTCGTTATTAGACAAGTTCTGAGTAATTTTGTCACTCGTTACTAGGCAAGTTCTGAATAATTTTGTTACTCGTTATTAGGCAAGTTCTGAGTAACTTTGTCACTCGTTATTAAACAAGTTCTCTCTCTAATGTTGTCACTCCTTATTAGGCAAGTTCTCTCTAATGTTGTCACTCGTTATGAGGCAAGTTCTGACAAATTTTGTCACTCGGTATTAAGCAAGTTTCTAATGTTCTCACTCGTTAATAGGCAAGTTCTGACTAATTTTGTCACTCATTATTAAGCAAGTTCTGTCTAATGTTGTCACTCTTTATTAAGCAAGTTCTGACTAATTTTGTCACTCGTTATTAAGCAAGTTCAGTCTAATGTTGTCGCTCGGTATTAAGCAAGTTCTGTCTAATGTTGTCACTTTTTATTAAGCAAGTTCTGACTAATTTTGTCACTCGTTATCGGACAAGTTCTGAGTAATTTGTCACTCGTTATTAGGCAAGTTCTCAGTAATTTTGTTACTCGTTATTAGGCAAGTTCTGACTAATTTTGTCACTCCTTATTAGACAAATTTTGAGTAATTTTGTCACTCGTTATTAGGCAAGTTCTGAGTAATTTTGTCACTCGTAATTCGGCAACTTCTGAGTAATTTTGTCACTCGTTATTAGACACATTTTGAGTAATTTTGTCACTCGTTATTAGGCAAGTTCTGACTAATGTTGTCACTCGTTATTAGGCAAGTTCTGACTAATGTTGTCACTCGTTATTGGACAACTTCTGACTAATTTTTTCACTCGTTATTAGACAAGTTCTGACTACTTTTGTCACTCGTTATTAGGCAAATTCTGAGTAATTTGGTCACTCGTTATTAGACAAATTCTGAGTAATTTTGTCACTCGGTATTAGGCAAGTTCTGAATAATGTTTTGCCTCGTTATTAGGCAAGTTCAGACTAATTTTGTCACTCGTTATTAGGCAAATTCTGAGTAATTTTGTCACTCGTTATTAGACAAATTCTGAGTAATTTTGTCACTCGTTATTAGGCAAGTTCTGACTAATGTTGTCACTCGTTATTAGGCAAGTTCTGTCTAATTTTGTCACTCGTTATTAGACAAGTTCTGAGTAATTTTGTCACTCGTTATTAGGCAAGTTCTGAGTAATTTTGTTACTCGTTATTAGGCAAGTTCTGAATAATTTTGTTACTCGTTATTAGGCAAGTTCTGAGTAACTTTGTCACTCGTTATTAGGCAAGTTCTGAGTAATTTTATCACTCGTAATTCGGCAACTTCTGAGTAACTTTGTCACTCGTTATTAGACAAATTTTGAGTAATTTTGTCACTCGTTATTAGGCAAGTTCTGACTAATGTTGTCACTCGTTATTAGGCAAGTTCTGACTAATTTTGTCACTCGTTATTAGGCAAATTCTGAGTAATTTGGTCACTCGTTATTAGACAAATTCTGAGTAATTTTGTCACTCGTTATTAGGCAAGTTCTGAATAATGTTTTGCCTCGTTATTAGGCAAGTTCTGACTAATTTTGTCACTCGTTATTAGGCAAGTTCCGACTAATTTTGTCACTCGTTATTCGTCAAGTTCTGACTAATTCTGTCACTCGTTATTAGACGAGTTCTGAGTAATTCTGTCACTCGTTATTAGGCAAGTTCTGACTAATTTTGTCACTCGTTATTAGGCAAGTTCCGACTAATTTTGTCACTCGTTATTCGTCAAGTTCTGACTAATTCTGTCACTCGTTATTAGACGAGTTCTGAGTAATTTTGTCACTCGTTATTAGGCAAATTCTGAGTAATTTTGTCACTCGTTATTAGACAAATTCTGAGTAATTTTGTCACTCGTTATTAGGCAAGTTCTGACTAATGTTGTCACTCGTTATTAGGCAAGTTCTGACTAATGTTGTCACTCGTTATTAGGTAAGTTCTGTCTAATGTTGTCCCTCGTTATTAGGCAAGTTCTGAGTAGTTTTGTCACTCGTTATTAGGCAAGTTCTGAGTAATTTTGTCACTCGTTATTAGGCAAGTTCTGAGTAATTTTGTTACTCGTTATTAGGCAAGTTCTGACTAATTTTGTTACTCGTTATTAGGCAAGTTCTGAGTAATTTTGTTACTCGTTATTAGACAAGTTCTCTCTAATGTTGTCACTCGTTATAAGGCAAGTTCTGACAAATTTTGTCACGCGGTATTAAGCAAGTTTCTAATGTTCTCACTCGTTAATAGGCAAGTTCTGACTAATTTTGTCACTCGTTATTAGGCAAGTTCTGAATAATGTTTTGCCTCGTTATTAGGCAAGTTCAGACTAATTTTGTCACTCGTTATTAGGCAAATTCTGAGTAATTTTGTCACTCGTTATTAGACAAATTCTGAGTAATTTTGTCACTCGTTATTAGGCAAATTCTGAGTAATTTTGTCACTCGTTATTAGGCAAGTTCTGACTAATGTTGTCACTCGTTATTAGACAAGTTCTGAGTAATTTTGTCACTCGTTATTAGGCAAGTTCTGAGTAATTTTGTTACTCGTTATTAGGCAAGTTCTGAATAATTTTGTCACTCGTTATTAGGCAAGTTCTGAGTAATTTTGTCACTCGTTATTAGATAAGTTCTGACTAATTCTGTCACTCGTTATTGGACAACTTCTGACTAATTTTTTCACTCGTTATTAAGCAAGTTCTGAGTAATTTTGTCACTCGTTATTAGGCAAGTTCTGAATAATGTTTTGCCTCGTTATTAGGCAAGTTCTGACTAATTTTGTCACTCGTTATTAGGCAAGTTCCGACTAATTGTGTCACTCGTTATTCGGCATGTTCTGACAAATTTTGTCACTCGTTGTTAGGCAAATTCTGAGTAATTTTGTCACTCGTTATTAGGCAAATTCTGAGTAATTTTGTCACTCGTTATTAGACAAATCCTGAGTAATTTTGTCACTCGTTATTAGGCAAGTTCTGACTAATGTTGTCACTCGTTATTAGGCAAGTTCTGTCTAATTTTGTCACTCGTTATTAGACAAGTTCTGAGTAATTTTGTCACTCGTTATTAGGCAAGTTCTGAATAATTTTGTTACTCGTTATTAGGCAAGTTCTGAGTAACTTTGTCACTCGTTATTAAACAAGTTCTCTCTCTAATGTTGTCACTCCTTATTAGGCAAGTTCTCTCTAATGTTGTCACTCGTTATGAGGCAAGTTCTGACAAATTTTGTCACTCGGTATTAAGAAAGTTTCTAATGTTCTCACTCGTTAATAGGCAAGTTCTGACTAATTTTGTCACTCATTATTAAGCAAGTTCTGTCTAATGTTGTCACTCTTTATTAAGCAAGTTCTGACTAATTTTGTCACTCGTTATTAAGCAAGTTCAGTCTAATGTTGTCGCTCGGTATTAAGCAAGTTCTGTCTAATGTTGTCACTCTTTATTAAGCAAGTTCTGACTAATTTTGTCACTCGTTATTGGACAAGTTCTGAGTAATTTGTCACTCGTTATTAGGCAAGTTCTCAGTAATTTTGTTACTCGTTATTAGGCAAGTTCTGACTAATTTTGTCACTCCTTATTAGACAAATTTTGAGTAATTTTGTCACTCGTTATTAGGCAAGTTCTGAGTAATTTTGTCACTCGTAATTCGGCAACTTCTGAGTAATTTTGTCACTCGTTATTAGACACATTTTGAGTAATTTTGTCACTCGTTATTAGGCAAGTTCTGACTAATGTTGTCACTCGTTATTAGGCAAGTTCTGACTAATGTTGTCACTCGTTATTGGACAACTTCTGACTAATTTTTTCACTCGTTATTAGACAAGTTCTGACTAATTTTGTCACTCGTTATTAGGCAAATTCTGAGTAATTTGGTCACTCGTTATTAGACAAATTCTGAGTAATTTTGTCACTCGTTATTAGGCAAGTTCTGAATAATGTTTTGCCTCGTTATTAGGCAAGTTCAGACTAATTTTGTCACTCGTTATTAGGCAAATTCTGAGTAATTTTGTCACTCGTTATTAGACAAATTCTGAGTAATTTTGTCACTCGTTATTAGGCAAGTTCTGACTAATGTTGTCACTCGTTATTAGGCAAGTTCTGTCTAATTTTGTCACTCGTTATTAGACAAGTTCTGAGTAATTTTGTCACTCGTTATTAGGCAAGTTCTGAGTAATTTTGTTACTCGTTATTAGGCAAGTTCTGAATAATTTTGTTACTCGTTATTAGGCAAGTTCTGAGTAACTTTGTCACTCGTTATTAAACAAGTTCTCTCTCTAATGTTGTCACTCCTTATTAGGCAAGTTCTCTCTAATGTCACTCGTTATGAGGCAAGTTCTGACAAATTTTGTCACTCGGTATTAAGCAAGTTTCTAATGTTCTCACTCGTTAATAGGCAAGTTCTGACTAATTTTGTCACTCATTATTAAGCAAGTTCTGTCTAATGTTGTCACTCTTTATTAAGCAAGTTCTGACTAATTTTGTCACTCGTTATTGGACAAGTTCTGAGTAATTTGTCACTCGTTATTAGGCAAGTTCTCAGTAATTTTGTTACTCGTTATTAGGCAAGTTCTGACTAATTTTGTCACTCCTTATTAGACAAATTTTGAGTAATTTTGTCACTCGTTATTAGGCAAGTTCTGAGTAATTTTGTCACTCGTAATTCGGCAACTTCTGAGTAATTTTGTCACTCGTTATTAGACACATTTTGAGTAATTTTGTCACTCGTTATTAGGCAAGTTCTGACTAATGTTGTCACTCGTTATTAGGCAAGTTCTGACTAATGTTGTCACTCGTTATTGGACAACTTCTGACTAATTTTTTCACTCGTTATTAGACAAGTTCTGACTAATTTTGTCACTCGTTATTAGGCAAATTCTGAGTAATTTGGTCACTCGTTATTAGACAAATTCTGAGTAATTTTGTCACTCGTTATTAGGCAAGTTCTGAATAATGTTTTGCCTCGTTATTAGGCAAGTTCAGACTAATTTTGTCACTCGTTATTAGGCAAATTCTGAGTAATTTTGTCACTCGTTATTAGACAAATTCTGAGTAATTTTGTCACTCGTTATTAGGCAAGTTCTGACTAATGTTGTCACTCGTTATTAGGCAAGTTCTGTCTAATTTTGTCACTCGTTATTAGACAAGTTCTGAGTAATTTTGTCACTCGTTATTAGGCAAGTTCTGAGTAATTTTGTTACTCGTTATTAGGCAAGTTCTGAATAATTTTGTTACTCGTTATTAGGCAAGTTCTGAGTAACTTTGTCACTCGATATTAAACAAGTTCTCTCTCTAATGTTGTCACTCCTTATTAGGCAAGTTCTCTCTAATGTTGTCACTCGTTATGAGGCAAGTTCTGACAAATTTTGTCACTCGGTATTAAGCAAGTTTCTAATGTTCTCACTCGTTAATAGGCAAGTTCTGACTAATTTTGTCACTCATTATTAAGCAAGTTCTGTCTAATGTTGTCACTCTTTATTAAGCAAGTTCTGACTAATTTTGTCACTCGTTATTGGACAAGTTCTGAGTAATTTTTTCACTCGTTATTAGGCAAGTTCTGAGTAATTTTGTTACTCGTTATTAGGCAAGTTCTGACTAATTTTGTCACTCCTTATTAGACAAATTTTGAGTAATTTTGTCACTCGTTATTAGGCAAGTTCTGAGTAATTTTATCACTCGTAATTCGGCAACTTCTGAGTAATTTTGTCACTCGTTATTAGACAAATTTTGAGTAATTTTGTCACTCGTTATTAGGCAAGTTCTGACTAATGTTGTCACTCGTTATTAGGCAAGTTCTGACTAATTTTGTCACTCGTTATTAGGCAAATTCTGAGTAATTTGGTCACTCGTTATTAGACAAATTCTGAGTAATTTTGTCACTCGTTATTAGGCAAGTTCTGAATAATGTTTTGCCTCGTTATTAGGCAAGTTCTGACTAATTTTGTCACTCGTTATTAGGCAAGTTCCGACTAATTTTGTCACTCGTTATTCGTCAAGTTCTGACTAATTCTGTCACTCGTTATTAGACGAGTTCTGAGTAATTCTGTCACTCGTTATTAGGCAAGTTCTGACTAATTTTGTCACTCGTTATTAGGCAAGTTCCGACTAATTTTGTCACTCGTTATTCGTCAAGTTCTGACTAATTCTGTCACTCGTTATTAGACGAGTTCTGAGTAATTTTGTCACTCGTTATTAGGCAAGTTCTGACTAATTTTGTCACTCGTTATTAGGCAAGTTCTGACTAATTTTGTCACTCGCTATTAGGCAAATTCTGGGTAATTTTGTCACTCGTTATTAGGCAAGTTGTGAGTAATTTTGTCACTCGTTATTAGGCAAGTTGTGAGTAATTTTGTCACTCGTTATTAGGCAAGTTCTGAGTAATTTTGTCACTCGTTATTAGGCAAGTTCTGAGTAATTTTGTCACTCGTTATTAGGCAAGTTCTGAGTAATTTTGTCACTCGTAATTCGGCAACTTCTGAGTAATTTTGTCACTCGTTATTGGACAACTTCTGACTAATTTTTTCACTCGTTATTAAGCAAGTTCTGAGTAATTTTGTCACTCGTTATTAGGCAAGTTCTGAATAATGTTTTGCCTCGTTATTAGGCAAGTTCTGACTAATTTTGTCACTCGTTATTAGGCAAGTTCCGACTAATTGTGTCACTCGTTATTCGGCATGTTCTGACAAATTTTGTCACTCGTTGTTAGGCAAATTCTGAGTAATTTTGTCACTCGTTATTAGGCAAATTCTGAGTAATTTTGTCACTCGTTATTAGACAAATCCTGAGTAATTTTGTCACCCGTTATTAGGCAAGTTCTGACTAATGTTGTCACTCGTTATTAGGCAAGTTCTGTCTAATTTTGTCACTCGTTATTAGACAAGTTCTGAGTAATTTTGTCACTCGTTATTAGGCAAGTTCTGAATAATTTTGTTACTCGTTATTAGGCAAGTTCTGAGTAACTTTGTCACTCGTTATTAAACAAGTTCTCTCTCTAATGTTGTCACTCCTTATTAGGCAAGTTCTCTCTAATGTTGTCACTCGTTATGAGGCAAGTTCTGACAAATTTTGTCACTCGGTATTAAGCAAGTTTCTAATGTTCTCACTCGTTAATAGGCAAGTTCTGACTAATTTTGTCACTCATTATTAAGCAAGTTCTGTCTAATGTTGTCACTCTTTATTAAGCAAGTTCTGACTAATTTTGTCACTCGTTATTAAGCAAGTTCAGTCTAATGTTGTCGCTCGGTATTAAGCAAGTTCTGTCTAATGTTGTCACTCTTTATTAAGCAAGTTCTGACTAATTTTGTCACTCGTTATCGGACAAGTTCTGAGTAATTTGTCACTCGTTATTAGGCAAGTTCTCAGTAATTTTGTTACTCGTTATTAGGCAAGTTCTGACTAATTTTGTCACTCCTTATTAGACAAATTTTGAGTAATTTTGTCACTCGTTATTAGGCAAGTTCTGAGTAATTTTGTCACTCGTAATTCGGCAACTTCTGAGTAATTTTGTCACTCGTTATTAGACACATTTTGAGTAATTTTGTCACTCGTTATTAGGCAAGTTCTGACTAATGTTGTCACTCGTTATTGGACAACTTCTGACTAATTTTTTCACTCGTTATTAGACAAGTTCTGACTACTTTTGTCACTCGTTATTAGGCAAATTCTGAGTAATTTGGTCACTCGTTATTAGACAAATTCTGAGTAATTTTGTCACTCGGTATTAGGCAAGTTCTGAATAATGTTTTGCCTCGTTATTAGGCAAGTTCAGACTAATTTTGTCACTCGTTATTAGGCAAATTCTGAGTAATTTTGTCACTCGTTATTCGTCAAGTTCTGACTAATTCTGTCACTCGTTATTAGACGAGTTCTGAGTAATTCTGTCACTCGTTATTAGGCAAGTTCTGTCTAATTTTGTCACTCGTTATTAGACAAGTTCTGAGTAATTTTGTCACTCGTTATTAGGCAAGTTCTGAGTAATTTTGTTACTCGTTATTAGGCAAGTTCTGAATAATTTTGTTACTCGTTATTAGGCAAGTTCTGAGTAACTTTGTCACTCGTTATTAAACAAGTTCTCTCTCTAATGTTGTCACTCCTTATTAGGCAAGTTCTCTCTAATGTTGTCACTCGTTATGAGGCAAGTTCTGACAAATTTTGTCACTCGGTATTAAGCAAGTTTCTAATGTTCTCACTCGTTAATAGGCAAGTTCTGACTAATTTTGTCACTCATTATTAAGCAAGTTCTGTCTAATGTTGTCACTCTTTATTAAGCAAGTTCTGACTAATTTTGTCACTCGTTATTGGACAAGTTCTAAGTAATTTTTTCACTCGTTATTAGGCAAGTTCTGAGTAATTTTGTCACTCGTTATTAGGCAAGTTCTGACTAATGTTGTCACTCGTTATTAGGCAAGTTCTGACTAATTTTGTCACTCGTTATTAGGCAAATTCTGAGTAATTTGGTCACTCGTTATTAGACAAATTCTGAGTAATTTTGTCACTCGTTATTAGGCAAGTTCTGAATAATGTTTTGCCTCGTTATTAGGCAAGTTCTGACTAATTTTGTCACTCGTTATTAGGCAAGTTCCGACTAATTTTGTCACTCGTTATTCGTCAAGTTCTGACTAATTCTGTCACTCGTTATTAGACGAGTTCTGAGTAATTCTGTCACTCGTTATTAGGCAAGTTCTGACTAATTTTGTCACTCGTTATTAGGCAAGTTCCGACTAATTTTGTCACTCGTTATTCGTCAAATTCTGACTAATTCTGTCACTCGTTATTAGACGAGTTCTGAGTAATTTTGTCACTCGTTATTAGGCAAATTCTGAGTAATTTTGTCACTCGTTATTAGACAAATTCTGAGTAATTTTGTCACTCGTTATTAGGCAAGTTCTGACTAATGTTGTCACTCGTTATTAGGCAAGTTCTGACTAATGTTGTCACTCGTTATTAGGTAAGTTCTGTCTAATGTTGTCCCTCGTTATTAGGCAAGTTCTGAGTAGTTTTGTCACTCGTTATTAGGCAAGTTCTGAGTAATTTTGTCACTCGTTATTAGGCAAGTTCTGAGTAATTTTGTTACTCGTTACTAGGCAAGTTCTGACTAATTTTGTTACTCGTTATTAGGCAAGTTCTGAGTAATTTTGTTACTCGTTATTAGACAAGTTCTCTCTAATGTTGTCACTCGTTATAAGGCAAGTTCTGACAAATTTTGTCACGCGGTATTAAGCAAGTTTCTAATGTTCTCACTCGTTAATAGGCAAGTTCTGACTAATTTTGTCACTCGTTATTAGGCAAGTTCTGAATAATGTTTTGCCTCGTTATTAGGCAAGTTCAGACTAATTTTGTCACTCGTTATTAGGCAAATTCTGAGTAATTTTGTCACTCGTTATTAGACAAATTCTGAGTAATTTTGTCACTCGTTATTAGGCAAGTTCTGACTAATGTTGTCACTCGTTATTAGACAAGTTCTGAGTAATTTTGTCACTCGTTATTAGGCAAGTTCTGAGTAATTTTGTTACTCGTTATTAGGCAAGTTCTGAATAATTTTGTTACTCGTTATTAGGCAAGTTCTGAGTAACTTTGTCACTCGTTATTAAACAAGTTCTCTCTCTAATGTTGTCACTCCTTATTAGGCAAGTTCTCTCTAATGTTGTCACTCGTTATGAGGCAAGTTCTGACAAATTTTGTCACTCGGTAATAAGCAAGTTTCTAATGTTCTCACTCGTTAATAGGCAAGTTCTGACTAATTTTGTCACTCATTATTAAGCAAGTTCTGTCTAATGTTGTCACTCTTTATTAAGCAAGTTCTGACTAATTTTGTCACTCGTTATTGGACAAGTTCTGAGTAATTTTTTCACTCGTTATTATTCAAGTTCTGAGTAATTTTGTTACTCGTTATTAGGCAAGTTCTGACTAATTTTGTCACTCCTTATTAGACAAATTTTGAGTAATTTTGTCACTCGTTATTAGGCAAGTTCTGAGTAATTTTGTCACTCGTTATAAGACAAATTTTGAGTAATTTTGTCACTCGTTATTAGGCAAGTTCTGACTAATGTTGTCACTCGTTATTAGACAAATTCTGAGTAATTTTGTCACTCGTTATTAGGCAAGTTCTGAATAATGTTTTGCCTCGTTATTAGGCAAGTTCTGACTAATTTTGTCACTCGTTATTAGGCAAGTTCCGACTAATTTTGTCACTCGTTATTCGTCAAGTTCTGACTAATTCTGTCACTCGTTATTAGACGAGTTCTGAGTAATTTTCTCACTCGTTATTAGGCAAATTCTGAGTAATTTTGTCACTCGTTATTAGACAAATTCTGAGTAATTTTTTCACTCGTTATTAGGCAAGTTCTGACTAATGTTGTCACTCGTTATTAGGCAAGTTCTGACTAATGTTGTCACTCGTTATTAGGTAAGTTCTGTCTAATGTTGTCCCTCGTTATTAGGCAAGTTCTGAGTAATTTTGTCACTCGTTATTAGGCAAGTTCTGAGTAATTTTGTCACTCGTTATTAGGCAAGTTCTGAGTAATTTTGTTACTCGTTATTAGGCAAGTTCTGACTAATTTTGTTACTCGTTATTAGGCAAGTTCTGAGTAATTTTGTTACTCGTTATTAGACAAGTTCTCTCTAATGTTGTCACTCGTTATAAGGCAAGTTCTGACAAATTTTGTCACTCGGTATTAAGCAAGTTTCTAATGTTCTCACTCGTTAATAGGCAAGTTCTGACTAATTTTGTCACTCGTTATTAAGCAAGTTCTGTCTAATGTTGTCACTCGTTATTAGGCAAGTTCTGACTAATTTTGTCACTCGTTATTAAGCAAGTTCAGTCTAATGTTGTCACTCGTTTTTAGGCGAGTTCTGACTAATTTTTTCACTCGTTATTCGGCAAGTTCTGACTAATTTTGTTACTCGTTATTCTGCAAGTTCTTACTAATTTTGTCATTCGTTATTAGACAAGTTCTGAGTAATTTTGTCACTCGTTATTAGGCAAGTTCTGAGTAATTTTGTTACTCGTTATTAGGCAAGTTCTGAATAATTTTGTTACTCGTTATTAGGCAAGTTCTGAGTAATTTTGTCACTCGTTATTAAACAAGTTCTCTCTAATGTTGTCACTCCTTATCAGGCAAGTTCTGACAAATTTTGTCACTCGGTATTAAGCAAGTTCTGTCTAATGTTGTCACTCTTTATTAAGCAAGTACTGACTAATTTTGTCACTCGTTATTGGGAAAGTTCTTACTAATTTAGTCACTCGTTATTGGACAAGTTCTGAGTAATTTTGTCACTCGTTATTAGGCAAGTTCTGAGTAATTTTCTTACTCGTTATTAGGCAAGTTCTGACTAATTTTGTCACTCCTTATTAGAAAAGTTCTGAGTAATTTTGTCACTCGTTATTAGGCAAGTTCTGACTAATGTTGTCACTCGTTATTAGGCAAGTTCTGACTAATGTTGTCACTCGTTATTAGGCAAGTTCTGACTAATGTTGTCCCTCGTTATTAGGCAAGTTCTGACTAATTTTGTCACTCGTTATTAGGCAAGTTCTGAGTAATTTTGTCACTCGTTATTAGGCAAGTTCTGAGTAATTTTGTTACTCGTTATTAGGCAAGTTCTGACTAATTTTGTTACTCGTTATTAGGCAAGTTCTGAGTAATTTTGTTACTCGTTATTAGACAAGTTCTCTCTAATGTTGTCACTCGTTATAAGGCAAGTTCTGACAAATTTTGTCACTCGGTATTAAGCAAGTTTCTAATGTTCTCACTCGTTAATAGGCAAGTTCTGACTAATTTTGTCACTCGTTATTAAGCAAGTTCTGTCTAATGTTGTCACTCTTTATTAAGCAAGTTCTGACTAATTTTGTCACTCGTTATTAAGCAAGTTCAGTCTAATGTTGTCACTCGTTTTTAGGCGAGTTCTGACTAATTTTTTCACTCGTTATTCGGCAAGTTCTGACTAATTTTGTTACTCGTTATTCGGCAAGTTCTGACTAATTTTGTCACTCGTTATTACACAAGTTCTGAGTAATTTTGTCACTCGTTATTAGGCAAGTTCTGAGTAATTTTGTTACTCGTTATTAGGCAAGTTCTGAATAATTTTGTTACTCGTTATTAGGCAAGTTCTGAGTAATTTTGTCACTCGTTATTAAACAAGTTCTCTCTAATGTTGTCACTCCTTATCAGGCAAGTTCTGACAAATTTTGTCACTCGGTATTAAGCAAGTTCTGTCTAATGTTGTCACTCTTTATTAAGCAAGTTCTGACTAATTTTGTCACTCGTTATTAGACAAGTTCTGAGTAATTTTGTCACTCGTTATTAGGCAAGTTCTGAGTAATTTTGTTACTCGTTATTAGGCAAGTTCTGAATAATTTTGTTACTCGTTATTAGGCAAGTTCTGAGTAATTTTGTCACTCGTTATTAAACAAGTTCTCTCTAATGTTGTCACTCCTTATCAGGCAAGTTCTGACAAATTTTGTCACTCGGTATTAAGCAAGTTCTGTCTAATGTTGTCACTCTTTATTAAGCAAGTTCTGACTAATTTTGTCACTCGTTATTGGGAAAGTTCTTACTAATTTAGTCACTCGTTATTGGACAAGTTCTGAGTAATTTTGTCACTCGTTATTAGGCAAGTTCTGAGTAATTTTGTCACTCGTAATTCGGCAACTTCTGAGTAATTTTGTCACTCGTTATTAGATAAGTTCTGACTAATTCTGTCACTCGTTATTGGACAACTTCTGACTAATATTTTCACTCGTTATTAAGCAAGTTCTGACTAATTTTGTCACTCGTTATTAGACAAGTTCTGACTAATTTTTTCACTCGTTATTAGGCAAATTCTGAGTAATTTGTCACTCGTTATTAGACAAATTCTGAGTAATTTTGTCACTCGTTATTAGGCAAGTTCTGAATAATGTTTTGCGTCGTTATTAGGCAAGTTCTGACTAATTTTGTCACTCGTTATTAGGCAAGTTCCGACTAATTGTGTCACTCCTTATTCGGCATGTTCTGACAAATTTTGTCACTCGTTGTTAGGCAAATTCTGAGTAATTTTGTCACTCGTTATTAAGCAAATTCTGAGTAATTTTGTCACTCGTTATTAGACAAATTCTGAGTAATTTTGTCACTCGTTATTAGGCAAGTTCTGACTAATGTTGTCACTCGTTATTAGGCAAGTTCTGTCTAATTTTGTCACTCGTTATTAGGCAAGTTTTGAGTAATTTTGTCACTCGTTATTAGACAAGTTCTGAGTAATTTTGTCACTCGTTATTAGACAAGTTCTGACTAATTTTGTCACTCGTTATTAGGCAAGTTCTGACTAATTTTGTCACTCGTTATTAGGCAAGTTCTGACTAATTTTGTCACTCGTTGGTAGGCAAGTTCTGACTAATTTTGTCACTCGTTATTAGGCAAGTTCTGAGTAATTTTGTCACTCGGTATTACGCCAGTTCTGACTAATTTTGTCACTCGTTATTAGGCAAGTTCTGACAAATTTTGTCACTCGTTATCTGCAAGTTCTGAGTAATTTTGTCAATCGTTATTAGGCTAGTTCTGAGTAATTTTGTCACTCGGTATTAGGCCACTTCTGACTAATTTTGTCACTCGTTATTAGGCAAATTCTGACTAATTTTGTCACTCGTTATTAGGCAGGGGTGCCTAATTTTTTGTCCGGTGTGCTTAGTTCTTACTTAAGGGTCAGATACATGGACTTTACCTAAAAAAGAGATACAAAGACAGCAAACAACTGAAAAAATCATGGACAGATGTATGCCTGGTGTAACTAAGAAAGATAAGAAGAGGAACTTGTGAATCAGAAAATGACAAGAGTGAAAGATATCATGATCCAACTAAAATCCCTGAAATGTCAATGGGATTGACATATTGCCAGAAGAACGGATGATGGACAACGGAATTATTAGACTTGATACTGAGGGAACAGAAAAAGACCCAAAGGAAGACCGCGTGTGAGATGTGTGGATGAAATTCGAAAGCATGCGGGAGTTACGTGAAGGAGACTGGAACAAGACAGAGATTTGTGGAAGAAACTTCGTGAGACCTTCATGAAGCAGTGGATCAAAAAGCTCGAAGAGCAATGCATATATACACTATATTGACAAAAAAGTCACCGGACACCTAGAAGAGAAACACAACATAGCCTTTATTGGCATACATTAGTACGGTGTCCGTCCACCTTTGGCCTTAATGCAGGCACTGACCCTTCGAGATATGCTTTCGACAAGGTTTTGCAACACAGTGATAGGAATGCGCTTCCATTCAGTACATAATGCTGCCGCTAACTGTTGCTGAGTAGTAGGCCTTGGTTCCAAACTTCTTATGCGGCGCTCTAATTCCTCCCATAGGTGCTCTATCGGATTAAGATGAGGGCTCTGTGCTGGCCAGTCCACACACGATACGGAATTATCGTCGAACCACCCCGTAACAGTCCTTGCGTTATGGCTCGGTGCATTATCCTGCTGGTACCAACAAGGCTCGATTCCAGAGTATTGCCACAGAGCATAATTGTCCTGAATATTGAGTTAGACGTGCTCGTTAACAGGTTTTTCCACGAGAACCAATGGGACGGGACCATTCCACGAAAAACACCCCACACGAGTTCACTGCCAGATCCAAACTTGACCGTATTAACAGTACACTGTGGTAAATAGCGTTTCCCCGGCTGCCGTCATACCCACACACGCCCATCAGACTGATGGATCGTGTATCTGGATTCATCAGTCCATAGGACCCGTTTCCATTCATCTACGGTCCACGATAAATGTTCTTTACACCATGCTAAACGACGAGTAGCATTCCGAGTGGAGATGAAAGGCTTAAGAGCAGCCGCACGACCACGGTAACACATGGAATGAAGTTCTCTGCGAATGGTACGTGTACATACCGAGGTTCCAGCTTTTTTACTCACCTGTACACTGAGGTCTTGTGCAGTACTCGGTCGATTAGCTGTGACGACTCTCCTGAGGCTTCGACGTCCTCTATCACTGATTTTCTTTGGTCTGCCGGTACGTTTTGCTGCTTCATATGTCTTCCACTTCTTCAGTACATCCAAAACAGTTGACTTGGGTATGTTTAAACGCCTCTCGGTTTCTCTTATGGACAACCCACTAATATAACACGCAACAATCTTTCCTTTCTCAAAGTCAGTTCTCTTCCGCCGCGACATTTTCACTCAACCTCACAGTGCCATATGATCGCGGTCAGCTGCAATCTTGTTTTTATACCGTTTGCAGCTGTACCGCGCATCTTAACATGAAGGGGTGTTCGGTGAATTTTGTCAGTACAGTGTATTTAAATGTAGGAAAAGCAACTGACAGATCGGGAAAATGACAAGAGTTGATAACATCGTGATCAAGTTAAAAATCTCTGAAATGGGAATGGGCTAGACGTATTGCTAGAAGGACTGATCACTGTTTGACAACGGAAATCGTATTATAAAAGACGCAGAAAAAGACCTTGTAGGAGATGGGAGGTTGAAATTTAAAAGCATGGGGAAATGACTCGGAAGAGACTGAATCAAAATAGGAAATTTGTAGAATTTACTTGGGGAGACTTTTATCCAGCAGTGGATTGATAATGGCTGATGACGATGGTTATAAAAAAAAATCCCTGTGATTCGGGATGATCAGTGATGATGATAAGAGACGATGAAAGGTCTCGCGATCACTGGAACAATCCGAAGCATCACAATAAAAAGGAGCGTATTGACCTGAGTAGGAAAATCAAATTTGTGGGGGCGTCATCTACTATTACCTCCACGGGCTTTATGAACGCTTTAGCGTTCGTAGAGCCCGAACGCTAAAGCTTGCGGTTTACTTATTTTATTTTATGTAAGTAAACCTCAAACGGGATGTAAGGTCAGGTGATGCGTAACATCACAGCCTCTCCTTGACAAATGTCAACCCCGCCTTCTCGTGGTGCATCCTGTTCCCACTAAAGGGGCTCTGACGACCGCCAATAGCGGTATAACTATACCATCGGGATCAGAGGAAATGCTATCCCACACTCACCAACCCGCTTGGCCAGCGTGGTGAGTTATGGCCAAACACCTCCAAAATGACTCTACAACTTAAATCTTGGCCCTCAGTCTCCGGCAGCTGGAATGTACCTGGCCAAGGCAGCGGCCAGTGCGACATGAAGGCAGAGGGTGCTAAGAATCCCCGGAGGACCGGACTAGGCTGCCATCTGATGCTGACCTTGGCTACGTACAACGGACGCTCCCTATCTTCTGATTCAAGGCTTCTTGAATTGGAAGAGGAACTACAAAGGATCAAGTGGGACATCGTCGGGCTAAGTGAGGTAAGGAGAAAAGGAGAAGATATCATTGAACTGAAAAGTGGACATCTCTTCTATTATCGTGGGACAGATACTGGCAGAACTAGTGGTGTTGGATTTATAATAAACAAGAAACTGAAGGATAAAGTGGTAGAAGTTGAAAGTTCCTCTGACAGAGCTGCACGACTCGTTATCCAACTCTCGAGAAGATACCAGGCTCAGATTATTCAAACTTATGCACCCACCACAAGTCATCCTGAAGAAGAAATTGAAGAATTTTATGAGGAAATTCGTCATCTAAATAATAAAGGTAAGCAGCACTTGAAGATAATTATGGGAGATTTCAATGCAAAAATAGGGCAACGGCAACAGAATGAAACTTCAGTAGGTAAATTCGGTCACGGCAACAGAAACCAGCGTGGAAATACTCTCGTTGAGTTTGCAGAGGCAGAAGGATTTTTCATCTTGAACTCCTTTTTCAAGAAAAAGCCACACAGGAAATGGACATGGAGACATCCAATTGGGACGACAAGTGAAATTGATTTTATTATGTGTAACAAAAAATTCGTCATCGAAGACTGCAGTGTGCTGAACAAGTTCAACACAGGTAGTGACCATAGATTGGTGAGATGTAAGATGCACCTCAACACTAAACTGGAACGTGGCAAGCTCATAAGACAAACAAAATGTATTGACATAACCAACCTTAAAAAACACCATAATACTTTCAAGTTGGAACTGAAGAACAGATTCTCTGCTTTAGAAGGCCTAACATCGGAAGAAGTGGATATTTCGGAAGTTAACAGAAAAGTAACCAAAGCTCTAATGGAAACAGCAACAAAATTAGCTGGGTCTAAGAACAAGTTGCATGTGAACAAATTATCAGGAAAAACCAAAATGTTGATGCAAAAACAAGAGAGATGAGGACAACTAAAGTAGATGTGACTTCCAAAGTGGAATATATAGAGCTATGCAAGACAGCACGAAAAAGTATTACTGAAGACGTAAGGAAATTCAACTGTGAGCTAGTGAGGAAAGCAATTGAAAACAACCAAAGCCTTAAGATAGCAAAGGGACATCTCAGTAAGGGAAGAAAACAGATTATGGCTCTGAGAAAAGAAGATGGTTCTATAACAAGAAATAGAGGCGAAATTTTGACAAGAGTGAAAGATTTCTACTCCAAATTATATGAAAGGGATGATACATGTACTCCAGACATCATGAAAGGTACCAGAGTTCTTCCAGTCCTCCCAGCAGAAGTTGCTCATGCAATCAAGAACATGAAGCGAGGGAAAGCTCCAGGAGAAGATGGAATTACTGTAGACATCATACAAGAAGCAAGTGGAGAAATTGAAACAGTACTCGCCCAAATTTTCACTCGATGCCTTAATGAAGGGAAGATTCCTGAGGATTGGAACAATGCTACAATGATCCTGCTACATAAAAAAGGTGACATTGAGGATCTCAGGAACTACAGACCTATCAGCCTCCTATCAGTGGTTTATAAAATCTTCACTAAAGTTCTTTCACACCGCTTGAAGGTAACACTGGACATGGCTCAACCGAGAGAACAAGCTGGATTCAGGAGTGGCTACAGCACAATAGATCATATCCACGTACTGAGAGAACTGATTGAAAGAGCGAGGGAATATGAACTTCCATTGTGCATGGCTTTTATCGATTATGAAAAAGCCTTTGATTCGGTGAAACCATCAGCAGTTACCACGGCTCTGAAATCCTGCGGTATTGAAGATGCATACATTAATATTATTAATAACATCTATGAAAATGCAAGTGCAAAGATTCGGCTGTTTGAAAATACAACACACATAAAAATTGGAAAGGGAGTGAGACAAGGTGACACCATATCTCCGAAGCTCTTTAATGCCACATTGGAAAATGTCTTTCAATCACTGAACTGGGAAAACAAAGGGATAAAGATTAATGGAGATTATCTAACCCACCATCGTTTTGCTGATGACGTAGTCATTTTTGCAACTACCCCATCAGAGCTGCAGAGTATGATCCAGGAACTTGCTGACAAGAGTAAAGAAGTGGGATTAAAAATGAACTTTCAGAAGACAAAAGTGATGTTCAATGCTTTTACAAGAAATGAAGATTTATCGATTGATGGAGAAAAACTAGAGATAACAGATACGTATGTTTATCTTGGACAGCAGATATCAAGTGAGGGTCACATTGATGAAGAAATTAATCGGCGTACAAAACTTGCCTGGAGAGCTTTTGGAAGAAACAGCATAATTTTCAAGAGCAATATGCCATTATGTCTTAAAAGAAAAGTGTTTGATCAATGCATCCTTCCAGTGCTTACGTATGGTGCAGAGACGTGGACCTTAACTAAAAGAGACATACAAAAGCTGCAGACAACTCAAAGCAGCATGGAGAGGTGCATGCTTGGTATAACCAGGAGAGATAAGAAGAGGAACTCGTGGATCCGAAAAATGACAAGAGTGGAAGACATCATGATCAGAGTTAAATCCCTGAAATGGCAATGGGCTGGACATACTGCCAGAAGGACAGACCATCAATGCATCCTTCCAGTGCTTACGTATGGTGCAGAGACGTGGACCTTAACTAAAAGAGACATACAAAAGCTGCAGACAACTCAAAGCAGCATGGAGAGGTGCATGCTTGGTATAACCAGGAGAGATAAGAAGAGGAACTCGTGGATCCGAAAAATGACAAGAGTGGAAGACATCATGATCAGAGTTAAATCCCTGAAATGGCAATGGGCTGGACATACTGCCAGAAGGACAGACCATAGATGGACAGCCGAAATTTTAGATTGGATTCCAAGGGACAGGAAAAGACCCAGAAAAAGACCACATGGGAGATGGGTGGATGAAATTCGTAAATATGCGGGAGTGACATGGAGGAGACTGGCACAAGACAGACCGTTGTGGAGGAAACTTGGGGAGACCTTCGTCCAGCAGTGGATTGATAATGGTTGACAATGATGATGATGATGATGAAACCTCAAACCTTCCAAATTTCTGTTCTGTTTTTTATTTTCTTTTAAGGTTGCTTTGAATGAGAAATTCTATCCTGTATCTTTAATGCAAATTCTTTTGTACACATTTTCTCAAAAACAATTACCTTTTAGAGTTTGAAATTTTGAGCACAAATAAAAACAACCCATATCTAATACGTGTCGCAGTTATTTTTCCGAAAAATTTGTTAGAATTTTTTTTTAATTCAATTTATTTCGCCGCCCCGGTGGCGCAGTGGTCTAAGGCGCTGGCCTCTGATCATTCGCCCGTAAGGGGTCCGGGTTCGAATCCCGGTGAGGCATGGATGTTGTGTTTGTCTTACGGCACTGGCTCTCTCCCTTCCCTGGAACCAGTGACTCTAAATTAGGGACGGGCGACTGCTTATAGCCCATTGAGTTGCTCACGGTGGTCGTTAAATCTCAAAAAAAAAAAAAAAAAAAAACCTCCAAACAAAAAAAAACAAAAAAAATTCAATTTATCTGACTCGAAAGTATTCCAATTTGTCACTAGATGGCACCAGATGTTAGCTTGGCAGTATTTCTGTGTGGAAGAAACGAAATCTCTCATTTCTGTCTGATTTTTTTAATTATCTAGGCCAAATAGAAATCAAAGAATGGGCACTGAAGTGAGATTGGAATCTTGTCTTCTACAGATCATCTTAAATTCTTCTGTAAGTTCATTTTTTGAACAGAAAATGTGTACATTACCAGAAAATACTTGAATTTGAGACAGAAACTACGCCCACCTGCTAAGCTCCACCCCCAAACAATGTCATTGGTTAAAACGTAACAGGGCGTATTTTGTCTTTTCATTGTGGAGCCAACGAGAGACCGCTGCCATTCTGAATATGGTAAGTAAGGTCTTCAGTCATTCGCTGACGCCAACTTGTGGGGCAAAATCTCAAGACGTAAAAGCCACGCCCAGGGAGTGATATTTTGCGCTATCTATCGCAGAAGATGAAGCCTAACGCTCATTGCAAGACAGCCTTAACGATCGCCATGAAAAAATTTAACCCATTAAGCGGCCGATGCTTTATGTTGTTGATGAGGGCTTAACAACCACCGTGAGCTACTCGATGAGCTATGAGCTGTCTCCCGTCCCTAATTTAGGGCCATTGGTTCCAGGGAAGGGAGAGAGCCACTGCTGTAAGACAAACACAACATTCATGCTTCACCGGGCTGGATTTGAACCCGGACTCATCACAGACGAATGGTCAGAAACCAGCGCTTAGACAACTCCGCCACCGGGGCAGTTTATTCTCTCTTCCAGGACGAGGAAGGGGTAGTCCTCTGAACACGGACATTTTTTTTTTTTTTGATTGGAGGTTTAACGACCACCGTGAGCAACTCAATGGGCTATAAGCAGTCGCCCGTCCCTAATTTAGGGTCACTGGTTCCAGGGAAGGGAGAGAGCCAGTGCCGTAAGACAAACACAACATCACTGCCTCACCGGGATTCGAACCCGGACCCCTTACGGACGAATGATCATAGGCCAGCGCCTTAGACCACTGCGCCACCGGGGCGGCAACACGGACATCATGGCACTGGACAAAAACACGTGACTCAAAAATCTTCTTGCTCCTTTCTTTGGCTCTTCCCCTTAATCCTTTTAGCAGGGAATCAATCCGAACGGATCAGTGTTAATAATTCCCCTAAATCACCACATTGAATAACAAAGCTAAGGAGAAAAGCAACGTTTTCTGATGCTTAGGCTCACTCGTTCCATTCGCATTCGGGCCCCTTCTTAGACAGCGAATATATTTTGTGCTTATTTCAGCCCATTTTGAACACCTGAGTTAATTCGTCCCAACCAGTTAAAGGGTTAAGGCCCATAAGTTCGTGCCTAATTTAAGAACACTAATTCCATAGAAGGGAAAGAGCTAATGCCATCCGAAAAATTCACCACCCATTCGTAATCCGAGCCCATCTGGAGCGGATGACGAGAATCCAGGCCTTAGTCTCTGAGAAAGCGATCAATTTTCTATTTTTGTTCATGATTTGCCATTTTGTTAGGTACTAGGCGTTTTTGGAACTCCTGATTTGTCACCACTCTGATTCACGACCTACTCTGTGCGTGTGTGTCTGTGTGTGTGCTGCTTAATTTAGGTCGAAGGTAATGTTTCCGGCCTTATTATGCAATTAAGTTTGCTTTGAATAAGCTCTCAGAATCTGTTCAATACAGAAAGAGAACAAACATTTCTCCGGTAGGTGTTTCAAGGCGTTTCCCGAAATCGCTTTCTCAGTCGTCTGTATTTTTGTTTCCCAAAGTATATTCACAGAGAATGAAAAATAGGTTTTCTCTGGCCAGGTCGAAAATTATATATCTTTATCCTGGGCGATTCCGATTCGCTCGTCCGTAATTTGAAGCCACTGGCTCCACAAATGGAAGAAATCTAGGGCTGCATGACAGACGAAATCATATATGATTAATTCAGGAATCGAACCCTGGCCCGGCCACCCCGGTGGCGCAGTGGTCTAAGCGATGGCCTCTGATCATTCGTCCGAACGGGGTACGGGTTCGAATCCCGGTGAGGCATGGATGTTGTGTTTGTCTTACGGCACTGGTTCTCTCCCTTCTCTGGAACCAGTGGCCCTAAATTAGGGACGGGCGACTGCTTATAGCCCATTGAGTTGCTCACGGTGGTCGTTAAACCTTCAATCAATCAATGAATGGATGTTGTGTTTGTCTTACGGCACTGGCTCTCTCCCTTCCCTGGAACCAGTGACCCTAAATTAGGGACGGGCGACTGCTTATAGCCCATTGAGTTGCTCACGGTGGTCGTTAAACCTTCAATCAATCAATGAATGGATGTTGTGTTTGTCTTACGGCACTGGCTCTCTCCCTTCCCTGGAACCAGTGACCCTAAATTAGGGACGGGCGACTGCTTATAGCCCATTGAGTTGCTCACGGTGGTCGTTAAACCTTCAATCAATCAATGAATGGATGTTGTGTTTGTCTTACGGCACTGGCTCTCTCCCTTCCCTGGAACCAGTGACCCTAAATTAGGGACGGGCGACTGCTTATATCCCATTGAGTTGCTCACGGTGGTCGTTAAACCTCCAATCAAAAAAAAAAAAAGGCGTTTCCCGAAATCGCTTTCTCAGTCGTCTGTATTTTTTTTTTTTTTTTTTTTTTGATTGGAGGTTTAACGACCACCGTGAGCAACTCAATGGGATATAAGCAGTCGCCCGTCCCTAATTTAGGGTCACTGGTTCCAGGGAAGGGAGAGAGCCAGTGCCGTAAGACAAACACAACATCCATGCCTGACCGGGATTCGAACCCGGACCCCTTCGGACGAATGATCAGAGGCCAACGCCTTAGACCACTGCGCCACCGGGGCGGCGTATTTTTGTTTCCCAAAGTATATTCACACAGAATGAAAAATAGGTTTTCTCTGGCCAGGTCGAAAATTATATATATATGCCGCCCCGGTGGCGCAGTGGTCTAAGCGATGGCCTCTGATCATTCGTCCGAAGGGTCGGGTTCGAATCCCGGTAAGACATGGGTGTTGTGTTTGTCTTTCGGCACTGGCTCTCTCCCTTCTCTGGAACCAGTGGCCCTAAATTAGGGACGGGGGACTGCTTTTAGCCCATTGAGTTGCTCACGGTGGTCGTTAAACCTCCAATCAAAAAAAAAAAAAAAAGAACCCTGGCCCAAACTCATACGAATAGATAGAAACCGATACGTGTGTGATGACTAAACCACTAGGAAGGCCAAAAATTGTCATGGTGTACATATTTGAATTTGATTAAAACATCAGTGTTATCATATCGGCTACTTCACACACACACACACACACACACACACACACCAAGGAGGTTAGAAGAAGAGGAGGTGAAGGGACCCGGTTTGACCCGGTTTGAGTGAAGCCAAAACAGATCAGTTGTTTCTGTCCTCTCTCTCTGAGGTGGAAGGAGTCTGCGCTGCGAGAGTTCGGGAACGTGACGTCACTTCCTGTGGCTTAAGCAGTTTTGCTTAGCGCATGCAAACCAAGGATGGAAAGAAGGAATATTTCGGACTTCTTTTGGTTTTTTTTTTTTTTTTTTTTTGATTGGAGGTTTAACGACCACCGTGAGCAACTCAGTGGGCTATAAGCAGTCGCCCGTCCCTAATTTAGGGTCACTGGTTCCAGGGAAGGGAGAGAGCTAGTACCGTAAGACAAACACAACATCCATGCCTCACCGGGATTCGAACCCGGATCCCCGTTCGGACGAATGATCAGAGGCCATCGCTTAGACCACTGCGCCACCGGGGCGGCAGGTTTTTGGTTATATTTTAAACATGGTTACTTGTGCATGGGCAGTACGCATGGTTGCTTGCACATGGGCAGTAAGTAACCTTGCGCACTACGCACTTCCGCGCAAAAAATCCTTATTTTGTTCAATTCTTTAAAGAAATACAAACACATATTTTCCTGTTTTTTCTGGAAACTTTTTATTATGGGAATGAATATTTCAGCCTCAATTTTTTTGATGCCTGTATGGATAGAGTAAGGGTCCGAAAAACCCCTTCAAAATCGCGATTTCCCCATAGAGATATACAGGAGATTCTCAAGTTGGGCGCATTGGCGTATTCAGCTGATAAAAAGTGACGTCACGCCAGAAGCACAGGGAGAGGGGCTGTTGTCACCTCCTCTTACTTCTAATCTCCTTGACACACACACACACACATACACAGTCGACGCTAGAGAAAACTGCTTTGAATACGTAAAACAAGGTCAGTTTAATCAAAGAGCTGTAACGAAACAATTGAAGAGTCCGGAAGTTACAGACAATGCAGTTACTTGTAATTGGAAATCGTGAAAGGTAAGCTTATTTTATTTTTGCCGCAATTGCAATTAACAAATTGCTAATTTATTACTTTTAAATACATCTTCCTACTTATTTATTAATCTTACGTGTGTTTAGTAATAAAAATTCTTCCAAAAGAAAACAAAGTGTTCTTTATTTTTTTTTTTTTTTTTTTTGCCAAGCCGGAATAAAACTTGCATAAAACTGAAGTCCAAATTCTAATTTGAAGATTTCCACTTCGTGAGTGAACTTTTTTCAATCCCATTGTAAACATTTTAGGGCTTCCTTAAATGGACTGTGAGAATCCGGGTTTGAGCAACGTGAACTCCGTCTGGAGTGTGATTGCGTTTCCTGTGCTCGCTGAAAAGATGATCGGCAAATTCTTCCTTTAGCTCGTCGGGAATATGTTTAGTCAGAGACGAATGCGCTAGGAATCCATCTAGTATAAAGAAAAAAAAAAGAGAGAGAGAGAAAAAGAAATTCACTGAAACCGACATGTCAAATATTTATAGTGAGTCATGTAATGGAATAACACCTCCCCTAATCCCCGTGCAAGTATTTTATCCTCTTTTTTTTTTTAATCTCATAAGAAAACTTTTTGAGCTACTGAGAAATGGAAATTACATTATATGCATCATTTCCAGGACCTAATAGGAAATATCGTTACAATTTAAAAACCTATACACTAAAGAGCAATTGAATTAGAGACAGCTGGCGTTATGCAAATGTGGCGCTGTGGGCGGCCCTGTAAACGGAAACGACATGACGTATGCAGCGATCCGACAATATAAGGAGTGATGCGACGGGAATCAGCAAGAGTCGGACGCAGTATGGGTAAGATGAAGGATCTAAGCGCATTTTATCGTGGGCAAATTGTCGGGGCCCGACGAATGGGTCACTTAATCTCGGAAGTCGTGCAGGCACTGGGATTTTCACGAGCCACTGTGTCACGGGTGCACCGTGAGTACATCGAATCCGGTAAAACCATCCCTGCAAGGGCCAACTGCCGTGGACAACAGCGTGTGGATGAGCGGGGTCATCGTCGGCTAGCTCGCATTGTAACAACGGATAGACGGTCCACAGTGCAAAAAATCACTCGGCAATTTAACGCTGGTGCAAAAAAACGTGCAAGCAGCCACACCATCCAGAACCATCTCCTCGCTATGGGGTACAGAAGCCATCGTCCCACGAGGGTAATGCTGCTTACCGCACACCACAGGGTGCAAAGATTAGCATGAGCGCGGGAACATCGCCACTGGATCCTAGGCATGTGGGAAAATGTTGCCTGGACTGATGAGTCGAGATTCACGTTGGTAGATGCAGATGGATGGATACGAGTACGCCACAAACCACATGCAGTGATGGATCCTTCTAGCCAGCAGGGTACTCTTCAAGCTGGTGGAGGAGGCATTCTCGTCTGGGGACTGTTTACGTGGACTGAAATGGGACCCCCTGGTACGTGTGACATCGTCCCTCACAGGTAAAAGTTACCGTGATAACCTGGACGACCATTTGCTCCCGTTTGTGCGTCTTCAACATCCCACTGGGGACCATCTTCCTGCAACTAGACAATGCACCGTGCCATCGCTCCCGAATTATATCCGAATGGTTGGATGAACACTCCACCGACGTGACCTCGCTTCCTTGGCCAGCTAGGTCACCTGAGCTCAATCCCATCAAGCACATCTGGGATGACATCGAGAGAGATGTTCGAGGCTCGGACCCCCTGCATCCAATCTTCGTGAACTTTGGGAGCTTATTCAGGGGTTAGGGATCCGTATGGCTTCCCTACGCTTCCGGTGTCTTGTCGAGTCCATGCCGAAACGAATCGCCGCCGTCATCAGAGCGAACGTTGGTGCTACACGTTACTAGACAGGTATCTCTAATTCAATTGCTCTTCAGTGTAAGAGCTGATCTTTAAAAAGTACACTGCTGTCCAAAATTTAAAGACCCGGTACATTTTTGGCCCGGTCAAAATCTGGAAAAGCTGTCTTACAGTTGTAAGTCGTATAGACGGGAATCGTAATACTAAAATGAAATGTAAAAAAATCTTGAGAAGTATTTAATATACAAATCGAAGCACAAAAAAAGGTTACCAAGAAGGCACAGGCTCATGTCGCGCAGCGCCACTCTGAAAACACAAATTTGCTGGTGACGACCTCGAAACCGCATCCGTCTGCTTCGGAGCCAAATGCTTTCGCATTTAAGCTACACCGACACTATTTATCGCTGAAATTTTGCTGTCTAGACATGTGTTATCCAGTGTAGTATGTCACATATTACCCCCCCCTTCTTCTCTTGAGAAAGGGCTGGGATGGAATCATTACTTTCTGGGTCAGCCGGCAAACCATGTTTGAAGTAGCACGCACAAGAAGAAGGAATTCTGTTTCATTCTATAGAGGATGTGTGGAAAGAACATCACGAGTTTTTTCGAAGCGCGGAACGAATTCTTATTTATTCCAGACGATGTGTTGAAAGACATCACACATTTTTCTCGAAACAAGTAAGGAATTATCCTTAATTGTAGATGATGTTTGGAAAGAACATCATACGTTCTTTTCGAAGTGAAGCAGGAATTCTCATTATTTCCAGACGATGTGGGGAAAGACATCACACATTTTTCTCGAAACGAGGAAGGAATTCTTCTTAATTCCAGATCATGTGGGGGAAAGAACATCACACATTGTTTTCGAAGCGAAGAAGGAATTCTCGTTAATTCTTTACGATGTGTGAAAAGAACATCACACATTTTTCTCGAAACGAGGAATGAATTCTCATTAATTCCATATCTTGTTGGGAAAGAACACAAATTTTTTTCAAAGCGAAGAAGGAATTCACATTAATTCCAAACCATGTGAGTAACGAACATCACACATTTTTCTCGAAGGGAAGAAGAAATTCTCATTAATTCCAAACCATGTGTGGTAAGAACATCACACATTTTTCTCGAAGGGAAGAAGGAATTCTCATTAATTCCAAACCATGTGTGGAAAGAACATCACACATTTTTCTCGAAAGGAAGAAGGAATTCTCATTAATTCCAAACCATGTGTAGAAAGAACATCACACATTTTTCTCGAAGAGAAGAAGGAATTCTCATTAATTCCAAACCATGTGTGGAAAGAGTGTCACACATTTTTCTCGAAACGAGGAAGGAATTCTCCTTAATTCTAGATGATGTGTGGAAAGAATATGACGCGTTCTTTTCGAAGCGAAGAACGAATCCTCATAAATTCCAGACGATGTGTGGAAAGAACACAAATTTTTTCGAAGCGAAGAAGGAATTCACATTAATTCCAGACCATGTGTGGAAAGAACATTTCACATTTTTCTCGAAACGAAGAAAAAATTCTCATTAATTCCAAACCATGTGTGTAAAGAACATCACACGTTTTTCTAGAAGCGAAGAAGGAATTCTCATTAATTTCAGACGATGTGTGAAAAAACATCACACATTTTTCTCGAAACGAGAAAGGAATTCTTCTTAATTCTAGATGATGTGTGGAAAGAATATGACGCGTTCTTTTCGAAACGAAGAACGAATTCTCATTAATTCCATACGATGTGTGGAAAGAACACATTTTTTTTCTAAGTGAAGAAGGAATTCTCATTAGTTCCAGACCATGTGTGGAAAGAACATTACACATTTTTCTCGAAACGAAGAAAGAATTCTTATTAATTCTAGACCCTGTTTGGAAAGAACATTACTCTCCCTCGAAGCAAAGAAGGAATTCACATTAATTCCAAACAATGTGTGTAAAAAACATCACACATTTTTCTCGAAGGGAAGAAGGAATTCTCATTAATTCCAAACCATGTTTCGAAAGAACATCACACGTTTTTCTGGAAGCGAAGAAGGAATTCTCATTAATTCCAGACGATGTGTGAAAAGACATCACACATTTTTCTCGAAACAAAGAAGTAATTCTCCTTAATTCTAGATGATGTGTGGAAAGAATATCACGCGTTCTTTTCGAAGCGAAGAACGGATTCTCATTAATTCCAGACGATGTGTGGAAAGAACACAAATTTTTTTCGAAGCGAAGAAGGAATTCTCATTAATTCCAGACCATGTGGGGAAAGAACATTACACATTTTTCTCGAAACGAAGAAAGAATTCTCATTAATTCCAAACCATGTGTGCAAAGAACATCACACATTTTTCTCGGAGGGAAGAAGGAATTCTCATTAATTCCAAACCATGTGTGGAAAGAACATCACACGTTTTTCTTGAAGCGAAGAAGGAATTCTCATTAATTTCGGACGATGTGTGAAAAAACATCACACATTTTTCTCGAAACGAGGAAGGAATTCTTCTTAATTCTAGATGATGTGTGGAAATAATATGACGCGTTCTTTTCGAAACGAAGAACGAATTCTCATTAATTCCAGACCTTGTGTGGAAAGAACATTACACATTTTTCTCGAAACGAAGAAAGAATTCTTATTAATTCTAGACCCTGTTTGGAAAGAACATTACTCTTCCTCGAAGCGAAGAAGGAATTCACATTAATTCCAAACCATGTGTGTAAAGAACACCACACATTTTTCTCGAAGGGAAGAAGGAATTCTCATTAATTCCAAACCATGTGTGGAAAGAACATCACACGTTTTTCTGGAAGCGAATAAGGAATTCTCATTAATTTCGGACGATGTGTGAAAAAACATCACACATTTTTTTCGAAACGAGGAAGGAATTCTTCTTAATTCCAGATCCTGAGGGGAAAGAACAACACACATTGTTTTCGAAGCGAAGAAGGAATTCTTGTTAATTCTTTACGATGTGTGAGAAGAACATCAGACATTTTTCTCGAAACGAGGAATGAATTCTCATTCATTCCATATCTTGTGGGGAAAGAACACAAATTTTTTTCGAAGCGAAGAAGAAATTCTCATTAATTCCAGACCATGTGTGGAAAGAACATTACTCTTTCTCGAAGCGAAGAAGGAATTCACATTAATTCCAAACCATGTGTGTAAAGTATATCACACATTTTTCTCGAAGGGAAGAAGGAATTCTCATTAATTCCAAACCATGTGTGTAAAGAACATCACACGTTTTTCTGGAAGCGAAGAAGGAATTCTCATTAATTTCAGACGATGTGTGGAAAGAATATCACGCGTTCTTTTCGAAGCGAAGAACGACTTCTCATTAATTCCAGACGATGTGTGAAAAGACATCACACATTTTTCTCGAAACGAGTAAGGAATTACCCTTAATTGTAGATGATGTTTGGAAAGAACATCATACGTTCTTTTCGAAGCGAAGAAGGAATTCTCATTATTTCCAGACGATGTGGGGAAAGACATCACACATTTTTCTCGAAACGAGGAAGGAATTCTTCTTAATTCCAGATCATGTGGGGGAAAGAACATCACACATTGTTTTCGAAGCGAAAAATTAATTCTTGTTAATTCTTTACGATGTGTGAAAAGAACATCACACCTTTTTCTCGAAACGAGGAAGGAATTCTCATTAATTCCATATCTTGTGGGGAAAGAACACAAATTTTTTTCGAAGCAAACAAGAAATTCTCATTAATTCCAGACCATGTGTGGAAAGAACATTACTCTTTCTCGAAGCGAAGAAGGAATTCACATTAATTCCAAGCCATTTGTGTAAAGAACATCACACATTTTTCTCGAAGGGAAGAAGGAATTCACATTAATTCCAAACCATGTGTCGAAAGAATATCACACGTTTTTCTCGAAGGGAAGAAGGAATTTTCATTAATTCCAAACCATGTGTAGAAAGAATATCACACGTTTTTCTCGAAGGGAAGAAGGAATTCTCATTAATTCCAAACCATGTGTGGAAAGAATATCACATGCTTTTCTCGAAGGGAAGAAGGAATTCTCATTAATTCCAAACCATGTGTGTAAAGAACTTCACACATTTTCTCGAAGGGAAGAAGGAATTGTCATTAATTCCAAACCACGTGTGGAAAGAATATCACACGTTTTTCTCGAAAGGAAGAAGGAATTCTCATTAATTCCAAACCATGTGTGTAAAGAACATCACACATTTTTCTGGAAGGGAAGAAGGAATTCACATTAATTCCAAACCATGTGTGTAAAGAACATCTCACATTTTTCTGGAAGCCAAGAAGGAATTCTCATTAATTTCAGACGATGTGTGGAAAGAGCGTCACACATTTTTCTCGAAACGAAGAAGGAATTCTCCTTAATTCTAGATGATGTGTGGAAAGAATATCAGGCGTTCTTTTCGAAGCGAAGAACGAATTCTCATTAATTCCAGACGATGTGTGAAAAGAACACAAATTTTTTCCGAAGCGAAGAAGGAATTCTCATTAATTCCAGACCATGTGTGGAAAGAAAACAAATTTTTTCGAAGCGAAGAGGGAATTCTCATTAATTCCAGACCATGTGTGGAAAGAACATTACACATTTTTCTCGAAACGAAGAAAGAATTCTCATTAGTTCTAGACCCTGTTTGGAAAGAACATTACTGTCTCTGGAAGCGAAGAAGGAATTCACATTAATTCCAAACCATGTGTGCAAAGAACATCACACGTTTTTCTCGAAGGGAAGAAAGAATTCTCATTAATTCCAAACCATGTGTGGAAAGAACATCACACGTTTTTCTGGAAGCAAAGAAGGAATTCTCATTAATTTCAGACGATGTGTGGAAAGAGCTTAGCACATTTTTCTCGAAACGAAGAAGGAATTCTCCTTAATTCTAGATGATGTGTGGAAAGAATATCACGCGTTCTTTTCGAAGCGAAGAACGAATTCTCATTAATTACAGACGTGTGTGGAAAGAACACAAATTTTTTTCGAAGCGAAGAAGGAATTCTCATTAATTCCAGACCATGTGTGGAAAGAACATTACACATTTTTCTCGAAACGAAGAAAGAATCCTCATTAATTCTAGACCCTGTTTGGAAAGAACATTACTCTCCCTCGAAGCGAAGAAGAAATTCACATTAATTCCAAACCATGTGTGGAAAGAACATCACACATTTTTATCGAAGGGAAGAAGGAATTCTCATTAATTCCAAACCATGTGTGGAAAAGAAAATCAAACGTTTTTGTGGAAGCGAAGAAGGAATTCTCATTAATTTCAGACGATGTGTGGAAAGAGCGTCACACATTTTTCTCGAAACGAAGAAGGAATTCTCCTTAATTCTAGATGATGTGTGGAAAGAACACATTCTGCTGGTTCGAACAGCGAAGACAAACTGCACGAAAACATTTGGTAGGAGTTCTGTATCTCGTGAACGCAGACAAAAGCCGCGACATTATGCTGCGCGCTAATCCAAACTCTCTGGCGACATCGGTCACAATCAAGACTTCTTCAGTTTTGCTGATAATTCGGCTTCCGTTAAAATTATCCGTAAGATGTCAGAAAGACAACCTTTTGTTATCTAGCGCAAGCAGTTTCTCGCTTAGTCGCTGAAGCAAATGAAAAACAGAATGGCCTGATGTTAAATTCGACGGGTTCTCCTGTCCATGTACATCATCGGCAGCTGTCACGTGCTCATGGCAAATCTGCATACGGGTTCGGTATCATGGAATGTCTGCGTATTTCACACCGCACCGGCGTGTTAGTAAACTCTTCAAAATCGTCAAATTTCTTGTTCGACCTCAAGTTTTAGATTTAGAGAAAGCTCACGACATGTCCGCACCCCAGATAGAATGTTATGAAATGTAACAGAACGCCATAAAAGAGCAGCTCTGAATGTTATGAAATACACTCATCCTCAAAAAAATAGCTGCACCCAGAAGGACGTGTCGGATTGCAATGCTATTCGAGAAGAAGGTAAAGGTTGCCAGGAGCAATAAATGATTAAGGCTGTCTTTAAATGAGTGTTAGGCTTCATCTCCTGCGAAAGATGGCGCAAAATATCACTCCTTGGGCGTGGCTTCTACGTCTTGAAGGATTGTCCCAGAAGTTGGCGTCAGCGAATGGCTGAAGACCTTACCATATTTAGAATGGAAGCGGTCTCTCGTTGGCTCCACAATGAAAAGACAAAATACGCCTTGTTACGTTTTAACCAATGACATTGTTTGGGGGTGGAGCTTAGCAGGTGGGCGTAGTTTCTGTCTCAAATTCAAGTGGTTTCTGGTAATGTACACATTTTCTCTTTAAGAAATGAATGTACAGTAAAATGTAAGATGATCTATAGCACAGAAGATTCCAATCTCACTTCTGTGCCCATTATTTGATTTCTATTTGGCCTAGATAATTAAAAAAATCAGACAGAAATGAGAGATTTCGTTTCTTTTACACAGAAACACTGCCAAACTAACTTCTGGCGCCATCTAGCGCCAAATTGGAATATTTTCGAGTCAGATAAATTGAATTTGTTTTTTAAATTCTAACAAATTTTTCGAAAAAATAACTGCCACACGTATTAGCTATGGGTTGTTTTTATTTGTGCTCAAAATTTCAAATTCTACAAAGCAATAATTTTTGAGAAAATGTGTACAAAAAAATTGCATTACAGATACAGGACAGAATTTCTGTTACACTCATTCAAAGACAGCCTTAAACATTGAGACTGATATGGGCAATATTTGTTGAGCTACACGCCAAGAAGGGTGCTCTCAGTATGGCGTCGGGCCGCCATGTTTGCTCACATAGCATATGTCACACGTCTCGGCATGGAGTTCTACAGATTCCTAATGGTGTCTACGATAAGCCATATCATGCAGCTTGAATCTTCTCATGCAGTTTCTGCAGATTGTGCTGTAGGGGGGGAGGAGTGTGGATAGCGCGTAAATTTTCAATCGGAGACAGTTCTGGAGATGCGGCTGGCCATTGCAGAGTGTCAGTGCCTTGAAAGCAAACTCTCGAGACAGCAGCAGTATGCGGACGACCGTTGCCCTGTTGGAAGATCGCACTAGAGTGAGCGTTCAGGAAAGGTAAGCCCACTGGTTGCAGAACCTCATTAGCGTAATGCTGAACTGCCAAAGTGCCTGCAACTAACACCAAATGTGATCTGCCATCGTAGGCAATTTCACCTCTGGTCAGATACCGTTAGAATGAGAAATGGTATCAACCAAATTCAGCGCAGGCCGCTATTGAACATAACGAGGTGCTTCCGCACGACCTCCACAGCAGCGCTCCAAGTGCTGGCTGGGTGCGAACCGGCGGACCTGGCAGAAATGCAGACCCTCCGCTACGGGGACGATGTTTCTTTCCTAGGACACCAGTACCTGTCGTCCGAGGTGGAACTTCCGAAAATGGACTGGACTTGCCACCCAGCCAACGAGCTTTGTCTGAGCTGGGACAAAGATCTCCCCACAGGACAGGGGAAGGAACTGTTCACGGACGGTTCGAAAATAGATGGTAGCGTTGACGCAAGTTTTTTGCGTGATCTCGGATGGCAACGAGACGCACGCGGAGCGAGTGAAGCTATCGCCCAATTCCTCTGTCTTCCAAGCAGAGTTATTGGCGATCAGAGAAGCACTGCGTTGGGTGCTGTCTATCAATTGCGAAGGGGCTTATAGCATATTCTCTGATAGTCAAGCGGCCCTGAAAGCGCTTGGTCAGTTCAGGAGTAAGACTCCTCTAGTCAGAGAGATAAAAGCGCTATTTAAGTCAATGGACAGAAGGAGGGTTACCTTCCACTGGATCCGAAGTCATGTCGGTAATGTTGGAAATGAACGTGCAGACAAGCTAGCGAAGGAAGCTACTGGTAAAGAAGACATAGATTTTCAGATGCGGACGCAACTAAAAAAAGCCACATTAGAGGAGTGGCAGCAGAGATGGGATGAGGGGTACACGGGTAGAAGAACACGCCATATATTCCCCCTGATTCTCGATAAGACGCATTGAGAGTAACGGCTTCCTCAACCAAGTACTAACCGAGCACGGAGTGTCGTCGGAGTACTTCCGCAGATTTGCGGTTAGGGAGCGAGTGTGCATGTGTGGTGCCCAGACTGCAGATGTCGCACACATGATTCTAGAATGTGCTTCTCTGGCAGGGAAGAGAGCAACATTAGTGCCAGAATTGGCAAAAAACGAGGGACCTCTCGATCCTGCTCGCGTACCCAAGAGCGCGACAGGGGCTCATCGAGATGGTCAAGCACCTCAAAGAAGAACAGGCAGTCTACCTAATTGAGGGGTGACCGAAGAAGAAAGAAGAAAGAAGAGGGATGAAACCGAGAAGAGAAACCGATGACTCGAGCCCAGAGTCATCACAACAGAACTGACCCTAGTCCTGTGGCAATGTAAATAACAATGTAAATATTCAAATATTTTTTCAGTGTGAGAGGGCTCATTGAGCAAAGGATTTGTTTCCTACGCGGTATAATGAATAGAATTCTCCGGCTCGACGTGTAGTGCAGCAAAGATTACGTTAAGTAAATTATAATGAATAGAATTCTCCGGCTCGACGTGTAGTGCAGCAAAGATTACGTTAAGTCACAGATTACGTTAAGTCAATTATATTAATAAAATTCTCCGGCTGGACGTGTAGTGCAGCAAAGATTACGTTAAGTCAATTATAATGAATAGAATTCTCCGGCTGGACGTGTAGTGCAGCAAAGATTACGTTAAGTAAATTATAATGAATAGAATTCTCCGGCTCGACTTGTAGTGCAGCAAAGATTACGTTAAGTCACAGATTACGTTAAGTCAATTATAATGAATAAAATTCTCCGGCTGGACGTGTAGTGCAGCAAAGATTACGTTAAGTCACAGATTACGTTAAGTCAATTATAATGAATAAAATTCTCCGGCTGGACGTGTAGTGTAGCAAAGATTACGTTAAGTCAATTATAATGAATAAAATTCTCCGGCTGGACGTGTAGTGCAGCAAAGATTACTTTAAGTCAATTATAATGAATAAAATTCTCCGGCTGGACGTGTAGTGCAGCAAAGATTACGTTAAGTCAATTATAATGAATAAAATTCTCCGGCTGGACGTGTAGTGCAGCAAAGATTACGTTAAGTCACAGATTACGTTAAGTCAATTATAATGAATAAAATTCTCCGGCTGGACGTGTAGTGCAGCAAAGATTACGTTAAGTCAATTATAATGAATAAAATTCTCCGGCTGGACGTGTAGTGCAGCAAAGATTACGTTAAGTCACAGATTACGTTAAGTCAATTATAATGAATAAAATTCTCCGGATGGACGTGTAGTGCAGCAAAGATTACGTTAAGTCACAGATTACGTTTAGTCAAATATAATGAATAAAATTCTCCGGCTGGACGTGTAGTGCAGCAAAGATTACGTTAAGTCAATTATAATGAATAAAATTCTCCGGCTGGACGTGTAGTGCAGCAAACATTACGTTAAGTCAAATATTACGTTAAGTCAATTATAATGAATAGAATTCTCCGTCTGGACGTGTAGTGCAGGAAAGATTACGTTAAGTCACAGATTACGTTTAGTCAAATATAATGAATAAAATTCTCCGGCTGGACGTGTAGTGCAGCAAAGATTACGTTAAGTCAATTATAATGAATAGAATTCTCCGTCTGGACGTGTAGTGCAGGAAAGATTACGTTAAGTCACAGATTACGTTTAGTCAAATATAATGAATAAAATTCTCCGGATGGACGTGTAGTGCAGCAAAGATTACGTTAAGTCAATTATAATGAATAGAATTCTCCGGCTGGACGTGTAGTGCAGTACAGCTTACGTTAAGTCACGTTAGGGTTATTGAAAGGTTACTTGACGTAGCTAAAGTGTGCTTAATTTTCAAACTGCTAGAGTTTGTTTGGGTAAGACACGCACGTGCAATAAATTCCAAGAATATGGAATTTATTTTTATTCAGCGTTCCTCATTATCTTGGATATCAGTAATATAACTTCGGTTTTAGTACATTAGTACCTTGAAGGCTCCTTATTAGAGCGGTAAACACAATATTCCCTGAACTTAACGTAAACACTCAATGAAATAGACTTAAAATAGACTCAATGAAATAGACTTAATTATATAATGAATAGAATTCTCCGGCTGGACGTGTAGTGCAGGAAAGCTTACGTTAAGTCACGTTAGGGTTATTGAAAGGTTACTTGACGTAGCTAAAGTGTGCTTAATCTTCAAAGTGCTAGAGTTTGTTTAGGTAAGACACGCACGTGCAATAAATTCCAAGAATATGGAATTTATTTTTACTCAGCGTTACTCATTATCTTGAATATCAGTAATATAACTTCGGTTTTAGTACATTAGTACCTTGAAGGCTCCTTATTAGAGCGGTAAACACAATATTCCCTGAACTTAACGTAAACACTCAATGAAATAGACTTAAAATAGACTCAATGAAATAGACTTAATTATATAATGAATAGAATTCTCCGGCTGGACGTGTAGTGCAGGAAAGCTTACGTTAAGTCACGTTAGGGTTATTGAAAGGTTACTTGACGTAGCTAAAGTGTGCTTAATCTTCAAAGTGCTAGAGTTTGTTTAGGTAAGACACGCACGTGCAATAAATTCCAAGAATATGGAATTTATTTTTACTCAGCGTTACTCATTATCTTGAATATCAGTAATATAACTTCGGTTTTAGTACATTAGTACCTTGAAGGCTCCTTATTAGAGCGGTAAACACAATATTCCCTGAACTTAACGTAAACACTCAATGAAATCGACTTAAAATAGACTCAATGAAATAGACAATGAAATAGACTTAATTATATAATGAATAGAATTCTCCGGCTGGACGTGTAGTGCAGGAAAGTTTACGTTAAGTCACGTTAGGGTTATTGAAAGGTTACTTGACGTAGCTAAAGTGTGCTTAATCTTCAAAGTGCTAGAGTTTGTTCAGGTAAGACACGCACGTGCAATAAATTCCAAGAATATGGAATTTATTTTTACTCAGCGTTACTCATTATCTTGAATATCAGTAATATAACTTCGGTTTTAGTATATTAGTACCTTGAAGGCTCCTTATTAGAGCGGTAAACACAATATTCCCTGAACTTAACGTAAACACTCAATGAAATAGACTTAAAATAGGCTCAATGAAATAGACAATGAAATAGACTTAATTATATAATGAATAGAATTCTCCGGCTGGACGTGTAGTGCAGGAAAGTTTACGTTAAGTCACGTTAGGGTTATTGAAAGGTTACTTGACGTAGCTAAAGTGTGCTTAATCTTCAAAGTGCTAGAGTTTGTTTAGGTAAGACACGCACGTGCAATAAATTCCAAGAATATGGAATTTATTTTTACTCAGCGTTACTCATTATCTTGAATATCAGTAATATAACTTCGGTTTTAGTACATTAGTACCTTGAAGGCTCCTTATTAGAGCGGTAAACACAATATACCCTGAACGTAACGTAAACACTCAATGAAATAGACTTAAAATAGACTCAATGAAATAGACTTAATTATATAATGAATAGAATTCTCCGGCTGGACGTGTAGTGCAGTACAGCTTACGTTAAGTCACGTTAGGGTTATTGAAAGGTTACTTGACGTAGCTAAAGTGTGCTTAATTTTCAAACTGCTAGAGTTTGTTTGGGTAAGACACGCACGTGCAATAAATTCCAAGAATATGGAATTTATTTTTATTCAGCGTTCCTCATTATCTTGGATATCAGTAATATAACTTCGGTTTTAGTACATTAGTACCTTGAAGGCTCCTTATTAGAGCGGTAAACACAATATTCCCTGAACTTAACGTAAACACTCAATGAAATAGACTTAAAATAGACTCAATGAAATAGACTTAATTATATAATGAATAGAATTCTCCGGCTGGACGTGTAGTGCAGGAAAGCTTACGTTAAGTCACGTTAGGGTTATTGAAAGGTTACTTGACGTAGCTAAAGTGTGCTTAATCTTCAAAGTGCTAGAGTTTGTTTAGGTAAGACACGCACGTGCAATAAATTCCAAGAATATGGAATTTATTTTTACTCAGCGTTACTCATTATCTTGAATATCAGTAATATAACTTCGGTTTTAGTACATTAGTACCTTGAAGGCTCCTTATTAGAGCGGTAAACACAATATTCCCTGAACTTAACGTAAACACTCAATGAAATAGACTTAAAATAGACTCAATGAAATAGACTTAATTATATAATGAATAGAATTCTCCGGCTGGACGTGTAGTGCAGGAAAGCTTACGTTAAGTCACGTTAGGGTTATTGAAAGGTTACTTGACGTAGCTAAAGTGTGCTTAATCTTCAAAGTGCTAGAGTTTGTTTAGGTAAGACACGCACGTGCAATAAATTCCAAGAATATGGAATTTATTTTTACTCAGCGTTACTCATTATCTTGAATATCAGTAATATAACTTCGGTTTTAGTACATTAGTACCTTGAAGGCTCCTTATTAGAGCGGTAAACACAATATTCCCTGAACTTAACGTAAACACTCAATGAAATAGACTTAAAATAGACTCAATGAAATAGACAATGAAATAGACTTAATTATATAATGAATAGAATTCTCCGGCTGGACGTGTAGTGCAGGAAAGTTTACGTTAAGTCACGTTAGGGTTATTGAAAGGTTACTTGACGTAGCTAAAGTGTGCTTAATCTTCAAAGTGCTAGAGTTTGTTCAGGTAAGACACGCACGTGCAATAAATTCCAAGAATATGGAATTTATTTTTACTCAGCGTTACTCATTATCTTGAATATCAGTAATATAACTTCGGTTTTAGTATATTAGTACCTTGAAGGCTCCTTATTAGAGCGGTAAACACAATATTCCCTGAACTTAACGTAAACACTCAATGAAATCGACTTAAAATAGACTCAATGAAATAGACAATGAAATAGACTTAATTATATAATGAATAGAATTCTCCGGCTGGACGTGTAGTGCAGGAAAGTTTACGTTAAGTCACGTTAGGGTTATTGAAAGGTTACTTGACGTAGCTAAAGTGTGCTTAATCTTCAAAGTGCTAGAGTTTGTTTAGGTAAGACACGCACGTGCAATAAATTCCAAGAATATGGAATTTATTTTTACTCAGCGTTCCTCATTATCTTGAATATCAGTAATATAACTTCGGTTTTAGTACATTAGTACCTTGAAGGCTCCTTATTAGAGCGGTAAACACAATATTCCCTGAGCTTAACGTAAACACTCAATGAAATGGACTTAACGGCCAGACAGAGGTCTGACAATAAAATGAACTAAGTAAACGTACTCACTTTTAACCTTTTATTGGTGAGCTCCTGGTATTACTCAAATACACACTCCAAAATAACACAACTACTGATAGCCCGAACTTTCGTAATATCGTAGAAAAGTAGGTAAATCGCATATCAATAATCAGGAAGAACCTATCACATGTAAAACGAAGCTTTTTGGTATACTTGAGCGCGCCTATATATACTGCATACCACCACGTCATGACTTACACTCGTTGCCACATATAATTCAGCGGGAGAAACAACATCTCGTTAAGTGAGAAGATAATTTGCATAGGAAAATAAAATAACAAGAGATAGTAAAATCAAAAAGAAACTGAATCTAGAGTATACGTTACAGCGGAGATGGGTTCCTCAGTGTAAATAAATAAATGTGCTTGTATCTATTTGTTTGAATAAAGGGCAAACGCCCCAAACAGTTCGCGCCAGCAATTGATTCTCCCAGTCAGGGGTAGAGAAATTTCTTTTCTAGCCCCCGCCCAAATGGCACGCACACCCGGGTCATGACGGAGAGGTGAGAAGTGCCGGCCCACGAGGGTAGCAGCAAGCTGCAGGTCTACGGACCAATTCTGTCTGGATGGGGGAATGTCGGATCCTGGCAGGATTGATTACTCGCAACGCCGTCACTAAAAATTTTCGAGAGAGTTCGCTTAACCCTGTGGAGTCCGCAATTGGACGGTACAGGTTAATGGTCATCAGCTAGTCTTTACCATGACACCAGACCTTCTGGATGTGTGACGCTCGACAACAAACCGTTATTCTTGGCGGTGATCAACGGTGCTTCCACGTACAGATTCGGTGGCCGTCTCTTCCAAAACAAAAGCGGGACTCGTCGCTGAAGATCCCCCGCTGCCATTCTGGGTGGCTCCATGACAGTCTGGCAGGACACAATCGCAGTCTTTGGTGACGATGCACTGTCGTTAAGGGCAGTCGTCGTAACGGTCTGCGTGCATGTAGTCCTACGTCGTTCGGCCGTCTGCCAATGGTGCTGGTATTAATCGCATGGTGCATGAAGGACACCACTGCTCGCTGAATATCCGCAGTCGTGGCTGTTGTGTCACTCCGCGCATGTCGGACAACCCGTAGGTTCTCTCTCTCTCTCCCTCTCTCTCTCCCTCTCTCTCCCTCTCTCTCCTCTCTCTCTCTCTCTCTCTGTCTCTCTCTCTCTCCCTCTCTCTCTCTGTCTCTCCCTCTCTCTCTCTGTCTCTCCCTCTCTCTCTCTCTCTCTCTCTCCCTCTATCTCTCTCTCTCTCTCTCTCTCTCTCCCTCCCTCTCTCTCTCTCTCCCCCCTCTCTCTCTCTCTCTCTCTCTCTCTCTCTCCGTGGTTCATCTAGGTCTCCAAGACCCTTCCTGTCGCTGAGGCGTGCCTTGTTCTATCCACTGCCGCCAACAGCGTGTTATGGTGATATCTGCACGACCGGTATTGCGCACAATACGGTGATAAAACCATCCAGCTTCCTGGAGCCCGACGACGGAGCCCGCTCTCGAACTCCTCCAACTGCTCGAATTGCTCCGGAACTTTTCTCCGAGGCATACTTCACTTGCAAAGAATGCTGTGACGCGCCTGCCCCGCAACGCGACTTAAAGGCAGATAGCAGCGAGAACGAACGTCTGCGTAGCTCAGTTGGTAGAGCGACTTGTTCCGGAATAAGAGGACTCGGGTTCGATCCACGGCGCGGACCAAAAATGACGGACAAATTTACTTCGTTATAATGCAACCAACACAACAGCACGAGTCAGAATGGCAAGCACGCGCAACGGGGCGACCCTATATAGCCGGTCGGGCACAGCGCTACGACCCCTCCTTGCTCGCGTCACATGCGCGGCCGAGAGTGATACTTAAATCATTTGTATGTATCACGATGTCAAACCTACCCACCAAGTTTCATTCCTGTTGGTTGCTTTCTTTCATTCCTGTCGGTTGCTTTCTTCTGGGTGCAACTATTTTTTTGACGATGAGTGTAAATGCAGGTCCTGAAATTTGACGCTCTGTAATCGTCAAATTTCTTGTTCGACCTGAGGTTTTAGACACTACCCCAGCAAAAACAGTCTTGCTGGCCCAGCACTATGTTGCCGCTGCCGAACCGTCAATAAAATATCCGGGCGGCCAACAGAAGGGCCAGCAGTTCAGACCAACAGCTGGCCAACAGTTGGCACCCCATCAGTTGTCATATGCCACAACAGAGCCATCAGTGGTCCATCACAGGCAGTAGCTGCCACAAGTGGCCCTTCAGTGGCCCTGCAAGCACATGCCAGAAATGATGGCTAGCCTAATGTGGTCCGCTAGTGGGACGTTAGTGGCAGCCAGCAACCACGTGACGTAACTGATGGCTTGCAGAATCTTGTCCGCCAATTTCCCAGTAGTAGCCATAATAATAAAAAAAAAAAAGCAAGGACAACCGCAGTTTCCTAAAGCTACAATTAATTTTTTCTACCCTTACGAAGCTTGTGAATTAACGCACTGTGCTGGGGAAATTTTCTCGACAGACCGGAAAAACGCCGTTTGCATCTGACTAGATTCGATCCTGGGCCGTTTGTGTGGAAGCCGCGCTCGCTACCGACCGGACTAATTCACGCCGAAGCAATCTGTTTGGTATGCAATTTGTTATCGAATGCTTCCCTCTTTCATTTTATAATATTGCGAGGTATTTTTCATAAAAGTCAGTTCCATATAATTGATAAACTAATTTTTTCAACGTAACGATAGTTTTCTTTTTTTACCTTAAGGGAACTTCACTCATTTTCAAGGCGTGTACATACTTAGAGTCGCTTTCCAAAGTTTTGTACTGTCCTTGCCGTCTTGAAAAGAGATTGTTGAATAAATATGTATTTACCCGGGTTCATGTCACATTCTGTTACATTTTTAACGTTGTGTCTTTCCTTTCCGTTGTCCGAAGCTATTGTTTTAAAGAGTAAAAGATATTTTATTTTACTTCTCGTTATTTTTAGAAGCGAATTCCTCCCAGTCTTGTGTATTCAACCCATGGATGAGTACACCACATAGCGTTGCTTTTTTTTTCTTTCAAATAATTAATAAATTTTGTACGAGTATAATTCTTTGTTTTTCCCAACAAACGCTATTTTAATGGTTTTCCAGGATATGTGTTTCAAGGGGTTTCAAATTTTTTCTTGTTATTCATCCACTCCATTCCACGAATTGTGATTCATGGGAATGGAGTGGGTGTATTTCCTGGCTGTAATCTAGTATTTCACGGCTTAATCTGATATCTTCGTCGACGTAAAATTTCATTAGGAAATTAATTCGCCTCTCCACATATGGATTTTCTTCTTAACATCCACTAAAATAACACGATGGCGATAGCGTCGTCTTCAACTAACTGGTACCATGAGAGACACAGCAAGTGTTGCTTCTGCGCATGCGCAGTCCCGATGCTTCCACCTGCTGTTGGGGGGTTGCATTGGTTGCCAGCAACGGGCCACTAGTGGCACTTGCTTGGAGGCCCACAATTCACGGCGATGCTGCAGGGCCATCAATGACTCGCCAACTGATAGCGCTGCCACCAACGGACCACTACCGGGCCGTGAGCGGCAGATTTCAGCCAGCAGTGACCCATCACTGCCAGCTGGTGGCCAGCGGTTTCCCAGCACTTGTGTTTTTGCTGGGTATAGTGTCGTACGATCAATTTTTTTTTGGGCGGAATAAAAGCTGCATAGTGGTCATCTGACGAGCTTTAAGACGAAATTAAGCTGACACGTCAGGTCTTGTTCCACTTCCACCTCGCAAGATCAGCTTCGAAATATCAGGAAAAGTTACAAACGAAATACTTTAAGAAGCGTTTTGCGGGGAAGCGATGTCAAGAGCATATGGGTTTTGTTGGCATAAAGAATTTACGGATGGCAGTTTAAAAAGTTGTTTTGGGAAGGACCTACCTCCACCAATTTCAGTTTCGGAGATTCTGATTAATAATGCCCAGAGAAGGTGAGTCGAACTTTTTGCAATATTTGGATCATTTTATACTTACTATACTTTGAATGCTGACTAGCACTCAAAGTATAGTGTACCATCTTTAGCCATCTGTCTGCCAGTTCTCCAATCCCGCTGCGGTGACAGTTCTTGTCCTTCGAGGCGAAGAACTCATTCAGCCCAGCTGCAACCTCCTCCTGATTGCTGAAGTGCCGCCCGCGAAGGAAATGGGCCATTACCGGAACAAGTAATAATCCGACGGGGCAAGGTGCGGATAATATGGTGAGGTTGGCATCAGTTCGATGCTCTAAATTTTCTGGAGTTTTGCCCCGGTCGTTTGCGCGGTATGAGGCTGAGCGCGCTTTCTGTTCACCAGTGTCGGATACTTCTCCTCTAAAACGGCATACATGCGCTCCAGCTGTTCAGAGTGGAGGTTGTCGTTCATGGTCCGACCGTCTGAAACATATTCGTAATGTATTATCCCCTCGAAATTCCACCAGACGCAGAGCATCACCTTGTGCTCGAAGCTCCCACGTTTGGTAGCAGGTTCAGGAAGCTCGTCCGTACTCAACCACTGCCGTTGTGCGTTAGGATTGCGGAAACAGACCCACTTTTCATCGCACGTAACACTTTTCTTGATGAAACGTATATCACGCGGATTTTCTAAGAGTTTCGTGCACACTTCCACTCGGCCGTTTGCTTCAGCTGGCGTCAGTTCGTGAGGGAAAATGCGACAACTCCTGTAGATCTTTTGCCGAGGTCCTGAAAGTGACGAACCACGGTGGTCTTTGACATGCCCAGCTCGCCTGATGGTCTTCGAGTGCTGGTTGTCGGATTTGCATCTACGGTTCGAGGCCCGTCTGACCTCGGCTGATCATCCGGGTTTCTGTCACTTGAGCGAAATTTCTTGAACCATCTGTTTGCGGTGCTGTGGTCCATTGGAGCTTCACCTTTTGCATGACAAATGTTTCGTGTTGCTTGAGCAGCGGTGTTTCCGAGTTCAAACTCGTAAAGCAAAAGTTCCCTAATCAACCGGTTGTGGCTGTTCATCTTTTAAGCGTCCCAACCACAGACAGGACGACAATATGCAATGCTGTTCACACCAACCACTACCACTTTACTTCCCTTTCGAATGACCGCCGGTGCGCTACTTGAACTACTTTTGCGCTACTTGAACTACTTTTGCGCTACTTGAACTACTTTAAACACGTGACATACCCGCCGCAGCTCTTGCGTCTATGCAAATATTGCAAAACTTTAGACTCACCCTCTGTGAGTAGGAGAGAGGATTCGGTCGACAAAAGCCGGCCGGGAATTTTAGTCTTCTGGTCCACTACAGAAACAGACGCCCCCCCCCCCAGTGGAACACTTCATAAATTCCCTCATGCAGTTAGAAACACGCATTTTTGGCAATTCAATGCCACTCCATATTCCGATAAGGTCTTAATGCGAGTACATGGTGTTTCATCCAGGCTCATTATAAAGATCATTCGGTTTCTGGTTTCCGCAGGTTTAATTGAGCCACGGATGGCTTAGTGGTTAGCAGTTCAGACTATCGATGCAAGGTCCTCAGGTTCGAACCTGGGCTGATCTTTTCAGAGATGGTGTGATTTGCTAACAATCGCTAAATATCCGCCGTGCATCGGACGAGCACGTTAAGTGACGGCCCCCAGGCTGGACCCACTGGTTAAATGGGTATCCTTTCCTATGCCCGCCCCCCTGAAATTCTCTCATCCCTCTGTGTGCAACATCGTACTTGTACGGTGGCGCCATCTACTGTACTCTAATCTCACTACAAGCTGTTCTGTCAAAGTCGCTAGACTTGCTCTCATTCCTTCCGTTTCTGTGTCCTGCCCAAAAGGCGATATCGCTGTAGGTGGCTGGGACCTAAACTCTACTCACTGTGGACGGATGTCCTACAAGAAGACGGTGGCGCCATCTACTGTACTCTAATCTCACTACAAACTGTTCTGTCAAAGTCGCTAGACTTGCTCTCATTCCTTCCGTTTCTGTGTCCTGCCCAAAAGGCGATCTCGCTGTAGGTGGCTGGGACCTAAACTCTACTCACTGTGGACGGAAATCCTACAAGAAGACGGTGGCGCCATCTACTGTACTCTAATCTCACTACAAACTGTTCTGTCAAAGTCGCTAGACTTGCTCTCATTCCTTCCGTTCCTGTGTCCTGCCCAAAAGGTGATCTCGCATGTAAGTGGGTGGGACCTAAACTCTATTAACTGTGGACGGATGTCCTACAAGAAAATAACTGATACTGTAGTGGCTCGGAAACATGAAGAGCAGCGGATGGCTTAGTTGTTAGCGAGTCAGACTATCATTGCAAGGTCCTCAGGTTCGAACCTGGCCTGATCTTTCAGAGATGGTGTGATTTGCTAACAATCGCTGAATATCCGACGTGTATCGGACGAGCACGTTAAGTGACGGCCCATATCCTTTCCTATGGCCCCATGAAATTCTCTCACCCCTATGTGTGCAACGTCGTACTTGTACGGTGGCGCCATCTACTGTACTCTAATCTCACTACAAACTGTTCTGTCAAAGTCGCTAGACTTGCTCTCATTCCTTCCGTTTCTGTGTCCTGCCCAAAAAGTGATCTCGCCGTAGGTGGCTGGGACCTAAACTCTACTCACTGTGGACGGATGTCCTACAAGAAGACGGTGGCGCCATCTACTGTACTCTAATCTCACTACAAACTGTTCTGTCAAAGTCGCTAGACTTGCTCTCATTCCTTCCGTTTCTGTGTCCTGCCCAACAGGCGATCTCGCTGTAGGTGGCTGGGACCTAAACTCTACTCACTGTGGACGGATGTCCTACAAGAAGACGGTGGCGCCATCTACTGTACTCTAATCTCACTACAAACTGTTCTGTCAAAGTCGCTAGACTTGCTCTCATTCCTTCCGTTTCTGTGTCCTGCCCAACAGGCGATCTCGCTGTAGGTGGCTGGGACCTAAACTCTACTCACTGTGGACGGATGTCCTACAAGAAGACGGTGGCGCCATCTACTGTACTCTAATCTCACTACAAACTGTTCTGTCAAAGTCGCTAGACTTGCTCTCATTCCTTCCGTTTCTGTGTCCTGCCCAAAAGGCGATCTCGCTGTAGGTGGCTGGGACCTAAACTCTACTCACTGGGGACGAAAGTCCTACAAGAAGACGGTGGCGCCATCTACTGTACTCTAATCTCACTACAAACTGTTCTGTCAAAGTCGCTAGACTTGCTCTCATTCCTTCCGTTTCTGTGTCCTGCCCAAAAGGCGATCTCGCTGTAGGTGGCAGGGACCTAAACTCTACTCACTGTAGACGGAAGTCCTACAAGAAAATGACAAAAATGCCTTGTTTCAGCAGATTTAAGCGTTGAGGTATTTTCTTGAGGAATAAGGATAATTAAGTTTAATAAACAGAATCCAGGCAACTTTCCAGTAGTGACGTAAGTCATTGGGTATTCCATTACCAATAGGCTGAGGCAAAAGTGACTTCCGCCTGTTTTTGCAAACCTTTAAAAGGGCACCGATGCATGCCTGGGTGCCAACAACTTTGAAAATGTTCCAACTCTGTGAAAAGTTAACGTGATGCTTTTCTTTAGTTGTGTTTTTTTACGCTTTCCAACCGTAGATTGAAGAAGCGGATATGCTCCAGCTTTAATCGTCCATCCGTTTTTTCGCACGATAACTTGCGTAAAAATGGTTCGATTTCGATGAAATATCAGTATGTGGTAGGGTACCACCTGGGGACGAACCCTATTGAAAATGAACGAAATGGGGTCAAAGGTCAGGACATAGGAGCGGGATCTATTCCATCGTTCTTATGCGTCACAACTTACGTAGAAATGCTTCGATTGCGACAAAACTTTGGTATGTTGTTCCGGAGATACACTGAACCGGTTTTGTTGAATATCATCGAAATGGGGTCAAAGGCCTGGGCACAGGAGCGAGATTTAATTTGAATGCCGGTTGCTTCGACTAGCGAATCCTGTGATGGTTATATTCAAATTAATCGGAAACTTGAGACTTGGTCGTTCTGGGTGGTGTAGTGGTTAGCATAACCAGGCACTATCTGGGAGATGCGGATTCGAATCCCGCTCCAGAACGATGAAATTTTCAATTTTTTGGATATTATCTGACTTACCATCCTTGTCACATTTACCCCAAATATCGGATTGTCATCTTCAAAATTTGTATTATATGGTGTAATCCCGTATTTTTTCCATGATTGAGTAATGTTGCCTGGTATGTTGAAAAGCGTATCATAATCAATGCATTGCATGATTTTACTAACTTGTTCTCACGTGCTTACCTTAAATGAAAGATACACTGTGAACGTGATTTCGATAATGTAAGCAATGTGATGTTCACAAACGATGTGTATTTGTTTCGATGCTTTCTAAAAATCGTAAAACCGCGTCTGAACTCTGTTATCATAATATTGGGTTGTCGGAAAAGTCATGACGTAATTTGGCAGCCGATGGCAGTTGGGCGGTTTTGGAGGTACTATAGGCATGCGCAGCTCTGTTATCGCTATGGCATTCGACAGGTGACGGTTCTAGCTGCAGTCTAAAAGGAATAGTGAGAGATTTGGTTGATTTAAGGGGATTTGACATCAAGTTGAAGATGGAAGACCAAACTGTGCATTTTGGCCATATTTTACTGTTTTGCTTCCATAAAGGGAAGAACGCGCGTCAAGCTTGTGAAAAGTTGCGTGGTGATATTGCTCTACAAGAACATCAGTGCCAGCGGTGGTTCGCAAAATTCCGTGCTGGTGATTTTGACCTCAACTGTGCTCCTCGGTCCGGGAGGCCCACCGAGGTTGATGACGACCAAATCAAGGCATTGATCGAGTCGAACCCACAAGACACGAGAGATTGCAGAGACATTGCACATCCATCATTCAAGCGTTCACGACCACCTGAAGAAGCTAAGCTGTGATACGTAAGCAAGCTCGATGTGTGGGTTCTTCATGAACTCAAAGAAGCTCGATTGACGGCGCGTATAAACATCTGCGATATGCTCATTAAACGTGAGGAAAACGATCCTTTTTTGAAGCGACTGATAACTGGTGACGAAAAGTGGATTCTGTACAACAATGTGCCGCGCGAACGGTCTTGGTCCCGACGTGCTGCTTCTTTTTTCCGTCAGTGTATTTCTTCAGTGTGCTGCTTTCCATCTTTGGTGAAACCTCAGCACTGTGCGGGGCTCCAAGAAGCAACCTACCATGTGCTTTGGCAGTTAATCGTATGTGAGTCTACATGAATTCGAGGCCGCTGTGGTACAGTGGTAGCATGTCCGGCGCGTAACTGGAAGACCCCGGTTTCGATTCCCGGTGGCCGCCGATGAGCATTTTCCCGTGACTTACTTATAAACGTGAAAAGAGCGATAAATTGTGTTTAATGTTCCTTGTTCACGACAATTGTGTGTAATAATTATATCTTAATTCTCTTTAATACAGAAAAACTTCTTTCGGCAGTTGCAGTTGTTAATGGAAACATTAATACACTGGCGTGCAAAAATTAAGGACCAGACAGTTTTTCGAATGTGACGTCGTGCAGAAGTGCTCCACATCGACTCAAATCATACCATAAGATCCCCAAGATGTAAGAATATGGGACAAGTGAGCAAAACCGTCCAAACAAGGAATCCAAAGGATACAAACGCACTTTATTGGAAAGGTAGCTTCGAGCACAAGTCGTGCAAATAGACCACCTTTGCGCAGCCTCCTTTCAACGGTATAACGTGATAACAGTCTGTTGCATGTGCTTTGCGATTTCTCCCGCTGTCTGCCGCCTGTCTCTTCTCGCCTGTAGGACAATACACCGGTCGTCCGCCGCCGTGGTTTGCTCGTGGACGACCACTGCTAAACTCTCGGACAGCTGTTCCTGTCGTTTGAAATTCTCTCCAAGCTCGTGAAACGATTCTGTGAGCGATCCCGAACTCCTTGGCCACACTAGTCACACTTCGACCTTCTTCCAACTTCCCAATGACGCGACCTCGGGTAAATTCATCCAGATGCGGTCTACTGGATTGCCCGTTGGCCATATCACACGGTGGCAGCAACTCGACGTCGTTCAAACCGACGTACACCGTGCAATAGCTTTCATCGAATTGCTGAGCGTACACCGCCCGTGTGCATTATACCCTTCCGAAACTCCTCCCCCTACGTCATGCTGCATATATGTGCATGCCCTACCGTACCGGACCCTGGTCTATCTCGTGAGTGGTGTTGCGGTCCGTTCTGCGTGCTCGTTCCGCTTTTATGCTAATTTCTCCTGTTCGTCCTTAATTTTTGCACACCAGTGTATAAGCACGTACCTTTCTTACAAAAACACTCTAAAAAACCGTAAAACGCTCTTAACAGTTGTGTTAATTAAATGTTGCACTTACATTTCACTGTATCCGGAATTGAATCAACTTTGGATTCTTCCTCACAGAACAACACTTCAAATCCTGAATCTTGAAAAATTTTCTTAAAGTAATCGCTACCAAGATGTAAGTGATGTGATTCTGGAACGTATTGATCAACGTCCTATATATAACAAGACGAAAGAATAAATTTGATACATAGGCTTGGACTATTATTGAAAACAGGAGACAGCACAATAAAATAAAAACAGACTACAGCATTTTGTCTTGGTGAGGGAAAAATAAAAAAAAACGGAAGAAAAAAAAAAAAGCACAAACTGAATTTGTGAGCAAGTACATGCAAAATAAGAACTTGCAAAATTTTCTTACAAATTTGGAGGAACGTGGAAGCTATACACACCGGCGAGCCATTCCCTTATGATCACCCCCAGTCTAGAGAAATGAGCGCGCCTGAAGACTGAACGGTGGCGCAGGTGAACTTCACAGAGCAGTATAGAGAGTTACAAAGAAAGTCCTTGATAAGGCCAATATCTTACGAATTATGGCAGTTAGCGATTTACGTCTTGTGCAGTTGTATACGAAACCCATTATGGCGCACATGATAAAACCACGAAGGAGCCCCTAGCCCCCTTTTTGGGGGGTTGATGGGGCTATTTCGCCCCTTTGAATATATAGGGCAAAAAAGTCAATTACAAACTTCTTCAGCGAGGCAAAAATAGTACAGAAATGTTTTTGTCCCATACATAAGATGGAAGGGAAGTGTGGTCCCAAGAAAATCACAACTTTCGCAATCAACGACCGAGCATTTAGACAAGAACTTACACTGAAGAGCAATTGAATTAGAGAGAGCTGGCATTATGCAATTGTGGGGCTCTGGACTGCCCTGTAAACGGAAACAACATGACGTACGCAGCGATCCGACAAAATAAGGAGTGATGCGACAGGAATCAGCAAGAGTCGGACACAGTATGGGTAAGACGAAGGATCTAAGCGCATTTGATCGTGCGCAAATTGTCGGGGCCCGACGAATGGTTCACTCCATCTAGGAAGTCGTGCAGGCACTGGGATTTTCACGAGCCACTGTGTCACGGGTGCACCGTGAGTACATCGAATCCGGTAAAACCATCCCTGCAAGAGCTAACTGCCGTGGACAACAGCGTGTGGATGAGCGGGGTCATCGTCGGCTAGCTCGCATTGTAACAGCGGATAGACGGGCCACAGTGCAAGAAATCACTCGGCAATTTAACGCTGGTGCACAAAAACGTGTAAGCAGCCACACCATCCAGAACCATCTCCTTGCTATGGGGTACAGAAGCCATCGTCCTACGAGGGTACCGCTGCTGACTGCACGTCACAGGGTGCAAACATTAGCATGGGCACGGGAACTTCGCCACTGGACCCTAAAGGTGTGGGAAAATGTTGGCCTGGACTGATGAGTCGAGATTCACGTTGGTACATGAGGATGGCAGGACACGAGTATGGCGCAAACCACATGAAGCGATTGATCCTTCTTGCCAGCAGGGTACTCTTCGAGCTGGAGGGGGAGGCATTCTCGTCTGGGGACTGTTTACGTGGACTGAAATGGGACCCCTGGTACGTGTGACATCGTCCCTCACAGGTCAACGTTGCCGGGATATCCTGGACGACCATTTGCTCCCGTTTGTGCGTCTTCAACATCCCACTGGAGACCTCATCCTGCAACAAGACAATGCAGCTCCCGAAATGTATCCGAATAATTGGATGAACACTCCACCGACGTGACCTAGCTTCTTTGGCCAGCTAGGTCACCTGACGGAGCACATCTGGGATGCCATCGAGAGAGATGACGCCCCTCCACCAAATCTTCGTGAACTGTGGGAGCTTGTTCAGGGGTCGTGGATCCGTATGGCTTCCCAAAGTTTCCGGTGTCTTGTCGAGTCCATGCCGAGACGAATCGCCGCCGTCATCAGGGCGAAAGGTGTTGCTACACGTTACTAGACAGGTATCTCTAATTCAATTGCTCTTTAGTATATTACTTAGAACTTATCTAAACTGGTAAGTTCTAAGTAAATGAAAGCACAGAGGAAAAGAACTGGTAAGTTCTAAGTAAATGAAAGCACAGAGGAAAAGTTTTCCTACAAACCATATCAAGAGTACGTGTTCTGAAATAAAACGCAGTTCCTTGACATATTCAATATCAGACTCTGATGTCCAATACAATAAAAAATACTCCGAGAGCAGGAGAAATAGCATACAGTGACGAAACACTCATCCAATAGGAAAACCGTATGCAGATCTAACTGACTTGCGTACGTGGCCAAGCTTTAGACTTCCCGTCACTGGTTCACGAACTGTTGGCATACCGACCACGCATATTATTTTTGTATTCTGACGACGGAGCAAAGAACACATTTAAAACCACGCGAATATGCTCAGGACACAGCGAGTCAGGTAGCGTTCCGTTCTTTTGGCATTTGCCGAGTCCCCTTCCATCTTTTGTTTGTTATGGGACGAAAACATTTATGTACTACAAATTTTGAAGATGACAATCCAATTTTTGGCGAAAATGTGACAAGGATGGTAAGTCAGATAATATCCTAAAACTTGAAAATTTTCATCGTCCTGGAGCGGGACTCGAACATACGTCTCCCAGAAAACGCCCAGGTATGCTAACCACTACACCACCCAGAACGACCAAGTTTCCGATCAATTTGAATTTAACCATCACAAAATTTTCAAGTTTTCGGATATTATCTGACTTACCATCCTTGTCACATTTACGCCAAAAATCGGATTGTCATCTTCAAAATTTGTATTATATGGCGTAATCCCGTATTTCTTTCATGATTTATCTGCTTCTCCGGGACAAACACGGGATAAGATTCTGAACCTGCAGATTCGCTAAACATGAATGCCGGTTGCTTCGACTAGCGAATCTTGTGATGGTTATATTCAAGTTGATCGGAAACTTGAAACTTGGTCGTTCTGGGTGGTGTAGTGGTTAGCATACCCGGGCGCTATTTGGGAGACGCGGGTTCGATTTCCGCTAAAGGACGACGAAATTTTCAAGTTTTCATATATTATCTGACTTTCCATCTTTGACACATTTACCATAAGAAACGGATTGTCATCTTCAAAATTTGTATTATATGGCGTAATCCTGTATTTCTTTTATGATTTATCTGCTTCTCCGGGCAAACACGGGATAAGATTCTTAACCTCCAGATTCGATAAACACGAATGCCGGTTGCTTCGACTAGCGAATCCTGTGATGGTTATATTCAAATTGATCGGAAACTTGAAACTTGGTCGTTCTGGGTGGTGTAGTGGTTAGCATACCCGGGCGCTATTTGGGAGACGCGGGTTCGATTTCCGCTAAAGGACGACGAAATTTTCAAGTTTTCATATATTATCTGACTTTCCATCTTTGTCACATTTACCATAAGAAACGGATTGTCATCTTCAAAATTTGTATTATATGGCGTAATCCTGTATTTCTTTTATGATTTATCTGCTTCTCCGAGCAAACACGGGATAAGATTCTTAACCTCCAGATTCGCTAAACATGAATGCCGGTTGCTTCGACTAGCGAATCTTGTGATGGTTATATTCAAGTTGATCGGAAACTTGAAACTTGGTCGTTCTGGGTGGTGTAGTGGTTAGCATACCCGGGCGCTATTTGGGAGACGCGGGTTCGATTTCCGCTAAAGGACGACGAAATTTTCAAGTTTTCATATATTATCTGACTTTCCATCTTTGTCACATTTACCATAAGAAACGGATTGTCATCTTCAAAATTTGTATTATATGGCGTAATCCTGTATTTCTTTCATGATTTATGTACTATTTTTGCCTCGCTGAACAAGTTTGTAATTGACATTTTCGCCCTATTTGCAAAGAGAGGTGCGATAGCCTCCTCAACCCCCCCCCCCAAAAAAATGGGGGGGATCCTTCGTGGTGTTATTGTATGCGCCATAGTGGGTTTTCTATACAATTGCACAAGAAGTAAATCGCTAATTGCCATAGTTAGTGAGATATTGCCCTGATCAAGGACATTCTTTGTAACCCTGTTTATGCAACTCGAGGACCGGCTTTCGGTTAGTAGAGTGTTCGGAGTCGGAATTGGAAAGATTACCGATTTATCCGAGTTTGATAAAGGACAAATTGTGAGGGCACTGTGCCTCGGAACTACGATCTCGGAAACGGCGCGGCTCGTGCGTTATTCACGTGTTGCTGTAGTGAGTACGTATCAAAAGTGGTGCACTCATGGCCAAAGGATGAACCGTCGTCCAGCCGTGTATCGTCCGCAGCTCATTGATGCCAGAGGGGAGCGGAGACTGCCGCGCATTGTTCCCAGCGACATCAGAGCCACAGTGCGCGATAAACCCACCCGCAACTGCAGTAGTGGTGATCAGGGTAATGTGTCACAGCACACAGATCAACGCAACTTTCTGCGCTTGCGCCTGCGTAGCCGAAGATCCAGACGAGTCTCCATGCTCACTGCACGTCATCGCCAACAACGCATGAAATGGGCCTAAGATCATCGAGATTAGATAGTGGATGATTGGAAGAAAGTGACCTGGTACGACGAATCAAGATTTTCGATGCAACACGTGACGGCCCAGAGCCGATACGCCAATTACCAACGGAGGCTATGGCACCTGAATGCACTATTGGCCTGAGGCGGTGGTGTTATGCTGTGGGCGATGCTTTCTTGGTACACTTTAGGTCCCGTTATCCCAATAACACTATCCCTGACAGTTGTCAGGTATCTGAGCGTCGGCGCTCACCAAGTTCACCCATTCATGGCAACTGCGTTCGCTGCTGGTGATGGCCAATACCAACAAGATAATGCGCCATGCCACACTGCCAGAATCGTCAAGGAGTGGCTCGGGAAACATGCTGGTGAATTTTGGTTAATCTCCTAATTCACCTGTTAAGTGTTGGTGATGGCCATTACCAACAAGATAATGCGCCATGCCACACTGCCAGAATCGTCAAGGAGTGGTTCGAGGAACATGCTGGTGACTTTCTGTTAATCTCCAAATTCACCTGTTAACAGTTTGTGATGGCCATTACCAACAAGATAATGCGCCATGCCACACTGCCAGAATCGTCAAGGAGTGGTTCGAGGAACATGGTGGTGACTTTCTGTTAATCTCCAAATTCACCTGTTAACAGTTGGTGATGGCCATTACCAACAAGATAATGCGCCATGCCACACTGCCAGAATCGTCAAGGAGTGGTTAAAGGAACATGCTGGTGACTTTCTGTTAATCTCCAAATTCACCTGTTAACTGCTGGTGATGGCCAATATCAACAAGATAATGCGCCATGCCACACTGCCAGAATCGTCAAGGAGTGGTTCGAGGAACATGCTGGTGAGTTTCTGTTAATCTCCAAATTCACCTGTTAACAGTTGGTGATGGCCATTACCAACAAGATAATGCGCCATGCCACACTGCCAGAATCGTCAAGGAGTGGTTCGAGGAACATGCTGGTGACTTTCTGTTAATCTCCAAATTCACCTGTTCCCTGCTATTGATGGCCATTACCAACAGGATAATGCGTCATGCCAAACTGCCAGAATCGTCAAGGAGTGGTTAGAGGAACATGCTGGTGACTTTCTGTTAATCTCCAAATTCACCTGTTAACTGCTGGTGATGGCCAATATCAACAAGATAATGCGCCATGCCACACTGCCAGAATCGTCAAGGAGTGGCTCGGGAAACATGCTGGTGAATTTTGGTTAATCTCCTAATTCACCTGTTAAGTGTTGGTGATGGCCATTACCAACAAGATAATGCGCCATGCCACACTGCCAGAATCGTCAAGGAGAGGTTAGAGGAACATGCTGGTGACTTTCTGTTAATCTCCAAATTCACCTGTTAACTGCTGGTGATGGCCAATATCAACAAGATAATGCGCCATGCCACACTGCCAGAATCGTCAAGGAGAGGTTAGAGGAACATGCTGGTGACTTTCTGATAATCTCCAAATTCACCTGTTAAATGCTGGTGATGGCCATTACTAACAAGATAATGCGTCAAGCCACACTGCCAGAATCGTCCAGGAGTGGTTCGAGGAACATGCTGGTGACTTTCTGTTAATCTCCAAATTCACCTGTTAACTGCTGGTGATGGCCAAAACCAACAAGATAATGCGCCATGCCACACTGCCAGAATCGTCAAGGAGTGGTTCGAGAAACATGCTGGTGACTTTCTGTTAATCTCCAAATTCACCTGTTCCCTGCTATTGATGGCCATTACCAACAGGATAATGCGTCATGCCACACTGCCAGAATTGTCAAGGAGTGGTTCGAGGAACATGCTGGTGACTTTCTGTTTATCTCCAAATTCACCTGTTCCCTGCTATTGATGGCCATTACCAACAGGATAATGCGTCATACCACACTACCAGAATTGTCAAGGAGTGGTTCGAGGAACATGCTGGTGACTTTCTGTTAATCTCCAAATTCACCTGTTCCCTGCTATTGATGGCCATTACCAACAGGATAATGCGTCATGCCACACTGCCAGAATCGTCAAGGAGTGGTTCGAGGAACATGCTGGTGACTTTCTGTTAATCTCCAAATTCACCTGTTAACTGCTGGTGATGGCCATTACCAACCAGATAATGCGTCATGCCACACTGCCGGAATCTTCAAGAGTGGTTCGAGGAACATGCTGGTGACTTTCTGTTAATCACCAAATTCACCTGTTAACTGCTGGTGATGGCCATTACCAACAAGATAATGCGCCATGCCAAAGTGCCAGAATCGTCAAGGAGTGGTTAGAGGAACATGCTGGTGACTTTCTGTTAATCTCCTAATTCACCTGTTACCTGCTGATGATGGCCATTACCAACAGGATAGTGCGCCATGCCACACTGCCAGAATCGTTAAGGAGTGGTTCGAGGAACATGCTGGTGACTTTCTGTTAATCTCCAAATTCACCTGTTAAATGCTGGTGATGGCCATTACTAACAAGATAATGCGTCATGCCACACTGCCAGAATCGTCCAGGAGTTGTTCGAGGAACATGCTGGTGACTTTCTGTTAATCTCCTAATTCACCTGTTAACAGTTGGTGATGGCCATTACCAACAGGATAATGCGTCATGCCACACTTCCAGAATTTTCAAGAGTGGTTCGAGGAACATGCTGGTGACTTTCTGTTAATCTCCAAATTCACCTGTTAACAGTTGGTGATGGCCATTACCAACAGGATAATGCGTCATGCCACACTGCCGGAATCTTCAAGAGTGGTTCGGGGAACATGCTGGTGACTTTCTGTTAATCTCCAAATTCACCTGTTAACAGTTGGTGATGGCCATTACCAACAGGATAATACGTCATGCCACACTGCCGGAATCTTCAAGAGTGGTTCGAGGAACATGCTGGTGACTTTCTGTTAATCACCAAATTCACCTGTTAACTGCTAATGATGGCCATTACCAACAGGATAATGCGCCATGCCACACTGCTAGAATCGTTAAGGAGTGCTTCGAGGAACATGCTGGTGACTTTCTGTTAATCTCCAAATTCACCTGTTAAATGCTGGTGATGGCAATTACTAACAAGATAATGCGTCATGCCACACTGCCAGAATCGTCAAGGAGTGGTTCGATTAACATGCTGGTGACTTTCTGTTAATCTCCAAATTCACCTGTTAACAGTTGGTGATGGCCATTACCAACAGGATAATGCGTCATGCCACACTGCCAGAATCTTCAAGAATGGTTCGAGGACCATGCTGGTGACTTTCGGTTAATCTCCAAATTCACCTGTTAACAATTGGTGATGGCCATTACCAACAGGATAATGCGTCATGCCACACTGCCGGTATCTTCAAGAGTGGTTCGAGGAACATGCTGGTGACTTTCTGTTAATCTCCAAATTCACCTGTTAACTGCTGGTGATGGCCATTACCAACCAGATAATGCGTCATGCCACACTGCCAGAATCTTCAAGGAGTGGTTCGACGAACATGCTGGTGACTTTCTGTTAATCACCAAATTCACCTGTTAACTATTGGTGATGGCCATTACCAACAAGATAATGCGTCATGCCAAAGTGCCAGAATCGTCAAGGAGTGGTTAGAGGAACATGCTGGTGGGTGACTTTCTGTTAATCTCCAAATTCACCTGTTAACAGTTGATGATGGCCATTACCAACAGGATAATGCGTCATGCCACACTGCCAGAATCGTTAAGGAGTGGTTCGAGGAACATGCTGGTGACTTTCTGTTAATCTCCAAATTCACCTGTTAAATGCTGGTGATGGCCATTACTAACAAGATAATGCGTCATGCCACACTGCCAGAATCGTCCAGGAGTGGTTCGAGGAACATGCTGGTGACTTTCTGTTAATCTCCAAATTCACCTGTTAACAGTTGGTGATGGCCATTACCAACAGGATAATGCGTCATGCCACACTTCCAGAATTTTCAAGAGTGGTTCGAGGAACATGCTGGTGACTTTCTGTTAATCTCCAAATTCACCTGTTAACAGTTGGTGATGGCCATTACCAACAGGATAATGCGTCATGCCACACTGCCGGAATCTTCAAGAGTGGTTCGAGGAACATGCTGGTGACTTTCTGTTAATCTCCAAATTCACCTGTTAACAGTTGGTGATGGCCATTACCAACAGGATAATACGTCATGCCACACTGCCGGAATCTTCAAGAGTGGTTCGAGGAACATGCTGGTGACTTTCTGTTAATCACCAAATTCACCTGTTAACTGCTAATGATGGCCATTACCAACAGGATAATGCGCCATGCCACACTGCTAGAATCGTTAAGGAGTGCTTCGAGGAACATGCTGGTGACTTTCTGTTAATCTCCAAATTCACCTGTTAAATGCTGGTGATGGCAATTACTAACAAGATAATGCGTCATGCCACACTGCCAGAATCGTCAAGGAGTGGTTCGAGGAACATGCTGGTGACTTTCTGTTAATCTCCAAATTCACCTGTTAACAGTTGGTGATGGCCATTACCAACAGGATAATGCGTCATGCCACACTGCCAGAATCTTCAAGGAATGGTTCGAGGAACATGCTGGTGACTTTCTGTTAATCTCCAAATTCACCTGTTAACAGTTGGTGATGGCCATTACCAACAGGATAATGCGTCATGCCACACTGCCGGTATCTTCAAGAGTGGTTCGAGGAACATGCTGGTGACTTTCTGTTAATCTCCAAATTCACCTGTTAAATGCTGGTGATGGCCATTACCAACAAGATATTGCGCCATGCCACACTTCCAGAATCGTCAAGGAGTGGTTCGACGAACATGCTGGTGACTTTCTGTTAATCTCCAAATTCACCTGTTAACTATTGGTGATGGCCATTTCTAACAACATAATGCGTCATGCCCCACTGCCAGAATCGTCAAGGAATGGTTCAAGGAACGTGCTGGTGGGTGACTTTCTGTTAATCTCCAAATTCACCTGTTAACAGTTGGTGATGGCCATGACCAACAGGATAATGCGTCATGCCACACTGCCAGAATCGTCAAGGAGTGGTTCGAGGAACATGCTGGTGACTTTCTGTTAATCTCCAAATTCACCTGTTAACAGTTGGTGATGGCCATTACCAACAGGATAATGCGTCATGCCACACTGCTAGAATCTTCAAGAGTGGTTCGAGGATCATGCTGGTGACTTTCTGTTAATCTCCAAATTCACCTGTTAACAGTTGGTGATGGCCATTACCAACAGGATAGTGCGTCATGCCACACTGCCAGAATCTTCAAGAGTGGTTCGAGGAACATGCTGGTGACTTTCTGTTAATCTCCAAATTCACCTGTTAACAGTTGGTGATGGCCATTACCAACAGGATAATGCGTCATGCCACACTGCCAGAATTTTCAAGGAGTGGTTCGAGGAACATGCTGGTGACTTTCTGTTAATCTCCAAATTCACCTGTTAACAGTTGGTGATGGCCATTACCAACAGGATAATGCGTCATGCCACACTGCCGGAATCTTCAAGAGTGGTTCGGGGAACATGCTGGTGACTTTCTGTTAATCTCCAAATTCACCTGTTAACAGTTGGTGATGGCCATTACCAACAGGATAATGCGTCATGCCACACTGCCGGAATCTTCAAGAGTGGTTCGAGGAACATGCTGGTGACTTTCTGTTAATCTCCAAATTCACCTGTTAACTGCTGGTGATGGCCATTACCAACAGGATAATGCGCCATGCCACACTGCTAGAATCGTTAAGGAGTGGTTCGAGGAACATGCTGGTGACTTTCTGTTAATCTCCAAATTCACCTGTTAAATGCTGGTGATGGCCATTACTAACAAGATAATGCGTCATGCCACACTGCCAGAATCGTCAAGGAGTGGTTCGAGGAACATGCTGGTGACTTTCTGTTAATCTCCTAATTCACCTGTTAACAGTTGGTGATGGCCATTACCAACAGGATAATGCGTCATGCCACACTGCCAGAATCTTCAAGAGTGGTTCGAGGAACATGCTGGTGACTTTCTGTTAATCTCCAAATTCACCTGTTAACAGTTGGTGATGGCCATTACCAACAGGATAATACGTCATGCCACACTGCCGGAATCTTCAAGAGTGGTTCGAGGAACATGCTGGTGACTTTCTGTTAATCACCAAATTCACCTGTTAACTGCTGATGATGGCCATTACCAACAGGATAATGCGCCATGCCACACTGCCAGAATCGTTAAGGAATGCTTCGAGGAACATGCTGGTGACTTTCTGTTAATCTCCAAATTCACCTGTTAAATGCTGGTGATGGCAATTACTAACAAGATAATGCGTCATGCCACACTGCCAGAATCGTCCAGGAGTGGTTCCAGGAACATGCTGGTGACTTTCGGTTAATCTCCAAATTCACCTGTTAACAGTTGGTGATGGCCATTACCAACAGGATAATGCGTCATGCCACACTGCCGGTGTCTTCAAGAGTGGTTCGAGGAACATGCTGGTGACTTTCTGTTATTCTCCAAATTCACCTGTTAAATGCTGGTGATGGCCATTACCAACAAGATAATGCGTCATGCCACACTGCCAGAATCGTCAAGGGATGGTTCGAGGAACATGCTGGTGAACTCCTGTTAATGCCCTGGCCTCCAAATTCACGTGGCATGAGCTAAATCGAACATTTGTGGTTTGACCTGGAAAAGTGGGTTCGAGCTAAATCACAACCACCCCGAAATGCACGAGTTCTGGAGGACCTGCTGTTGACATTATGGTACCAGATACCCCAGGATACCTATCGCCACCTCATCGAATCGATGACTCGCCGTGTAGCCGTTGTTTTGCGGGCTAAGTGGGGTGCTACAGCTTATAAGGGCAGGCGGTTATAATCAGTGTTTCTTTCAGGACGTTTTGGCCTGGGGCGAGAATGGAACCTTAGAGGGGGCAAGTTTTCCATTTGCTATATACACACACTGAAGAGCAATTGAATTAGAGATACCTGTCTAGTAACGTGTAGCACAACCTTTCGCCCTGATGACGGCGGTGATTCGTCTCGGCATGGACTCGACAAGACACCGGAAGCGTTGGGAAGCCATACGGATCCACGACACCTGAACAAGTTCCCCCAGTTCACGAAGATTTGATGGAGGGGGGTCAGAGCCTCGAACATCTCTCTCGATGGCATCCAAGATGTGCTTGGTCAGGTGACCTAGCTGGCCAAGATCGTGAGGTCACGTCGGTGGAGTGTTCATCCAACCATTCAGATACAATTCGGGAGCTGCATTGTCTTGTTGCAGAATGATGTCCCCAGTGGGATGTTGAAGACGCACAAACGGGAGCAAATGGTCGTCCAGGATACCCCGGTAACGTTGACCTGTGAGGAAAGATTGCACACGTACCAGGGGTCCCATTTCAGTTCACGACGTAAACAGTCCCCAGACGAGAAAGCCACCCCCACCAGCTTGAAGAGTACCCTGCTGGCAAGAAGGATCCATCGTTTCATGTGGTTCGCGCCGTATTCGTATCCTGCCATCCGCATGTACCAACGTGAAGCTCGACTCATCAGTCCAGGCAACATTTTTTCACATGTTTAGGGTCCAGTGGCGATGTTTCCGCGCCCATGCTAAACTTTGCACCCTGTGATGTGCGGTCAGCAGCGGTACCCTCGTGGGACGATGGCTTCTGTACACCATAGCGAGGAGATGGTTCTGGATGGTGTGGCTGCTTACACGTTTTTGTGCACCAGCGTTAAATTCCCGAGTGATTTCTTGCATTGTCGCCCGTCTATCCGCTGTTACAATACGAGCTAGCCGACGATGACCCCGCTCATCCACACGCTGTTGTCCACGGCAGTTGGACCTTGCAGGGATGGTTTTACCGGATTCGATGTAGTCACGGTACACCCATGACACAGTGGCTCGTGAAAATCCCAGTGCCTGCACGAATTAAGAGATGGAGTGAACCATTCGTTGGGTCCCGACAATTTTCCCACGATTAAATGCGCTTAGATCCTTCGTCTTACCCATACTGCGTCCGACTTACTGATTCCTCTCGCATCACTCCTTATATTGTCGGATCGCTGCATACGTCATGTCGTTTCCGCTTACAGGGCCGCCCACAGCGCCACATTTGCATAACGCCAGCTGTCTCTAATTCAATTGCTCTTCAGTGTATATACACTGACGGAAAAAAAAATCCGAACACCACAAAAATTTAGTTGTAGAGGAATGAAATGGCGGCAATACATTTGTATAGGTAACATATTTGTTCGATTAAGGTTTTAAGATCACAGCTTAATGTAAGCGCCAGAAGAGCCATTTTAAATGTGAAATGCTGGTACATTAATTACCGGTGTAACCGCCATAATGTTGAATGCAAGCACGCAAACGTCCATGCATTGTGTCGTACAGGTGCAGGATGTCAGTTTGTGGGATGGAGTTCCATGCCTGTTGCACTTGGTCGGTCAATACAGGGACATTTAATGCTGGTTGGGGGTGACGCTGGAGTTGTCGTCCAATGATGTCCCATACGTGCTCGATTGGTGAAAGATCTGGTGATATAGCAGGCCACGGCAACATATCGAAACTCTGTAGAGCACGCTGGGTTACAACAGCGGTATGCGGGCGAGCGTTATCCTGTTGGAAAAAATCCCCTGGAATGTTGTTCATGAATGGCAGCACAACAGATTGAATCACCAGACCGACGTACAACTATGCCGTCAGGGTGCGTGGGATAACCACGAGAGTGCTCCTGCTGTCATAGGAAATTGCTCCCCAGACCATAACTCCGGGTGTAGGTCCAGTGTGTCTCGGTCGCAGACAGGTTGGTTGCAGGCGCTCACCTGGCCTCCTTCTAACCAACACACGGCCATCACTGGCACCCAGGCAGAACCGGCTTTCATCAGAAAACACAACAGATCTCCCACTCCGTCCTCCAATGAGCTCTAGCTTGACACCACTGACGTCGCAAACGGCAGTGGTTTGGAGTAAGTGGAATGCAAGCTACAGGGCGTCTGGCTCGGAGCTGTATTTCAAGTAACCGATTTGTAACAGTTCGCTGTGTCACTGTGGTGGCAAATGCAGCTCGAATAGCCGCCGCAGAAGCAGTACGGTGCGCCACGGCCATACGCCGCACACGGCGAGGCAGTACCTTCCCTTGACCACCGCTGCCAACAATCATGCACGGTGGCAACATTCCTGCCAATTCGTTCTGCAATATTGCGGAAAGAAAATCCACCTTCTCGTAGTCCTATTACACTACCTCGTTCAAATTCCGTGAGCTGTTGATAATGGCTTCTTCGTCTTCTTAAAGGCATTCTTGACTAACATCAACACACTACGTCGAATCTCAACGATAACTAACGCTCACGAACGTTGCAGCGCGTATTTACAGCAAACCTGCTTTGCATGTTCCGAGGGGCGCTACTAGCGCCACACGTATGCGCCGAGCGCGAAATTTGCATAGACGTCATCTTACAGATGTACTCTCACCGCCTACCAACTGTCGTTTATCTAACACAACCCCTTCTTGGTGTTGGGATATTTTTTCGCGTTAGTGTATATATACAGGGTGCGTAGGAAAGTATCTTTAGCCTGCAAACGGAGAGAGGTACAGTTATGCAAGTGAGATAACGTTATAGTAAAGTGACTACGCGTGATCGAGCGCAAGCGATAGCAGCGCTCCTAGTGGCGAAATGCGGAAGTTAGTCAATGCAAATCGAAAGCGAAAAGACATAGAGCAAAATTTCCAAACACAAAGTGGCAGAGCATCAATTAATTAGTACAAAACGACATTTGTTTCACAGGGATAAGATAAATTGTCGCCTGACTACCCTAAAATGTCCGAAATCGATGCCCGACCTTTTGGGTGAACGTTTGAAGGGAACCGGCATAGGTATGAGCAAATCATCATCATCATCATTGTCAACCATTATCAATCCACTGCTGGACGAAGGTCTCCCCAAGTTTCCTCCACAACGGTCTGTCTTGTGCCAGTCTCCTCCATGTCACCCCTGCATACTTTCGAATTTCATCCACCCATCTCTCATGTGGTCTTCTTCTGGGTCTTTTCCTGTCCCTTGGAATCCAATCTAAAATTTCGGCTGTCCATCGATGGTCTGTCCTGCTGGCAGTATGTCCAGCCCACTGCCATTTCAGGGATTTAACTCTGAACATGATGTCTGTCATTTTTCGAATCCTCGAGTTCCTCTTCTTATCTCTCCTGGTTACACCAAGTATGGACCTCTCCATGCTGCTTTGAGTTGTCTGCAGCCTTTGTATGTCTCTTTTAGTTAAGGTCCACGTCTCTGCACCATACGTAAGCACTGGAAGGATGCATTGATCAAACACTTTTCTTTTAAGAAATAATGGCATATTGCTCTTGAAAATTATGCTGTTTCTTCCAAAAGCTCTCCAGGCAAGTTTTGTACGCCGATTAATTTCTTCATCAATGTGACCCTCACTTGATATCTGCTGTCCAAGATAAACGTACGTGTCTGTTATCTCCAGCTTTTCTCCATCAATCGATAAATCTTCATTTCTTGTAAAAGCATTGAACATCACTTTTGTCTTCTGAAAGTTCATTTTTAATCCCCCTTCTTTACTCTTGTCAGCAAGTTCCTGGATCATACTCTGCAGCTCTGATGGGCTAGTTGCAAAAATGACTACGTCATCAGCAAAGCGAAGGTGGGTTAGATATGAGCAAATACACACAATTAATTGCCTAAACGCGTACTTATGTCAGTACAGTTCGGTGACGTCAGACAAAACAAAAACAAAAAACGCGAACTGGCGCACAGTGATAAAAAGGTTAATGTCGAGTATGTTCGAAGAGTTCGCCATTGCCCACGATACACATTTGTATTCGTGAAAGTAACTCTGCATGCACATTCCTCAGCATGGAAGGTGTCACACTATTGCAAGCATCTGTAACACGACGACGTAGATCCAGCAGACTTGTAGGCACTGTTTCATACACTGGATTTTTTACGTAACCCCAGAAATCCACGCTCGCCATTCTCACACAGCGTACGTAGACCTAAACTTCTGATCAAGGTACATCTTGCTACTGGTTTTTTTATATTTTAGGTACGGTACAACGTCACAATCTGCGTTTGCATACGGTTACATTTGCGAAATGTGAATATGCAGATTCGAATCGTCGCGCGTCGATTTCGGACATTTTAGGTATTCAGGCGACAATTTATCTTATCCGCGTGAAACAAATGTCGTTTTGTACTAATTAATTGATGGTCTACAACTTTGTGTTTGGAAATTTTGCTCTATGTCTTTTCGTTTTCGACTTGCAATGGCTAACCTCCGCATTTCGCCACTAGGTGCGCTGCTATCGGTTGCATTCTATCGGGCGTAGTCGCTTTACTATACCTTTATCTCACTTGCATAGCTTTACTATACCGTTATCTCACTTGCATAGCTTTACTATACTGTTATCTCACTTGCATAGCTTTACTATATCGTTATCTCACTTGCATAGCTTTACTATACCGTTATCTCACTTGCATAGCTTTAACTATACCGTTATCTCACTTGCATAGCTTTACTATATCGTTATCTCACTTGCATAGCTTTACTATACCGTTATCTCACTTGCATAGCTTTACTATATCGTTATCTCACTTGCATAGCTTTACTATATCGTTATCTCACTTGCATAGCTTTACTATATCGTTATCTCACTTGCATAGCTTTACTATACCGTTATCTCACTTGCATAGCTTTACTATACCGTTATCTCACTTGCATAGCTTTACTATATCGTTATCTCACTTGCATAGCTTTACTATATCGTTATCTCACTTGCATAGCTTTACTATATCGTTATCTCACTTGCATAGCTTTACTATATCGTTATCTCACTTGCATAGCTTTACTATATCGTTATCTCACTTGCATAGCTTTACTATATCGTTATCTCACTTGCATAGCTTTACTATACCGTTATCTCACTTGCATAGCTTTACTATACCGTTATCTCACTTGCATAGCTTTACTATACCGTTATCTCACTTGCATAGCTTTACTATACCGTTATCTCACTTGCATAGCTTTACTATATCGTTATCTCACTTGCATAGCTTTACTATATCGTTATCTCACTTGCATAGCTTTACTATACCGTTATCTCACTTGCATAGCTTTACTATACCGTTATCTCACTTGCATAGCTTTACTATACCGTTATCTCACTTGCATAGCTTTACTATACCGTTATCTCACTTGCATAGCTTTACTATACCGTTATCTCACTTGCATAGCTTTACTATACCGTTATCTCACTTGCATAGCTTTACTATACCGTTATCTCACTTGCATAGCTTTACTATATCGTTATCTCACTTGCATAGCTTTACTATATCGTTATCTCACTTGCATAGCTTTACTATATCGTTATCTCACTTGCATAGCTTTACTATACCGTTATCTCACTTGCATAGCTTTACTATACCGTTATCTCACTTGCATAGCTTTACTATATCGTTATCTCACTTGCATAGCTTTACTATATCGTTATCTCACTTGCATAGCTTTACTATACCGTTATCTCACTTGCATAGCTTTACTATATCGTTATCTCACTTGCATAGCTTTACTATATCGTTATCTCACTTGCATAGCTTTACTATACCGTTATCTCACTTGCATAGCTTTACTATACCGTTATCTCACTTGCATAGCTTTACTATACCGTTATCTCACTTGCATAGCTTTACTATACCGTTATCTCACTTGCATAGCTTTACTATATCGTTATCTCACTTGCATAGCTTTACTATATCGTTATCTCACTTGCATAGCTTTACTATACCGTTATCTCACTTGCATAGCTTTACTATATCGTTATCTCACTTGCATAGCTTTACTATATCGTTATCTCACTTGCATAGCTTTACTATACCGTTATCTCACTTGCATAGCTTTACTATATCGTTATCTCACTTGCATAGCTTTACTATATCGTTATCTCACTTGCATAGCTTTACTATATCGTTATCTCACTTGCATAGCTTTACTATACCGTTATCTCACTTGCATAGCTTTACTATACCGTTATCTCACTTGCATAGCTTTACTATACCGTTATCTCACTTGCATAGCTTTACTATACCGTTATCTCACTTGCATAGCTTTACTATATCGTTATCTCACTTGCATAGCTTTACTATATCGTTATCTCACTTGCATAGCTTTACTATATCGTTATCTCACTTGCATAGCTTTACTATACCGTTATCTCACTTGCATAGCTTTACTATATCGTTATCTCACTTGCATAGCTTTACTATATCGTTATCTCACTTGCATAGCTTTACTATACCGTTATCTCACTTGCATAGCTTTACTATATCGTTATCTCACTTGCATAGCTTTACTATACCGTTATCTCACTTGCATAGCTTTACTATATCGTTATCTCACTTGCTGAACCTCTCTCCGTTCGCAAGTTATTCCAGGCTAAAAGGACTTTCCTAAGCACCCTGTATATTAAATTTATAGAAATGTTAAGAAAAATCTTATAAAGTTCAGGGAAAACTTTCGGCCCAAAATATTAAAATTTATGAAAAGTACAGCATTTTTTCTTGAAGCTTGCAATTTCTAAGAAAATGGCCTAGCAATTTTGGCATATACACACACATTACATGCAGCACTGAAAGGGTTAAACCGCGATGTTTCAGAAGTCGATACATAAAAAAAAAAAATCAATGTTTCTTTCCTCATGTTTAAATCTGGTAAAGAATATTTTCTGCGTAATATAAATGGATTTCTTTTTGTTGCGTTCTTGTAAGGAGGAAGAAAATATCATACAGTATTTTTATGTCGTGAATTGGCTGTTTTGCTCAATGTTTCATCGACGAAATCAAGTTCTTTTCGTAGATGCTACAGGAACCGATACATCAAAAAATAAAAAAAAATAAAAAAAAACATCGAAGTTTCCACCAATACATCGATCGTTTTAACAGATATAATTGATTACTCGATTTGAATTGGTGAGTCATCATCATCATCATTGTCAACCATTATCAATCCACTGTTTAACGAAGGTCTCCCCAAGTTTGCTCCACAACGGTCTATCTTGTGCCAGTCTCCTCCACGTCACTCCTGCATACTTTCGAATTTCATCAACCCATCTCCCATATGGTCTTCTTCTGGGTCTTTTCCTGTCCCTTGGAATCCAATCTAAAATTTCGGCTGTCCATCGATGGTCTGTCCTTCTGGCAGTATGTCCAGCCCATTACCATTTCAGGGATTTAACTCTGATCATGATGTCTTGTCATTTTTCAGATCCACGAGTTCCTCTTCTTATCTCTCCTGGTTACACCAAGTATGCACCTCTCCATGCTGCTTTGAGTTGTCTACAGTCTTTGTATGTCTCTTTTAGTTAAGGTCCACGTCTCTGCACCATACGTAAGCACTGGAAGGATGCATTGATCAAACACTTTTCTTTTAAGACATAATGGCATATTGCTCTTGAAAATTATGCTGTTTCTTCCAAAAGCTCTCCAGGCAAGTTTTGTACGCCGATTAATTTCTTCATCAATGTGACCCTCACTTGATATCTGCTGTCCAAGATAAACGTACCTGTCTGTTATCTCCAGCTTTTCTCCATCAATCGATAAATCTTCATTTCTTGTAAAAGCATTGTACATCACTTTTGTCTTCTGAAAGTTCATTTTTAATCCCACTTCTTTACTCTTGTCAGCAAGTTTCTGGATCATACTCTGCAGCTCTGACGGGGTAGTTGCAAAAATGACTACGTCATCAGCATAACGAAGGTGGGTTAGACAATCTCCATTAATCTTTATCCTCTTGTTTTCCCAGCTCAGCGACTGAAAGACACCCTCCAATGTGGCATTAAAGAGCTTCGGAGATATGGTGTCACCTTGTCTCATTTTTATGTGTGTTGTATTTTCAAACAGCAGAATCTTTGCACTTGCATTTTCATAGATGTTATTAATAATATTAATGTATGCATCTTCAATACCGCAGGTTTTCAGAGCCATTGTAACTGCTGATGGTTTCACCGAATCAAAGGCTTTTTCATAATCGATAAAAGCCATGCACAATGGAAGTTCATATTCCCTCGCTCTTTCAATTAGTTCTCTCAGCACGTGGATATGATCTATTGTGCTGTAGCCACTCCTGAATCCAGCTTGTTCTCTCGGTTGAGCCATGTCCAGTGTCACCTTCAAGCGGTGTGAAAGAACTTTAGTGAAGATTTTATAAACCACTGATAGGAGGCTGATAGGTCTGTAGTTTCCAAGATCCTCAATGTCACCTTTCTTATGTAGCAGGATCATTGTAGCGTTGTTCCAATCCTCAGGAATTTTCCCTTCGTTAAGGCATCGAGTGAAAATTTGGGCGAGTACTGTTTCGATTTCTCCACTTGCTTCTTGTATGATGTCTACAGTAATTCCATCTTCTCCTGGAGCTTTTCCTCGCTTCATGTTCTTGATTGCATGTGTAACTTCTACTGGAAGGACTGGAGGAACTCTGGTACTGGTATCTTTCATGATGTCTGGAGTGCATATATCATCCCTTTCATATAATTTGGAGTAGAAATCTTTCACTCTTGTCAAAATTTCGCCTCTATTTCTTGTTACAGAACCATCTTCTTTTCTCAGTGCCATAATCTGTTTTCTTCCCTTACTGAGATGTCCCTTTGCTATCTTTAGGCTTTGGTTGTTTTCAATTGCTTTCCTCACTAGTTCACAGTTGAATTTCCTTACGTCTTCAGTGATACTTTTTCGTACTATTCACCGTTATATCGAACAGCGATTTTACCCACCGATGTTACCATGTACTGCTGCCGATGGAAAAGTACGAATTCATCGGCTTATTAGCAAAAACATCGAGGGTTTTTTCACTGATACATGGTAAATTTACACCGATGCTATCGATGTTTTGGGAATGAGTAAACCCAGAGGAAAAAAATGATTTACAAAATGATTTTTATTTTGTGCACTGAGTGGCTTCGTTATAATATTACCCCCCCCCCCATCCCCTTTTTATGCTTGAAACTTCGTTTTTGCTACTAAAACTTGTTATTTTACCAGCCTGTTTTTTTTTCCACTAACTTTGTTGGACTGATATCTGATAATATGTCGAGGATTTTAGAAAGGGAGTGTCTGACCCCAGGTCTTAAACAACCCTTCGAAATAGGAAGCTAGGAGATTTGGGCTAGAGTGCCCGATAGGAAAGTGACACGGAAGCGAAGTAGAAAGGGGGAGGAAGACGCCCTTATTTATTACCGGGGGGGGGGGGCAGTACCCGGTGTCCGACGGCTTAACGTGCCCATCCGGCGCACGGCGGATATTTAGTGGATCGAGCGCTCGTTCCTGCCTGGGGTCGAACTCGAGGTCTCGTCCGTGTCAGTCACGAACGCTGGCCACTAGGCCACCCGCGGCCCAATCCTTCACAGGTCAGGTCAGCTCAGATCATATGTAAAGGATTTTAGGAAGGGAGTGTCTGACCCCAGGTCTTAAACAACCCTTAGAAGTAGGAAGCTAGGAGATTTGGGCTAGAGTGCCCGATAGGAAAGTGACACAGAAGCGAAGTAGAAAGGGGGAGGAAGACGCCCTTATTTATTACCAGGGGGGACAGTACCCGGGGTCCGACGGCTTAACGTGCCCATCCGGCGCACGGCGGATATTTAGTGGATCGAGCGCTCGTACCTGCCTGGGGTCGAACCCGAGGTCTCGTCCGTGTCAGTCACGAACGCTGGCCACTAGGCCACCCGCGGCCCAATCCTTCACAGGTCAGGTCAGCTCAGATCATATGTAAAGGATTTTAGGAAGGGAGTGTCTGACCCCAGGTCTTAAACAACCCTTAGAAATAGGAAGCTAGGAGATTTGGGCTAGAGTGCCCGATAGGAAAGTGACACGGAAGCGAAGTAGAAAGGGGGAGGAAGACGCCCTTATTTATTACCGGGGGGACAGTACCCGGGGTCCGACGGCTTAACGTGCCCATCCGGCGCACGGCGGATATTTAGTGGATCGAGCGCTCGTTCCTGCCTGGGGTCGAACCCGAGGTCTCGTCCGTGTCAGTCACGAACGCTGGCCACTAGACCACCCGCGGCCCAATCCTTCACAGGTCAGGTCAGCTCAGATCATATGTAAAGGATTTTAGGAAGGGAGTGTCTGACCCCAGGTCTTAAACAACCCTTAGAAGTAGGAAGCTAGGAGATTTGGGCTGGAGTGCCCGATAGGAAAGTGACACGGAAGCGAAGTAGAAAGGGGGAGGAAGACGCCCTTATTTATTACCGGGGGGCCAGTACCCGGGGTCCGACGGCTTAACGTGCCCATCCGGCGCACGGCGGATATTTAGTGGATCGAGCTCTCGTACCTGCCTGGGGTCGAACCCGAGGTCTCGTCCGTGTCAGTCACGAACGCTGGCCACTACGCCACCCGCGGCCCAATCTTTCACAGGTCAGGTCAGCTCAGATCATATGTAAAGGATTTTAGGAAGGGAGTGTCTGACCCCAAGTCTTAAACAACCTTTAGAAATAGTAAGCTAGGAGATTTGGGCTAGAGTGCCCGATAGGAAAGTGACACGGAAGCGAAGTAGAAAGGGGGAGGAAGATGCCCTTATTTATTACCAGGGGGGGACAGTACCCGGGGTCCGACGGCTTAACGTGCCCATCCGGCGCACGATGGATATTTAGTGGATCTAGCTTTCGTACCTGCCTGGGATCGAACCTGAGTTTTTTCCGTGGCAGGCACGAACGTTGCCCACTAGGCCACTCGCGGCACTTTTTTGGACTTACCGACCCCTGGCCACTTAGCTAAAATTCCAGTTTGCACCTTTGTAGTGTGACGTGCCTACATCGCAGGACGCACATGAGATAAAGACAAATAGCAGGGAGTGCGCATGTCCGCGTAGCTCAGTTGGGAGAGCGACTTAGTCCGCAGTGAGGGGACTGGGTTCGATGCCCGGCGTGGACAAACTTGTACGTCATAATAGGTTTTCGTTTCCGTGGAACAAGGGACGAGAAACTGCTTATAGACAAAAGAGTTACTCACGGTTCTCATTAAAACACAAGGAAGCAAAAGAAGTGTTTCAGCGTACGTAAGCCATTTTTTTTTGGGGGGGGGTGTCAAGATTTTCGGCAAACCAACTATGCGGTAATCTTGTATTTTTTGAACAATTCGTGTTGGGGGAGATTTGATAGTGTTGCAGTTCTGTCAAATATACTGATAGCATCTGAACAAAGGAGAGAACGTAAGTGAATACTGGTAATAACCTACCTTGAGGTATTTGTTCCATTTTGCGTTCTTTATAATACTTGGGTAACACTCCCACATGGATAGACTCAGCATGAACACAAATGCAGCTTCTCCTTTGGGGTGTAGGAGGTAATACAGACATTCGAATGCCTTCCTTTGGTCCTTCACCCAATGAAAACAATTTACGGAAAATATTTTTGACACCGATTCATCCCACTCCTGAAGAGAAGTCCTAAAGAAAGAAACAGAAAATGATACTTGTAAATAAATTGATTACAAAAGTCATTTCAGAAGTTACATAAGATTAAGTGTCATTCGAACGAAACAGTTACTTCTCAAATTAACTTCACAGCGCCTACATACAATTTAAATTCTATACACTGAGTGGCCACTTTATTATGACCACCCCCTCAGTATTTCGTTGAGTCACCTTTTGCCTTTAATCGATTCTTCGTGGCATGGACTCCACGAGATGTTGATAGCTGGTTTGCGGAACTGAGACCATGCTTGATGAACAGCACTTTCCAGGAGTGTGAGATTGCCGAGTTGTGGATCCAGCTGTCTGATGGCTCTTTCAACGTCATCCCACAAATTCTCAATGGGGTTGAGATCTGGAGATTGTGGGGGCCACCTAAGCAAAGTAAACTCACCGGCATGTTCCTGGAAACCAATCCTGTACAATACGAGCACTACGCATTATCTTGTTGAAAGTTTCCATCGCCATTGGGATAAACCATCCACATGACAGGATGCATTTCGTCCGCAACGATTTCTAGATATGATATGCCAGTCACACACGAATTAAAGGGCCCAAAGCGTGCCAGGAAAACATTCCTCAAACCATACCGTTGCCTCCACCAGCTTGAAGGGCTGTAGCAATGCATTTGGGGTCCATGCTTTCGTGCTGTTTCCGCCAAATTCTCACTGAGCCATCGGCATGGTGCAACTGAAAACGTGATTCATCGGACCACATAATTTATTTCCAATTATCGACTGTCGAATCCTTGTGCTCCTGTGTGAACTGGAGACGTCGTCGCTTGTTAACTGCAGATAGCAAAGGTCTTCGAACAGGCTTTCGGCTGCCATATCCCATCCGTGCAGTGTACGGCGAACAGAGGTCATTTGAGGGATCCTTGATTAAGATGGTCTGTAACTTGCTGCACTGTTGCCCTTCGGTTGTCTGCTACCAGTCTGGACACTATCCCTTTCGCCCGAGCAGTCACTAATCGATGACGACTGCACGTAGAGACCCAGTGTTTGGGCAGACAGTCCAGTCTTTAAAGACTTTAACAACAGCTGCTCTGGAATATTTCACGGATAAGGCGGTTTCATTGATACTCGCTCCATGGCTCCGAGCTCCTGCAATCATCCCACGTTTAAGGTCCGTCAAATCGCATTTTTTACCCGTATCGTCACCCAAAAAACACTTCTACTACTGTCGCAAGCACTAAGCTTTCCCTTTTTATACTAGCCTCGCCCTCTGGCGGCAACAGCGTGCACCCATAGCTCATTTGCTTAAAACTGTCAGGTGGTCATAATAAAGTGGCCACACAGTGTATATACTCATCGTCAAAAAAATAGTTGCACCAAAGAGGACGTGTCAGATTGCAATGCTATTCGGGTGGAAGATAAAGGTTACCACGAACTGCGGGATACAGTAAGACGTGTTGTGCGTATGCAAATTTTGGATTGCCGAACTTGTTCGTGACGTCAGAGCGCTGATAAGAGATATAAAGGATTTGACGCGTATTGACCGTTGTTGTTCAAACGCAAAGTTGAAAGGGAAAGAATCAATTGACGAACTTGCAATTTTCAGTATGTCTTTCCGACATCACCTAGATGATTTTACGCGTGGCCGTATTATTGGCAAGATTGAAGAAGGGCGAAAAATAACAGATGTTGTCAGGGAGTTCGACGTCAGCCACATTGTTGTTTCAAGGCTTTGGAAATCATTTCAAACAAATGGAGAGTGTAGCAAACGTCACGGGGGAGGTCGTGTTCGCAGTACGACACCTGCAGAAGATCGGTACATAGTGCTATCAACATAAAGACACCGGCGCAGCACAGCTAGTGAGGTAGCAAATCAGTTTATGGCTGCTACTGGCAAGCGGATCTCCCGAAAAACTGTCGCCAGACGTTTGCATGAAGGAGGACTATACGCCCGCCGTCCTGTTGTGTGCATCCCATTGTCCAGACGTCACCGTACCGCCCGTTTGCAGTGGTGCCATCAACATCGCAATTGGACTGATAGCGACTGGTCTGCTGTTCTCTTCTCGGATGAGAGTAGATACAGTCTATCGTCTAATTGTCGCGACAACTGATCTGGCGTGATAGTGGTACTGCATATTGTCCAGCAAACATACAGGAAAGGGGCCGATATCCGACATGTGGTGTCATGGTATGGGATGGCATCATGATAAATGGCCGTACGTCCCTCTATGTGCTTCCAACTGGGACTATGACTGGCCAACGATACATTAATGATGTTCTGCTACCTCATGTTCGCATGTTCCGTGGTGCTGTCGGTGATAGACTCATTTTCACGGACGACAACACAACATGTCATCGAACAGTCGCTGTCCAGGAGTGTCTTGAGAGCGAGGATATTCGACGCCTCGTATGGCCAGCACGTTCTCCAGATCTGAATCCCATTGAAAATGTGTGCGATGCTTTGTGGAGGAGTCTTGCTGGTCGCCAATACCCTCCAATAAACAAGGATACCCTCGTCCGTGCACTGACAGAGGAATGGGATAAATTACCCCAACAGCTGCTTGATAATGTTGTGCAAAGCATGACACGACGTGTGGAATCTTGCATCGCTCTCCATGGTGGCCATATCCCGTATTGACATCTTACGCCGGAACGCCTGCGGACGGTAATTGCATTTTTTTCACGTTTACGTATTCTGCACAAAATGACCTGTTTGTCCCTTGAACACGTTCCAAAGCCTTCTGGATTTCAGAGCACAAAAATTCTCTTTCTTGTAATGTCCTGGCATTCTGACATTATTTTATTTCACTTGGCATCCAACCACACTTACTTTTTTATGCGGTATATAGCCGTTTATGATCCGTCCTTAGCAATTGTCCAGCAGTGTATTTTCTACGTAAAGTGGTCTCTCGGTATGACTTCAGACCGCCATGTTTGCTCGAACAGGTTCCTAGTGACAAGACATTCGATGCAGCTTGAATCTTCTCAAAAATTCCTGGAGACTGTGCTGTAGGGGTTGAGTGTGGACAGGGCGTTCAATAGCATCCCACACATTTTCAATCGGCGATAGGTCTGGCAATGTCGCTGGTCATAGCAGAGTGTCAGTGCCTTGAAAGCAAGCTCTCGAGGCAGCAGCAGTACGCGGACGAGCGTTGTCGTGTTGGAAAATAGCACCGGAGTGAGCGTTCAGAAAAGGTAGGGCCACTGGTTGCAGGACCTCACTAACGCAAAAAACCAGGTGTTGGCTACGAATTCATTACAGCAACCATAAGTTGGAGTGTATCAAGATATGCTCACTGGAAACTATCACTACCACAAGAAAAAAAGAGCAACAACCGCAAGAGTGGAAAATGAGACAAAAATGCCCAAACCTACAACGGACTGGAAACTCCCACCGCACTCACTTAATCAACAAGATGTTGAATCAAAAAGTGGCTAGACCCGATAACTCTAGTTATGTATATGTAAAACAAATACAAAAAAAAAACCATCTGGGGCACCTAACGGACAAGCCCAATTGCATCAATGGCTCGCCTGCGGGGTTCTTTTGACGCTGTGAGTACGTGTTGCTTTCGTGTATTGAAAAATGGATATCTCCCCAAGGAAGCGTGCAAAAGTAATTGCTCTGAAGGATCACACTTCTATGACAATGAGAGATATCGCTTCTGCAGTTGGTGTAGGCAAATCAAGTGTATCAAGACTGCTTACGCGATGCAATGCATCTGGATCATCGTCTCCAAAAAGGAGAGGTAAATGTGGAAGAAAACGAAAAACAACTCCACGAACCGATAAATATCTAATCAGAAATAGTAAAATGAATCCAAAAAACAAGCACCGACGTTCAAAGAGATCTATTGGCTAGTGGTTGTGATGTTAGTGATCCAACTGTACGCCGTAGGCTTCTAGAAGTTGGCCGGAAGGCAAGAAGACCAACGAAAAAACAATATTTTAATGCGAAAATGAAGATAAAACGTTTGGCATGGGCCAAAAAATATAAATCGTGGACTGCTGACGACTGGAAAAAGGTAATTTTCAGTGATGAGACTCATTTATTTGTGCAGGGTTACCAAGCAAATGTCGTTAGACGAAGCAACTGTGAACCCTTAAGACCTGAGCGTAGAAAACAAACTGTAAAACACCCTCTGAAACAGATGTTTTGGGGGTTTTCCCATCAAATGTCACTGGAAACTTAGTTCCCGTTCAAGGTATGATGAATTCAGCCAAGTACGTAGAAATATTACAACGAAGGATTGTTCCATTCTTGCAAACTTTTGACGGGACATTTCAACATGACTTGGCCCCATGTCACAATTTGAAATTGGTCAAGAATTTCATGCTGTAAAAGTCAAATGCATTGGCCTGGAAATTCACCAGACTTAAATCCCATAGAAAATTTGTGGAATATTTTGAAGACACGTTTAGGTAAAATGGACTGTACAACCAAAGAACGCATGATAACGAATGCTATAAAACTGTGGATCCACGATTATGAAGTTAAAACTATGTGCACTCAATTAGTGGAGTCAATACCAAAACGAATTCAAGAGGTCATTTCTGCTAAAGGAGGACATACTTCATACTAATACAGGTATTTATCAGTGTATATCAAGGCATAGAATGATATAAAGGCATAGTTTTGGAAAAAAAATTGATTTTTTACTTTGTCCCAATTATCTTCCATAGTATAGTACGTCGTGCAGCCGTCTGCCAATGGTGCTGGCACTAGTCGGACGATATATGGAGGGCACCACTGCTCGCTGAATATCCGCAATAGTGGCTGTCGGGTCACTGCGCATGTCCGACAACCCTTCGGTCCTCTCTCAACGTGGTCCATCTAGGACTCCCAGACCCTTCCTGTCGCTGCTGCCTGCCTTGTTCCATCCACTGTGGCCAACACCGTGCAATGGTGATATCCGCACGATCGGCGCCGCGGGTTGCCCAGTGGGCAACGTCCGTGGCTGCCATGGAGAAGACCTCAGGTTCGATCCCAGGCAGGTTTCAAATAAATTTTTATTAAAAGCTAAAAGATTACAATACAAAAAACAGTCACAGGGAATATAACAAGCCTGTCGGCTCACCGGTCCAAAACAAAGTACAGCTTTTATAGACAGTCATTTACAAACATTGACTGCAAAAAAACAATGGCAAGTGCGAACGCTCGATACACAAAATATCTGCCGTGCATCGGATGGGCACGTTAAGCCGTCGGACCCCTGGTACTGGCCCCCGGTAATAAATAAGGGCGTCTTCTTCCCTATTTCTACCTCGCTTCGTGTCACTTTCCTATGGGCACTCTAGCCCAAATATCCTAGCTTCTTATTTCTAAGGGTTGTTTAAGACCTGGGGTCAGACACTCCCTTCCTAAAATCCTCTACATATGATCAGATCTGATCTACTAGAGCATTGAATGGGCACGTTAAGCCTTCTGACACCCGGTAGTAAATAAGGGCGACTTCTACCTCGCTTCCGTGTCACTTTCCTATCGGGCACTCTAGCCCAAATCTCCTAGCTTCTTATTTCTAAGGGTTGTTTAAGACCTGGGGTCAGACACTCCCTTCCTAAAATCCTCTACATATGATCAGATCTGATCTACTAGAGCATTGAATGGGCACGTTAAGCCTTCTGACCCCCGGTAGTAAATAAGGGCGTCTTCTACCTCGCTTCCGTGTCACTTTCTTTTCGGGCACTCAGCCCAAATCTCCTAGCTTCCTATTTCTAAGGGTTGTTTAAGACCTGGGGTCAGACACTCCCTTCCTAAAATCCTCCACATATGATCAGATCTGATCTACTAGAGCATTGAATGGGCACGTTAAGCCTTCTGACCCCCGGTAGTAAATTAGGGCGTCTTCTACCTCGCTTCCGTGTCACTTTCCTATCGGGCACTCTAGCCCAAATCTCCTAGCTTCCTATTTCTAAGGGTTGTTTAAGACCTGGGGTCAGACACTCCCTTCCTAAAATCCTCTACATATGATCAGATCTGATCTACTAGAGCATTGAATGGGCACGTTAAGCCTTCTGACCCCCGGTAGTAAATAAGGGCGTCTTCTACCTCGCTTCCGTGTCACTTTCCTATCGGGCACTCTAGCCCAAATCTCCTAGCTTCCTATTTCTAAGGGTTGTTTAAGACCTGGGGTCAGACACTCCCTTCCTAAAATCCTCTACATATGATCAGATCTGATCTACTAGAGCATTTAATGGGCACGTTAAGCCTTCTGACCCCCGGTAGTAAATAAGGGCGTCTTCTACCTCGCTTCCCCGTCACTTTCCTATCGGGCACTTTAGCCCAAATCTAATAGCTTCCTATTTCTAAGGGTTGTTTAAGACCTGGGGTCAGTCACCCCCTTCCTAAAATCCTCTACATATGATCTGATCTGATCTACTAGAGCATTGAATGGGCACGTTAAGCCTTCTGACCCCCGGTAGTAAATAAGGGCGTCTTCTACCTCGCTTCCGTGTCACTTTACTATCGGGCACTCTAGCCCAAATCTCCTAGCTTCCTATTTCTAAGGGTTGTTTAAGACCTGGGGTCAGACACTCCCTTCCTAAAATCCTCTACATATGATCAGATCTGATCTACTAGAGCATTGAATGGGCACGTTAAGCCTTCTGACCCCCGGTAGTAAATAAGGGCGTCTTCTACCTCGCTTCCGTGTCACTTTCCTATCGGGCACTCTAGCCCAAATCTCCTAGCTTCCTATTTCTAAGGGTTGTTTAAGACCTGGGGTCAGACACTCCCTTCCTAAAATCCTCTACATATGATCAGATCTGATCTACTAGAGCATTTAATGGGCACGTTAAGCCTTCTGACCCCCGGTAGTAAATAAGGGCGTCTTCTACCTCGCTTCCCCGTCACTTTCCTATCGGGCACTTTAGCCCAAATCTCCTAGCTTCCTATTTCTAAGGGTTGTTTAAGACTTGGGGTCAGTCACCCCCTTCCTAAAATCCTCTACATATGATCTGATCTGATCTACTAGAGCATTGAATGGGCACGTTAAGCCTTCTGACCCCCGGTAGTAAATAAGGGCGTCTTCTACCTCGCTTCCGTGTCACTTTCCTATCGGGCACTCTAGCCCAAATCTCCTAGCTTCCTATTTCTAAGGGTTGTTTAAGACCTGGGGTCAGACACTCCCTTCCTAAAATCCTCTACATATGATCAGATCTGATCTACTAGAGCATTGAATGGGCACGTTAAGCCTTCTGACCCCCGGTAGTAAATAAGGGCGTCTTCTACCTCGCTTCCGTGTCACTTTCCTATCGGGCACTCTAGCCCAAATCTCCTAGCTTCCTATTTCTAAGGGTTGTTTAAGACCTGGGGTCAGACACTCCCTTCCTAAAATCCTCTACATATGATCAGATCTGATCTACTAGAGCATTGAATGGGCACGTTAAGCCTTCTGACCCCCGGTAGTAAATAAGGGCGTCTTCTACCTCGCGTCCGTGTCACTTTCCTATCGGGCACTCTAGCCCAAATCTCCTAGCTTCCTATTTCTAAGGGTTGTTTAAGACCTGGGGTCAGACACTCCCTTCCTAAAATCCTCTACATATGATCAGATCTGATCTACTAGAGCATTTAATGGGCACGTTAAGCCTTCTGACCCCCGGTAGTAAATAAGGGCGTCTTCTACCTCGCTTCCCCGTCACTTTCCTATCGGGCACTTTAGCCCAAATCTCCTAGCTTCCTATTTCTAAGGGTTGTTTAAGACCTGGGGTCAGTCACCCCCTTCCTAAAATCCTCTACATATGATCTGATCTGATCTACTAGAGCATTGAATGGGCACGTTAAGCCTTCTGACCCCCGGTAGTAAATAAGGGCGTCTTCTACCTCGCTTCCGTGTCACTTTCCTATCGGGCACTCTAGCCCAAATCTCCTAGCTTCCTATTTCTAAGGGTTGTTTAAGACCTGGGGTCAGTCACCCCCTTCCTAAAATCCTCTACATATGATCTGATCTGATCTACTAGAGCATTGAATGGGCACGTTAAGCCTTCTGACCCCCGGTAGTAAATAAGGGCGTCTTCTACCTCGCTTCCGTGTCACTTTCCTATCGGGCACTCTAGCCCAAATCTCCTAGCTTCCTATTTCTAAGGGTTGTTTAAGACCTGGGGTCAGTCACCCCCTTCCTAAAATCCTCTACATATGATCTGATCTGATCTACTAGAGCATTGAATGGGCACGTTAAGCCTTCTGACCCCCGGTAGTAAATAAGGGCGTCTTCTACCTCGCTTCCGTGTCACTTTCCTATCGGGCACTCTAGCCCAAATCTCCTAGCTTCCTATTTCTAAGGGTTGTTTAAGACCTGGGGTCAGACACTCCTTCCTAAAATCCTCTACATATGATCTGATCTGATCTACTAGAGCATTGAATGGGCACGTTAAGCCTTCTGACCCCCGGTAGTAAATAAGGGCGTCTTCTACCTCGCTTCCGTGTCACTTTCCTATCGGGCACTCTAGCCCAAATCTCCTAGCTTCCTATTTCTAAGGGTTGTTTAAGACCTGGGGTCAGACACTCCCTTCCTAAAATCCTCTACATATGATCTGATCTGATCTACTAGAGCATTGAATGGGCACGTTAAGCCTTCTGACCCCCGGTAGTAAATAAGGGCGTCTTCTACCTCGCTTCCGTGTCACTTTCCTATCGGGCACTCTAGCCCAAATCTCCTAGCTTCCTATTTCTAAGGGCTGTTTAAGACCTGGGGTCAGACACTCCCTTCCTAAAATCCTCTACATATGATCTGATCTGATCTACTAGAGCATTGAATGGGCACGTTAAGCCTTCTGACCCCCGGTAGTAAATAAGGGCGTCTTCTACCTCGCTTCCGTGTCACTTTCCTATCGGGCACTCTAGCCCAAATCTCCTAGCTTCCTATTTCTAAGGGTTGTTTAAGACCTGGGGTCAGTCACCCCCTTCCTAAAATCCTCTACATATGATCTGATCTGATCTACTAGAGCATTGAATGGGCACGTTAAGCCTTCTGACCCCCGGTAGTAAATAAGGGCGTCTTCTACCTCGCTTCCGTGTCACTTTCCTATCGGGCACTCTAGCCCAAATCTCCTAGCTTCCTATTTCTAAGGGTTGTTTAAGACCTGGGGTCAGTCACCCCTTCCTAAAATCCTCTACATATGATCTGATCTGATCTACTAGAGCATTTAATGGGCACGTTAAGCCTTCTGACCCCCGGTAGTAAACAAGGGCGTCTTCTACCTCGCTTCCGTGTCAGTTTCCTATCGGGCACTCTAGCCCAAATCTCCTAGCTTCCTATTTCTAAGGGTTGTTTAAGACCTGGGGTCAGTCACCCCTTCCTAAAATCCTCTACATATGATCTGATCTGATCTACTAGAGCATTTAATGGGCACGTTAAGCCTTCTGACCCCCGGTAGTAAACAAGGGCGTCTTCTACCTCGCTTCCGTGTCAGTTTCCTATCGGGCACTCTAGCCCAAATCTCCTAGCTTCCTATTTCTAAGGGTTGTTTAAGACCTGGGGTCAGTCACCCCCTTCCTAAAATCCTCTACATATGATCTGATCTGATCTACTAGAGCATTTAATGGGCACGTTAAGCCTTCTGACCCCCGGTAGTAAACAAGGGCGTCTTCTACCTCGCTTCCGTGTCAGTTTCCTATCGGGCACTCTAGCCCAAATCTCCTAGCTTCCTATTTCTAAGGGTTGTTTAAGACCTGGGGTCAGACACTCCCTTCCTAAAATCCTCTACATATGATCTGATCTGATCTACTAGAGCATTTAATGGGCACGTTAAGCCTTCTGACCCCCGGTAGTAAACAAGGGCGTCTTCTACCTCGCTCCCGTGTCAGTTTCCTATCGGGCACTTTAGCCCAAATCTCCTAGCTTCCTATTTCTAAGGGTTGTTTAAGACCTGGGGTCAGTCACCCCCTTCCTAAAATCCTCTACATATGATCTGATCTGATCTACTAGAGCATTTAATGGGCACGTTAAGCCTTCTGACCCCCGGTAGTAAACAAGGGCGTCTTCTACCTCGATTCCGTGTCACTTTCCTATCGGGCACTCTACCCCAAATCTCCTAGCTTCCTATTTCTAAGGGTTGTTTAAGACCTGGGGTCAGACACTCCCTTCCTAAAATCCTCTACATATGATCTGATCTGATCTACTAGAGCATTGAATGGGCACGTTAAGCCTTCTGACCCCCGGTAGTAAATAAGGGCGTCTTCTACCTCGCTTCCGTGTCACTTTCCTATCTGGCATTCTAGCCCAAATCTCCTAGCTTCCTATTTCTAAGGGTTGTTTAAGACCTGGGGTCAGTCACCCCCTTCCTAAAATCCTCTACATATGATCTGATCTGATCTACTAGAGCATTTAATGGGCACGTTAAGCCTTCTGACCCCCGGTAGTAAATAAGGGCGTCTTCTTCCTCGCTTCCGTGTCACTTTCCTATCGGGCACTCTACCCCAAATCTCCTAGCTTCCTATTTCTAAGGGTTGTTTAAGACCTGGGGTCAGACACTCCCTTCCTAAAATCCTCTACATATGATCTGATCTGATCTACTAGAGCATTTAATGGGCACGTTAAGCCTTCTGACCCCCGGTAGTAAATAAGGGCGTCTTCTACCTCGCTTCCGTGTCACTTTCCTATCTGGCATTCTAGCCCAAATCTCCTAGCTTCCTATTTCTAAGGGTTGTTTAAGACCTGGGGTCAGTCACCCCCTTCCTAAAATCCTCTACATATGATCTGATCTGATCTACTAGAGCATTGAATGGGCACGTTAAGCCTTCTGACCCCCGGTAGTAAATAAGGGCGTCTTCTACCTCGCTTCCGTGTCACTTTCCTATCTGGCATTCTAGCCCAAATCTCCTAGCTTCCTATTTCTAAGGGTTGTTTAAGACCTGGGGTCAGTCACCCCCTTCCTAAAATCCTCTACATATGATCTGATCTGATCTACTAGAGCATTTAATGGGCACGTTAAGCCTTCTGACCCCCGGTAGTAAACAAGGGCGTCTTCTTCCTCGCTTCCGTGTCACTTTCCTATCGGGCACTCTACCCCAAATCTCCTAGCTTCCTATTTCTAAGGGTTGTTTAAGACCTGGGGTCAGACACTCCCTTCCTAAAATCCTCTACATATGATCTGATCTGATCTACTAGAGCATTGAATGGGCACGTTAAGCCTTCAGACCCCCGGTAGTAAATAAGGGCGTCTTCTACCTCGCTTCCCCGTCACTTTCCTATCGGGCACTTTAGCCCAAATCTCCTAGCTTCCTATTTCTAAGGGTTGTTTAAGACCTGGGGTCAGACACTCCCTTCCTAAAATCCTCTACATATGATCAGATCTGATCTACTAGAGCATTGAATGGGCACGTTAAGCCTTCTGACCCCCGGTAGTAAATAAGGGCGTCTTCTACCTCGCTTCCCCGTCACTTTCCTATCGGGCACTTTAGCCCAAATCTCCTAGCTTCCTATTTCTAAGGGTTGTTTAAGACCTGGGGTCAGTCACCCCTTCCTAAAATCCTCTACATATGATCTGATCTGATCTACTAGAGCATTTAATGGGCACGTTAAGCCTTCTGACCCCCGGTAGTAAATAAGGGCGTCTTCTACCTCGCTCCCGTGTCACTTTCCTATCGGGCACTCTAGCCCAAATCTCCTAGCTTCCTATTTCTAAGGGTTGTTTAAGACCTGGGGTCAGACACTCCCTTCCTAAAATCCTTTACATATGATCTGATCTGATCTACTAGAGCATTTAATGGGCACGTTAAGCCTTCTGACCCCCGGTAGTAAATAAGGGCGTCTTCTACCTCGCTTCCGTGTCACTTTCCTATCGGGCATTCTAGATCAAATCTCCTAGCTTCCTATTTCTAAGGGTTGTTTAAGACCTGGGGTCAGTCACCCCCTTCCTAAAATCCTCTACATATGATCTGATCTGATCTACTAGAGCATTTAATGGGCACGTTAAGCCTTCTGACCCCCGGTAGTAAATAAGGGCGTCTTCTACCTCGCTCCCGTGTCACTTTCCTATCGGGCACTCTAGCCCAAATCTCCTAGCTTCCTATTTCTAAGGGTTGTTTAAGACCTGGGGTCAGACACTCCCTTCCTAAAATCCTTTACATATGATCTGATCTGATCTACTAGAGCATTTAATGGGCACGTTAAGCCTTCTGACCCCCGGTAGTAAATAAGGGCGTCTTCTACCTCGCTCCCGTGTCACTTTCCTATCGAACACTCTAGCCCAAATCTCCTAGCTTCCTATTTCTAAGGGTTGTTTAAGACCTGGGGTCAGACACTGCCTTCCTAAAATCCTCTACATATGATCAGATCTGATCTACTAGAGCATTTAATGGGCACGTTAAGCCTTCTGACCCCGGTAGTAAACAAGGGCGTCTTCTACCTCGCTTCCGTGTCAGTTTCCTATCGGGCACTCTAGCCCAAATCTCCTAGCTTCCTATTTCTAAGGGTTGTTTAAGACCTGGGGTCAGACACTCCCTTCCTAAAATCCTCTACATATGATCTGATCTGATCTACTAGAACATTTAATGGGCACGTTAAGCCTTCTGACCCCCGGTAGTAAACAAGGGCGTCTTCTACCTCGCTTCCGTGTCAGTTTCCTATCGGGCACTCTAGCCCAAATCTCCTAGCTTCCTATTTCTAAGGGTTGTTTAAGACCTGGGGTCAGTCACCCCCTTCCTAAAATCCTCTACATATGATCTGATCTGATCTACTAGAGCATTTAATGGGCACGTTAAGCCTTCTGACCCCCGGTAGTAAATAAGGGCGTCTTCTACCTCGCTTCCGTGTCAGTTTCCTATCGGGCACTCTAGCCCAAATCTCCTAGCTTCCTATTTCTAAGGGTTGTTTAAGACCTGGGGTCAGTCACCCCCTTCCTAAAATCCTCTACATATGATCTGATCTGATCTACTAGAGCATTTAATGGGCACGTTAAGCCTTCTGATCCCCGGTAGTAAATAAGGGCGTCTTCTACCTCGCTTCCTTGTCATTTTCCTATCGGGCACTCTAGCCCAAATCTCCTAGCTTCCTATTTCTAAGGGTTGTTTAAGACCTGGGGTCAGACAATCCTTTCATAAAATCCTCTACATATGATCAGATCTGATCTACTAGAGCATAGAATGGGCACGTTAAGCCTTCTGACCCCCGGTAGTAAATAACGGCGTCTTCTACCTCGCTTCCGTGTCACTTTCCTATCGGGCACTCTAGCCCAAATGTCCTAGTTTCCTGTTTCTAACGGGTTTTTAAGACCTAGGGTCAGTCACTCCCTTCCTAAAATCCTCTACATATGATCTGATCTGATCTACTAGAGCATTGAATGGGCACGTTAAGCCTTCTGACCCCCGGTAGTAAATCAGGCCGTCTTCAACCTCGCTTCCGTGTCACTTTCCTATCGGGCACTCTAGCCAAAATCTCCTAGCTTCCTATTTCTAAGGGTTGTTTAAGACCTGGGGTCAGACACTCCCTTCCTAAAATCCTCTATATATGATCTGATCTGATCTACTAGAGCATTGAATGGGCACGTTAAGCCTTCTGACGCCCGGTAGTAAATAAAGGCGTCTTCTACCTCGCTTCGGTGTCACTTTCCTATCGGGCACTCTAGCCCAAATGTCCTAGTTTCCTGTTTCTAACGGGTTTTTAAGACCTAGGGTCAGTCACTCCCTTCCTAAAATCCTCTACATATGATCAGATCTGATCTACTAGAGCATTGAATGGGCACGTCAAGCCTTCTGATCCCCGGTAGTAAATAAAGGCGTCTTCTACCTCGCTTTCGTGTAACTTTTCTACCGGGCACTTTAGCCCAAATCTTCTAGCTTCCTATTTCTAAGGGTTGTTTAATACCTGGGGACAGACACTCCTTCCTAAAATCCTCTACAGATAACTTGATCTGATCGACTAGAGCATTGAATGGGCACGTTAAGCCTTCTTACCAACGGTAGTAAATAAGGGCGTCTTCTACCTCGCTTCCGTGTCACTTCTCTATCAGGCACTCTAGCCCAAATCTCCTAGCTTCCTATTTCTAAGGGTTGTTTAAGAGCTGGGATGAGACACTCCCTTCCTAAAATCCTCTACATATGATCAGATCTGATCTACTAGAGCATTGAATAGGCACGTTAAGCCTTCTGACCCCGGTAGTAAATAAGGGCGTCTTCTACCTCGCTTCCGTGTCACTTTTCTATCGGGCACTCTAGCCCAAATCTCCTAACTTCCTATTTCTAAGGGTTGTTTAAGACCTGGGGTCAGACACTCCCTTCCTAAAATCCTCTACAGATGATCTGATCTGATCTACTAGAGCATTGAATGGGCACGTTAAGCCTTCTTACCCCGGTAGTAAATAAGGGCGTCTTCTACCTCGCTTGCGTGTCACTTTTCTATCGGGCACTCTAGCCCAAATCTCCTAGCTTCCTATTTCTAAGGGTTGTTTTAGAGCTGGGGTCAGACACTCCCTTCATAAAATCCTCCACATGTGATCATCCGCACGATCGGTATGGCGCGCAATACGGTGAACATTTTAATTGAAGCAGATTGCAATCATATTAAATACACCCCGGATTTTTGGTAAGGAAAGATAGTAAGAACTCATTCATGTTAGATCTGAAAATTATATGCTTTTTGTTTCCGTTTTATCAAAAGACTACGCGATAAATGTTCTGCGCGAAATATTTGTTGTTGTTTAACAATTTTGCTCTTAGTCGAGTTGTTTTCGTGCAAACACACCTTAATAACTTTTGCTTTGACTTTTCGGGTTAAATTTCTCCGGCGCACATGTTACTCCGTTCACGGCTTATTTTAGACTGTTCTATTCGAAGATTAGGTTGAAGCTTCACAAAGAAGCTTTTTCTACAAAATAATGCGACATCTGGCATTACAAATTGGAACTATCTAAATTATCGACAATCTCTTTTTAGATGCAATTTTTACTCACTTGGACATCTCAAGATTTCTGTTTTTATTGTAGGTTAGAGCGTTTAGATAGATCGGTAGTTTGCAAGATGTGTAATAGAATCAGCACTAAACTCGGAAAGTTAGTTAAATTAAAAAAGTAAGAAATAATTAAAGCTTACAAATTAATATTCGAATTGTGCGATATTAAATTAATATAGAAACGCAACTTACCGTGATATTAAGATTTTAATTCGAATTTCGTAGATCGGATAAATAGAATTCGAGTAATTGATAATCCAATGTTTTTAAATTAGCACGCGATCACCTTGACATTTCAATGTGATCGCGTGCTCTTTGGCATCGCGAGAGCACACACGAATTGATCGAGGAGTGATAACGCAACAAAGCAGACGTTGCTGTGACGTCAAGCGTTCTAGAGAGAGAGGTATCTGGGTGTTTATCATAGTAACGTAACTTAACAAACGTCTTAAAGCCTATATTGAACGCTTCGGTCAATTGCAGCATACAGGAAATGCTGTTTCTCCGTACAGTCCTTCTCAAACGCAGGCGATCTCTTTCCTTTCATATTGCCATAACTCCACAGTTACGCCTTTTTCACTGATTAAAGATCCCGGATGTCTCACCTGTTCACAAGCCAGACAGCTCTGCTGTTTTCAATATTGTCGCTCCATCCAGATCGGCACCAACAACAAGCCTATTATCGTTCTCTCAAAGACGCTTTGTTTTTTTACAAATCTTTTGTTTGCGACTGCTTGTAGCCCATTGAGTTGCACATGGTGCTCGTTAAACCTGCAATAAAAAAAAATTGTGCTTATGTTATCGGTTTGTCCGTTTGTCTGTCCGCCTGTAGACATGTCTGTAAATAATAGTCCGTTTTGAAAAATTCTTTTTGCATTAGGAAGCTTCAAATGTGCGCATTATGATCCTTTATGACGTTTTTTTTTACGATGCAAAATTTTGCCTGTAGTGTGTGTAAATGCAGATGATATTGTATTCAAAACACATTCTAATCCCTATACACTGCCGGAAAGTGAAAAAAGAACACCAAGAAGGAATTAGCGGACGATCATGATTTACATATGTTAATGGGGTCGAATTTACGTAGGTGTGATGTTAATTTCGGGACCAACCGGTGAGCGCTTACGCCACAGCACGGCATAATATGCAAATTATCGTCGGTGGTATTTTAGGAGTACGGCGAAGTGAATGTAATCAGTCGTCGGCGTACGGACACGTGCGAAGACCCTGAAGAAGCTGCAATGCCTGGACATGGAAGACGTGTACGATTTCAGCAGTTATCGGACTTTGAGCGAGGTCGTCTAGTCGGATTCCGCGAGGCCGGGTGGTCGTATCGTCGTATTGCGGAGCGAATTGGACGGGAAGTATCGGTGGTGATACGATGGTGGCGTAGAAAGTCCGAGGAACATTCCCACACGAGAAGACGTGAAACCGAGAGTCACAGACGGACTGATGAGCGGATCGATCGACGCATAAGAAGAGCGGCGTTGTCAAGCAGAACATCCACTGCGACGCAAATCCGAGCTGCCGTTGCACCTGAGGTGACTGTGCGAACAATCCGCAACCGTCTACTGGATGCAGGACTACGTGCACGTGTGCCTCTGGCATGTGTACCTCTGACTCCAGCCCACCGTCAGGAACGGCTGCAGTGGTGTCGCCAACGTCTGCACTGGAGAACGTAATGGCGATCTGTCGTGTTCAGCGATGAAAGCAGATTCGGCTTGGGAGCCTCCGATGGCCGTATGCGTGTTCGCAGACGCACAGCGGAGCGTCTCCACCCTTCTTGCATCCGCCAGCGACGCACAGGGCCTACACCTGGTCTCCTGGTGTGGGGAGCGATCAGCTATCACTCCCGTACACAACTAGTGTTTGTACTGGGTACGTTAAACAGCACCTCCTACATCAACAGCACCTCCTACATTTTCCAGCAAGATAACGCCCGCCCACACACGGCACGTGCAACGCAACATGCACTTCAGGGTGTGAGACAACTTCCATGGCATGCACGTTCACCGGATTTGTCCCCCATTGAGCACGTGTGGGATTTTATGAGACAACGACTTATCCGGTCTCCACGGCCAGCCACGACCATCCCCGATTTACGCGTCCAGGTTGAGGATGCTTGGAACTCAATACCCCAAACTTACATCCAGCATCTGTACGACAGACTCCATGCCAGAATTGCACAGTGTGACGCAGTTCATGGCGGTTCAACCTCGTACTAACCATGTTACATGGAAATGTTATTTTTCAGTTTACCAGCAAATACAGCTGTATTTTGCCATAATGCTTTGATCACGTTATCCTCTGTATTCCGTTATGTATAAATTTCGTTGGTATCAGACGTCTCCTTCTTGGTGTTCTTTTTTCACTTTCTAGCCACGACCATCCCCGATTGACTCGTCCAGGTTGAGGATGCTTGGAACTCAATACCCCAAACTTACATCCAACATCTGTACGACAGACTCCATGCCAGAATTGCACAGTGTGACGCAGTTCATGGCGGTTCAACCTCGTACTAACCATGTTACATGGAAATGTTATTTTTCAGTTTACCAGCAAATACAGCTGTATTTTGCCATAATGCTTTGATCACGTTATCCTCTGTATTCCGTTATGTATAAATTTCGTTGGTATCAGACGTCTCCTTCTTGGTGTTCTTTTTTCACTTTCCAGCCACGACCATCCCCGATTTAGGCGTCCAGGTTGAGGATGCTTGGAACTCAATACCCCAAACTTACATCCAACATCTGTACGACAGACTCCATGCCAGAATTGCACAGTGTGACGCAGTTCATGGCGGTTCAACCTCGTACTAACCATGTTACATGGAAATGTTATTTTTCAGTTTACCAGCAAATACAGCTGTATTTTGCCATAATGCTTTGATCACGTTATCCTCTGTATTCCGTTATGTATAAATTTCGTTGGTATCAGACGTCTCCTTCTTGGTGTTCTTTTTTCACTTTCCAGCCACGACCATCCCCGATTTAGGCGTCCAGGTTGAGGATGCTTGGAACTCAATACATCAAACTTACATCCAACATCTGTACGACAGACTCCATGCCAGAATTGCACAGTGTGACGCAGTTCATGGCGGTTCAACCTCGTACTAACCATGTTACATGGAAATGTTATTTTTCAGTTTACCAGCAAATACAGCTGTATTTTGCCATAATGCTTTGATTACGTTATCCTCTGTATTCCGTTATGTATAAATTTCGTTGGTATCAGACGTCTCCTTCTTGGTGTTCTTTTTTCACTTTCCAGCCACGACCATCCCCGATTTAGGCGTCCAGGTTGAGGATGCTTGGAACTCAATACCCCAAACTTACATCCAACATCTGTACGACAGACTCCATGCCAGAATTGCACAGTGTGACGCAGTTCATGGCGGTTCAACCTCGTACTAACCATGTTACATGGAAATGTTATTTTTCAGTTTACCAGCAAATACAGCTGTATTTTGCCATAATGTTTTGATCACGTTATCCTCTGTATTCCGTTATGTATAAATTTCGTTGGTATCAGACGTCTCCTTCTTGGTGTTCTTTTTTCACTTTCTAGCCACGACCATCCCCGATTGAGGCGTCCAGGTTGAGGATGCTTGGAACTCAATACCCCAAACTTACATCCAACATCTGTACGACAGACACCATGCCAGAATTGCACAGTGTGACGCAGTTCATGGCGGTTCAACCTCGTACTAACCATGTTACATGGAAATGTTATTTTTCAGTTTACCAGCAAATACAGCTGTATTTTGCCATAATGTTTTGATCACGTTATCCTCTGTATTCCGTTATTATGCTGTATAAATTTCGTTGATATCAGACGTCTCATTCTTGGTGTTCTTTTTTCCCTTTCCGCCAGTGTATTTGCTTCTAAACATCCTATTCCAAAAATTCTTTTACTTTTCGATTCCATTCAAGTCGAAGATTATTTTAGGCTCATTTCCAAGTTACGCATATATTCTCCGCTAGGGGGCGTAAAAGTAAATTGCTTTTCCCAAGATATCTCAGCTTCTATAACTCCGATTTGAAAAATGTTTCCTTCAGCGGATACAGCTCGTGATGGGAAACATTTTGCATATAATTTCTAATTTTCGGTATAAAATGCTTTGGCCACCAGGGGGCGTAAGTGTTCATTTCTGCTTATAATATATTTGCAGCAAAATCTGTGCTTCTAAACTCTCTATTGAAAAAATTCTTTCGTAGACAGATACTACTGACGTAGACAAACATTTCCGGAATATTTTCTTCTTAAAATGATGTATGGTTTCTCCGCTAGGGGGCGTAGATGTGTATCTTGTTTTGGTCAATATCTCTGCTTCTAATGATTCGGTTTGAAAAAATTCTTCTTTTTTTGGCAGAGTTTCCCGTGCGACATGTTTATAATATAATTTCAGAATTTTTAAATAATTCGTTGACTTTCCGTCAGGGGAGTAAAAGTAAATTGCGCTTTCCCGATATCTCTGCTTCTAAAACTCCGATTTGGAAAATTCTTCTTGCACCGGATACAGCTCCTGGAGGGGATTTTTTCCATTGTGATTTCTAATTTTTTTATAAAATATGGTTTGGCCACCAGGGAGCGTAAGCGTTAAATTTCTGCTGCGCAGATATTTGTAGCAAAATCTCAGCTTCTAAAAGCCCAATTGTAAAACTTCTTTCGTGGACCGATACGACACCTGTCGATAAACATTTGAGAATATTTTCATCTTAAAATAATGCAGGGTTTCTCCACCTGAGGGCATAAATATCTATCCTATTTCTGTCAATATTTCTGCCTCTAAAAGTAGGATTTTAAAAATTCCTTCTTTGTTAGATAACATATCCAATGTAAAATGTTTCTCAAAAAAAGTCAAAATTTTCAAGTAATGCATAGATTTTCCGCTAGAGGGCGTAAAGGTAAAGTGCGTTTTCCTCAATATCTCTGCTTCTAAAACTCCGATTTGAAATATTCTTTTTGCGCCGGATACAGATCCTGATAGAAAATTCTCAGCATATAATATCTGATATTTGATAAAGAATGGTTTGGCCACCAGGGGGCTACAGAGAGGTAATTTCTGTGTCTGATGTATTTGCAGCAAATTCTAATCTCCAGAAAATTCGATTTAAAAAATTATTTCGTAGACCGATAACGCTGACATCGAAAAACCTTTTAAAAATACTTTCTTTTAAAAATAATTTATGTTTTAAAAGCATGCATTATTTTAAAAAGAAAGGGAGGGCATAGATGCATATCTTATATTTGTCGACATCTCTGCTTCTAAGAGCTCGATTTGATATTTTTTTATTTGTAGGGGAGCGTTTCCGATGCGAAATTGTTCTCATATAAATTCAAATTTTTCTTAACGCACAAGTCTGCCACCAGAGAGCGTAAGTTGACGTTTCTGTTTACAGTAATATCTGCGGGATTAAAAACCCGATTCAAAATCATTTTTCTTCGGTCAGATACTACTGTTTTTCAGAACGGTTCCATTGATTTTGAAAACTTTTAGTAAATTTTATTCGCATCAGAACGGATTCAAAAGACGTGCTCATTGCACCCGAAAATTCGGTGTCATCTTTCTTGTTTTTCGCATTGTGATCAGATCATATGTAGAAGAATTTAGGAAGGGAGTGTTTGACCACAGGTCTTAAACAACCCTTAGAAACAGGAAGCTAGAACATTTGGGCTAGAGTGCCTAATAGGAAAGTGACACGGAAGCGAAGTAGAAAGAGAAAGGGGGATCAGATCATACGCAGAGGATTTTAGGAAGGGAGTGTATGACCCCAGGTCTTATACAACCCTTAGAAATAGGAAGCTAGGAGATTTGGGCTAGAGTGCCCGATAGGAAAGTCACACGGAAGCGAGGCAGAAGACCCCCTTATTTACTACCGGGGGTCAGAAGGCTTAACGTGCCCATTCAATGCTCTAGTAGATCAGATCAGATCATATGTAGAGGATTTTAGGAAGGGAGTGTCTGACCCCAGGTCTTAAACAACCCTTAGAAATAGGAAGCTAGGAGATTTGGGCTACAGTGCCCGATAGGAAAGTGACACGGAAGCGAGGTAGAAGACGCCCTTATTTACTACAGGGGGTCAGAAGGCTTAACGTGCCCATTCAATGCTCTAGTAGATCAGATCTGATCATATGTAGAGGATTTTAGGAAGGGAGTGTCTGACCCCAGGTCTTAAACAACCCTTAGAAATAGGAAGCAAGGAGATTTGGGCTAGAGTGCCCGATAGGAAAGTGACACGGAAGCGAGGAAGAAGACCCCCTTATTTACTACCGGGGGTCCGAAGGCTTAACGTGCCCATTCAATGCTCTAGTAGATCAGATATGATCATATGTAGAGGATTTTAGGAAGGGAGTGTCTGACCCCAGGTCTTAAACAACCCTTAGAAATAGGAAGCAAGGAGATTTGGGCTAGAGTGCCCGATAGGAAAGTGACACGGAAGCGAGGAAGAAGACCCCCTTATTTACTACCGGGGGTCCGAAGGCTTAACGTGCCCATTCAATGCTCTAGTAGATCAGATATGATCATATGTAGAGGATTTTAGGAAGGAGTGTCTGACCCCAGGTCTTAAACAACCCTTAGAAATAGGAAGCTAGGAGATTTGGGCTAGAGTGCCCGATAGGAAAGTCACACGGAAGCGAGGCAGAAGACCCCCTTATTTACTACCGGGGGTCCGAAGGCTTAACGTGCCCATTCAATGCTCTAGTAGATCAGATATGATCATATGTAGAGGATTTTAGGAAGGGAGTGTCTGACCCCAGGTCTTAAACAACCCTTAGAAATAGGAAGCTAGGAGATTTGGGCTAGAGTGCCCGATAGGAAAGTGACACGGAAGCGAGGTAGAAGACGCCCTTATTTACTACCGGGGGTCAGAAGGCTTAACGTGCCCATTCAATGCTCTAGTAGATCTGATCTGATCATATGTAGAGGATTTTAGGAAGGGAGTGTCTGACCCCAGGTCTTAAACAACCCTTAGAAATAGGAAGCTAGGAGATTTGGGCTAGAGTGCCCGATAGGAAAGTGACACGGAAGCGAGGTAGAAGACGCCCTTATTTACTACCGGGGGTCAGAAGGCTTAACGTGCCCATTCAATGCTCTAGTAGATCAGATCTGATCATATGTAGAGGATTTTAGGAAGGGAGTGTCTGACCCGAGGTCTTAAACAACCCTTACAAATAGGAAGCAAGGAGATTTGGGCTAGAGTGCCCGATAGAAAAGTGACACGGAAGCGAGGTAGAAGACGCCCTTATTTACTACCGGGGGTCAGAAGGCTTAACGTGCCCATTCAATGCTCTAGTAGATCAGATCTGATCATATGTAGAGGATTTTAGGAAGGGAGTGTCTGACCCCAGGTCTTAAACAACCCTTAGAAATAGGAAGCTAGGAGATTTGGGCTAGAGTGCCCGATAGGAAAGTGACACGGAAGCGAGGTAGAAGACGCCCTTATTTACTACCGGGGGTCAGAAGGCTTAACGTGCCCATTCAATGCTCTAGTAGATCAGATCAGATCATATGTAGAGGATTTTAGGAAGGGAGTGTCTGACCCCAGGTCTTAAACAACCCTTAGAAATAGGAAGCTAGGAGATTTGGGCTAGAGTGCCCGATAGGAAAGTGACACGGAAGCGAGGTAGAAGACGCCCTTATTTACTACCGGGGGTCAGAAGGCTTAACGTGCCCATTCAATGCTCTAGTAGATCAGATCTGATCATATGTAGAGGATTTTAGGAAGGGAGTGTCTTACCCCAGGTCTTAAACAACCCTTAGAAATAGGAAGCTAGGAGATTTGGGCTAGAGTGCCCGATAGGAAAGTGACACGGAAGCGAGGTAGAAGACGCCCTTATTTACTACCGGGGTCAGAAGGCTTAACGGGCACATTCAATGCTCTAGTAGATCAGATCAGATCATAGGTAGAGGATTTTAGGAAGGGAGTGCCTGACCCCAGGTCTTAAACAACCCTTAGAAATAGGAAGCTAGGAGATTTGGGCTAGAGTGCCCAATAGGAAAGTGACACCGAAGCGAGGTAGAAGACGCCCTTATTTACTACCGGGGGTCAGAAGGCTTAACGTGCCCATTCAATGCTCTAGTAGATCAGATATGATCATATGTAGAGGATTTTAGGAAGGGAGTGTCTGACCCCAGGTCTTAAACAACCCTTAGAAATAGGAAGCTAGGAGATTTGGGCTAGAGTGCCCGATAGGAAAGTGACACGGAAGCGAGGTAGAAGACGCCCTTATTTACTACCGGGGTCAGAAGGCTTAACGGGCCCATTCAATGCTCTAGTAGATCAGATCAGATCATATGTAGAGGATTTTAGGAAGGGAGTGTATGACCCCAGGTCTTATACAACCCTTAGAAATAGGAAGCTAGGAGATTTGGGCTAGAGTGCCCGATAGGAAAGTGACACGGAAGCGAGGTAGAAGACGCCCTTATTTACTACCGGGGTCAGAAGGCTTAACGGGCCCATTCAATGCTCTAGTAGATCAGATCAGATCACATGTAGAGGATTTTAGGAAGGGAGTGTATGACCCCAGGTCTTATACAACCCTTAGAAATAGGAAGCTAGGAGATTTGGGCTAGAGTGCCCGATAGGAAAGTCACACGGAAGCGAGGCAGAAGACGCCCTTATTTACTACCGGGGGTCAGAAGGTTTAACGTGCCCATTCAATGCTCTAGTAGATCAGATATGATCATATGTAGAGGATTTTAGGAAGGGAGTGTCTGAACCCAGGTCTTAAACAACCCTTAGAAATAGGAAGCTAGGAGATTTGGGCTAGAGTGCCCGATAGGAAAGTGACACGGAAGCGAGGTAGAAGACGCCCTTATTTACTACCGGTGGTCAGAAGGCTTAACGTGCCCATTCAATGCTCTAGTAGATCGGATATGATCATATGTAGAGGATTTTAGGAAGGGAGTGTCTGACCCCAGGTCTTAAACAACCCTTAGAAATAGGAAGCTAGGAGATTTGGGCTAGAGTGCCCGATAGGAAAGTGACACGGAAGCGAGGTAGAAGACGCCCTTATTTACTACCGGGGTCAGAAGGCTTAACGGGCATATTCAATGCTCTAGTATATCAGATCAGATCATATGTAGAGGATTTTAGGAAGGGAGTGTCTGACCCCAGGTCTAAAACAACCCTTAGAAATAGGAAGCTAGGAGATTTGGGCTAGAGTGCACGATAGAAAAGTGACACGGAAGCGAGGTAGAGGACGCCCTTATTTACTACCGGGGTCAGAAGGCTTAACGGGCCCATTCAATGCTCTAGTAGATCAGATCAGATCAGATCATATGTAGAGGATTTTAGGAAGGGAGTGCCTGACCCCAGGTCTTAAACAACCTTTAGAAATAGGAAGCTAGGAGATTTGGGATAGAGTGCCCGATAGGAAAGTGACACCGAAGCGAGGTAGAAGACGCCCTTATTTACTACCGGGGGTCAGAAGGCTTAACGTGCCCATTCAATGCTCTAGTAGATCAGATATGATCATATGTAGAGGATTTTAGGAAGGGAGTGTCTGACCCCAGGTCTTAAACAACCCTTAGAAATAGGAAGCTAGGAGATTTGGGCTAGAGTGCCCGATAGGAAAGTGACACGGAAGCGAGGTAGAAGACGCCCTTATTTACTACCGGGGTCAGAAGGCTTAACGTGCCCATTCAATGCTCTAGTAGATCAGATCAGATCATATGTAGAGGATTTTAGGAAGGGAGTGTCTGACCCCAAGACTTAAACAACCCTTAGAAATAGGAAGCTCGGAGATTTGGGCTAGAGTGCCCGATAGGAAAGTGACACGGAAGCGAGGTAGAAGACGCCCTTATTTACTACCGGGGGTCAGAAGGCTTAACGTGCCCATTCAATGCTCTAGTAGATCAGATATGATCATATGTAGAGGATTTTAGGAAGGGAGTGTCTGACCCCAGGTCTTAAACAACCCTTAGAAATAGGAAGCTAGGAGATTTGGGCTAGAGTGCCCGATAGGAAAGTCGCACGGAAGCAAGGCAGAAGACCCCCTTATTTACTACCGGGGGTCCGAAGGCTTAACGTGCCCATTCAATGCTCTAGTAGATCAGATATGATCATATGTAGAGGATTTTAGGAAGGGAGTGTCTGACCCCAGGTCTTAAACAACCCTTAGAAATAGGAAGCTAGGAGATTTGGGCTAGAGTGCCCGATAGGAAAGTCACACGGAAGCGAGGCAGAAGACCCCCTTATTTACTACCGGGGTCCGAAATCTTAACGTGCCCATTCAATGCTCTAGTAGATCAGATATGATCATATGTAGAGGATTTTAGGAAGGGAGTGTCTGACCCCAGGTCTTAAACAACCCTTAGAAATAGGAAGCTAGGAGATTTGGGCTAGAGTGCCCGATAGGAAAGTGACACGGAAGCGAGGTAGAAGACGCCCTTATTTACTACCGGGGGTCAGAAGGCTTAACGTGCCCATTCAATGCTCTAGTAGATCAGATCTGATCATATGTAGAGGATTTTATCATATGTAGAGGAGTCTGACCCCAGGTCTTAAACAACCCTTAGAAATAGGAAGCAAGGAGATTTGGGCTAGAGTGCCCGATAGAAAAGTGACACGGAAGCGAGGAAGAAGACGCCCTTATTTACTACCGGGGGTCAGAAGGCTTAACGTGCCCATTCAATGCTCTAGTAGATCAGATCAGATCATATGTAGAGGATTTTAGGAAGGGAGTGTCTGACCCCAGGTCTTAAACAACCCTTAGAAATAGGAAGTTAGGAGATTTGGGCTAGAGTGCCCGATAGGAAAGTGACACGGCAGCGAGGTAGAAGACGCCCTTGTTTACTACCGGGGGTCAGAAGGCTTAACGTGTCCATTCAATGCTCTAGTAGATCAGATCTGATCATATGTAGAGGATTTTAGGAAGGAGTGTCTGACCCCAGGTCTTAAACAACCCTTAGAAATAGGAAGCTAGGAGATTTGGGCTAGAGTGCCCGATAGGAAAGTGACACGGAAGCGAGGTAGAAGACGTCCTTATTTACTACCGGGGGTCAGAAGGCTTAACGTGCCCATTCAATGCTCTAGTAGATCAGATCTGATCATATGTAGAGGATTTTAGGAAGGGAGTGTCTGACCCCAGGTCTTAAACAACCCTTAGAAATAGGAAGCTAGGAGATTTGGGCTAGAGTGCCCGATAGGAAAGTGACACGGAAGCGAGGTAGAAGACGCCCTTATTTACTACCGGGGGTCAGAAGGCTTAACGTGCCCATTCAATGCTCTAGTAGATCAGATCTGATCATATGTAGAGGATTTTAGGAAGGGAGTGTCTGACCCGAGGTCTTAAACAACCCTTACAAATAGGAAGCAAGGAGATTTGGGCTAGAGTGCCCGATAGAAAAGTGACACGGAAGCGAGGTAGAAGACGCCCTTATTTACTACCGGGGGTCAGAAGGCTTAACGTGCCCATTCAATGCTCTAGTAGATCAGATCTGATCATATGTAGAGGATTTTAGGAAGGGAGTGTCTGACCCCAGGTCTTAAACAACCCTTAGAAATAGGAAGCTAGGAGATTTGGGCTAGAGTGCCCGATAGGAAAGTGACACGGAAGCGAGGTAGAAGACGCCCTTATTTACTACCGGGGGTCAGAAGGCTTAACGTGCCCATTCAATGCTCTAGTAGATCAGATCTGATCATATGTAGAGGATTTTAGGAAGGGAGTGTCTGACCCGAGGTCTTAAACAACCCTTACAAATAGGAAGCAAGGAGATTTGGGCTAGAGTGCCCGATAGAAAAGTGACACGGAAGCGAGGTAGAAGACGCCCTTATTTACTACCGGGGGTCAGAAGGCTTAACGTGCCCATTCAATGCTCTAGTAGATCAGATCTGATCATATGTAGAGGATTTTAGGAAGGGAGTGTCTGACCCCAGGTCTTAAACAACCCTTAGAAATAGGAAGCTAGGAGATTTGGGCTAGAGTGCCCGATAGGAAAGTGACACGGAAGCGAGGTAGAAGACGCCCTTATTTACTACCGGGGGTCAGAAGGCTTAACGTGCCCATTCAATGCTCTAGTAGATCAGATATGATCATATGTAGAGGATTTTAGGAAGGGAGTGTCTGACCCCAGGTCTTAAACAACCCTTAGAAATAGGAAGCTAGGAGATTTGGGCTAGAGTGCCCGATAGGAAAGTGACACGGAAGCGAGGTAGAAGACGCCCTTATTTACTACCGGGGTCAGAAGGCTTAACGGGCACATTCAATGCTCTAGTAGATCAGATCAGATCATAGGTAGAGGATTTTAGGAAGGGAGTGCCTGACCCCAGGTCTTAAACAACCCTTAGAAATAGGAAGCTGGGAGATTTGGGCTAGAGTGCCTGATAGGAAAGTGACACCGAAGCGAGGTAGAAGACGCCCTTATTTACTACCGGGGGTCAGAAGGCTTAACGTGCCCATTCAATGCTCTAGTAGATCAGATATGATCATATGTAGAGGATTTTAGGAAGGGAGTGTCTGACCCCAGGTCTTAAACAACCCTTAGAAATAGGAAGCTAGGAGATTTGGGCTAGAGTGCCCGATAGGAAAGTGACACGGAAGCGAGGTAGAAGACGCCCTTATTTACTACCGGGGTCAGAAGGCTTAACGGGCACATTCAATGCTCTAGTAGATCAGATCAGATCATAGGTAGAGGATTTTAGGAAGGGAGTGCCTGACCCCAGGTCTTAAACAACCCTTAGAAATAGGAAGCTGGGAGATTTGGGCTAGAGTGCCTGATAGGAAAGTGACACCGAAGCGAGGTAGAAGACGCCCTTATTTACTACCGGGGGTCAGAAGGCTTAACGTGCCCATTCAATGCTCTAGTAGATCAGATATGATCATATGTAGAGGATTTTAGGAAGGGAGTGTCTGACCCCAGGTCTTAAACAACCCTTAGAAATAGGAAGCTAGGAGATTTGGGCTAGAGTGCCCGATAGGAAAGTGACACGGAAGCGAGGTAGAAGACGCCCTTATTTACTACCGGGGTCAGAAGGCTTAACGGGCCCATTCAATGCTCTAGTAGATCAGATCAGATCATATGTAGAGGATTTTAGGAAGGGAGTGTATGACCCCAGGTCTTATACAACCCTTAGAAATAGGAAGCTAGGAGATTTGGGCTAGAGTGCCCGATAGGAAAGTGACACGGAAGCGAGGTAGAAGACGCCCTTATTTACTACCGGGGTCAGAAGACTTAACGGGCCCATTCAATGCTCTAGTAGATCAGATCAGATCACATGTAGAGGATTTTAGGAAGGGAGTGTATGACCCCAGGTCTTATACAACCCTTAGAAATAGGAAGCTAGGAGATTTGGGCTAGAGTGCCCGATAGGAAAGTCACACGGAAGCGAGGCAGAAGACGCCCTTATTTACTACCGGGGGTCAGAAGGTTTAACGTGCGAATTCAATGCTCTAGTAGATCAGATATGATCATATGTAGAGGATTTTAGGAAGGGAGTGTCTGAACCCAGGTCTTAAACAACCCTTAGAAATAGGAAGCTAGGAGATTTGGGCTAGAGTGCCCGATAGGAAAGTGACACGGAAGCGAGGTAGAAGACGCCCTTATTTACTACCGGGGGTCAGAAGGCTTAACGTGCCCATTCAATGCTCTAGTAGATCAGATATGATCATATGTAGAGGATTTTAGGAAGGGAGTGTCTGACCCCAGGTCTTAAACAACCCTTAGAAATAGGAAGCTAGGAGATTTGGGCTAGAGTGCCCGATAGGAAAGTGACACGGAAGCGAGGTAGAAGACGCCCTTATTTACTACCGGGGTCAGAAGGCTTAACGGGCATATTCAATGCTCTAGTATATCAGATCAGATCATATGTAGAGGATTTTAGGAAGGGAGTGTCTGACCCCAGGTCTAAAACAACCCTTAGAAATAGGAAGCTAGGAGATTTGGGCTAGAGTGCCCGATAGGAAAGTGACACGGAAGCGAGGTAGAGGACGCCCTTATTTACTACCGGGGTCAGAAGGCTTAACGGGCCCATTCAATGCTCTAGTAGATCAGATCAGATCATATGTAGAGGATTTTAGGAAGGAAGTGCCTGACCCCAGGTCTTAAACAACCTTTAGAAATAGGAAGCTAGGAGATTTGGGATAGAGTGCCCGATAGGAAAGTGACACCGAAGCGAGGTAGAAGACGCCCTTATTTACTACCGGGGGTCAGAAGGCTTAACGTGCCCATTCAATGCTCTAGTAGATCAGATCTGATCATATGTAGAGGATTTTAGGAAGGAGTGTCTGACCCCAGGTCTTAAACAACCCTTAGAAATAGGAAGCTAGGAGATTTGGGCTAGAGTGCCCGATAGGAAAGTGACACGGAAGCGAGGTAGAAGACGCCCTTATTTACTACCGGGGGTCAGAAGGCTTAACGTGCCCATTCAATGCTCTAGTAGATCAGATCTGATCATATGTAGAGGATTTTAGGAAGGAGTGTCTTACCCCAGGTCTTAAACAACCCTTAGTAATAGGAAGCTAGGAGATTTGGGCTAGAGTGCCCGATAGGAAAGTGACACGGAAGCGAGGTAGAAGACGCCCTTATTTACTACCGGGGTCAGAAGGCTTAACGGGCACATTCAATGCTCTAGTAGATCAGATCAGATCATAGGTAGAGGATTTTAGGAAGGGAGTGCCTGACCCCAGGTCTTAAACAACCCTTAGAAATAGGAAGCTAGGAGATTTGGGCTAGAGTGCCCGATAGGAAAGTGACACCGAAGCGAGGTAGAAGACGCCCTTATTTACTACCGGGGGTCAGAAGGCTTAACGTGCCCATTCAATGCTCTAGTAGATCAGATATGATCATATGTAGAGGATTTTAGGAAGGGAGTGTCTGACCCCAGGTCTTAAACAACCCTTAGAAATAGGAAACTAGGAGATTTGGGCTAGAGTGCCAGATAGGAAAGTGACACGGAAGCGAGGTAGAAGACGCCCTTATTTACTACCGGGGTCAGAAGGCTTAACGGGCCCATTCAATGCTCTAGTAGATCAGATCAGATCATATGTAGAGGATTTTAGGAAGGGAGTGTATGACCCCAGGTCTTATACAACCCTTAGAAATAGGAAGCTAGGAGATTTGGGCTAGAGTGCATGATAGGAAAGTGACACGGAAGCGAGGTAGAAGACGCCCTTATTTACTACCGGGGTCAGAAGGCTTAACGGGCCCATTCAATGCTCTAGTAGATCAGATCAGATCACATGTAGAGGATTTTAGGAAGGGAGTGTATGACCCCAGGTCTTATACAACCCTTAGAAATAGGAAGCTAGGAGATTTGGGCTAGAGTGCCCGATAGGAAAGTCACACGGAAGCGAGGCAGAAGACGCCCTTATTTACTACCGGGGGTCAGAAGGTTTAACGTGCCCATTCAATGCTCTAGTAGATCAGATATGATCATATGTAGAGGATTTTAGGAAGGGAGTGTCTGAACCCAGGTCTTAAACAACCCTTAGAAATAGGAAGCTAGGAGATTTGGGCTAGAGTGCCCGATAGGAAAGTGACACGGAAGCGAGGTAGAAGACGCCCTTATTTACTACCGGTGGTCAGAAGGCTTAACGTGCCCATTCAATGCTCTAGTAGATCAGATATGATCATATGTAGAGGATTTTAGGAAGGGAGTGTCTGACCCCAGGTCTTAAACAACCCTTAGAAATAGGAAGCTAGGAGATTTGGGCTAGAGTGCCCGATAGGAAAGTGACACGGAAGCGAGGTAGAAGACGCCCTTATTTACTACCGGGGTCAGAAGGCTTAACGGGCATATTCAATGCTCTAGTATATCAGATCAGATCATATGTAGAGGATTTTAGGAAGGGAGTGTCTGACCCCAGGTCTAAAACAACCCTTAGAAATAGGAAGCTAGGAGATTTGGGCTAGAGTGCCCGATAGGAAAGTGACACGGAAGCGAGGTAGAAGACGCCCTTATTTACTACCGGGGGTCAGAAGACTTAACGTGCCCATTCAATGCTCTAGTAGATCAGATCTGATCATATGTAGAGGATTTTAGGAAGAGAGTGTCTGACCTCAGGTGTTAAACAACCCTTAGAAACAGGAAACTAGGAGATTTGGGATAGAGTGCCCGATAGGAAAGTGACACGGAAGCGAGGTAGAAGACGCCCTTATTTACTACCGGGGGTCAGAAGGCTTAACGTGCCCATTCAATGCTCTAGTAGATCAGATCTGATCATATGTAGAGGATTTTAGGAAGGGAGTGTCTGACCCCAGGTCTTAAACAACCCTTACAAATAGGAAGCTAGGAGATTTGGGATAGAGTGCCCGATAGGAAAGTGACACGGAAGCGAGGTAGAAGACGCCCTTATTTACTACCCGGGGTCAGACGGCTTAACGTGCCCATTCAATGCTCTAGTAGATCAGATCTTATATGTAGAGGCTTCTAGGAAGGGAGCGTGTGACCCCAGGTCTTAAACAACCCTTAGAAATAGGAAGCTAGGAGATTTGGGCTGGAGTGCCAGATATTAAAGTGACACGGAAGCGAGGTAGATGACGCCCTTATTTACTACCGGGGGTCAGAAGGCTTAACGTGCCCATTCAATGCTCTAGTAGATCAGATTGGATCACATGTAGAGGATTTTAGGAAGGGAGTGTCTGACCCCAGATCTTAAACAACCCTTAGAAATAGGAAGCTAGGAGATTTGGGCTAGGGTGCCAGATAGGAAAGTGACACCGAAGTGAGGTAGAAGACGCCCTTATTTACTACCGTCGGTCAGAAGGCTTAACGTGCCCATTCAATGCTCTAGTAGATCAGATCTGATCATATGTAGAGGATTTTAGGAAGGAAGTGTCTGACCCCAGGTGTTAAACAACCCTTAGAAATAGGATGCTAATAGATTTGGGCTAGAGTGCCCGATAGGAAAGAGACACGGAAGCGAGGTAGAAGACGCCCTTATTTACTACCGGGGGTCAGAAGGCTTAACGTGCCCATTCAATGCTCTAGTAGATCAGATCAGATCATATGTAGAGGATTTTAGGAAGGGAGTGTCTGACCCCAGGTCTTAAACAACCCTTAGAAATAGGAAGCTCGGAGATTTGGGCTAGAGTGCCCGATAGGAAAGTGACACGGAAGCGAGGTAGAAGACGCCCTTATTTACTACCGGGGGTCAGAAGGCTTAACGTGCCCATTCAATGCTCTAGTAGATCAGATCAGATCATATGTAGAGGATTTTAGGAAGGGAGTGTCTGACTCCAGGTCTTAAACAACCCTTAGAAATAGGAAGCTAGGACATTTGGAAGTCATACGGAAGCGAGGTAGAAGACGCCCTTATTTACTACCGGGGGTCAGAAGGCTTAACGTGCCAATTCAATGCTCTAGTAGATCAGATCAGATCATATGTAGAGGATTTTAGGAAGGGAGTGTCTGACCCGAGGTCTTAAACAACCCTTACAAATAGGAAGCTAGGAGATTTGGCTAGAGTGCCCGATAGGAAAGTGACACGGAAGCGAGGTAGAAGACGCCCTTATTTACTACCGGGGTCAGAAGGCTTAACGTGCCCATTCAATGCTCTAGTAGATCAGATCAGATCATATGTAGAGGATTTTAGGAAGAGAGTGTCTGACCTCAGGTGTTAAACAACCCTTAGAAACAGGAAACTAGGAGATTTGGGCTAGAGTGTTCGATAGGAAAGTGACACGGAAGCGAGGTAGAAGACGCCCTTATTTACTACCGGGGGTCAGAAGGCTTAACGTGCGCATTCAATGCTCTAGTAGATCAGATCTGATCATATGTAGAGGATTTTAGGAAGGGAGTGTCTGACCCCAGGTCTTAAACAACCCTTACAAATAGGAAGCTAGGAGATTTGGGATAGAGTGCCCGATAGGAAAGTGACACGGAAGCGAGGTAGAAGACGCCCTTATTTACTACCGGGGGTCAGAAGGCTTAACGTGCCCATTCAATGCTCTAGTAGATCAGATCTTATCATATGTAGAGGCTTCTAGGAAGGGAGCGTGTGACCCCAGGTCTTAAACAACCCTTAGAAATAGGAAGCTAGGAGATTTGGGCTGGAGTGCCAGATATTAAAGTGACACGGAAGCGAGGTAGATGACGCCCTTATTTACTACCGGGGTTCAGAAGGCTTAACGTGCCCATTCAATGCTCTAGTAGATCAGATCAGATCATATGTAGAGGATTTTAGGAAGGGAGTGTCTGACCCCAGATCTTAAACAACCCTTAGAAATAGGAAGCTAGGAGATTTGGGCTAGGGTGCCAGATAGGAAAGTGACACGGAAGTGAGGTAGAAGACGCCCTTATTTACTACCGGGGGTCAGAAGGCTTAACGTGCCCATTCAATGCTCTAGTAGATCAGATCAGATCATATGTAGAGGATTTTAGGAAGGGAGTGTCTGACTCCAGGTCTTAAACAACCCTTAGAAATAGGAAGCTAGGAGTTTTTGGGCTAGAGTCATACGGAAGCGAGGTAGAAGACGCCCTTATTTACTACCGGGGGTCAGAAGGCTTAACGTGCCCATTCAATGCTCTAGTAGATCAGATCAGATCATATGTAGAGGATTTTAGGAAGGGAGTGTCTGACCCCAGATCTTAAACAACCCTTAGAAATAGGAAGCTAGGAGATTTGGGCTAGGGTGCCAGATAGGAAAGTGCCACGGAAGTGAGGTAGAAGACGCCCTTATTTACTACCGGGGGTCAGAAGGCTTAACGTGCCCATTCAATGCTCTAGTAGATCAGATCAGATCATATGTAGAGGATTTTAGGAAGGGAGTGTCTGACCCCAGGTCTTAAACAACCCTTAGAAATAGGAAGCTAGGAGATTTGGGCTAGAGTGCCCGATAGGAAAGTGACACCGAAGCGAGGTAGAAGACGCCCTTATTTACTACCGGGGGTCAGAAGGCTTAACGTGCCCATTCAATGCTCTAGTAGATCAGATATGATCATATGTAGAGGATTTTAGGAAGGGAGTGTCTGACCCCAGGTCTTAAACAACCCTTAGAAATAGGAAACTAGGAGATTTGGGCTAGAGTGCCCGATAGGAAAGTGACACGGAAGCGAGGTAGAAGACGCCCTTATTTACTACCGGGGGTCAGAAGGCTTAACGGGCCCATTCAATGCTCTAGTAGATCAGATCAGATCATATGTAGAGGATTTTAGGAAGGGAGTGTATGACCCCAGGTCTTATACAACCCTTAGAAATAGGAAGCTAGGAGATTTGGGCTAGAGTGCATGATAGGAAAGTGACACGGAAGCGAGGTAGAAGACGCCCTTATTTACTACCGGGGGTCAGAAGGCTTAACGGGCCCATTCAATGCTCTAGTAGATCAGATCAGATCACATGTAGAGGATTTTAGGAAGGGAGTGTATGACCCCAGGTCTTATACAACCCTTAGAAATAGGAAGCTAGGAGATTTGGGCTAGAGTGCCCGATAGGAAAGTCACACGGAAGCGAGGCAGAAGACGCCCTTATTTACTACCGGGGGTCAGAAGGTTTAACGTGCCCATTCAATGCTCTAGTAGATCAGATATGATCATATGTAGAGGATTTTAGGAAGGGAGTGTCTGAACCCAGGTCTTAAACAACCCTTAGAAATAGGAAGCTAGGAGATTTGGGCTAGAGTGCCCGATAGGAAAGTGACACGGAAGCGAGGTAGAAGACGCCCTTATTTACTACCGGTGGTCAGAAGGCTTAACGTGCCCATTCAATGCTCTAGTAGATCAGATATGATCATATGTAGAGGATTTTAGGAAGGAGTGTCTGACCCCAGGTCTTAAACAACCCTTAGAAATAGGAAGCTAGGAGATTTGGGCTAGAGTGCCCGATAGGAAAGTGACACGGAAGCGAGGTAGAAGACGCCCTTATTTACTACCGGGGTCAGAAGGCTTAACGGGCATATTCAATGCTCTAGTATATCAGATCAGATCATATGTAGAGGATTTTAGGAAGGGAGTGTCTGACCCCAGGTCTAAAACAACCCTTAGAAATAGGAAGCTAGGAGATTTGGGCTAGAGTGCCCGATAGGAAAGTGACACGGAAGCGAGGTAGAGGACGCCCTTATTTACTACCTGGGTCAGAAGGCTTAACGGGCCCATTCAATGCTCTAGTAGATCAGATCAGATCATATGTAGAGGATTTTAGGAAGGGAGTGCCTGACCCCAGGTCTTAAACAACCTTTAGAAATAGGAAGCTAGGAGATTTGGGATAGAGTGCCCGATAGGAAAGTGACACCGAAGCGAGGTAGAAGACGCCCTTATTTACTACCGGGGGTCAGAAGGCTTAACGTGCCCATTCAATGCTCTAGTAGATCAGATATGATCATATGTAGAGGATTTTAGGAAGGGAGTGTCTGACCCCAGGTCTTAAACAACCCTTAGAAATAGGAAGCTAGGAGATTTGGGCTAGAGTGCCCGATAGGAAAGTGACACGGAAGCGAGGTAGGAGACGCCCTTATTTACTACCGGGGTCAGAAGGCTTAACGGGCCCATTCAATGCTCTAGTAGATCAGATCAGATCATATGTAGAGGATTTTAGGAAGGAGTGTCTGACCCCAAGACTTAAACAACCCTTAGAAATAGGAAGCTCGGAGATTTGGGCTAGAGTGCCCGATAGGAAAGTGACACGGAAGCGAGGTAGAAGACGCCCTTATTTACTACCGGGGGTCAGAAGGCTTAACGTGCCCATTCAATGCTCTAGTAGATCAGATCTGATCATATGTAGAGGATTTTAGGAAGAGAGTGTCTGACCTCAGGTGTTAAACAACCCTTAGAAACAGGAAACTAGGAGATTTGGGATAGAGTGCCCGATAGGAAAGTGACACGGAAGCGAGGTAGAAGACGCCCTTATTTACTACCGGGGGTCAGAAGGCTTAACGTGCCCATTCAATGCTCTAGTAGATCAGATCTGATCATATGTAGAGGATTTTAGGAAGGGAGTGTCTGACCCCAGGTCTTAAACAACCCTTACAAATAGGAAGCTAGGAGATTTGGGATAGAGTGCCCGATAGGAAAGTGACACGGAAGCGAGGTAGAAGACGCCCTTATTTACTACCCGGGGGTCAGAAGGCTTAACGTGCCCATTCAATGCTCTAGTAGATCAGATCTTATCATATGTAGAGGCTTCTAGGAAGGGAGCGTGTGACCCCAGGTCTTAAACAACCCTTAGAAATAGGAAGCTAGGAGATTTGGGCTAGGGTGCCAGATAGGAAAGTGACACCGAAGTGAGGTAGAAGACGCCCTTATTTACTACCGTCGGTCAGAAGGCTTAACGTGCCCATTCAATGCTCTAGTAGATCAGATCTGATCATATGTAGAGGATTTTAGGAAGGGAAGTGTCTGACCCCAGGTGTTAAACAACCCTTAGAAATAGGATGCTAATAGATTTGGGCTAGAGTGCCCGATAGGAAAGTGACACGGAAGCGAGGTAGAAGACGCCCTTATTTACTACCGGGGGTCAGAAGGCTTAACGTGCCCATTCAATGCTCTAGTAGATCAGATCAGATCATATGTAGAGGATTTTAGGAAGGGAGTGTCTGACCCCAGGTCTTAAACAACCCTTAGAAATAGGAAGCTAGGAGATTTGGGCTAGAGTGCCCGATAGGAAAGTGACACGGAAGCGAGGTAGAAGACGCCCTTATTTACTACCGGGGGTCAGAAGGCTTAACGTGCCCATTCAATGCTCTAGTAGATCAGATCAGATCATATGTAGAGGATTTTAGGAAATGAGTGTCTGACTCCAGGTCTTAAACAACCCTTAGAAATAGGAAGCTAGGACATTTGGAAGTCATACGGAAGCGAGGTAGAAGACGCCCTTATTTACTACCGGGGGTCAGAAGGCTTAACGTGCCCATTCAATGCTCTAGTAGATCAGATCAGATCATATGTAGAGGATTTTAGGAAGGGAGTGTCTGACCCGAGGTCTTAAACAACCCTTACAAATAGGAAGCTAGGAGATTTGGCTAGAGTGCCCGATAGGAAAGTGACACGGAAGCGAGGTAGAAGACGCCCTTATTTACTACCGGGGGTCAGAAGGCTTAACGTGCCCATTCAATGCTCTAGTAGATCAGATCAGATCATATGTAGAGGATTTTAGGAAGAGAGTGTCTGACCTCAGGTGTTAAACAACCCTTAGAAACAGGAAGCTAGGAGATTTGGGCTAGAGTGTTCGATAGGAAAGTGACACGGAAGCGAGGTAGAAGACGCCCTTATTTACTACCGGGGGTCAGAAGGCTTAACGTGCCCATTCAATGCTCTAGTAGATCAGATCTGATCATATGTAGAGGATTTTAGGAAGGGAGTGTCTGACCCCAGGTCTTAAACAACCCTTACAAATAGGAAGCTAGGAGATTTGGGATAGAGTGCCCGATAGGAAAGTGACACGGAAGCGAGGTAGAAGACGCCCTTATTTACTACCGGGGGTCAGAAGGCTTAACGTGCCCATTCAATGCTCTAGTAGATCAGATCTTATCATATGTAGAGGCTTCTAGGAAGGGAGCGTGTGACCCCAGGTCTTAAACAACCCTTAGAAATAGGAAGCTAGGAGATTTGGGCTGGAGTGCCAGATATTAAAGTGACACGGAAGCGAGGTAGATGACGCCCTTATTTACTACCGGGGTTCAGAAGGCTTAACGTGCCCATTCAATGCTCTAGTAGATCAGATCAGATCATATGTAGATTATTTTAGGAAGGGAGTGTCTGACCCCAGATCTTAAACAACCCTTAGAAATAGGAAGCTAGGAGATTTGGGCTAGGGTGCCAGATAGGAAAGTGACACGGAAGTGAGGTAGAAGACGCCCTTATTTACTACCGGGGGTCAGAAGGCTTAACGTGCCCATTCAATGCTCTAGTAGATCAGATCAGATCATATGTAGAGGATTTTAGGAAGGGAGTGTCTGACTCCAGGTCTTAAACAACCCTTAGAAATAGGAAGCTAGGACATTTGGGCTAGAGTGCCCGATAGGAAAGTCATACGGAAGCGAGGTAGAAGACGCCCTTATTTACTACCGGGGGTCAGAAGGCTTAACGTGCCCATTCAATGCTCTAGTAGATCAGATCAGATCATATGTAGAGGATTTTAGGAAGGGAGTGTCTGACCCCAGGTCTTAAACAACCCTTAGAAATAGGAAGCTAGGAGATTTGGGCTAGGGTGCCAGATAGGAAAGTGCCACGGAAGTGAGGTAGAAGACGCCCTTATTTACTACCGGGGGTCAGAAGGCTTAACGTGCCCATTCAATGCTCTAGTAGATCAGATCAGATCATATGTAGAGGATTTTAGGAAGGGAGTGTCTGACCCCAGGTCTTAAACAACCCTTAGAAATAGGAAGCTAGGACATTTGGAAGTCATACGGAAGCGAGGTAGAAGACGCCCTTATTTACTACCGGGGGTCAGAAGGCTTAACGTGCGCATTCAATGCTCTAGTAGATCAGATCTGATCATATGTAGAGGATTTTAGGAAGGGAGTGTCTGACCCCAGGTCTTAAACAACCCTTAGAAATAGGAAGCTAGGAGATTTGGGCTAGAGTGCCCGATAGGAAAGTGACACGGAAGCGAGGCAGAAGACGCCCTTATTTACTACCGGGGGTCAGAAGGCTTAACGTGCGCATTCAATGCTCTAGTAGATCAGATCTGATCATATGTAGAGGATTTTAGGAAGGGAGTGTCTGACCCCAGGTCTTAAACAACCCTTACAAATAGGAAGCTAGGAGATTTGGGATAGAGTGCCCGATAGGAAAGTGACACGGAAGCGAGGTAGAAGACGCCCTTATTTACTACCGGGGGTCAGAAGGCTTAACGTGCCCATTCAATGCTCTAGTAGATCAGATCTTATCATATGTAGAGGCTTCTAGGAAGGGAGTGTGTGACCCCAGGTCTTAAACAACCCTTAGAAATAGGAAGCTAGGAGATTTGGGCTGGAGTGCCAGATATTAAAGTGACACGGAAGCGAGGTAGATGACGCCCTTATTTACTACCGGGGGTCAGAAGGCTTAACGTGCCCATTCAATGCTCTAGTAGATCAGATCAGATCATATGTAGAGGATTTTAGGAAGGGAGTGTCTGACCCCAGGATCTTAAACAACCCTTAGAAATAGGAAGCTAGGAGATTTGGGCTAGGGTGCCAGATAGGAAAGTGACACGGAAGCGAGGTAGAAGACGCCCTTATTTACTACCGGGGGTCAGAAGGCTTAACGTGCCCATTCAATGCTCTAGTAGATCAGATCAGATCATATGTAGAGGATTTTAGGAAGGGAGTGTCTGACTCCAGGTCTTAAACAACCCTTAGAAATAGGAAGCTAGGAGATTTGGGCTAGAGTGCCCGATAGGAAAGTGACACGGAAGCGAGGTAAAAGACGCCCTTATTTACTACCGGGGGTCAGAAGGCTTAACGTGCCCATTCAATGCTCTAGTAGATCAGATCAGATCATATGTAGAGGATTTTAGGAAGGGAGTGTCTGACCCCAGATCTTAAACAACCCTTAGAAATAGGAAGCTAGGAGATTTGGGCTAGAGTGCCAGATAGGAAAGTGACACGGAAGTGAGGTAGAAGACGCCCTTATTTACTACCGGGGGTCAGAAGGCTTAACGTGCCCATTCAATGCTCTAGTAGATCAGATCAGATCATATGTAGAGGATTTTAGGAAGGGAGTGTCTGACCCCAGGTCTTAAACAACCCTTAGAAATAGGAAGCTAGGAGATTTGGGCTAGAGTGCCCGATAGGAAAGTGACACGGAAGCGAGGTAGAAGACGCCCTTATTTACTACCGGGGGTCAGAAGGCTTAACGTGCCCATTCAATGCTCTAGTAGATCAGATCAGATCATATGTAGAGGATTTTAGGAAGGGAGTGTCTGACCCCAGGTCTTAAAGCAACCCTTAGAAATAGGAAGCTAGGAGATTTGGGCTAGCGTGCCCGATAGGAAAGTGACACGGAAGCGAGGTAGAAGACGCCCTTATTTACTACCGGGGGTCAGAAGGCTTAACGTGCCCATTCAATGCTCTAGTAGATCAGATCAGATCATATGTAGAGGATTTTAGGAAGGAAGTGTCTGACCCCAGGTCTTAAACAACCCTTAGAAATAGGAAGCTGGGAGATTTGGGCTAGAGTGCCCGATAGGAAAGTGACACGGAAGCGAGGTAGAAGACGCCCTTATTTACTACCGGGGGTCAGAAGGCTTAACGTGCCCATTCAATGCTCTAGTAGATCAGATCAGATCATATGTAGAGGATTTTAGGAAGGGAGTGTCTGACCCCAGGTCTTAAACAACCCTTAGAAATAGGAAGCTAGGAGATTTGGGCTAGAGTGCCCGATAGGAAAGTGACATGGAAGCGAGGTAGAAGACGCCCTTATTTACTACCGGGGGTCAGAAGGCTTAACGTGCCCATTCAATGCTCTAGTAGATCAGATCAGATCATATGTAGAGGATTTTAGGAAGGGAGTGTCTGACCCCAGGTTTTAAACAACCCTTAGAAACAGGAAGCTAGGACATTTGGGCTAGAATGCCTGATAGGAAAGTGAGACGGAAGCAAGGAGGAAAGGGGGATCAGATCAGAAGTAGAGGATTCTAGGAAGGGAGTGTCAGATCCCAGGTCTTAAACATCCCTTAGAAACAGGAAGCTAGGACATTTGGGCGATAGGAAAGTGACGCGGAAGCGAGGGAGAAAAGGGGAGGAAGGCCCCTTTATTTATTAACGCAGGCGGGGGGGGGAAGTACCCGGGGTCCGACGGTTTAACGTGCCCATCCAACGCACAGCGAATATTTAGTGGTTCGAACTGTCGAACCTGAGGTTATCTCCGTGGCAGTCACGAACGCTGACCACTAGGCCACCCGCTGCCCGTGTTGCGATCAACAGTACTGTCTATTACTGATGAGCCCCAGCCTTAAATAGTTGCCCAGATCACGTGGTGCCGTGGACGTGACGGCGTATTTTGCATCTACTCTGCTTTAGTGACGTTCACGTACAACTGCGTAAAGGTTTGGAATTCGGTGGCCGGTGTGCGTATAAAATATTGCTGATTATCAAAATTACAATATATATTTGTTAAAGATCAGCGGTCTGACGTATGTTGTGATAAATCACTGATCTTTCTTCAGTGACCACCACCATGTGAATTTAGAATGAAAAATGCGTGAAAAGCACTCAGTTGAATCAAGTGGTTTCTACTTATTTATCGGTTTACTGGTTTTTCCATGGCACTTGGAATGCAAACAGCTACTGGCATAAATAACCTCCTTGTTTTTTCGTGGTGTGCAAATACTGAACAAAGCTGGTAAGAAACATAATTCGTTTAAGGGGTAACTTCGGAATGCCTTGCGTTTGAAAAGTATATACGCAAATACAGAATCTTGCATTTCGAGTTGCTGTCAGCTTGAAAGCATTATTTGTTGGATTATACATTTCTTCGAATACGTATACCTTATTAGATCATAAAACACGGATTAATTTACAAAGGAAAAACGTGTTCCAACTCCAATTCCTATAGGTTTTAGCAACAGTTTATCCAAGAGGTAACAACAAAAGCCAAAGCCACAATAGTCTTCCCACCCCTTACGTTTTAGCACGAATTTACCTATAGGTTTGTGACTAAATCTTAAGCCGCATTCGTCTTAAATCCCCTTCGGTTGCAGCAGCAATTTACCTATGTTCTTGCGACTAAAGCCAAACGGCAGTCCCTTTCTCTCCCTTTAGGTTTTGAATTTACCAATGGGGTTGAGACCAAAGCCTAGCGGCGGTCCATTTACCTAGCGGCAGTCCCCTTTCATCCTTTAAGGTTCACGAATTTACATATGCGGTTGTGACCAAAGCTTAAGCTGCATTCATCTTGACACACCTTAGGTTTTACCAGCAATTTACCTATGCTGTTGCGACTAATGCTCAAGGCGCAGTAGTCTTCCCCCGCTTAGGTTTTAGCAGGAATTTATCTATGGTGTTTCAACCAAAGCTTATGCCGTATTCGTCTTAACACCCCTTAGGCTTTAGCGGAAATTTGTCTATGTTGTTCCGACTAATGCTCACGCCGCTGTAGTCTTTCCTCCCCTTTGGTTTTAACAGGAATTTACCTATGGGGTTGCGACCAAAGATTAAGCCGTATTCGTCTTAACACCCCTTAGGCTTTAGCAGAGATTTACCTATGTTGTTGCGACTAATGCTCACGCCGCCGTAGTCTTTCCTCCCCTTTGGTTTTAACAGGAATTTACCTATGGGGTTGCTACCAAAGCTTAAGCCGTATTCGTCTTAACACCCTATAGGCTTTAGCAGAGATTTACCTATGGGATTGCGACCAAAGCTTAAGCCGTATTCGTCTTAACACCCCTTAGGCTTTAGCAGAGACTTACCTATGTTGTTGCGACTAGTGCTCACGCCGTAGTAATCTTTCCTCCCCTTTGGTTTTAACAGGAATTCACCTATGGGGTTGCGACCAAAGCTTAAGCCGTATTCGTCTTAACACCCCTTAGGCTTTAGCAGAGACTTACCTATGTTGTTGCGACTAGTGCTCACGCCGCCGTAGTCTTTCCTCCCCTTTGGTTTTAACAGGAATTTGCCTATGGGGTTGCTACCAAAGCTTAAGCCGTATTCGTCTTAACACCTCTTAGGCTTTAGCAGAGATTTACCTATTGGGCTGCTACCAAAGCTTAAGCCGTATTCGTCTTAACACCCCTTAGGCTTTAGCAGAGACTTACCTATGTTGTTGCGACTAGTGCTCACGCCGTAGTAATCTTTCCTCCCCTTTGGTTTTAACAGGAATTCACCTAATGGGTTTGCGACCAAAGCTTAAGCCGTATTCGTCTTAACACCCCTTAGGCTTTAGCAGAGACTTACCTATGTTGTTGCGACTAGTGCTCACGCCATAGTAATCTTTCCTCCCCTTTGGTTTTAACAGGAATTCACCTAAGGGGTTGCGACCAAAGCTTAAGCCGTATTCGTCTTAACACCCCTTAGGCTTTAGCAGAGACTTACCTATGTTGTTGCGACTAGTGCTCACGCCATAGTAATCTTTCCTCCGCTTTGGTTTTAACAGGAATTCACCTAAGGGGTTTGCGACCAAAGCTTAAGCCGTATTCGTCTTAACACCCCTTAGGCTTTAGCAGAGACTTACCTATGTTGTTGGGACTAGTGCTCACGCCATAGTAATCTTTCCTCCCCTTTGGTTTTAACAGGAATTCACCTAAGGGGTTGCGACCAAAGCTTAAGCCGTATTCGTCTTAACACCCCTTAGGCTTTAGCAGCAATTTACCTATGTTGTTGGGACTAATGCTCACGCCATAGTAATCTTTCCTCCCCTTTGGTTTTAACAGGAATTCACCTAAGGGGTTGCGACCAAAGCTTAAGCCGTATTCGTCTTAACACCCCTTAGGCTTTAGAAGCAATTCACCTATGTTGTTGGGACTAGTGCTCACGCCATAGTAATCTTTCCTCCCCTTTGGTTTTAACAGGAACTTCACCTAAGGGGTTGCGACCAAAGCTTAAGCCGTATTCGTCTTAACACCCCTTAGGCTTTAGAAGCAATTCACCTATGTTGTTGGGACTAGTGCTCAAGCCGCAGTAATCTTTCCTCCGCTTAGGTTTTAACAGGAATTCACCTATGGGGTTGCGACCAAAGCTTAAGCCGTATTCGTCTTAACACCCCTTAGGCTTTAGAAGCAATTCACCTATGTTGTTGGTACTAATCCTCAAGCCGCAGTAGTCTTCCCTCCGCTTAGGTTTTAGCAGGAATTTACCTATGGGGTTGCGACCAAAGCTTAAGCCGCATTCGTCTTAACACCCCTTAGGCTTTAGAAGCAATTCACCTATGTTGTTGGGACTAATCCTCAAGCCGTAGTAGTCTTCCCTCCGCTTAGGTTTTAGCAGGAATTTACCTATGGGGTTGCGACCAAAGCTTAAGCCGCATTCGTCTTAACACCCCTTAGGCTTTAGAAGCAATTCACCTATGTTGTTGGGACTAATCCTCAAGCCGTAGTAGTCTTCCCTCCGCTTAGGTTTTAGCAGGAATTTACCTATGGGGTTGCGACCAAAGCTTAAGCCGCATTCGTCTTAACACCCCTTAGGCTTTAGAAGCAATTCACCTATGTTGTTGGGACTAATCCTCAAGCCGCAGTAGTCTTCCCTCCGCTTAGGTTTTAGCAGGAATTTACCTATGGGGTTGCGACCAAAGCTTAAGCCGCATTCGTCTTAACACCCCTTAGGCTTTAGAAGCAATTCACCTATGTTGTTGGGACTAATCCTCAAGCCGTAGTAGTCTTCCCTCCGCTTAGGTTTTAACAGGAATTTACCTATGGGGTTGCGACCAAAGCTTAAGCCGCATTCGTCTTAACACCCCTTAGGCTTTAGAAGCAATTCACCTATGTTGTTGGGACTAATCCTCAAGCCGTAGTAGTCTTCCCTCCGCTTAGGTTTTAACAGGAATTTACCTATGGGGTTGCGACCAAAGCTTAAGCCGTATTCGTCTTAACACCCCTTAGGCTTTAGAAGCAATTCACCTATGTTGTTGGGACTAATCCTCAAGCCGCAGTAGTCTTCCCTCCGCTTAGGTTTTAGCAGGAATTTACCTATGGGGTTGCGACCAAAGCTTAAGCCGCATTCGTCTTAACACCCCTTAGGCTTTAGAAGCAATTCACCTATGTTGTTGGGACTAATCCTCAAGCCGTAGTAGTCTTCCCTCCGCTTAGGTTTTAGCAGGAATTTACCTATGGGGTTGCGACCAAAGCTTAAGCCGCATTCGTCTTAACACCCCTTAGGCTTTAGAAGCAATTCACCTATGTTGTTGGGACTAATCCTCAAGCCGTAGTAGTCTTCCCTCCGCTTAGGTTTTAGCAGGAATTTACCTATGGGGTTGCGACCAAAGCTTAAGCCGCATTCGTCTTAACACCCCTTAGGCTTTAGAAGCAATTCACTTATGTTGTTGGGACTAATCCTCAAGCCGCAGTAGTCTTCCCTCCGCTTAGGTTTTAGCAGGAACTTACCTATGGGGTTGCGACCAAAGCTTAAGCCGCATTCGTCTTAACACCCCTTAGGCTTTAGAAGCAATTCACCTATGTTGTTGTGACTAACCCAAAACCACAGTCGTCTTTCCTCCCCTTAGGTTTTCGAAGGAATTCGCCATGACACTGTAGACGGTGTATTTGTGCTGCTCCTCGCTGTCAAATTTTTCTTGTTTATTAGTTATTCAGTACCCGTTTCCTTGGTTTGTTGGGCCTCCAGTATCAGGATTATCATTGTGAAAAGGTAAATTAGTTCATTATTATTCGCCTTAGCTGAATTCAAGTAAAAACTAAGATATTTGGTGCACATTTTACCAGACTTACACGTGGGTGACCAAACATTATATATAGTGTGGAATTTCTACATTTGTGCTAAACAAAAGACGTTTACGTTGAATATTACCTGCTGAGTACTTTTGTTGACTAATTCGCAGTTCACTCTTTTTGATTATACACTGACGGAAAAAAATCCTAACACCACGAAAAAATAGATGTAGAGGATTGAAATGGCGGCAATACATTTGTATAGGTAACATATTTAATCGATTAAGGTTTCAAGATCACAGCTTAATGTAAGCGCGAGAAGAGTCATTTTAAATGTGAAATGCTGGTATATTAATAACCGGTGTAACGGCCAGAATGTTGAATGCAAGCACGCAAACGTTCATGCATTGTGTCGTACAGGTGCTGGATGTCAGTTTGTGGGATGTAGTTCCATGCCTGTTGCACTTGGTCGGTCAATACAGGGACGGTTAATGCTGGTTGGTGGTGACGCTGCAGTTGTCGTCCAATGATGTCCCATACGTGCTCGATTGGTGAAAGATCTGGTGATCTAGCAGGCCACGGCAACATGTCGACACTCTGTAGAGCATGTTGGGTTACAGCAGCGGTATGCGGGCGAGCGTTATCCTCTTGGAAAACACGCACTGGAATGCTGTTCATGAATGGCAGCACAACAGGTTGAATCACCAGACCGACGTACAACTGTGCCGTCAGGGTGCGTGGGATAACCACGAGAGTGATCCTGCTGTCATAGGAAATTGCTCCCCAGACCATAACTCCAGGTGTAGGTCCAGTGCGTCTCGGCCGCAGACAGGTTGGTTGCAGGCGCTCACCTGGCCTCCTTCTAACCAACACACGGCCATCACTGGCACCCAGGCAGAACAGATCTCCAGTCCGTCTTCCAATGAGCTCTAGCTTGACACCACTGACGTCGCTAACGGCAGTGGTTTGGAGTAAGAGGGCGTTTGGCTAGGAGCTGTTCTTTAAGTAACCGATTTGTAACAGTTCGCTGTGTCACTGTGGTGGCAACTGCAGCTCGAATTGCTGCCGCAGACGCAGTACGATACGCAACTGCCATACGCCGTACACGGCGGTCTTCCCTCTCAGTAGTGCCACGCGGCAGGCCGGAACCCGGTCTTCTTGAGGCAGTACCTTCCCTTGACCACCGCTGCCAACAATCATGCACAGTGGCTACATTCCTGCCAAGTCGTTCTGCAATATTGCGGAAAGAAAATCCACCTTCTCGTAGCTCTATTACACGACCTCGTTCAAACTCCGTGAGCTGTTGATAATGGCTTCTTCGTCTTCTTAAAGGCATTCTTGACTAACATCAACACACTACGTCGAATCTCAACGATAACTAACGCTCACGAACGTTACAGCGCGAATTTACAGCAAACCTGCTTTGCATGTTCCGAGGGTACTACTAGCGCCACACGTATGCGCCGAGCCCGAAATTTGCATAGACGTCGTCTTACAGATGTACTCTCACCGCCTACCAACTATCGTTTATCTAACACAACCCCTTCTTGGTGTTGGGATTTTTTTCCGTCAGTGCATGTAATTGAACCGAACTATCCTGGATTTTAATATACTCGATGGCGTTTAGTGGGTTCTGTGCTGCCATCTACTGACCACTTAGAAAAATCTATTTGTTTGCTCAGAGAGTGTGTTCTGAAAAAAGATTCAGACATACTGTTATTTATCTTACATGACTAACACAAAAGGAACCACAAGGAACAATACATCAGTGGTAGCGACGCCGTCTTCCCGTGTTGTGTCAAATTCAAATATGGATCTTATTGTGTAGTCTCTTAATGCAATAAACTTGAAAATTCAATATTCTCATTCTGGAATTCCGTTGGAGCTAAAGCAATCGCTAGATGAAATTAGCGCAAAATTTGACTCCGTTTCTGCTTTGAAACAGGAACTGTATGAATATAAGCTAACAGTGGACTTTGTTGCTGGTAAATATGACGAAATTTTAAAAAGATGTTCAGAACTTCAACTTGATAATGCTGCATTGAAAAAGACTCTGGGTAATGTTATTAGACAAGATGGCATTAAGCAAAGAATAATACAGAACCCTTGACCTGTGAAATTAATGAATTAAATCAGTACTACCGAAATAAAAATTTAGAGATTCATGGTATGGACTTAACGTTAGTAGGCAATGCTTCTGAACTCACAAATCAAATAGACAGACTTGCAACTAATATACAAATCCCCAACTTTCAGCCCTCAGATATTGATGTTGTTCATCCACTAAAATTCTAATCTACCTGTTACTAAAATATACCTGAATGAAAACCTTATTCCTCTCTAAAAGCAGTTATTTTGGAAATTTAGAGATTCATGGTATAGACTTAACGTCAGTAGGCAATGCTACTGAACTCAGAAATCAAATAGACAGACTTGCAACTAAAATACAAATCCCCAACTTTCAGCCCTTGGATATTTATGTTGTTCATCTACTAAAATTCTAATCTACCTGGTACTAAAATATACCTGAATGAAAACCTTATTCCTTTCTACAAGCAGTTATTTTGGAAATTTAGAGATTCATGGTATAGACTTAACGTCAGTAGGCAATGCTACTGAACTCAGAAATCAAATAGACAGACTTGCAACTAAAATACAAATCCCCAACTTTCAGCCCTTGGATATTTATGTTGTTCATCTACTAAAATTCTAATCTACCTGGTACTAAAATATACCTGAATGAAAACCTTATTCCTTTCTACAAGCAGTTATTTTGGAAATTTAGAGATTCATGGCATGGTTTTAACGTCAGTACGCAATGCTACTGAACTCAGAAATCAAATAGACAGACTTGCAACTAAGATTCAAATCGCCAACATTCAGCCCTTGGATATTGATGTTGTTCATCCACTAAAATTCTAATCTACCTGGTACTAAAATATACCTGAATGAAAACCTTATTCCTTTCTACAAGCAGTTATTTTGGAAATTTTGAGATTCATGGTATGGTTTTAATGTCAGTAGGCAATGCTACTGAACTCAGAAATCAAATAGATCGACTTGCAACTAAGATTCAAATCCACAACATTCAGCCCTTGGATATTGATGTTGTTCATCCACTAAAATTCTAATCTACCTGGTTCTAAAATATACCTGAATGAAAACCTTATTCCTTTCTACAAGCAGTGATTTTGGAAATTTAGAGATTCATGGTATGGACTTAACGTCAGTAAGCAATGCTACTGAACTCAGAAATCAAATAGACAGACTTGCAACTAAGATACAAATCCCCAACTTTCAGCCCTTGGATATTGATGTTGTTCATCCACTAAAATTCTAATCTACCTGGTACTAAAATATACCAGAATGAAAACCTTATTCCTTTCTACAAGCAGTGATTTTGGAAATTTAGAGATTCATGGTATGGTTTTAATGTCAGTACGCAATGCTACTGAACTCGGAAATCAAATAGATCGACTTGCAACTAAGATTCAAACCCCCAACATTCAGCCCTTGGATATTGATGTTGTTCATCCACTAAAATTCCAATCTACCTGGTACTAAAATATACCTGAATGAAAACCTTATTCCTTTCTACAAGCAGTGATTTTGGAAATTTAGAGATTCATGGTATGGACTTAACGTCAGTAAGCAATGCTACTGAACTCAGAAATCAAATAGACAGACTTGCAACTAAGATACAAATCCCCAACTTTCAGCCCTTGGATATTGATGTTGTTCATCCACTAAAATTCTAATCTACCTGGTACTAAAATATACCAGAATGAAAACCTTATTCCTTTCTACAAGCAGTGATTTTGGAAATTTAGAGATTCATGGTATGGACTTAACGTCAGTAAGCAATGCTACTGAACTCAGAAATCAAATAGACAGACTTGCAACTAAGATACAAATCCCCAACTTTCAGCCCTTGGATATTGATGTTGTTCATCCACTAAAATTCTAATCTACCTGGTACTAAAATATACCAGAATGAAAACCTTATTCCTTTCTACAAGCAGTGATTTTGGAAATTTAGAGATTCATGGTATGGTTTTAATGTCAGTAGGCAATGCTACTGAACTCAGAAATCAAATAGATCGACTTGCAACTAAGATTCAAATCCCCAACATTCAGCCCTTGGATATTGATGTTGTTCATCTACTAAAATTCTAATCTACCTGGTACTAAAATATACCTGAATGAAAACCTTATTCCTTTCTACAAGCAGTGATTTTGGAAATTTAGAGATTCATGGTATGGACTTAACGTCAGTAAGCAATGCTACTGAACTCAGAAATCAAATAGACAGACTTGCAACTAAGATACAAATCCCCAACTTTCAGCCCTTGGATATTGATGTTGTTCATCCACTAAAATCCTAATCTACCTGGTACTAAAATATACCTGAATGAAAACCTTATTCCTTTCTACAAGCAGTTATTTTGGAAATTTTGAGATTCATGGTATGGTTTTAATGTCAGTAGGCAATGCTACTGAACTCAGAAATCAAATAGATCGACTTGCAACTAAGATTCAAATCCCCAACATTCAACCCTTGGATATTGATGTTGTTCATCCACTAAAATTCTAATCTACCTGGTACTAAAATATGCCTGAATGAAAACCTTATTCCTTTCTACAAGCAGTGATTTTGGAAATTTAGAGATTCATGGTATGGACTTAACGTCAGTACGCAATGCTACTGAACTCAGAAATCAAATAGACAGACTTGCAACTAAGATACAAATCCCCAACTTTCAGCCCTTGGATATTGATGTTGTTCATCCACTAAAATTCTAATCTACCTGGTACTAAAATATACCAGAATGAAAACCTTATTTCTTTCTACAAGCAGTGATTTTGGAAATTTAGAGATTCATGGTATGGTTTTAATGTCAGTACGCAATGCTACTGAACTCGGAAATCAAATAGATCGACTTGCAACTAAGATTCAAATCCCCAACATTCAGCCCTTGGATATTGATGTTGTTCATCCACTAAAATTCTAATCTACCTGGTACTAAAATATACCTGAATGAAAACCTTATTCCTTTCTACAAGCAGTTATTTTGGAAATTTAGAGATTCATGGTATGGACTTAACGTCAGTAAGCAATGCTACTGAACTCAGAAATCAAATAGACAGACTTGCAACTAAGATACAAATCCCCAACTTTCAGCCCTTGGATATTGATGTTGTTCATCCACTAAAATTCTAATCTACCTGGTACTAAAATATACCAGAATGAAAACCTTATTCCTTTCTACAAGCAGTGATTTTGGAAATTTAGAGATTCATGGTATGGTTTTAATGTCAGTACGCAATGCTACTGAACTCGGAAATCAAATAGATCGACTTGCAACTAAGATTCAAATCCCCAACATTCAGCCCTTGGATATTGATGTTGTTCATCCACTAAAATTCTAATCTACCTGGTACTAAAATATACCTGAATGAAAACCTTATTCCTTTCTACAAGCAGTGATTTTGGAATTTAGAGATTCATGGTATGGACTTAACGTCAGTAAGCAATGCTACTGAACTCAGAAATCAAATAGACAGACTTGCAACTAAGATACAAATCCCCAACTTTCAGCCCTTGGATATTGATGTTGTTCATCCACTAAAATCCTAATCTACCTGGTACTAAAATATACCTGAATGAAAACCTTATTCCTTTCTACAAGCAGTTATTTTGGAAATTTTGAGATTCATGGTATGGTTTTAATGTCAGTAGGCAATGCTACTGAACTCAGAAATCAAATAGATCGACTTGCAACTAAGATTCAAATCCCCAACATTCAGCCCTTGGATATTGATGTTGTTCATCCACTAAAATTCTAATCTACCTGGTACTAAAATATGCCTGAATGAAAACCTTATTCCTTTCTACAAGCAGTGATTTTGGAAATTTAGAGATTCATGGTATGGACTTAACGTCAGTACGCAATGCTACTGAACTCAGAAAACAAATAGACAGACTTGCAACTAAGATACAAATCCCCAACTTTCAGCCCTTGGATATTGATGTTGTTCATCCACTAAAATTCTAATCTACCTGGTACTAAAATATACCAGAATGAAAACCTTATTCCTTTCTACAAGCAGTGATTTTGGAAATTTAGAGATTCATGGTATGGTTTTAATGTCAGTACGCAATGCTACTGAACTCAGAAATCAAATAGATCGACTTGCAACTAAGATTCAAATCCCCAACATTCAGCCCTTGGATATTGATGTTGTTCATCCACTAAAATTCTAATCTACCTGGTACTAAAATATACCTGAATGAAAACCTTATTCCTTTCTACAAGCAGTGATTTTGGAAATTTAGAGATTCATGGTATGGACTTAATGTCAGTACGCAATGCTACTGAACTCAGAAATCAAATAGACAGACTTGCAACTAAGATACAAATCCCCAACTTTCAGCCCTTGGATATTGATGTTGTTCATCCACTAAAATTCTAATCTACCTGGTACTAAAATATACCAGAATGAAAACCTTATTCCTTTCTACAAGCAGTGATTTTGGAAATTTAGAGATTCATGGTATGGACTTAATGTCAGTACGCAATGCTACTGAACTCAGAAATCAAATAGACAGACTTGCAACTAAGATACAAATCCCCAACTTTCAGCCCTTGGATATTGATGTTGTTCATCCACTAAAATTCTAATCTACCTGGTACTAAAATATACCTGAATGAAAACCTTATTCCTTTCTACAAGCAGTGATTTTGGAAATTTAGAGATTCATGGTATGGACTTAACGTCAGTAAGCAATGCTACTGAACTCAGAAATCAAATAGACAGACTTGCAACTAAGATACAAATCCCCAACTTTCAGCCCTTGGATATTGATGTTGTTCATCCACTAAAATTCTAATCTACCTGGTACTAAAATATACCTGAATGAAAACCTTATTCCTTTCTACAAGCAGTGATTTTGGAAATTTAGAGATTCATGGTATGGTTTTAATGTCAGTACGCAATGCTACTGAACTCGGAAATCAAATAGATCGACTTGCAACTAAGATTCAAATCCCCAACATTCAGCCCTTGGATATTGATGTTGTTCATCCACTAAAATTCTAATCTACCTGGTACTAAAATATACCTGAATGAAAACCTTATTCCTTTCTACAAGCAGTGATTTTGGAAATTTAGAGATTCATGGTATGGACTTAACGTCAGTAAGCAATGCTACTGAACTCAGAAATCAAATAGACAGACTTGCAACTAAGATACAAATCCCCAACTTTTAGCCCTTGGATATTGATGTTGTTCATCCACTAAAATTCTAATCTACCTGGTACTAAAATATACCTGAATGAAAACCTTATTCCTTTCTACAAGCAGTGATTTTGGAAATTTAGAGATTCATGGTATGGTTTTAATGTCAGTACGCAATGCTACTGAACTCGGAAATCAAATAGATCGACTTGCAACTAAGATTCAAATCCCCAACATTCAGCCCTTGGATATTGATGTTGTTCATCCACTAAAATTCTAATCTACCTGGTACTAAAATATACCTGAATGAAAACCTTATTCCTTTCTACAAGCAGTGATTTTGGAAATTTAGCGATTCATGGTATGGACTTAACGTCAGTAAGCAATGCTACTGAACTCAGAAATCAAATAGACAGACTTGCAACTAAGATACAAATCCCCAACTTTCAGCCCTTGGATATTGATGTTGTTCATCCACTAAAATTCTAATCTACCTGGTACTAAAATATACCAGAATGAAAACCTTATTCCTTTCTACAAGCAGTGATTTTGGAAATTTAGAGATTCATGGTATGGTTTTAATGTCAGTACGCAATGCTACTGAACTCGGAAATCAAATAGATCGACTTGCAACTAAGATTCAAATCCCCAACATTCAGCCCTTGGATATTGATGTTGTTCATCCACTAAAATTCTAATCTACCTGGTACTAAAATATACCTGAATGAAAACCTTATTCCTTTCTACAAGCAGTGATTTTGGAAATTTAGAGATTCATGGTATGGACTTAACGTCAGTAAGCAATGCTACTGAACTCAGAAATCAAATAGACAGACTTGCAACTAAGATACAAATCCCCAACTTTCAGCCCTTGGATATTGATGTTGTTCATCCACTAAAATTCTAATCTACCTGGTACTAAAATATACCAGAATAAAAACCTTATTCCTTTCTACAAGCAGTGATTTTGGAAATTTAGAGATTCATGGTATGGTTTTAATGTCAGTACGCAATGCTACTGAACTCGGAAATCAAATAGATCGACTTGCAACTAAGATACAAATCCCCAACTTTCAGCCCTTGGATATTGATGTTGTTCATCCACTAAAATTCTAATCTACCTGGTACTAAAATATACCTGAATGAAAACCTTATTCCTTTCTACAAGCAGTGATTTTGGAAATTTAGAGATTCATGGTATGGTTTTAATGTCAGTACGCAATGCTACTGAACTCGGAAATCAAATAGATCGACTTGCAACTAAGATTCAAATCCCCAACATTCAGCCCTTGGATATTGATGTTGTTCATCCACTAAAATTCTAATCTACCTGGTACTAAAATATAAATGAATGAAAACCTTATTCCTTTCTACAAGCAGTGATTTTGGAAATTTAGAGATTCATGGTATGGACCTAACGTCAGTACGCAATGCTACTGAACTCAGAAAACAAATAGACAGACTTGCAACTAAGATACAAATCCCCAACTTTCAGCCCTTGGATATTGATGTTGTTCATCCACTAAAATTCTAATCTACCTGGTACTAAAATATACCAGAATGAAAACCTTATTCCTTTCTACAAGCAGTGATTTTGGAAATTTAGAGATTCATGGTATGGTTTTAATGTCAGTACGCAATGCTACTGAACTCGGAAATCAAATAGATCGACTTGCAACTAAGATTCAAATCCCCAACATTCAGCCCTTGGATATTGATGTTGTTCATCCACTAAAATTCTAATCTACCTGGTACTAAAATATACCTGAATGAAAACCTTATTCCTTTCTACAAGCAGTGATTTTGGAAATTTAGCGATTCATGGTATGGACTTAACGTCAGTAAGCAATGCTACTGAACTCAGAAATCAAATAGACAGACTTGCAACTAAGATACAAATCCCCAACTTTCAGCCCTTGGATATTGATGTTGTTCATCCACTAAAATTCTAATCTACCTGGTACTAAAATATACCAGAATGAAAACCTTATTCCTTTCTACAAGCAGTGATTTTGGAAATTTAGAGATTCATGGTATGGTTTTAATGTCAGTACGCAATGCTACTGAACTCGGAAATCAAATAGATCGACTTGCAACTAAGATTCAAATCCCCAACATTCAGCCCTTGGATATTGATGTTGTTCATCCACTAAAATTCTAATCTACCTGGTACTAAAATATACCTGAATGAAAACCTTATTCCTTTCTACAAGCAGTTATTTTGGAAATTTAGAGATTCATGGTATGGACTTAACGTCAGTAAGCAATGCTACTGAACTCAGAAATCAAATAGACAGACTTGCAACTAAGATACAAATCCCCAACTTTCAGCCCTTGGATATTGATGTTGTTCATCCACTAAAATTCTAATCTACCTGGTACTAAAATATACCTGAATGAAAACCTTATTCCTTTCTACAAGCAGTGATTTTGGAAATTTAGAGATTCATGGTATGGTTTTAATGTCAGTACGCAATGCTACTGAACTCGGAAATCAAATAGATCGACTTGCAACTAAGATTCAAATCCCCAACATTCAGCCCTTGGATATTGATGTTGTTCATCCACTAAAATTCTAATCTACCTGGTACTAAAATATACCTGAATGAAAACCTTATTCCTTTCTACAAGCAGTGATTTTGGAAATTTAGAGATTCATGGTATGGACTTAACGTCAGTAAGCAATGCTACTGAACTCAGAAATCAAATAGACAGACTTGCAACTAAGATACAAATCCCCAACTTTCAGCCCTTGGATATTGATGTTGTTCATCCACTAAAATTCTAATCTACCTGGTACTAAAATATACCTGAATGAAAACCTTATTCCTTTCTACAAGCAGTGATTTTGGAAATTTAGAGATTCATGGTATGGTTTTAATGTCAGTACGCAATGCTACTGAACTCAGAAATCAAATAGATCGACTTGCAACTAAGATTCAAATCCCCAACATTCAGCCCTTGGATATTGATGTTGTTCATCCACTAAAATTCTAATCTACCTGGTACTAAAATATACCTGAATGAAAACCTTATTCCTTTCTACAAGCAGTGATTTTGGAAATTTAGAGATTCATGGTATGGACTTAATGTCAGTACGCAATGCTACTGAACTCAGAAATCAAATAGACAGACTTGCAACTAAGATACAAATCCCCAACTTTCAGCCCTTGGATATTGATGTTGTTCATCCACTAAAATTCTAATCTACCTGGTACTAAAATATACCTGAATGAAAACCTTATTCCTTTCTACAAGCAGTTATTTTGGAAATTTAGAGATTCATGGTATGGTTTTAATGTCAGTAGGCAATGCTACTGAACTCAGAAATCAAATAGACAGACTTGCAACTAAGATACAAATCCCCAACTTTCAGCCCTTGGATATTGATGTTGTTCATCCACTAAAATTCTAATCTACCTGGTACTAAAATATACCTGAATGAAAACCTTATTCCTTTCTACAAGCAGTGATTTTGGAAATTTAGAGATTCATGGTATGGACTTAATGTCAGTAAGCAATGCTACTGAACTCAGAAATCAAATAGACAGACTTGCAACTAAGATACAAATCCCCAACTTTCAGCCCTTGGATATTGATGTTGTTCATCCACTAAAATTCTAATCTACCTGGTACTAAAATATACCTGAATGAAAACCTTATTCCTTTCTACAAGCAGTGATTTTGGAAATTTAGAGATTCATGGTATGGACTTAATGTCAGTACGCAATGCTACTGAACTCAGAAATCAAATAGACAGACTTGCAACTAAGATACAAATCCCCAACTTTCAGCCCTTGGATATTGATGTTGTTCATCCACTAAAATTCTAATCTACCTGGTACTAAAATATACCTGAATGAAAACCTTATTCCTTTCTACAAGCAGTTGATTTTGGAAATTTAGAGATTCATGGTATGGACTTAATGTCAGTAGGCAATGCTACTGAACTCAGAAATCAAATAGACAGACTTGCAACTAAGATACAAATCCCCAACTTTCAGCCCTTGGATATTGATGTTGTTCATCCACTAAAATTCTAATCTACCTGGTACTAAAATATACCTGAATGAAAACCTTATTCCTTTCTACAAGCAGTGATTTTGGAAATTTAGAGATTCATGGTATGGACTTAATGTCAGTAAGCAATGCTACTGAACTCAGAAATCAAATAGACAGACTTGCAACTAAGATACAAATCCCCAACTTTCAGCCCTTGGATATTGATGTTGTTCATCCACTAAAATTCTAATCTACCTGGTACTAAAATATACCTGAATGAAAACCTTATTCCTTTCTACAAGCAGTGATTTTGGAAATTTAGAGATTCATGGTATGGTTTTAATGTCAGTAGGCAATGCTACTGAACTCAGAAATCAAATAGACAGACTTGCAACTAAGATTCAAATCCCCAACATTCAGCCCTTGGATATTGATGTTGTTCATCCACTAAAATTCTAATCTACCTGGTACTAAAATATACCTGAATGAAAACCTTATTCCTTTCTACAAGCAGTTATTTTGGAAATTTAGAGATTCATGGTATGGACTTAATGTCAGTAAGCAATGCTACTGAACTCAGAAATCAAATAGACAGACTTGCAACTAAGATACAAATCCCCAACTTTCAGCCCTTGGATATTGATGTTGTTCATCCACTAAAATCCTAATCTACCTGGTACTAAAATATACCTGAATGAAAACCTTATTCCTTTCTACAAGCAGTTATTTTGGAAATTTAGAGATTCATGGTATGGACTTAATGTCAGTAGGCAATGCTACTGAACTCAGAAATCAAATAGATCGACTTGCAACTAAGATTCAAATCCCCAACATTCAGCCCTTGGATATTGATGTTGTTCATCCACTAAAATTCTAATCTACCTGGTACTAAAATATACCTGAATGAAAACCTTATTCCTTTCTACAAGCAGTGATTTTGGAAATTTAGAGATTCATGGTATGGACTTAACGTCAGTACGCAATGCTACTGAACTCAGAAATCAAATAGACAGACTTGCAACTAAGATACAAATCCCCAACTTTCAGCCCTTGGATATTGATGTTGTTCATCCACTAAAATTCTAATCTACCTGGTACTAAAATATACCTGAATGAAAACCTTATTCCTTTCTACAAGCAGTGATTTTGGAAATTTAGAGATTCATGGTATGGACTTAATGTCAGTACGCAATGCTACTGAACTCAGAAATCAAATAGATCGACTTGCAACTAAGATTCAAATCCCCAACATTCAGCCCTTGGATATTGATGTTGTTCATCCACTAAAATTCTAATCTACCTGGTACTAAAATATACCTGAATGAAAACCTTATTCCTTTCTACAAGCAGTGATTTTGGAAATTTAGAGATTCATGGTATGGACTTAACGTCAGTAAGCAATGCTACTGAACTCAGAAATCAAATAGACAGACTTGCAACTAAGATACAAATCCCCAACTTTCAGCCCTTGGATATTGATGTTGTTCATCCACTAAAATTCTAATCTACCTGGTACTAAAATATACCTGAATGAAAACCTTATTCCTTTCTACAAGCAGTGATTTTGGAAATTTAGAGATTCATGGTATGGTTTTAATGTCAGTACGCAATGCTACTGAACTCGGAAATCAAATAGATCGACTTGCAACTAAGATTCAAATCCCCAACATTCAGCCCTTGGATATTGATGTTGTTCATCCACTAAAATTCTAATCTACCTGGTACTAAAATATACCTGAATGAAAACCTTATTCCTTTCTACAAGCAGTGATTTTGGAAATTTAGAGATTCATGGTATGGACTTAACGTCAGTAAGCAATGCTACTGAACTCAGAAATCAAATAGACAGACTTGCAACTAAGATACAAATCCCCAACTTTCAGCCCTTGGATATTGATGTTGTTCATCCACTAAAATTCTAATCTACCTGGTACTAAAATATACCTGAATGAAAACCTTATTCCTTTCTACAAGCAGTTATTTTGGAAATTTAGAGATTCATGGTATGGTTTTAATGTCAGTACGCAATGCTACTGAACTCAGAAATCAAATAGATCGACTTGCAACTAAGATTCAAATCCCCAACATTCAGCCCTTGGATATTGATGTTGTTCATCCACTAAAATTCTAATCTACCTGGTACTAAAATATACCTGAATGAAAACCTTATTCCTTTCTACAAGCAGTGATTTTGGAAATTTAGAGATTCATGGTATGGACTTAACGTCAGTAAGCAATGCTACTGAACTCAGAAATCAAATAGACAGACTTGCAACTAAGATACAAATCCCCAACTTTCAGCCCTTGGATATTGATGTTGTTCATCCACTAAAATTCTAATCTACCTGGTACTAAAATATACCTGAATGAAAACCTTATTCCTTTCTACAAGCAGTGATTTTGGAAATTTAGAGATTCATGGTATGGTTTTAATGTCAGTACGCAATGCTACTGAACTCAGAAATCAAATAGATCGACTTGCAACTAAGATTCAAATCCCCAACATTCAGCCCTTGGATATTGATGTTGTTCATCCACTAAAATTCTAATCTACCTGGTACTAAAATATACCTGAATGAAAACCTTATTCCTTTCTACAAGCAGTGATTTTGGAAATTTAGAGATTCATGGTATGGACTTAACGTCAGTAAGCAATGCTACTGAACTCAGAAATCAAATAGACAGACTTGCAACTAAGATACAAATCCCCAACTTTCAGCCCTTGGATATTGATGTTGTTCATCCACTAAAATTCTAATCTACCTGGTACTAAAATATACCTGAATGAAAACCTTATTCCTTTCTACAAGCAGTTATTTTGGAAATTTAGAGATTCATGGTATGGTTTTAATGTCAGTACGCAATGCTACTGAACTCAGAAATCAAATAGATCGACTTGCAACTAAGATTCAAATCCCCAACTTTCAGCCCTTGGATATTGATGTTGTTCATCCACTAAAATTCTAATCTACCTGGTACTAAAATATACCTGAATGAAAACCTTATTCCTTTCTACAAGCAGTGATTTTGGAAATTTAGAGATTCATGGTATGGACTTAATGTCAGTACGCAATGCTACTGAACTCAGAAATCAAATAGACAGACTTGCAACTAAGATACAAATCCCCAACTTTCAGCCCTTGGATATTGATGTTGTTCATCCACTAAAATTCTAATCTACCTGGTACTAAAATATACCTGAATGAAAACCTTATTCCTTTCTACAAGCAGTTATTTTGGAAATTTAGAGATTCATGGTATGGACTTAATGTCAGTACGCAATGCTACTGAACTCAGAAATCAAATAGACAGACTTGCAACTAAGATACAAATCCCCAACTTTCAGCCCTTGGATATTGATGTTGTTCATCCACTAAAATTCTAATCTACCTGGTACTAAAATATACCTGAATGAAAACCTTATTCCTTTCTACAAGCAGTGATTTTGGAAATTTAGAGATTCATGGTATGGACTTAATGTCAGTAGGCAATGCTACTGAACTCAGAAATCAAATAGACAGACTTGCAACTAAGATACAAATCCCCAACTATTCAGCCCTTGGATATTGATGTTGTTCATCCACTAAAATTCTAATCTACCTGGTACTAAAATATACCTGAATGAAAACCTTATTCCTTTCTACAAGCAGTGATTTTGGAAATTTAGAGATTCATGGTATGGTTTTAATGTCAGTACGCAATGCTACTGAACTCAGAAATCAAATAGACAGACTTGCAACTAAGATACAAATCCCCAACTTTCAGCCCTTGGATATTGATGTTGTTCATCCACTAAAATTCTAATCTACCTGGTACTAAAATATACCTGAATGAAAACCTTATTCCTTTCTACAAGCAGTGATTTTGGAAATTTAGAGATTCATGGTATGGACTTAATGTCAGTAAGCAATGCTACTGAACTCAGAAATCAAATAGACAGACTTGCAACTAAGATTCAAATCCCCAACTTTCAGCCCTTGGATATTGATGTTGTTCATCCACTAAAATTCTAATCTACCTGGTACTAAAATATACCTGAATGAAAACCTTATTCCTTTCTACAAGCAGTGATTTTGGAAATTTAGAGATTCATGGTATGGACTTAATGTCAGTAGGCAATGCTACTGAACTCAGAAATCAAATAGACAGACTTGCAACTAAGATACAAATCCCCAACTTTCAGCCCTTGGATATTGATGTTGTTCATCCACTAAAATTCTAATCTACCTGGTACTAAAATATACCTGAATGAAAACCTTATTCCTTTCTACAAGCAGTGATTTTGGAAATTTAGAGATTCATGGTATGGACTTAATGTCAGTACGCAATGCTACTGAACTCAGAAATCAAATAGACAGACTTGCAACTAAGATACAAATCCCCAACTTTCAGCCCTTGGATATTGATGTTGTTCATCCACTAAAATTCTAATCTACCTGGTACTAAAATATACCTGAATGAAAACCTTATTCCTTTCTACAAGCAGTTATTTTGGAAATTTAGAGATTCATGGTATGGACTTAATGTCAGTAGGCAATGCTACTGAACTCAGAAATCAAATAGACAGACTTGCAACTAAGATACAAATCCCCAACTTTCAGCCCTTGGATATTGATGTTGTTCATCCACTAAAATTCTAATCTACCTGGTACTAAAATATACCTGAATGAAAACCTTATTCCTTTCTACAAGCAGTGATTTTGGAAATTTAGAGATTCATGGTATGGTTTTAATGTCAGTACGCAATGCTACTGAACTCAGAAATCAAATAGATCGACTTGCAACTAAGATTCAAATCCCCAACATTCAGCCCTTGGATATTGATGTTGTTCATCCACTAAAATTCTAATCTACCTGGTACTAAAATATACCTGAATGAAAACCTTATTCCTTTCTACAAGCAGTGATTTTGGAAATTTAGAGATTCATGGTATGGACTTAACGTCAGTACGCAATGCTACTGAACTCAGAAATCAAATAGACAGACTTGCAACTAAGATACAAATCCCCAACTTTCAGCCCTTGGATATTGATGTTGTTCATCCACTAAAATTCTAATCTACCTGGTACTAAAATATACCTGAATGAAAACCTTATTCCTTTCTACAAGCAGTGATTTTGGAAATTTAGAGATTCATGGTATGGACTTAATGTCAGTACGCAATGCTACTGAACTCAGAAATCAAATAGACAGACTTGCAACTAAGATTCAAATCCCCAACTTTCAGCCCTTGGATATTGATGTTGTTCATCCACTAAAATTCTAATCTACCTGGTACTAAAATATACCTGAATGAAAACCTTATTCCTTTCTACAAGCAGTGATTTTGGAAATTTAGAGATTCATGGTATGGACTTAATGTCAGTAGGCAATGCTACTGAACTCAGAAATCAAATAGACAGACTTGCAACTAAGATACAAATCCCCAACTTTCAGCCCTTGGATATTGATGTTGTTCATCCACTAAAATTCTAATCTACCTGGTACTAAAATATACCTGAATGAAAACCTTATTCCTTTCTACAAGCAGTGATTTTGGAAATTTAGAGATTCATGGTATGGACTTAATGTCAGTACGCAATGCTACTGAACTCAGAAATCAAATAGACAGACTTGCAACTAAGATACAAATCCCCAACTTTCAGCCCTTGGATATTGATGTTGTTCATCCACTAAAATTCTAATCTACCTGGTACTAAAATATACCTGAATGAAAACCTTATTCCTTTCTACAAGCAGTTATTTTGGAAATTTAGAGATTCATGGTATGGACTTAATGTCAGTAAGCAATGCTACTGAACTCAGAAATCAAATAGACAGACTTGCAACTAAGATACAAATCCCCAACTTTCAGCCCTTGGATATTGATGTTGTTCATCCACTAAAATTCTAATCTACCTGGTACTAAAATATACCTGAATGAAAACCTTATTCCTTTCTACAAGCAGTGATTTTGGAAATTTAGAGATTCATGGTATGGTTTTAATGTCAGTACGCAATGCTACTGAACTCAGAAATCAAATAGATCGACTTGCAACTAAGATTCAAATCCCCAACATTCAGCCCTTGGATATTGATGTTGTTCATCCACTAAAATTCTAATCTACCTGGTACTAAAATATACCTGAATGAAAACCTTATTCCTTTCTACAAGCAGTTATTTTGGAAATTTAGAGATTCATGGTATGGACTTAACGTCAGTAAGGCAATGCTACTGAACTCAGAAATCAAATAGACAGACTTGCAACTAAGATACAAATCCCCAACTTTCAGCCCTTGGATATTGATGTTGTTCATCCACTAAAATTCTAATCTACCTGGTACTAAAATATACCTGAATGAAAACCTTATTCCTTTCTACAAGCAGTTATTTTGGAAATTTAGAGATTCATGGTATGGTTTTAATGTCAGTACGCAATGCTACTGAACTCAGAAATCAAATAGACAGACTTGCAACTAAGATACAAATCCCCAACTTTCAGCCCTTGGATATTGATGTTGTTCATCCACTAAAATTCTAATCTACCTGGTACTAAAATATACCTGAATGAAAACCTTATTCCTTTCTACAAGCAGTGATTTTGGAAATTTAGAGATTCATGGTATGGACTTAACGTCAGTACGCAATGCTACTGAACTCAGAAATCAAATAGACAGACTTGCAACTAAGATACAAATCCCCAACTTTCAGCCCTTGGATATTGATGTTGTTCATCCACTAAAATTCTAATCTACCTGGTACTAAAATATACCTGAATGAAAACCTTATTCCTTTCTACAAGCAGTGATTTTGGAAATTTAGAGATTCATGGTATGGACTTAATGTCAGTACGCAATGCTACTGAACTCAGAAATCAAATAGACAGACTTGCAACTAAGATTCAAATCCCCAACTTTCAGCCCTTGGATATTGATGTTGTTCATCCACTAAAATTCTAATCTACCTGGTACTAAAATATACCTGAATGAAAACCTTATTCCTTTCTACAAGCAGTGATTTTGGAAATTTAGAGATTCATGGTATGGACTTAACGTCAGTACGCAATGCTACTGAACTCAGAAATCAAATAGACAGACTTGCAACTAAGATACAAATCCCCAACTTTCAGCCCTTGGATATTGATGTTGTTCATCCACTAAAATTCTAATCTACCTGGTACTAAAATATACCTGAATGAAAACCTTATTCCTTTCTACAAGCAGTTATTTTGGAAATTTAGAGATTCATGGTATGGACTTAATGTCAGTACGCAATGCTACTGAACTCAGAAATCAAATAGACAGACTTGCAACTAAGATACAAATCCCCAACTTTCAGCCCTTGGATATTGATGTTGTTCATCCACTAAAATTCTAATCTACCTGGTACTAAAATATACCTGAATGAAAACCTTATTCCTTTCTACAAGCAGTGATTTTGGAAATTTAGAGATTCATGGTATGGACTTAATGTCAGTACGCAATGCTACTGAACTCAGAAATCAAATAGACAGACTTGCAACTAAGATACAAATCCCCAACTTTCAGCCCTTGGATATTGATGTTGTTCATCCACTAAAATTCTAATCTACCTGGTACTAAAATATACCTGAATGAAAACCTTATTCCTTTCTACAAGCAGTGATTTTGGAAATTTAGAGATTCATGGTATGGACTTAATGTCAGTAGGCAATGCTACTGAACTCAGAAATCAAATAGACAGACTTGCAACTAAGATTCAAATCCCCAACATTCAGCCCTTGGATATTGATGTTGTTCATCCACTAAAATTCTAATCTACCTGGTACTAAAATATACCTGAATGAAAACCTTATTCCTTTCTACAAGCAGTGATTTTGGAAATTTAGAGATTCATGGTATGGACTTAACGTCAGTACGCAATGCTACTGAACTCAGAAATCAAATAGACAGACTTGCAACTAAGATACAAATCCCCAACTTTCAGCCCTTGGATATTGATGTTGTTCATCCACTAAAATTCTAATCTACCTGGTACTAAAATATACCAGAATGAAAACCTTATTCCTTTCTACAAGCAGTGATTTTGGAAATTTAGAGATTCATGGTATGGTTTTAATGTCAGTACGCAATGCTACTGAACTCGGAAATCAAATAGATCGACTTGCAACTAAGATTCAAATCCCCAACATTCAGCCCTTGGATATTGATGTTGTTCATCCACTAAAATTCTAATCTACCTGGTACTAAAATATACCTGAATGAAAACCTTATTCCTTTCTACAAGCAGTGATTTTGGAAATTTAGAGATTCATGGTATGGACTTAATGTCAGTACGCAATGCTACTGAACTCAGAAATCAAATAGACAGACTTGCAACTAAGATACAAATCCCCAACTTTCAGCCCTTGGATATTGATGTTGTTCATCCACTAAAATTCTAATCTACCTGGTACTAAAATATACCTGAATGAAAACCTTATTCCTTTCTACAAGCAGTGATTTTGGAAATTTAGAGATTCATGGTATGGACTTAATGTCAGTACGCAATGCTACTGAACTCAGAAATCAAATAGACAGACTTGCAACTAAGATACAAATCCCCAACTTTCAGCCCTTGGATATTGATGTTGTTCATCCACTAAAATTCTAATCTACCTGGTACTAAAATATACCTGAATGAAAACCTTATTCCTTTCTACAAGCAGTGATTTTGGAAATTTAGAGATTCATGGTATGGACTTAATGTCAGTAAGCAATGCTACTGAACTCAGAAATCAAATAGACAGACTTGCAACTAAGATACAAATCCCCAACTTTCAGCCCTTGGATATTGATGTTGTTCATCCACTAAAATTCTAATCTACCTGGTACTAAAATATACCTGAATGAAAACCTTATTCCTTTCTACAAGCAGTGATTTTGGAAATTTAGAGATTCATGGTATGGTTTTAATGTCAGTACGCAATGCTACTGAACTCAGAAATCAAATAGATCGACTTGCAACTAAGATTCAAATCCCCAACATTCAGCCCTTGGATATTGATGTTGTTCATCCACTAAAATTCTAATCTACCTGGTACTAAAATATACCTGAATGAAAACCTTATTCCTTTCTACAAGCAGTGATTTTGGAAATTTAGAGATTCATGGTATGGACTTAATGTCAGTACGCAATGCTACTGAACTCAGAAATCAAATAGACAGACTTGCAACTAAGATACAAATCCCCAACTTTCAGCCCTTGGATATTGATGTTGTTCATCCACTAAAATTCTAATCTACCTGGTACTAAAATATACCTGAATGAAAACCTTATTCCTTTCTACAAGCAGTGATTTTGGAAATTTAGAGATTCATGGTATGGTTTTAATGTCAGTACGCAATGCTACTGAACTCAGAAATCAAATAGACAGACTTGCAACTAAGATACAAATCCCCAACTTTCAGCCCTTGGATATTGATGTTGTTCATCCACTAAAATTCTAATCTACCTGGTACTAAAATATACCTGAATGAAAACCTTATTCCTTTCTACAAGCAGTGATTTTGGAAATTTAGAGATTCATGGTATGGACTTAATGTCAGTACGCAATGCTACTGAACTCAGAAATCAAATAGACAGACTTGCAACTAAGATACAAATCCCCAACTTTCAGCCCTTGGATATTGATGTTGTTCATCCACTAAAATTCTAATCTACCTGGTACTAAAATATACCTGAATGAAAACCTTATTCCTTTCTACAAGCAGTTATTTTGGAAATTTAGAGATTCATGGTATGGACTTAATGTCAGTACGCAATGCTACTGAACTCAGAAATCAAATAGACAGACTTGCAACTAAGATACAAATCCCCAACTTTCAGCCCTTGGATATTGATGTTGTTCATCCACTAAAATTCTAATCTACCTGGTACTAAAATATACCTGAATGAAAACCTTATTCCTTTCTACAAGCAGTGATTTTGGAAATTTAGAGATTCATGGTATGGACTTAATGTCAGTACGCAATGCTACTGAACTCAGAAATCAAATAGACAGACTTGCAACTAAGATACAAATCCCCAACTTTCAGCCCTTGGATATTGATGTTGTTCATCCACTAAAATTCTAATCTACCTGGTACTAAAATATACCTGAATGAAAACCTTATTCCTTTCTACAAGCAGTTATTTTGGAAATTTAGAGATTCATGGTATGGACTTAATGTCAGTAGGCAATGCTACTGAACTCAGAAATCAAATAGACAGACTTGCAACTAAGATACAAATCCCCAACTTTCAGCCCTTGGATATTGATGTTGTTCATCCACTAAAATTCTAATCTACCTGGTACTAAAATATACCTGAATGAAAACCTTATTCCTTTCTACAAGCAGTTATTTTGGAAATTTAGAGATTCATGGTATGGACTTAATGTCAGTACGCAATGCTACTGAACTCAGAAATCAAATAGACAGACTTGCAACTAAGATTCAAATCCCCAACTTTCAGCCCTTGGATATTGATGTTGTTCATCCACTAAAATCCTAATCTACCTGGTACTAAAATATACCTGAATGAAAACCTTATTCCTTTCTACAAGCAGTTATTTTGGAAATTTAGAGATTCATGGTATGGACTTAATGTCAGTACGCAATGCTACTGAACTCAGAAATCAAATAGACAGACTTGCAACTAAGATACAAATCCCCAACTTTCAGCCCTTGGATATTGATGTTGTTCATCCACTAAAATTCTAATCTACCTGGTACTAAAATATACCAGAATGAAAACCTTATTCCTTTCTACAAGCAGTGATTTTGGAAATTTAGAGATTCATGGTATGGTTTTAATGTCAGTAGGCAATGCTACTGAACTCAGAAATCAAATAGACAGACTTGCAACTAAGATACAAATCCCCAACTTTCAGCCCTTGGATATTGATGTTGTTCATCCACTAAAATTCTAATCTACCTGGTACTAAAATATACCTGAATGAAAACCTTATTCCTTTCTACAAGCAGTTATTTTGGAAATTTAGAGATTCATGGTATGGACTTAATGTCAGTACGCAATGCTACTGAACTCAGAAATCAAATAGACAGACTTGCAACTAAGATACAAATCCCCAACTTTCAGCCCTTGGATATTGATGTTGTTCATCCACTAAAATTCTAATCTACCTGGTACTAAAATATACCTGAATGAAAACCTTATTCCTTTCTACAAGCAGTGATTTTGGAAATTTAGAGATTCATGGTATGGACTTAACGTCAGTAGGCAATGCTACTGAACTCAGAAATCAAATAGACAGACTTGCAACTAAGATACAAATCCCCAACATTTCAGCCCTTGGATATTGATGTTGTTCATCCACTAAAATTCTAATCTACCTGGTACTAAAATATACCTGAATGAAAACCTTATTCCTTTCTACAAGCAGTGATTTTGGAAATTTAGAGATTCATGGTATGGACTTAACGTCAGTAGGCAATGCTACTGAACTCAGAAATCAAATAGACAGACTTGCAACTAAGATACAAATCCCCAACTTTCAGCCCTTGGATATTGATGTTGTTCATCCACTAAAATTCTAATCTACCTGGTACTAAAATATACCAGAATGAAAACCTTATTCCTTTCTACAAGCAGTGATTTTGGAAATTTAGAGATTCATGGTATGGTTTTAATGTCAGTAGGCAATGCTACTGAACTCAGAAATCAAATAGATCGACTTGCAACTAAGATTCAAATCCCCAACATTCAGCCCTTGGATATTGATGTTGTTCATCCACTAAAATTCTAATCTACCTGGTACTAAAATATACCAGAATGAAAACCTTATTCCTTTCTACAAGCAGTGATTTTGGAAATTTAGAGATTCATGGTATGGTTTTAATGTCAGTACGCAATGCTACTGAACTCGGAAATCAAATAGATCGACTTGCAACTAAGATTCAAATCCCCAACATTCAGCCCTTGGATATTGATGTTGTTCATCCACTAAAATTCTAATCTACCTGGTACTAAAATATACCTGAATGAAAACCTTATTCCTTTCTACAAGCAGTGATTTTGGAAATTTAGAGATTCATGGTATGGACTTAACGTCAGTAAGCAATGCTACTGAACTCAGAAATCAAATAGACAGACTTGCAACTAAGATACAAATCCCCAACTTTCAGCCCTTGGATATTGATGTTGTTCATCCACTAAAATTCTAATCTACCTGGTACTAAAATATACCTGAATGAAAACCTTATTCCTTTCTACAAGCAGTGATTTTGGAAATTTAGAGATTCATGGTATGGTTTTAATGTCAGTACGCAATGCTACTGAACTCGGAAATCAAATAGATCGACTTGCAACTAAGATTCAAATCCCCAACATTCAGCCCTTGGATATTGATGTTGTTCATCCACTAAAATTCTAATCTACCTGGTACTAAAATATACCTGAATGAAAACCTTATTCCTTTCTACAAGCAGTGATTTTGGAAATTTAGAGATTCATGGTATGGACTTAACGTCAGTAGCAATGCTACTGAACTCAGAAATCAAATAGACAGACTTGCAACTAAGATACAAATCCCCAACTTTCAGCCCTTGGATATTGATGTTGTTCATCCACTAAAATTCTAATCTACCTGGTACTAAAATATACCTGAATGAAAACCTTATTCCTTTCTACAAGCAGTGATTTTGGAAATTTAGAGATTCATGGTATGGACTTAATGTCAGTACGCAATGCTACTGAACTCAGAAATCAAATAGATCGACTTGCAACTAAGATTCAAATCCCCAACATTCAGCCCTTGGATATTGATGTTGTTCATCCACTAAAATTCTAATCTACCTGGTACTAAAATATACCTGAATGAAAACCTTATTCCTTTCTACAAGCAGTGATTTTGGAAATTTAGAGATTCATGGTATGGACTTAACGTCAGTAAGCAATGCTACTGAACTCAGAAATCAAATAGACAGACTTGCAACTAAGATACAAATCCCCAACTTTCAGCCCTTGGATATTGATGTTGTTCATCCACTAAAATTCTAATCTACCTGGTACTAAAATATACCTGAATGAAAACCTTATTCCTTTCTACAAGCAGTTATTTTGGAAATTTAGAGATTCATGGTATGGACTTAATGTCAGTACGCAATGCTACTGAACTCAGAAATCAAATAGACAGACTTGCAACTAAGATACAAATCCCCAACTTTCAGCCCTTGGATATTGATGTTGTTCATCCACTAAAATTCTAATCTACCTGGTACTAAAATATACCTGAATGAAAACCTTATTCCTTTCTACAAGCAGTGATTTTGGAAATTTAGAGATTCATGGTATGGACTTAATGTCAGTAGGCAATGCTACTGAACTCAGAAATCAAATAGACAGACTTGCAACTAAGATACAAATCCCCAACTTTCAGCCCTTGGATATTGATGTTGTTCATCCACTAAAATTCTAATCTACCTGGTACTAAAATATACCTGAATGAAAACCTTATTCCTTTCTACAAGCAGTGATTTTGGAAATTTAGAGATTCATGGTATGGTTTTAATGTCAGTAGGCAATGCTACTGAACTCAGAAATCAAATAGACAGACTTGCAACTAAGATACAAATCCCCAACTTTCAGCCCTTGGATATTGATGTTGTTCATCCACTAAAATTCTAATCTACCTGGTACTAAAATATACCTGAATGAAAACCTTATTCCTTTCTACAAGCAGTGATTTTGGAAATTTAGAGATTCATGGTATGGACTTAATGTCAGTACGCAATGCTACTGAACTCAGAAATCAAATAGACAGACTTGCAACTAAGATACAAATCCCCAACTTTCAGCCCTTGGATATTGATGTTGTTCATCCACTAAAATTCTAATCTACCTGGTACTAAAATATACCTGAATGAAAACCTTATTCCTTTCTACAAGCAGTTATTTTGGAAATTTAGAGATTCATGGTATGGTTTTAATGTCAGTACGCAATGCTACTGAACTCAGAAATCAAATAGACAGACTTGCAACTAAGATACAAATCCCCAACTTTCAGCCCTTGGATATTGATGTTGTTCATCCACTAAAATTCTAATCTACCTGGTACTAAAATATACCTGAATGAAAACCTTATTCCTTTCTACAAGCAGTTATTTTGGAAATTTAGAGATTCATGGTATGGACTTAACGTCAGTAAGCAATGCTACTGAACTCAGAAATCAAATAGACAGACTTGCAACTAAGATACAAATCCCCAACTTTCAGCCCTTGGATATTGATGTTGTTCATCCACTAAAATCCTAATCTACCTGGTACTAAAATATACCTGAATGAAAACCTTATTCCTTTCTACAAGCAGTTATTTTGGAAATTTAGAGATTCATGGTATGGACTTAATGTCAGTACGCAATGCTACTGAACTCAGAAATCAAATAGACAGACTTGCAACTAAGATACAAATCCCCAACTTTCAGCCCTTGGATATTGATGTTGTTCATCCACTAAAATTCTAATCTACCTGGTACTAAAATATACCTGAATGAAAACCTTATTCCTTTCTACAAGCAGTTATTTTGGAAATTTAGAGATTCATGGTATGGACTTAATGTCAGTAGGCAATGCTACTGAACTCAGAAATCAAATAGACAGACTTGCAACTAAGATACAAATCCCCAACTTTCAGCCCTTGGATATTGATGTTGTTCATCCACTAAAATTCTAATCTACCTGGTACTAAAATATACCTGAATGAAAACCTTATTCCTTTCTACAAGCAGTTATTTTGGAAATTTAGAGATTCATGGTATGGACTTAATGTCAGTACGCAATGCTACTGAACTCAGAAATCAAATAGACAGACTTGCAACTAAGATACAAATCCCCAACTTTCAGCCCTTGGATATTGATGTTGTTCATCCACTAAAATCCTAATCTACCTGGTACTAAAATATACCTGAATGAAAACCTTATTCCTTTCTACAAGCAGTTATTTTGGAAATTTAGAGATTCATGGTATGGACTTAACGTCAGTAGGCAATGCTACTGAACTCAGAAATCAAATAGACAGACTTGCAACTAAGATTCAAATCCCCAACTTTCAGCCCTTGGATATTGATGTTGTTCATCCACTAAAATTCTAATCTACCTGGTACTAAAATATACCTGAATGAAAACCTTATTCCTTTCTACAAGCAGTTATTTTGGAAATTTAGAGATTCATGGTATGGACTTAATGTCAGTACGCAATGCTACTGAACTCAGAAATCAAATAGACAGACTTGCAACTAAGATACAAATCCCCAACTTTCAGCCCTTGGATATTGATGTTGTTCATCCACTAAAATCCTAATCTACCTGGTACTAAAATATACCTGAATGAAAACCTTATTCCTTTCTACAAGCAGTGATTTTGGAAATTTAGAGATTCATGGTATGGTTTTAATGTCAGTAGGCAATGCTACTGAACTCAGAAATCAAATAGACAGACTTGCAACTAAGATACAAATCCCCAACTTTCAGCCCTTGGATATTGATGTTGTTCATCCACTAAAATTCTAATCTACCTGGTACTAAAATATACCTGAATGAAAACCTTATTCCTTTCTACAAGCAGTTATTTTGGAAATTTAGAGATTCATGGTATGGACTTAATGTCAGTAGGCAATGCTACTGAACTCAGAAATCAAATAGACAGACTTGCAACTAAGATACAAATCCCCAACTTTCAGCCCTTGGATATTGATGTTGTTCATCCACTAAAATTCTAATCTACCTGGTACTAAAATATACCTGAATGAAAACCTTATTCCTTTCTACAAGCAGTTATTTTGGAAATTTAGAGATTCATGGTATGGACTTAATGTCAGTACGCAATGCTACTGAACTCAGAAATCAAATAGACAGACTTGCAACTAAGATACAAATCCCCAACTTTCAGCCCTTGGATATTGATGTTGTTCATCCACTAAAATTCTAATCTACCTGGTACTAAAATATACCTGAATGAAAACCTTATTCCTTTCTACAAGCAGTTATTTTGGAAATTTAGAGATTCATGGTATGGTTTTAATGTCAGTAGGCAATGCTACTGAACTCAGAAATCAAATAGACAGACTTGCAACTAAGATACAAATCCCCAACTTTCAGCCCTTGGATATTGATGTTGTTCATCCACTAAAATTCCTAATCTACCTGGTACTAAAATATACCTGAATGAAAACCTTATTCCTTTCTACAAGCAGTTATTTTGGAAATTTAGAGATTCATGGTATGGACTTAATGTCAGTACGCAATGCTACTGAACTCAGAAATCAAATAGACAGACTTGCAACTAAGATACAAATCCCCAACTTTCAGCCCTTGGATATTGATGTTGTTCATCCACTAAAATTCTAATCTACCTGGTACTAAAATATACCTGAATGAAAACCTTATTCCTTTCTACAAGCAGTTATTTTGGAAATTTAGAGATTCATGGTATGGTTTTAATGTCAGTAGGCAATGCTACTGAACTCAGAAATCAAATAGACAGACTTGCAACTAAGATACAAATCCCCAACTTTCAGCCCTTGGATATTGATGTTGTTCATCCACTAAAATTCTAATCTACCTGGTACTAAAATATACCTGAATGAAAACCTTATTCCTTTCTACAAGCAGTTATTTTGGAAATTTAGAGATTCATGGTATGGACTTAATGTCAGTACGCAATGCTACTGAACTCAGAAATCAAATAGACAGACTTGCAACTAAGATACAAATCCCCAACTTTCAGCCCTTGGATATTGATGTTGTTCATCCACTAAAATCCTAATCTACCTGGTACTAAAATATACCTGAATGAAAACCTTATTCCTTTCTACAAGCAGTTATTTTGGAAATTTAGAGATTCATGGTATGGACTTAACGTCAGTAGGCAATGCTACTGAACTCAGAAATCAAATAGACAGACTTGCAACTAAGATACAAATCCCCAACTTTCAGCCCTTGGATATTGATGTTGTTCATCCACTAAAATTCTAATCTACCTGGTACTAAAATATACCTGAATGAAAACCTTATTCCTTTCTACAAGCAGTTATTTTGGAAATTTAGAGATTCATGGTATGGACTTAATGTCAGTACGCAATGCTACTGAACTCAGAAATCAAATAGACAGACTTGCAACTAAGATACAAATCCCCAACTTTCAGCCCTTGGATATTGATGTTGTTCATCCACTAAAATCCTAATCTACCTGGTACTAAAATATACCTGAATGAAAACCTTATTCCTTTCTACAAGCAGTGATTTTGGAAATTTAGAGATTCATGGTATGGACTTAACGTCAGTAGGCAATGCTACTGAACTCAGAAATCAAATAGACAGACTTGCAACTAAGATACAAATCCCCAACTTTCAGCCCTTGGATATTGATGTTGTTCATCCACTAAAATTCTAATCTACCTGGTACTAAAATATACCTGAATGAAAACCTTATTCCTTTCTACAAGCAGTTATTTTGGAAATTTAGAGATTCATGGTATGGACTTAATGTCAGTACGCAATGCTACTGAACTCAGAAATCAAATAGACAGACTTGCAACTAAGATACAAATCCCCAACTTTCAGCCCTTGGATATTGATGTTGTTCATCCACTAAAATCCTAATCTACCTGGTACTAAAATATACCTGAATGAAAACCTTATTCCTTTCTACAAGCAGTGATTTTGGAAATTTAGAGATTCATGGTATGGACTTAACGTCAGTAGGCAATGCTACTGAACTCAGAAATCAAATAGACAGACTTGCAACTAAGATACAAATCCCCAACTTTCAGCCCTTGGATATTGATGTTGTTCATCCACTAAAATTCTAATCTACCTGGTACTAAAATATACCTGAATGAAAACCTTATTCCTTTCTACAAGCAGTTATTTTGGAAATTTAGAGATTCATGGTATGGACTTAATGTCAGTACGCAATGCTACTGAACTCAGAAATCAAATAGACAGACTTGCAACTAAGATACAAATCCCCAACTTTCAGCCCTTGGATATTGATGTTGTTCATCCACTAAAATCCTAATCTACCTGGTACTAAAATATACCTGAATGAAAACCTTATTCCTTTCTACAAGCAGTGATTTTGGAAATTTAGAGATTCATGGTATGGACTTAACGTCAGTAGGCAATGCTACTGAACTCAGAAATCAAATAGACAGACTTGCAACTAAGATACAAATCCCCAACTTTCAGCCCTTGGATATTGATGTTGTTCATCCACTAAAATTCTAATCTACCTGGTACTAAAATATACCTGAATGAAAACCTTATTCCTTTCTACAAGCAGTTATTTTGGAAATTTAGAGATTCATGGTATGGACTTAATGTCAGTACGCAATGCTACTGAACTCGGAAATCAAATAGATCGACTTGCAACTAAGATTCAAATCCCCAACATTCAGCCCTTGGATATTGATGTTGTTCATCCACTAAAATTCTAATCTACCTGGTACTAAAATATACCTGAATGAAAACCTTATTCCTTTCTACAAGCAGTGATTTTGGAAATTTAGAGATTCATGGTATGGACTTAACGTCAGTAAGCAATGCTACTGAACTCAGAAATCAAATAGACAGACTTGCAACTAAGATACAAATCCCCAACTTTCAGCCCTTGGATATTGATGTTGTTCATCCACTAAAATTCTAATCTACCTGGTACTAAAATATACCTGAATGAAAACCTTATTCCTTTCTACAAGCAGTGATTTTGGAAATTTAGAGATTCATGGTATGGACTTAATGTCAGTAGGCAATGCTACTGAACTCAGAAATCAAATAGACAGACTTGCAACTAAGATTCAAATCCCCAACATTCAGCCCTTGGATATTGATGTTGTTCATCCACTAAAATTCTAATCTACCTGGTACTAAAATATACCTGAATGAAAACCTTATTCCTTTCTACAAGCAGTGATTTTGGAAATTTAGAGATTCATGGTATGGACTTAATGTCAGTACGCAATGCTACTGAACTCAGAAATCAAATAGACAGACTTGCAACTAAGATACAAATCCCCAACTTTCAGCCCTTGGATATTGATGTTGTTCATCCACTAAAATTCTAATCTACCTGGTACTAAAATATACCTGAATGAAAACCTTATTCCTTTCTACAAGCAGTGATTTTGGAAATTTAGAGATTCATGGTATGGACTTAATGTCAGTAGGCAATGCTACTGAACTCAGAAATCAAATAGACAGACTTGCAACTAAGATACAAATCCCCAACTTTCAGCCCTTGGATATTGATGTTGTTCATCCACTAAAATTCTAATCTACCTGGTACTAAAATATACCTGAATGAAAACCTTATTCCTTTCTACAAGCAGTTATTTTGGAAATTTAGAGATTCATGGTATGGACTTAATGTCAGTACGCAATGCTACTGAACTCAGAAATCAAATAGACAGACTTGCAACTAAGATACAAATCCCCAACTTTCAGCCCTTGGATATTGATGTTGTTCATCCACTAAAATTCTAATCTACCTGGTACTAAAATATACCTGAATGAAAACCTTATTCCTTTCTACAAGCAGTTATTTTGGAAATTTAGAGATTCATGGTATGGTTTTAATGTCAGTAGGCAATGCTACTGAACTCAGAAATCAAATAGACAGACTTGCAACTAAGATACAAATCCCCAACTTTCAGCCCTTGGATATTGATGTTGTTCATCCACTAAAATTCTAATCTACCTGGTACTAAAATATACCTGAATGAAAACCTTATTCCTTTCTACAAGCAGTTATTTTGGAAATTTAGAGATTCATGGTATGGACTTAATGTCAGTACGCAATGCTACTGAACTCAGAAATCAAATAGACAGACTTGCAACTAAGATACAAATCCCCAACTTTCAGCCCTTGGATATTGATGTTGTTCATCCACTAAAATCCTAATCTACCTGGTACTAAAATATACCTGAATGAAAACCTTATTCCTTTCTACAAGCAGTTATTTTGGAAATTTAGAGATTCATGGTATGGACTTAATGTCAGTACGCAATGCTACTGAACTCAGAAATCAAATAGACAGACTTGCAACTAAGATACAAATCCCCAACTTTCAGCCCTTGGATATTGATGTTGTTCATCCACTAAAATTCTAATCTACCTGGTACTAAAATATACCTGAATGAAAACCTTATTCCTTTCTACAAGCAGTGATTTTGGAAATTTAGAGATTCATGGTATGGACTTAATGTCAGTAGGCAATGCTACTGAACTCAGAAATCAAATAGACAGACTTGCAACTAAGATACAAATCCCCAACTTTCAGCCCTTGGATATTGATGTTGTTCATCCACTAAAATTCTAATCTACCTGGTACTAAAATATACCTGAATGAAAACCTTATTCCTTTCTACAAGCAGTTATTTTGGAAATTTAGAGATTCATGGTATGGACTTAATGTCAGTAGGCAATGCTACTGAACTCAGAAATCAAATAGACAGACTTGCAACTAAGATACAAATCCCCAACTTTCAGCCCTTGGATATTGATGTTGTTCATCCACTAAAATCCTAATCTACCTGGTACTAAAATATACCTGAATGAAAACCTTATTCCTTTCTACAAGCAGTTATTTTGGAAATTTAGAGATTCATGGTATGGACTTAATGTCAGTAGGCAATGCTACTGAACTCAGAAATCAAATAGACAGACTTGCAACTAAGATACAAATCCCCAACTTTCAGCCCTTGGATATTGATGTTGTTCATCCACTAAAATTCCTAATCTACCTGGTACTAAAATATACCTGAATGAAAACCTTATTCCTTTCTACAAGCAGTTATTTTGGAAATTTAGAGATTCATGGTATGGACTTAATGTCAGTACGCAATGCTACTGAACTCAGAAATCAAATAGACAGACTTGCAACTAAGATACAAATCCCCAACTTTCAGCCCTTGGATATTGATGTTGTTCATCCACTAAAATCCTAATCTACCTGGTACTAAAATATACCTGAATGAAAACCTTATTCCTTTCTACAAGCAGTTATTTTGGAAATTTAGAGATTCATGGTATGGACTTAATGTCAGTAGGCAATGCTACTGAACTCAGAAATCAAATAGACAGACTTGCAACTAAGATACAAATCCCCAACTTTCAGCCCTTGGATATTGATGTTGTTCATCCACTAAAATTCTAATCTACCTGGTACTAAAATATACCTGAATGAAAACCTTATTCCTTTCTACAAGCAGTTATTTTGGAAATTTAGAGATTCATGGTATGGACTTAATGTCAGTACGCAATGCTACTGAACTCAGAAATCAAATAGACAGACTTGCAACTAAGATACAAATCCCCAACTTTCAGCCCTTGGATATTGATGTTGTTCATCCACTAAAATTCTAATCTACCTGGTACTAAAATATACCTGAATGAAAACCTTATTCCTTTCTACAAGCAGTGATTTTGGAAATTTAGAGATTCATGGTATGGACTTAACGTCAGTAGGCAATGCTACTGAACTCAGAAATCAAATAGACAGACTTGCAACTAAGATACAAATCCCCAACTTTCAGCCCTTGGATATTGATGTTGTTCATCCACTAAAATTCTAATCTACCTGGTACTAAAATATACCTGAATGAAAACCTTATTCCTTTCTACAAGCAGTGATTTTGGAAATTTAGAGATTCATGGTATGGACTTAACGTCAGTAGGCAATGCTACTGAACTCAGAAATCAAATAGACAGACTTGCAACTAAGATACAAATCCCCAACTTTCAGCCCTTGGATATTGATGTTGTTCATCCACTAAAATTCTAATCTACCTGGTACTAAAATATACCTGAATGAAAACCTTATTCCTTTCTACAAGCAGTTATTTTGGAAATTTAGAGATTCATGGTATGGACTTAATGTCAGTAGGCAATGCTACTGAACTCAGAAATCAAATAGACAGACTTGCAACTAAGATACAAATCCCCAACTTTCAGCCCTTGGATATTGATGTTGTTCATCCACTAAAATCCTAATCTACCTGGTACTAAAATATACCTGAATGAAAACCTTATTCCTTTCTACAAGCAGTGATTTTGGAAATTTAGAGATTCATGGTATGGACTTAACGTCAGTAGGCAATGCTACTGAACTCAGAAATCAAATAGACAGACTTGCAACTAAGATACAAATCCCCAACTTTCAGCCCTTGGATATTGATGTTGTTCATCCACTAAAATTCTAATCTACCTGGTACTAAAATATACCTGAATGAAAACCTTATTCCTTTCTACAAGCAGTTATTTTGGAAATTTAGAGATTCATGGTATGGACTTAATGTCAGTACGCAATGCTACTGAACTCAGAAATCAAATAGACAGACTTGCAACTAAGATACAAATCCCCAACTTTCAGCCCTTGGATATTGATGTTGTTCATCCACTAAAATCCTAATCTACCTGGTACTAAAATATACCTGAATGAAAACCTTATTCCTTTCTACAAGCAGTTATTTTGGAAATTTAGAGATTCATGGTATGGACTTAACGTCAGTAGGCAATGCTACTGAACTCAGAAATCAAATAGACAGACTTGCAACTAAGATACAAATCCCCAACTTTCAGCCCTTGGATATTGATGTTGTTCATCCACTAAAATCCTAATCTACCTGGTACTAAAATATACCTGAATGAAAACCTTATTCCTTTCTACAAGCAGTTATTTTGGAAATTTAGAGATTCATGGTATGGACTTAATGTCAGTAGGCAATGCTACTGAACTCAGAAATCAAATAGACAGACTTGCAACTAAGATACAAATCCCCAACTTTCAGCCCTTGGATATTGATGTTGTTCATCCACTAAAATTCTAATCTACCTGGTACTAAAATATACCTGAATGAAAACCTTATTCCTTTCTACAAGCAGTTATTTTGGAAATTTAGAGATTCATGGTATGGACTTAATGTCAGTACGCAATGCTACTGAACTCAGAAATCAAATAGACAGACTTGCAACTAAGATACAAATCCCCAACTTTCAGCCCTTGGATATTGATGTTGTTCATCCACTAAAATTCTAATCTACCTGGTACTAAAATATACCTGAATGAAAACCTTATTCCTTTCTACAAGCAGTTATTTTGGAAATTTAGAGATTCATGGTATGGACTTAATGTCAGTAGGCAATGCTACTGAACTCAGAAATCAAATAGACAGACTTGCAACTAAGATACAAATCCCCAACTTTCAGCCCTTGGATATTGATGTTGTTCATCCACTAAAATCCTAATCTACCTGGTACTAAAATATACCTGAATGAAAACCTTATTCCTTTCTACAAGCAGTTATTTTGGAAATTTAGAGATTCATGGTATGGTTTTAATGTCAGTACGCAATGCTACTGAACTCAGAAATCAAATAGATCGACTTGCAACTAAGATACAAATCCCCAACTTTCAGCCCTTGGATATTGATGTTGTTCATCCACTAAAATTCTAATCTACCTGGTACTAAAATATACCTGAATGAAAACCTTATTCCTTTCTACAAGCCCAATAAATGCTACTGAACTCAGAAATCCACCTTCTTTCTACAAGCAGTGATTTTGGAAATTTAGAGATTCATGGTATGGACTTAACGTCAGTAGGCAATGCTACTGAACTCAGAAATCAAATAGACAGACTTGCAACTAAGATACAAATCCCCAACTTTCAGCCCTTGGATATTGATGTTGTTCATCCACTAAAATTCTAATCTACCTGGTACTAAAATATACCTGAATGAAAACCTTATTCCTTTCTACAAGCAGTGATTTTGGAAATTTAGAGATTCATGGTATGGACTTAATGTCAGTACGCAATGCTACTGAACTCAGAAATCAAATAGATCGACTTGCAACTAAGATTCAAATCCCCAACTTTCAGCCCTTGGATATTGATGTTGTTCATCCACTAAAATTCTAATCTACCTGGTACTAAAATATACCTGAATGAAAACCTTATTCCTTTCTACAAGCAGTTATTTTGGAAATTTAGAGATTCATGGTATGGACTTAATGTCAGTACGCAATGCTACTGAACTCAGAAATCAAATAGACAGACTTGCAACTAAGATACAAATCCCCAACTTTCAGCCCTTGGATATTGATGTTGTTCATCCACTAAAATCCTAATCTACCTGGTACTAAAACATACCTGAATGAAAACCTTATTCCTTTCTACAAGCAGTGATTTTGGAAATTTAGAGATTCATGGTATGGACTTAACGTCAGTAGGCAATGCTACTGAACTCAGAAATCAAATAGACAGACTTGCAACTAAGATACAAATCCCCAACTTTCAGCCCTTGGATATTGATGTTGTTCATCCACTAAAATTCTAATCTACCTGGTACTAAAATATACCTGAATGAAAACCTTATTCCTTTCTACAAGCAGTTATTTTGGAAATTTAGAGATTCATGGTATGGACTTAATGTCAGTACGCAATGCTACTGAACTCAGAAATCAAATAGACAGACTTGCAACTAAGATACAAATCCCCAACTTTCAGCCCTTGGATATTGATGTTGTTCATCCACTAAAATTCTAATCTACCTGGTACTAAAATATACCTGAATGAAAACCTTATTCCTTTCTACAAGCAGTGATTTTGGAAATTTAGAGATTCATGGTATGGACTTAACGTCAGTAGGCAATGCTACTGAACTCAGAAATCAAATAGACAGACTTGCAACTAAGATACAAATCCCCAATTTTCAGCCCTTGGATATTGATGTTGTTCATCCACTAAAATTCTAATCTACCTGGTACTAAAATATACCTGAATGAAAACCTTATTCCTTTCTACAAGCAGTTATTTTGGAAATTTAGAGATTCATGGTATGGACTTAACGTCAGTAGGCAATGCTACTGAACTCAGAAATCAAATAGACAGACTTGCAACTAAGATACAAATCCCCAACATTCAGCCCTTGGATATTGATGTTGTTCATCCACTAAAATTCTAATCTACCTGGTACTAAAATATACCTGAATGAAAACCTTATTCCTTTCTACAAGCAGTGATTTTGGAAATTTAGAGATTCATGGTATGGACTTAACGTCAGTAGGCAATGCTACTGAACTCAGAAATCAAATAGACAGACTTGGAACTAAGATACAAATCCCCAATTTTCAGCCCTTGGATATTGATGTTGTTCATCCACTAAAATTCTAATCTACCTGGTACTAAAACATACCTGAATGAAAACCTTATTCCTTTCTACAAGCAGTGATTTTGGAAATTTAGAGATTCATGGTATGGACTTAACGTCAGTAGGCAATGCTACTGAACTCAGAAATCAAATAGACAGACTTGCAACTAAGATTCAAATCCCCAACATTCAGCCCTTGGATATTGATGTTGTTCATCCACTAAAATTCTAATCTACCTGGTACTAAAATATACCTGAATGAAAACCTTATTCCTTTCTACAAGCAGTGATTTTGGAAATTTAGAGATTCATGGTATGGACTTAACGTCAGTAGGCAATGCTACTGAACTCAGAAATCAAATAGACAGACTTGCAACTAAGATACAAATCCCCAACTTTCAGCCCTTGGATATTGATGTTGTTCATCCACTAAAATTCTAATCTACCTGGTACTAAAATATACCAGAATGAAAACCTTATTCCTTTCTACAAGCAGTGATTTTGGAAATTTAGAGATTCATGGTATGGTTTTAATGTCAGTACGCAATGCTACTGAACTCAGAAATCAAATAGATCGACTTGCAACTAAGATTCAAATCCCCAACATTCAGCCCTTGGATATTGATGTTGTTCATCCACTAAAATTCTAATCTACCTGGTACTAAAATATACCTGAATGAAAACCTTATTCCTTTCTACAAGCAGTGATTTTGGAAATTTAGAGATTCATGGTATGGTTTTAATGTCAGTACGCAATGCTACTGAACTCAGAAATCAAATAGATCGACTTGCAACTAAGATTCAAATCCCCAACATTCAGCCCTTGGATATTGATGTTGTTCATCCACTAAAATTCTAATCTACCTGGTACTAAAATATACCTAAATGAAAACCTTATTCCTTTCTACAAGCAGTGATTTTGGAAATTTAGAGATTCATGGTATGGACTTAACGTCAGTAAGCAATGCTACTGAACTCAGAAATCAAATAGACAGACTTGCAACTAAGATACAAATCCCCAACTTTCAGCCCTTGGATATTGATGTTGTTCATCCACTAAAATTCTAATCTACCTGGTACTAAAATATACCTGAATGAAAACCTTATTCCTTTCTACAAGCAGTGATTTTGGAAATTTAGAGATTCATGGTATGGACTTAACGTCAGTAGGCAATGCTACTGAACTCAGAAATCAAATAGACAGACTTGCAACTAAGATTCAAATCCCCAACTTTCAGCCCTTGGATATTGATGTTGTTCATCCACTAAAATTCTAATCTACCTGGTACTAAAATATACCTGAATGAAAACCTTATTCCTTTCTACAAGCAGTTATTTTGGAAATTTAGAGATTCATGGTATGGACTTAATGTCAGTACGCAATGCTACTGAACTCAGAAATCAAATAGACAGACTTGCAACTAAGATACAAATCCCCAACTTTCAGCCCTTGGATATTGATGTTGTTCATCCACTAAAATTCTAATCTACCTGGTACTAAAATATACCAGAATGAAAACCTTATTCCTTTCTACAAGCAGTGATTTTGGAAATTTAGAGATTCATGGTATGGACTTAATGTCAGTAGGCAATGCTACTGAACTCAGAAATCAAATAGACAGACTTGCAACTAAGATACAAATCCCCAACTTTCAGCCCTTGGATATTGATGTTGTTCATCCACTAAAATTCTAATCTACCTGGTACTAAAATATACCTGAATGAAAACCTTATTCCTTTCTACAAGCAGTTATTTTGGAAATTTAGAGATTCATGGTATGGACTTAATGTCAGTACGCAATGCTACTGAACTCAGAAATCAAATAGACAGACTTGCAACTAAGATACAAATCCCCAACTTTCAGCCCTTGGATATTGATGTTGTTCATCCACTAAAATTCTAATCTACCTGGTACTAAAATATACCTGAATGAAAACCTTATTCCTTTCTACAAGCAGTGATTTTGGAAATTTAGAGATTCATGGTATGGACTTAACGTCAGTAGGCAATGCTACTGAACTCAGAAATCAAATAGACAGACTTGCAACTAAGATACAAATCCCCAACTTTCAGCCCTTGGATATTGATGTTGTTCATCCACTAAAATTGTAATCTACCTGGTACTAAAACATACCTGAATGAAAACCTTATTCCTTTCTACAAGCAGTTATTTTGGAAATTTAGAGATTCATGGTATGGACTTAACGTCAGTAGGCAATGCTACTGAACTCAGAAATCAAATAGACAGACTTGCAACTAAGATACAAATCCCCAACTTTCAGCCCTTGGATATTGATGTTGTTCATCCACTAAAATTCTAATCTACCTGGTACTAAAATATACCTGAATGAAAACCTTATTCCTTTCTACAAGCAGTGATTTTGGAAATTTAGAGATTCATGGTATGGACTTAATGTCAGTAGGCAATGCTACTGAACTCAGAAATCAAATAGACAGACTTGCAACTAAGATACAAATCCCCAACTTTCAGCCCTTGGATATTGATGTTGTTCATCCACTAAAATCCTAATCTACCTGGTACTAAAATATACCTGAATGAAAACCTTATTCCTTTCTACAAGCAGTGATTTTGGAAATTTAGAGATTCATGGTATGGACTTAACGTCAGTAGGCAATGCTACTGAACTCAGAAATCAAATAGACAGACTTGGAACTAAGATACAAATCCCCAATTTTCAGCCCTTGGATATTGATGTTGTTCATCCACTAAAATTCTAATCTACCTGGTACTAAAACATACCTGAATGAAAACCTTATTCCTTTCTACAAGCAGTGATTTTGGAAATTTAGAGATTCATGGTATGGACTTAACGTCAGTAGGCAATGCTACTGAACTCAGAAATCAAATAGACAGACTTGCAACTAAGATTCAAATCCCCAACATTCAGCCCTTGGATATTGATGTTGTTCATCCACTAAAATTCTAATCTACCTGGTACTAAAATATACCTGAATGAAAACCTTATTCCTTTCTACAAGCAGTGATTTTGGAAATTTAGAGATTCATGGTATGGACTTAACGTCAGTACGCAATGCTACTGAACTCAGAAATCAAATAGACAGACTTGCAACTAAGATACAAATCCCCAACTTTCAGCCCTTGGATATTGATGTTGTTCATCCACTAAAATTCTAATCTACCTGGTACTAAAATATACCAGAATGAAAACCTTATTCCTTTCTACAAGCAGTGATTTTGGAAATTTAGAGATTCATGGTATGGTTTTAATGTCAGTACGCAATGCTACTGAACTCGGAAATCAAATAGATCGACTTGCAACTAAGATTCAAATCCCCAACATTCAGCCCTTGGATATTGATGTTGTTCATCCACTAAAATTCTAATCTACCTGGTACTAAAATATACCTGAATGAAAACCTTATTCCTTTCTACAAGCAGTGATTTTGGAAATTTAGAGATTCATGGTATGGACTTAACGTCAGTAAGCAATGCTACTGAACTCAGAAATCAAATAGACAGACTTGCAACTAAGATACAAATCCCCAACTTTCAGCCCTTGGATATTGATGTTGTTCATCCACTAAAATTCTAATCTACCTGGTACTAAAATATACCAGAATGAAAACCTTATTCCTTTCTACAAGCAGTGATTTTGGAAATTTAGAGATTCATGGTATGGTTTTAATGTCAGTACGCAATGCTACTGAACTCGGAAATCAAATAGATCGACTTGCAACTAAGATTCAAATCCCCAACATTCAGCCCTTGGATATTGATGTTGTTCATCCACTAAAATTCTAATCTACCTGGTACTAAAATATACCTGAATGAAAACCTTATTCCTTTCTACAAGCAGTGATTTTGGAAATTTAGAGATTCATGGTATGGACTTAACGTCAGTAAGCAATGCTACTGAACTCAGAAATCAAATAGACAGACTTGCAACTAAGATACAAATCCCCAACTTTCAGCCCTTGGATATTGATGTTGTTCATCCACTAAAATTCTAATCTACCTGGTACTAAAATATACCAGAATGAAAACCTTATTCCTTTCTACAAGCAGTGATTTTGGAAATTTAGAGATTCATGGTATGGTTTTAATGTCAGTACGCAATGCTACTGAACTCGGAAATCAAATAGATCGACTTGCAACTAAGATTCAAATCCCCAACATTCAGCCCTTGGATATTGATGTTGTTCATCCACTAAAATTCTAATCTACCTGGTACTAAAATATACCTGAATGAAAACCTTATTCCTTTCTACAAGCAGTTGATTTTGGAAATTTAGAGATTCATGGTATGGACTTAACGTCAGTAAGCAATGCTACTGAACTCAGAAATCAAATAGACAGACTTGCAACTAAGATACAAATCCCCAACTTTCAGCCCTTGGATATTGATGTTGTTCATCCACTAAAATTCTAATCTACCTGGTACTAAAATATACCTGAATGAAAACCTTATTCCTTTCTACAAGCAGTGATTTTGGAAATTTAGAGATTCATGGTATGGACTTAACGTCAGTAAGCAATGCTACTGAACTCAGAAATCAAATAGACAGACTTGCAACTAAGATACAAATCCCCAACTTTCAGCCCTTGGATATTGATGTTGTTCATCCACTAAAATTCTAATCTACCTGGTACTAAAATATACCTGAATGAAAACCTTATTCCTTTCTACAAGCAGTTATTTTGGAAATTTAGAGATTCATGGTATGGACTTAATGTCAGTACGCAATGCTACTGAACTCAGAAATCAAATAGACAGACTTGCAACTAAGATACAAATCCCCAACTTTCAGCCCTTGGATATTGATGTTGTTCATCCACTAAAATTCTAATCTACCTGGTACTAAAATATACCTGAATGAAAACCTTATTCCTTTCTACAAGCAGTGATTTTGGAAATTTAGAGATTCATGGTATGGTTTTAATGTCAGTAGGCAATGCTACTGAACTCAGAAATCAAATAGACAGACTTGCAACTAAGATACAAATCCCCAACTTTCAGCCCTTGGATATTGATGTTGTTCATCCACTAAAATTCTAATCTACCTGGTACTAAAATATACCTGAATGAAAACCTTATTCCTTTCTACAAGCAGTTATTTTGGAAATTTAGAGATTCATGGTATGGACTTAATGTCAGTAGGCAATGCTACTGAACTCAGAAATCAAATAGACAGACTTGCAACTAAGATACAAATCCCCAACTTTCAGCCCTTGGATATTGATGTTGTTCATCCACTAAAATCCTAATCTACCTGGTACTAAAATATACCTGAATGAAAACCTTATTCCTTTCTACAAGCAGTTATTTTGGAAATTTAGAGATTCATGGTATGGACTTAATGTCAGTACGCAATGCTACTGAACTCAGAAATCAAATAGACAGACTTGCAACTAAGATACAAATCCCCAACTTTCAGCCCTTGGATATTGATGTTGTTCATCCACTAAAATTCTAATCTACCTGGTACTAAAATATACCTGAATGAAAACCTTATTCCTTTCTACAAGCAGTTATTTTGGAAATTTAGAGATTCATGGTATGGACTTAATGTCAGTAGGCAATGCTACTGAACTCAGAAATCAAATAGACAGACTTGCAACTAAGATACAAATCCCCAACTTTCAGCCCTTGGATATTGATGTTGTTCATCCACTAAAATCCTAATCTACCTGGTACTAAAATATACCTGAATGAAAACCTTATTCCTTTCTACAAGCAGTTATTTTGGAAATTTAGAGATTCATGGTATGGACTTAATGTCAGTACGCAATGCTACTGAACTCAGAAATCAAATAGACAGACTTGCAACTAAGATACAAATCCCCAACTTTCAGCCCTTGGATATTGATGTTGTTCATCCACTAAAATTCTAATCTACCTGGTACTAAAATATACCTGAATGAAAACCTTATTCCTTTCTACAAGCAGTTATTTTGGAAATTTAGAGATTCATGGTATGGACTTAATGTCAGTACGCAATGCTACTGAACTCAGAAATCAAATAGACAGACTTGCAACTAAGATACAAATCCCCAACTTTCAGCCCTTGGATATTGATGTTGTTCATCCACTAAAATTCTAATCTACCTGGTACTAAAATATACCTGAATGAAAACCTTATTCCTTTCTACAAGCAGTTATTTTGGAAATTTAGAGATTCATGGTATGGACTTAATGTCAGTAGGCAATGCTACTGAACTCAGAAATCAAATAGACAGACTTGCAACTAAGATACAAATCCCCAACTTTCAGCCCTTGGATATTGATGTTGTTCATCCACTAAAATCCTAATCTACCTGGTACTAAAATATACCTGAATGAAAACCTTATTCCTTTCTACAAGCAGTTATTTTGGAAATTTAGAGATTCATGGTATGGACTTAATGTCAGTACGCAATGCTACTGAACTCAGAAATCAAATAGACAGACTTGCAACTAAGATACAAATCCCCAACTTTCAGCCCTTGGATATTGATGTTGTTCATCCACTAAAATTCTAATCTACCTGGTACTAAAATATACCTGAATGAAAACCTTATTCCTTTCTACAAGCAGTGATTTTGGAAATTTAGAGATTCATGGTATGGACTTAACGTCAGTAAGCAATGCTACTGAACTCAGAAATCAAATAGACAGACTTGCAACTAAGATACAAATCCCCAACTTTCAGCCCTTGGATATTGATGTTGTTCATCCACTAAAATTCTAATCTACCTGGTACTAAAATATACCTGAATGAAAACCTTATTCCTTTCTACAAGCAGTGATTTTGGAAATTTAGAGATTCATGGTATGGACTTAATGTCAGTACGCAATGCTACTGAACTCGGAAATCAAATAGATCGACTTGCAACTAAGATTCAAATCCCCAACATTCAGCCCTTGGATATTGATGTTGTTCATCCACTAAAATTCTAATCTACCTGGTACTAAAATATACCTGAATGAAAACCTTATTCCTTTCTACAAGCAGTGATTTTGGAAATTTAGAGATTCATGGTATGGACTTAACGTCAGTAAGCAATGCTACTGAACTCAGAAATCAAATAGACAGACTTGCAACTAAGATACAAATCCCCAACTTTCAGCCCTTGGATATTGATGTTGTTCATCCACTAAAATTCTAATCTACCTGGTACTAAAATATACATAAATGAAAACCTTATTCCTTTCTACAAGCAGTGATTTTGGAAATTTAGAGATTCATGGTATGGACTTAACGTCAGTAAGCAATGCTACTGAACTCAGAAATCAAATAGACAGACTTGCAACTAAGATACAAATCCCCAACTTTCAGCCCTTGGATATTGATGTTGTTCATCCACTAAAATTCTAATCTACCTGGTACTAAAATATACCTGAATGAAAACCTTATTCCTTTCTACAAGCAGTGATTTTGGAAATTTAGAGATTCATGGTATGGACTTAATGTCAGTACGCAATGCTACTGAACTCAGAAATCAAATAGACAGACTTGCAACTAAGATACAAATCCCCAACTTTCAGCCCTTGGATATTGATGTTGTTCATCCACTAAAATTCTAATCTACCTGGTACTAAAATATACCAGAATGAAAACCTTATTCCTTTCTACAAGCAGTGATTTTGGAAATTTAGAGATTCATGGTATGGTTTTAATGTCAGTACGCAATGCTACTGAACTCAGAAATCAAATAGACAGACTTGCAACTAAGATACAAATCCCCAACTTTCAGCCCTTGGATATTGATGTTGTTCATCCACTAAAATTCTAATCTACCTGGTACTAAAATATACCTGAATGAAAACCTTATTCCTTTCTACAAGCAGTGATTTTGGAAATTTAGAGATTCATGGTATGGACTTAATGTCAGTAAGCAATGCTACTGAACTCAGAAATCAAATAGACAGACTTGCAACTAAGATACAAATCCCCAACTTTCAGCCCTTGGATATTGATGTTGTTCATCCACTAAAATTCTAATCTACCTGGTACTAAAATATACCTGAATGAAAACCTTATTCCTTTCTACAAGCAGTTATTTTGGAAATTTAGAGATTCATGGTATGGACTTAATGTCAGTACGCAATGCTACTGAACTCAGAAATCAAATAGACAGACTTGCAACTAAGATACAAATCCCCAACTTTCAGCCCTTGGATATTGATGTTGTTCATCCACTAAAATTCTAATCTACCTGGTACTAAAATATACCTGAATGAAAACCTTATTCCTTTCTACAAGCAGTGATTTTGGAAATTTAGAGATTCATGGTATGGACTTAATGTCAGTAGGCAATGCTACTGAACTCAGAAATCAAATAGACAGACTTGCAACTAAGATACAAATCCCCAACTTTCAGCCCTTGGATATTGATGTTGTTCATCCACTAAAATTCTAATCTACCTGGTACTAAAATATACCTGAATGAAAACCTTATTCCTTTCTACAAGCAGTTATTTTGGAAATTTAGAGATTCATGGTATGGACTTAATGTCAGTACGCAATGCTACTGAACTCAGAAATCAAATAGACAGACTTGCAACTAAGATACAAATCCCCAACTTTCAGCCCTTGGATATTGATGTTGTTCATCCACTAAAATTCTAATCTACCTGGTACTAAAATATACCTGAATGAAAACCTTATTCCTTTCTACAAGCAGTTATTTTGGAAATTTAGAGATTCATGGTATGGACTTAATGTCAGTACGCAATGCTACTGAACTCAGAAATCAAATAGACAGACTTGCAACTAAGATACAAATCCCCAACTTTCAGCCCTTGGATATTGATGTTGTTCATCCACTAAAATTCTAATCTACCTGGTACTAAAATATACCTGAATGAAAACCTTATTCCTTTCTACAAGCAGTTATTTTGGAAATTTAGAGATTCATGGTATGGTTTTAATGTCAGTAGGCAATGCTACTGAACTCAGAAATCAAATAGACAGACTTGCAACTAAGATACAAATCCCCAACTTTCAGCCCTTGGATATTGATGTTGTTCATCCACTAAAATCCTAATCTACCTGGTACTAAAATATACCTGAATGAAAACCTTATTCCTTTCTACAAGCAGTTATTTTGGAAATTTAGAGATTCATGGTATGGACTTAATGTCAGTACGCAATGCTACTGAACTCAGAAATCAAATAGACAGACTTGCAACTAAGATACAAATCCCCAACTTTCAGCCCTTGGATATTGATGTTGTTCATCCACTAAAATCCTAATCTACCTGGTACTAAAATATACCTGAATGAAAACCTTATTCCTTTCTACAAGCAGTTATTTTGGAAATTTAGAGATTCATGGTATGGACTTAATGTCAGTAGGCAATGCTACTGAACTCAGAAATCAAATAGACAGACTTGCAACTAAGATTCAAATCCCCAACTTTCAGCCCTTGGATATTGATGTTGTTCATCCACTAAAATCCTAATCTACCTGGTACTAAAATATACCTGAATGAAAACCTTATTCCTTTCTACAAGCAGTTATTTTGGAAATTTAGAGATTCATGGTATGGACTTAATGTCAGTACGCAATGCTACTGAACTCAGAAATCAAATAGACAGACTTGCAACTAAGATACAAATCCCCAACTTTCAGCCCTTGGATATTGATGTTGTTCATCCACTAAAATCCTAATCTACCTGGTACTAAAATATACCTGAATGAAAACCTTATTCCTTTCTACAAGCAGTTATTTTGGAAATTTAGAGATTCATGGTATGGACTTAATGTCAGTAGGCAATGCTACTGAACTCAGAAATCAAATAGACAGACTTGCAACTAAGATACAAATCCCCAACTTTCAGCCCTTGGATATTGATGTTGTTCATCCACTAAAATTCTAATCTACCTGGTACTAAAATATACCTGAATGAAAACCTTATTCCTTTCTACAAGCAGTTATTTTGGAAATTTAGAGATTCATGGTATGGACTTAATGTCAGTACGCAATGCTACTGAACTCAGAAATCAAATAGACAGACTTGCAACTAAGATACAAATCCCCAACTTTCAGCCCTTGGATATTGATGTTGTTCATCCACTAAAATTCTAATCTACCTGGTACTAAAATATACCTGAATGAAAACCTTATTCCTTTCTACAAGCAGTGATTTTGGAAATTTAGAGATTCATGGTATGGACTTAACGTCAGTAGGCAATGCTACTGAACTCAGAAATCAAATAGACAGACTTGCAACTAAGATACAAATCCCCAATTTTCAGCCCTTGGATATTGATGTTGTTCATCCACTAAAATTCTAATCTACCTGGTACTAAAACATACCTGAATGAAAACCTTATTCCTTTCTACAAGCAGTGATTTTGGAAATTTAGAGATTCATGGTATGGACTTAACGTCAGTAGGCAATGCTACTGAACTCAGAAATCAAATAGACAGACTTGCAACTAAGATACAAATCCCCAACTTTCAGCCCTTGGATATTGATGTTGTTCATCCACTAAAATTCTAATCTACCTGGTACTAAAATATAATTGAATGAAAACCTTATTCCTTTCTACAAGCAGTGATTTTGGAAATTTAGAGATTCATGGTATGGACTTAACGTCAGTAGGCAATGCTACTGAACTCAGAAATCAAATAGACAGACTTGCAACTAAGATACAAATCCCCAACATTCAGCCCTTGGATATTGATGTTGTTCATCCACTAAAATTCTAATCTACCTGGTACTAAAATATACCTGAATGAAAACCTTATTCCTTTCTACAAGCAGTGATTTTGGAAATTTAGAGATTCATGGTATGGACTTAATGTCAGTACGCAATGCTACTGAACTCAGAAATCAAATAGACAGACTTGCAACTAAGATACAAATCCCCAACTTTCAGCCCTTGGATATTGATGTTGTTCATCCACTAAAATTCTAATCTACCTGGTACTAAAATATACCAGAATGAAAACCTTATTCCTTTCTACAAGCAGTGATTTTGGAAATTTAGAGATTCATGGTATGGTTTTAATGTCAGTACGCAATGCTACTGAACTCAGAAATCAAATAGATCGACTTGGAACTAAGATACAAATCCCCAACATTCAGCCCTTGGATATTGATGTTGTTCATCCACTAAAATTCTAATCTACCTGGTACTAAAATATACCTGAATGAAAACCTTATTCTTTTCTACAAGCAGTGATTTTTGGAATTTAGAGATTCATGGTATGGACTTAATGTCAGTAGGCAATGCTACTGAACTCAGAAATCAAATAGACAGACTTGCAACTAAGATACAAATCCCCAATTTTCAGCCCTTGGATATTGATGTTGTTCATCCACTAAAATCCTAATCTACCTGGTACTAAAATATACCAGAATGAAAACCTTATTCCTTTCTACAAGCAGTTATTTTGGAAAGCAAGGAAGCTTCTTCAACAGGGGAAGATTCAATTTTCCGGGGTGAGTATTGGTAATGTGTTTATCAGGCGAAATGAACATGAAGTTAAAAAAGTTATGTTAGAAGACTTGATAGAATATGGTTTCGAGGCTACTGCTTGACTCAATATAATTTTCCAATATTGCGTTTATTACAGTATAAGTTACTTGTTCTGTACAACTTATGCAACAACAATGTTGAAAAGAAAAAAGAAAACCTTTATCACTTAATTAAAACGGACAGTGAGGGTAGCGTGTGACTTAATACTATGGAGGGGTAACAAAGGGGGTGCAACTGACTTACAACAGGAGATATATACACTGAAGAGCAATTGAATTAGAGACAGCTGGCGTTATGCAAATGTGGCGCTGTAGGCGGCCCTGTAAGCGGAAACGACTTGACGTATGCAGCGATCGGACAATATAAGGGGTGATGCGACGAGAATCAGTAGGAATCGGACGCAGTATGGGTAAGACGAAGGATCTAAGCGCATTTGATCGTGGGAAAATTGTCGGGACCCGACGAATGGGCCACTCCACCTCGGAAGTCGTGCAGGCACTGGGATTTTCACGAGCCACTGTGTCACGGGTGCACCGTGAGTACATCGAATCCGGTAAAACCATCCCTGCAGGGCCCAACTGCCGTGGACAACAGCGTGTGGATGAGCGGGGTCATCGTCGGCTAGCTCGCATTGTAACAGTGGATAGACGGGCCACAGTGCAAGAAGTCACTCGGCAATTTAACTCTGGTGCAGAATCTCCTCTCTATGGGGTACAGAAGCCATCGTCCCACGAGGGTACAGCTGCTGACCGCACATCACAGGGTGCAAAGATTAGCATGGGCGCGGGAACATCGCCACTAGACCCTAGACATGTGGAAAAATGTTGCCTGGACTGATAAGTCGATATTCGCCTTGGCACATGCGGATGGCAGGATACGAGTACGGCGCAAACCACATGAAGCGATCGATGGATCCTTCTTACCAGCAGGATACTCTTCAAGCTGGTGGGGGGTGGCATTCTCGTCTGGGGACTGTTTACGTGGACTGAAACTGGACCCCTGGTACGAGTGACATCGTCGCTCACAGGTCAACGTTACCGGGATATCCTGGACGACCATTTGCTCCCGTTTGTGCGTCTTCAACACCCGACTTATCCTGAAAAAGAGAATGCCCCGTGCCATCGCTCCCAAATTGGATCCGAATGGTTGGATGAACACTCCACCGACGTGACCTCGCTTCCTTGGTCAGCTAGGTCACCTGATCTCAATCGCATCGAGCACATCTGGGCCATCGAGAGAGATGACCCCCTCCATTAAATCTTCGTGAACTGTGGGAGCTTGTTCAGGGGTCGTGGATCCGTATGGCTTCCCAACGCTTCCGGTGTCTTGCCGAGACGAATCGCCGCCGTCATCGGGGCGAAAGGTGGTGCTATACGTTACTAGACAGGTATCTCTAATTCAATTGCTCTTTAGTGTGTATATATATATATATATAATCTGATTTTCTTTCTCCTTGATCTCAATGCAATCAAATTCTTATTCACTTCAACAAATTAACCACATTTTATCTACTAACCCAGGTAGTTCATTAAAGCTTTTATATATTAATGCTGGGTCACTTTACAATAAAATAACTTTAGAGGACTCATTAATTCAATCAATTAACTCTGAAATTGATATAATATGTGTAACTGAAACTTGGTTCCCTACGCCTGACTATTATATACATCTAAACCATTATAATACATGTTTTCTTGATAGATCATATTCCAAAGGAGGGTGGTATTGCTGTTTATATTCACGGACAATGCCATGATTTCTCTGTAAACAATGATCTCACTTTACTTAACTATTATATGAAAATTTTAACGATTGAAAATCAATTTTATATTATTATTGCCTCCTATCGTCCGCCTAAATCTAATATCAATGAATTTTTTTCCACCCTAAATGAAGTTTTTAATTATGAAAACCTAACTAATAAGAAAACATATTTACTTGGAGATTTAAATATCGATATCTCTTGTGACAATCAATCCAGCATCTAAACAAATAAATCAAACTTTAATTATGTCTGGATTTACCAACACTATACCAATCCCAACTAGGGTCACTATGCAATCGGAAACCACCCTTGACCTCTTACTTCCTGCATCTCCTGATATGATAACCTCGACTGTTATACACTATAGCATTAGTAACCACCTACCTATTTTTAGCACGTCTTTTGTAAAAAAGATCGTGCTTCTGTTACCGGTTTGTCTGTCCGTCCGTCCGTCCGTCTGTACCAACGGTATCTCTGCAACTATCAGTCCGATTTGAAAAATTATTTTTGCGTTGGGAAGCTTGAAATATGCAAATGATGATCATTTATTTCGTTTTCTTACGATGTACAATTTCGCCGCTAGAGGGCGTAAATGCAGATGATGTCGAATTCAAAAATACGTTTTGTTCCACATATTTGCTTCAAAACATCCGATTGAAAATTTTTTTATATCTTTCGATTCCATTTATGTCGAAGAGTATTTTAGATATAGTTACTTTTTCAAATTAGGTATAGATTTTCCGCTAGGGGGCGTAAAAATAAATTACGTTTTCCCCGATAACTCTTCTTGTAAAACACCGATTTGAAAACAATTTTCTTCAGCGGATACATCTCTTGATGGAAAATCTTTTGCATATAATTTCAAATTTTTGGTAACAAATAATTTGGCCACCAGGGGGCGTAAGTGTTAATTTTTGCTTCTGATGTATTTGCCATAAAATCGGAGGTTCTAAAATATCGATTAAAAAATTCTTCCGTGGACTGATGCCACTCACATCGACAAACCTTTTCGGAATATTTTCTTCTTAAAATATTCCACAGTTTCTCCCCAGGGGGCGTAGATGTACATCTTATTTTTGTCAATATCTCTACTTCTAGGAGACCGATTTGAAAATTTTCTTCTTTGTTGGATAGTGTTTTCCATGTGACATGTTTTTCATATAATTTCAAAATTTTCAAGTTATTCATAGACTTTCCGCTAGGGAGCGTAGCGGTAAATTGCGTTTCCCCCTATATCTCTGTTTCTAAATCTCCGATTTAAAATATTATTTCTGCACCGGATACAGCTCCTGATGGGAAATCGTTCGCACATAATTTCTAATTTTTGTAAAAAAATAGTTTGGCCACCAGGGGGCGTAAATCTTAATTTCCGCTTCTGTTATATTTGCAGCAAAATATGAGCTTCTAAATTCTCGATTGAAAAAAACGTCGCTTGTTGACCGATACTACTCATGTCGACAAAACTTTTAGGAAAAATTTTCTTCTTGAAAAAATGCATGGCTTCTACGCCAGGGGGCATAGATGTATATCCTATTTTTGTCAGTACCTCTACTTCTAAGAGTACGATTTGAAAAATTCCTTCTTTGTTGGATAGTGTTTTCGATGTGAAATGTTTTTTCTATAAAATCAAAATTTTCAAGTAAATCATAGACTTTCCGCTAGGGGGCACAAAGGGAAATTGCGTTTTCTGCGTTATTTCTGCTCCTAAAGCTCTGATTTGAGAAATTCTTCCTGTATCGCATAAAAGACCTGATGGAAAATATTTTTCACATAATTTCTAATGTTTGGTAAAGAATGATTTAGCCACCATGGGTTATATGTGTTAATTTCTGCTTCTGAAGTATTTGTTGCAAAATCTGGGCTCCTGAAAACTCGACAAATTTTTTTTTCTTCGACCGATACCGCTCATACGGATAAACCTTTTGAGAATACTTTCTTCCTAAAATAATGCATGGTTTTCCCACCAGGGGACGTAAAGTCACATCTTATTTTTGTCGATAACTCTGTTTCTAAGAGTTCGTAAGCTCACGATTCCGTTTACAGCAATATCTGAGGGATTAAAGACCCGATTGAAAAACTTCTTTCTTTGGTCAGATCTATTGTTTTCCATACCGGTTCCATTGACTTTGAATAGCTTTGATAAATTTAATTTGCGTCAGAACGGATTCAAAAGACGTGCTTATTACACCCGAAAATTCGGTGTCAACTTTCTTGTTTCAGCTCTTGTGGAAATCAAGAATTTGACTCCTTTTTCCTTTCTTTTTTTGTCGATAACTCTGTTTCTAAGAGTTCGTAAGCTCACGATTCCGTTTACAGCAATATCTGAGGGATTAAAAACCCGATTGAAAATCTTCTTTCTTTGGTCAGATCTATTGTTTTCCATACCGGTTCCATTGACTTTGAATAGCTTTGATAAATTTAATTTGCGTCAGAACGGATTCAAAAGACGTGCTTATCACACGCGAATATTCGGTGTCAACTTTCTTGTTACATTCTATTACCATAATTTCCCAACAAAAAGAAATACTACATATTATAAAACAAGGCGATTTAACAACATTAATTTAGAAATATTCCGTATTATATTGTATACCATTAACTGGAACGAAATACTCTCACTAGATAATCCAAATACTGTATACAATGCATTTCCCAAATTATTAAAGGAGTTATATGATCAAACTTTCCTTATTTCCTGGAGGAGTAATAGAGCGAGAAAGAAATGTCGTAAGCCTTGGATAACGAATCAGCTTCTGAATCGTATAAATAAAAAAGTTGTATACCAAATTTCTGAAAAGCAAATCAGTAATAGATTTTAATAACTTCAAAACTTATAGAAATAAATTAAACTCAGATATACGAATACTCAAATGCAATTGCTATTTACAAATTTTCTCTTTTAATGTACCAAAATTAATGTGGAAACACCTAAACGTGTTACTCGGGAAAAATAATACTCCAATAATGCCGAACTTTAACAAACTCAGACGACCAAATAATTCCAGACAAAGGTGAAATGGCCACCATTTTAAATGATTATTTTATTTCTATCCCACAAGTTATTAAACAAAATTTGAATATGTCTAGCACGCACGTTACTCAATATTTATCCGGTACATACAGATCAAATACACTGAAGAGCAATTGAATTAGAGACAGCTAGCCTTATGCAAATGAGGCGCTCTGGGCGGCCCTGGAAACGGAAACGACATGACGTATGCAGCGATCCTCCAACATAAGGAGTGATGCGACGGGAATCAGTAAGAGTCGGACGAAGTAGGGGTAAGACGAAAGATCTAAGCGCATTTGATCGTGGGCAAATGGTCGGGGCCCGACGAATGGGTCATTCCATCTCGGAAGTCGTGCAGGCACTGGGATTTTCACGAGCCACTGTGTCACGTGTGCACCGTGGGTACATCGAATCCGGTAAAACCATCCCTGCAAGGACCAACTGCCGTGGACAACAGCGTGTGGATGAGCGGGGTCATCTTCGGCTAGCTCGCATTGTAACAGCGGATGGACGGGCCACAGTGCAAGAAATCAGTCGGCAATTTAACGCTGGTGCACAAAAACGTGTAAGCAGCCACACCATCCAGAACCATCTCCTCGCTATGGGGTACAGAAGCCATCGTCTCACGAGGGTACCGCTGCTGACCGCACATCACGGAGTGCAAAGATTAGCATGGGCGTGGGAACATCGCCACTGGAATCTAGACATGTGGAAAATTGTTGCCCGGACTGATGAGTCGAGATTCACGTTAGTACATGTGGATGGCAGGATACGAGTACGGCGCAAACCACATGAAGCGATGGATCCTTCTTGCCAGCAGGATACTCTTCCAGCTGGTGGGGGTGGCATTCTCGTCTGGGGACTGTTTACGTGGACTGAAATGGGACACCTGGTATGTGTGACATTGTCCCTCACAGGTCAACGTTACCGGGATATCCTGGACGACCATTTGCTCAGGTTTGTGCGTCTTCAACATCCCACTTATCCTGCAAAAAGGCAATGCCCCGTGCCATCCCTCCCGAATTGTATCCGAATGGTTGGATGAACACTCCGCCGACGTGACCTCGCTTCCTTGGTCAGCTAGTTCACCTGACCTCAATCCCATCGAGCACATCTCGTATGCCATCGAGAGAGATGACCCCCTCCATTAAATCTTCGTGAACTGTGTGAGCTCGTTCAGGGGTCGTGGATCCGTATGGCTTCCGGTGTCTTGTCGAGTCCATGCCGAGACGAATCGCCGCCGTCATCAGGACGAAAGGTGGTGCCACACGTTACTAGACAGGTATCTCTAATTCAATTGCTCTTCAGTGTACATTTTATGTGCAGGAAATTTCAAGAACTGAACTTTTACATATACTTAAACAAATTAACATCAACTCAGGACCAGGTTATGATGATTTTCACCCCAGGGTTATTAAGTATGTTGCAGACGTTATTGTTGAGCCATTACTAATAACTTACAACTCCATACTTCATTCAGGAATTTCTCCAGATGCTCTAAAAGTAACCAAAAGCATTTCTAAATTCAAAAATGGTTAAAAAAATGAAGCAAATAATTATCGTCCTAGAGCAAATCTTTCAATTTTTGCCAAGATCCTTGAAAAATTAATTTATGCTCGACTAATTCCCTACCTTCAAAAATATAAGATACTCAGTCAGTATCAATTTGGATTTTTAGCAAATAAATCTACAGAATTGGCTTTGCTATAGCTTCAAAATGCTATACAAAATAATTTTACTCAAAAATATACACTGCCGGACAATTGCTAAGGACGGATGACAATAGCAACGATACCAACCATAAAATGGAAGGCAGGAAAATGTGGAAATTAGCATAAGTGCGGGATACAGTAAGACGTGTTGTGCGTATGCAAATTTTGGATTGCCGAACTTGTTCGTGACGTCATAGCGCTGATAAGAGACATAAAGGATTTGACGCGGATTGACCGTTGTTGTTCAAACGCAAAGTTGAAAGGGAAAGAATCAATTAACAAACTTGCAATTTTCAGTATGTCTTCCCGACATCACCTAGATGATTTTACGCGTGGCCGTATTATTGGCAAGATTGAAGAAGGGCGAAAAATAACAGATGTTGCCAGGGAGTTCGACGTCAGCCACAGTGTTGTTTCAAGGCTTTGGAAATCATTTTAAAAAAATGGAGAGTGTAGCAAACGTCACGGGGGAGGTCGTGTTCGCAGTACGACACCTGCAGAAGATCGGTACATAGTGCTATCAACAAAAAGACACCGGCGCAGCACAGCTAGTGAGGTTGCAAATCAGTTTATGGCTGCTACTGGCAAGCGGATCTCCCGAAAAACTGTCGCCAGACGTTTGCATGAAGGAGGACTATACGCCCGCCGTCCTGTTGTGTGCATCCCATTGTCCAGACGTCACCGTGCCGCCCGTTTGCAATGGTGCCATCAACATCGCAATTGGACTGATAATGACTGGTCTGCTGTGCTCTTCTCAGACGAGTGTAGATACAGTCTATCGTCTGATTGTTGACGACAACTGATCTGGCGTGATAGTGGTACTGCATATTGTCCAGCAAACATACAGGAAAGGGACCTATATCCGACAAGTAGTGTCATGGTATGGGCTGGCATCATGATCAATGGCCGTACGTCCCTCTATGTGCTTTCAACTGGGACTATGACTGGCCAACGATACATTAATGATGTTCTGCTGCCTCATGTTCGCATGTTCCGTGGTGCTGTCGGTGATAGATTCACTATCATGGACGACAACGCAACATGTCATCGAACAGTCGCTGTCCAGGAGTGTCTTGAGAGCGAGGATATTCAACGCCTCGTATGGCCAGCACGTTCTGCAGATCTGAATCCCATTGAATATGTGTAGGATGCTTTGGGGAGGAGGTTTGCTGGTCGCGAATGCCCTCCAATAAACAAGGACACCCTCATCCGTGCACTGATATAGGAATGGGATAAATTACCCCAACAGCTGCTTGATAATGTTGTGCAAAGCATGACACGACGTGTGGAATCTTGCATCGCCCTCCATGGTGGCCATATCCCGTATTGACATTTTACGCTGGAACGCCTGCGGACGGTAATTGCATTTTTCACGTTTACGTATTCTGCACAAAATGGCCTGTTTGTCCCTTGAACACGTTCCAAAGCCTTCTGGATTTCATAGCACCATAAATTGTCTTTCTTGTAATTTCCTGGCATTCTGACATTATTTTATTTCACTTGGCATCCAACCACTCTTACTTTTTATGCGCTATATAGCCGTTTATGATCCGTCCTTAGCAATTGTCCAGCAGTGTATAATATACTTACTATTACTTAACTATACTATTTTAATCTTGGTAAAATTATGTTCAAACGAATTAAATATAGTTTATATTCAGATCTCATATTTCTTAATACACATGCACATTCCTATGAAACAAGGAATAAACTATAATTACAACCTATTTTTCCCAAAACGGAATCAATTAAACTTACTCTAAATAACAGAGTCCCTCAATACTGGAGTTCTTTACCTAGCAACCTGACTAACTTAAACAATTTTAATTTATTTAAAAAAATCAAACTCTATCTTCTTCAATAATAATAATAAAAAAAAAGATTGGAAAACGTCACCTTGTTGTGTCTATCTCTTGTTTCATTTGTTTCTTCTACGGGGAGTATAAGGCTATGTCAGGCCATTTCGGCCTTTTCCCTTGTCTTCCCTGTTGTTACAGTCTATGTTCATCATTTATTTACTGTCAATTTTTTCCCCGCTCTTTTTTTCTTTTTCTTTCTTTATTTCTTTTCTTCTAAGAGCATGTAACAACACAAAAAAAATAAAAATAATAATAATAATAATGAAGCTTAAGCCGTATTCGTCTTAACACCCCTTAGGTTTTAACAGGAATTCACCTATGGAGTTGCGACTAAATCTTAAGCCCCATTCGTCTTAACACTGCTTAGGCTTTAGCAGCAATTTTGTTGCGACTAAAACCAAGCGGCAGTCCTTTCCCCTCCCTTTAGGTTTTGAATTTACCTATGGGGTTGCGACCAAAGTCTAGCGGCAGTCCCCTTCCATCCCTTTAGGTTCACGAATTTACCTATGGGGTTGCGAGACCAAATCTTAAGCTGCATTCATCTTGACACCTTTAGGCTTTAGCAGCAATTTACTTATGTTGTTGTGACTAATGCTCAAGCCGCATTCGTCTTTCTTCCCCTTAGGTTTTAGAAGGAATTTACCTATGGGGTTGCGACTAAAGCTTAAGCCGTATTCGTCTTAACACCCCTAAGGCTTTAGCAGCAATTTACCTATGTTGTTCCGATTAATGCCAACGCCGCAGTAGTCTTTCCTCCCCTTAGGTTTTAGAAGGAATTTACCTATGGGGTTGCGACTAAAGCTTAAGCCGTATTCGTCTTAACACCCCTAAGGCTTTAGCAGCAATTTACCTATGTTGTTCCGATTAATGCCAACGCCGCAGTAGTCTTTCCTCCCCTTAGGTTTTAGAAGGAATTTACCTATGGGGTTGCGACTAAAGCTTAAGCCGTATTCGTCTTAACACCCCTAAGGCTTTAGCAGCAATTTACCTATGTTGTTCCGATTAATGCCAACGCCGCAGTAGTCTTTCCTCCCCTTAGGTTTTAGAAGGAATTTACCTATGGGGTTGCGACTAAAGCTTAAGCCGTATTCGTCTTAACACCCCTAAGGCTTTAGCAGCAATTTACCTATGTTGTTCCGATTAATGCCAACGCCGCAGTAGTCTTTCCTCCCCTTAGGTTTTAGAAGGAATTTACCTATGGGGTTGCGACTAAAGCTTAAGCCGTATTCGTCTTAACACCCCTAAGGCTTTAGCAGCAATTTACCTATGTTGTTCCGATTAATGCCAACGCCGCAGTAGTCTTTCCTCCCCTTAGGTTTTAGAAGGAATTTACCTATGGGGTTGCGACTAAAGCTTAAGCCGTATTCGTCTTAACACCCCTAAGGCTTTAGCAGCAATTTACCTATGTTGTTCCGATTAATGCCAACGCCGCAGTAGTCTTTCCTCCCCTTAGGTTTTAGAAGGAATTTACCTATGGGGTTGCGACCAAAGCTTAAGCCGCATTCGTCTTAACACCCCTTAGGCTTTAGAAGCAATTCACCTATGTTGTTGGGACTAATCCTCAAGCCGCAGTAGTCTTCCCTCCGCTTAGGTTTTAGCAGGAACTTAGCTATGGGGTTGCGACCAAAGCTTAAGACGTATTCGTCTTAACACCCCTAAGGCTTTAGCAGCAATTTACCTATGTTGTTCCGATTAATGCCAACGCCGCAGTAGTCTTTCCTCCCCTTAGGTTTTAGAAGGAATTTACCTATGGGGTTGCGACTAAAGCTTAAGCCGTATTCGTCTTAACACCCCTAAGGCTTTAGCAGCAATTTACCTATGTTGTTCCGATTAATGCCAACGCCGCAGTAGTCTTTCCTCCCCTTAGGTTTTAGAAGGAATTTACCTATGGGGTTGCGACTAAAGCTTAAGCCGTATTCGTCTTAACACCCCTAAGGCTTTAGCAGCAATTTACCTATGTTGTTCCGATTAATGCCAACGCCGCAGTAGTCTTTCCTCCCCTTAGGTTTTAGAAGGAATTTACCTATGGGGTTGCGACCAAAGCTTAGGCCGCATTCGTCTTAACACCCCTTAGGCTTTAGAAGCAATTCACCTATGTTGTTGGGACTAATCCTCAAGCCGCAGTAGTCTTCCCTCCGCTTAGGTTTTAGCAGGAACTTAGCTATGGGGTTGCGACCAAAGCTTAAGCCGTATTCGTCTTAACACCCCTAAGGCTTTAGCAGCAATTTACCTATGTTGTTCCGATTAATGCCAACGCCGCAGTAGTCTTTCCTCCCCTTAGGTTTTAGAAGGAATTTACCTATGGGGTTGCGACTAAAGCTTAAGCCGTATTCGTCTTAACACCCCTAAGGCTTTAGCAGCAATTTACCTATGTTGTTCCGATTAATGCCAACGCCGCAGTAGTCTTTCCTCCCCTTAGGTTTTAGAAGGAATTTACCTATGGGGTTGCGACCAAAGCTTAAGCCGCATTCGTCTTAACACCCCTAAGGCTTTAGCAGCAATTTACCTATGTTGTTCCGATTAATGCCAACGCCGCAGTAGTCTTTCCTCCCCTTAGGTTTTAGAAGGAATTTACCTATGGGGTTGCGACCAAAGCTTAGGCCGCATTCGTCTTAACACCCCTTAGGCTTTAGAAGCAATTCACCTATGTTGTTGGGACTAATCCTCAAGCCGCAGTAGTCTTCCCTCCGCTTAGGTTTTAGCAGGAACTTAGCTATGGGGTTGCGACCAAAGCTTAAGCCGTATTCGTCTTAACACCCCTAAGGCTTTAGCAGCAATTTACCTATGTTGTTCCGATTAATGCCAACGCCGCAGTAGTCTTTCCTCCCCTTAGGTTTTAGAAGGAATTTACCTATGGGGTTGCGACTAAAGCTTAAGCCGTATTCGTCTTAACACCCCTAAGGCTTTAGCAGCAATTTACCTATGTTGTTCCGATTAATGCCAACGCCGCAGTAGTCTTTCCTCCCCTTAGGTTTTAGAAGGAATTTACCTATGGGGTTGCGACTAAAGCTTAAGCCGTATTCGTCTTAACACCCCTAAGGCTTTAGCAGCAATTTACCTATGTTGTTCCGATTAATGCCAACGCCGCAGTAGTCTTTCCTCCCCTTAGGTTTTAGAAGGAATTTACCTATGGGGTTGCGACTAAAGCTTAAGCCGTATTCGTCTTAACACCCCTAAGGCTTTAGCAGCAATTTACCTATGTTGTTCCGATTAATGCCAACGCCGCAGTAGTCTTTCCTCCCCTTAGGTTTTAGAAGGAATTTACCTATGGGGTTGCGACCAAAGCTTAAGCCGCATTCGTCTTAACACCCCTAAGGCTTTAGCAGCAATTTACCTATGTTGTTCCGATTAATGCCAACGCCGCAGTAGTCTTTCCTCCCCTTAGGTTTTAGAAGGAATTTACCTATGGGGTTGCGACCAAAGCTTAAGCCGCATTCGTGCATTCGTCTTAACACCCCTTAGGCTTTAGCAGCAATTTACCTATGTTGTTGCAACTAAACCCAAACTACAGTCGTCTTTCCTCCCCTTAGGTTTTAGAAGAAATTTACCTATGGGGTTGCGACTAAAGCTTAAGCCGTATTCGTCTTAACATCCCTTAGGAATTAGCAGCAATTTACCTATGTTGTTGCGACTAAACCCAAACCACAGTCGCCTTTCCTCCCCTTAGGGTTTAGAAGGAATTTACCTATGGGGTTGCGACTAAAACTTAAGCCGTATTCGTCTTAACATGGCTTTAGCAGCAATTTACCTATGTTTTTCGGACTAATGCTCACGCCGCAGTAGTCTTTCCTGCACTTTGGTTTTAACAGGAACTTACCTATGGGGTTGCGACCAAAGCTTAAGCCGCATTCGTCTTAACATCCCTTAGGCATTAGCAGCAATTTGCCTATGTAGTTGAGATTAATGCTCAAGCCACATTCGTCTTTCCTCCTCTTAGGTTTCAGAAGAAATTTACCTATGGGGTTGCGACTAAAACTTAAGCCGTATTCGTCTTAACATGGCTTTAGCAGCAATTTACCTATGTTTTTCGGACTAATGCTCACGCCGCAGTAGTCTTTCCTGCACTTTGGTTTTAACAGGAACTTACCTATGGGGTTGCGACCAAAGCTTAAGCCGCATTCGTCTTAACATCCCTTAGGCATTAGCAGCAATTTGCCTATGTAGTTGAGATTAATGCTCAAGCCACATTCGTCTTTCCTCCTCTTAGGTTTCAGAAGAAATTTACCTATGGGGTTGCGACTAAAACGTAAGCCGTATTCGTCTTAACATGGCTTTAGCAGCAATTTACCTATGTTTTTCGGACTAATGCTCACGCCGCAGTAGTCTTTCCTGCACTTTGGTTTTAACAGGAACTTACCTATGGGGTTGCGACCAAAGCTTAAGCCGCATTCGTCTTAACATACCTTAGGCATTAGCAGCAATTTGCCTATGTAGTTGAGATTAATGCTCAAGCCACATTCGTCTTTCCTCCTCTTAGGTTTCAGAAGAAATTTACCTATGGGGTTGCGACTAAAGCTTAAGCCGCATTCGTCTTAACAACCCTTAGGCTTAAGCAGAAATTCACCTATGTTGTTCAGACTAATGCTCAGGCTGCAGTAGTCTTTCCTCCCCTTTGGTTTTAACAGGAATTTGCCTATGGGGTTGCGACTGAAGCTTAAGCCGCATTCGTCTTAACACCCCTTGGGTTTCAACAGCAATTTTCTTATCGGGTTGGAACTAAATCTTAAGCCGCATTTGTCTTAATGCCCCTTAGGTTTCAGCAGCAATTTAATTGTGGGGTTGCGACTATAGCATAAGCCGCAATCGCCATCCCTCCCCGTAGGCTTTAGATACAATTTGCTATCAGAGTTCCCACTAAACGCCAAAGACGCGACCGTCTAAACTTTTCTTAGACAGTGTATTAGTGGAGATGCAGATAAACAGTGGCTTTTACCGCAATTACCGATACTTTGCCTGCACAGTTTCGGGTTTATGGGCCTTTTTTTTCAGTTTCAAAATTTACTGATTTTGTGCAAGCATCGCAGCTCCATTTGTTCACTGATAACTCAGGTACTAATTAAAACACTATAAGAAAGAAATAAAGTGTATACTTGTCTTCTATATCAGCCACCCGATATTCAATCTTCTCATCGGCGAAGTGCAGTCTTGCAAACTCAATCATTTCTGGTATGGCATCAATCGCTATTAGTTTCTTTAACTTTGGGATCCGGCGCAGAATTATATTTCTTGTATTATCTCCTGACGCGCAGCCTATGTCCATGATGACGTCATCTTCTCCGAAGATCATTTTAGGAACAAAAGCGTCCATCAAATCTTTGGCGAGGATCACAGACAGTCGGTGGTTGTCGGTGTGCAATCTGGCATCAGTAAACATCTTGAACTTTCACCTGTTAAAAAAAAAAATGTGAAGTTGTCACGACAATGTGCCGAGTAACATTATCATATTTAACACTTTCAAAATACGTTGGTGGACAAAAGTTATGTGATAAACTTATTATATACGGGCACAGCAATAACGGATTGGTAGACTTGAATAAAATTCAAGTGAGAGATACTGTACGCCAGACCATAACACGTCTGAACTGTACGCCGTCTGCAACAAGAATGAACTAGCGGAACGCTGTAACAACGCGTCGTCACGTGGCTGACTCCGACGCAGGCAGCTGCAATTTTCTGTGTGAGTGTGTTTTGGTGCTATGACGTCATGCTGGTTACTTTTGAACATACAACGGATCTAACCCCTTTTTTCCAGTCACCTTCACAACGCCACTGAATAGGGTGAAATAAAGGATTTCTTAAAAATGCTATTATCGGCATATTTTCACTGAATTCCATGTAACCACTTCGTACAGAAAACTTCGTCGTTCTATGAGGTACTTTGATCACTGGAATTTGTGTCCTGCGTCCGAACCTGGATGTGAGAAAAGATAGTGAGTAGCTATGATGAAGCAGAAATGCCTTCGACTAGTGCAAATCTGAAGGTTCTCATTTTTCATGTCCAGTTGCATGAAATTTCCTTTTCCTGGGTAGGTGTGGGTTCGATTCCCGCTCCAGGACGATGAAAATTTTCAAGTTTTTGAAAGCCGTGGTTCCATAGAATACAGTGAAAATATGGCAATAACAGCATTACAATGCCTACCATGTATATGCTACGAAATTCGTTTCCCAATTATACATGACGTATTTTTATAATTTCTTGGACTTTCTATGGCACAATTACATTTGTTTAAAATCGTCACCTTTGTGACGTATATTCTAAAACAGCTTTCATTTTTAGCTCCTTTACCTATGTAAATTTGCCCCGCACTGGGATAACTGGTTTTCCAGTTATTTGGGGAGCGGCGCCCCACTGCCTGAGCTCACCTTGTGACGGAGTACTTTTCGTTTGCTCTTGAACGATAACATCCCCGAAGGGACAGCTGTTCGTCCAGCTGATGGGGGATGGCGTCCCCACGGCCCGAGCCGATTTTCTCTTATTGTTTTGCTTTTTTGTCTTCAGTTCATATCTTGACGTGTACCCGCCTCAGTTGTAGGCTGCTGAGGTTGTGATGAGGCGCCAGCTCCGGGTTTTTGTTCCTCGTTCACTTCCCTGTCTTTTCTCTTTTATGTTACATTTTCTGTTTTTCCGGAGCTGGTTAGCTTAGACCTACCTGCATGTTTGCCGTGTGCGGTGACCCGTACAGGTGGAAATGAGGATGCTGGAGGCTGAGGTATTTGGGGGCCGGGTTGTAGTGTCTCCAGATGCCAACACTCCTCTTTGCCCTCTGCTTCACCCTAAACGGGAGGCTGGGAGCTAACCCACTCCTGGTCAGAAAGTCTGTGGCCGAGTTGCGTCCAGACTTCTAGCGGCTTGTCGTTCTGTTCGGCTGGGTGAGTTGGGGGGTAGGGTGGGCATACCAAAGGGGTGTTCTCCGGGCACGGGAAAGTCTGGGTGCACGCTGAGCGTGTGTCTGCCCTACCAACTTGCTATATCCGCTGACTATCCCTAGAGCCGTGTCCTGCGTCCTCTTGGGCTTGCGGACCTCCGGCTCTCCCTCGTTGGGCTCGGTAGTGGGTGGGGAGGGCAGCGGACGAATCTTTTCTCTTCTTAATGGCAAACAAAAGTGTTTCCCATGCTGTTCCTTTGAAGCGCCGTGTGGAGGATGGGTCGCCCTCCTCCACTAAGAAACTACTCAGTTCCAACTGCAACGCTCTGTTTCTTCTTATTCATTCTGTTGATCCAGCACAATCCCTCGGTTCGAAGAGTCCTTTCTGGATTAATAAGGCTCTTCAGGCCGTTGCGGGCTCACCAAAGAGTGTCAAGAAGCTCCCGTCAGGGGATCTTCTTGTGGAGACTTCCAATCCTCGTCACAGTGCCACCTTGCTGGAGACGACCGTTCTGCTGGACGTTCCAGTCCAAATATCTCCCCATGGTTACCTCAATTCCTCTCGCGGTGTTATCAACTCCCGCGACCTGCTGGAATGCAGCGATGAGGAATTGCTGGAAGAACTTGGGGAACAACATGTCACTGGGGTTCGCCGCATTCTTTTCCGGCGGGATGGGAAGTCTATTCCCTCCCGGAACATCGTGCTCACATTTGACTCCCCTACCCTGCCGACTTCCATCAAGGCGGGGTACTTGCGGCTCGATGTTCGACCATACATTCCGAACCCCTTGAGATGTTTCAAGTGCCAGCATTACGGTCACTCCCAGCAGTATTGCCGTAATGTAGCGAAGTGTGGACGCTGTGGGTCGCCAGAACACTCTTTGGCGGACTGCTCCGCTGAGGCGGATCGTTGTGTCAATTGCGAAGGTTCTCACCCGGCTTCTTCTAAGCAGTGCCCAAAGTGGATCGAGGAGCAGGCTATCCAACGCCTGAAGACGACAGAACATCTGTCTTATCCTGAAGCCAGACGGCGGATAGCTCCTCTACCAACAGGCCGGCGCTCCTATGCATCGGTTGTGGTCCAGAAGGCTACTGTTGCGGTGCAGACTGATGTGTCCTTCCCAGCGCGGTGTCCTTATGATTTTGAGGACGTCGTTGCTGCCGGATTGGAGGCACTGAAGTCTCGCCGCATTGAATCCAAGGCGCCATCAACATCGACGCCTAAAACATCCTCTGTGCAGACAACATCCTCTGCCAGCACTGGGACCCAGTCCCAGGGCGCATCTAGGAAGAAGCCGGCAAAGGTAAAACCAGGATCGTCCCCCTCGAAACAGAGCGGGGTAAAACCACAAAGACCTCCGGTAGCGCAGCCCTGTGTGAGTAAGCACAGCCCTGTGTTGCCTCCGGACATTGCAGATGGTCAGGAGCTGATGGACGACTCGGAGACATTCTAGTCGTCTGTCATTTTCGTTTTTCATCCTTTCCTTTTATTTTTCATTATGGCTACACTCGTTCAGTGGAATTGCCGAGGTCTGCGACCAAGAATTGATGATCTGAAAGGCTTACTGTCTTCGCACACACCTGTGTGCGTTTGCCTCCAGGAGACAAAGCTTCGAACAACGGACACTTTTCCGCTGCGCAGACATTCCATTTTCCGCAAAGATCATGAGTAAGGTGTCATCGCCTGCGGAGGAGTGGCCGTTGTTGTCCCTCATGGTATTCCTGTCACTGCAGTTGTCCTTCGGACATCTTTGCAGGCAGTGGCAGTGAGACTGTCTGTGAACACACTGTTCACAGTGTGTTCCATTTACATGCCACCAAATACAGCAGTGAGCCTTTCGGATCTGGAAGATTTAGTCGACCAGCTGCCGCCTCCTTTCTTCATCTTAGGAGATTTCAATGCACACAATCCGTTGTGGGGCTCTACCACTCGTGACTCCAGGGGCCGTGTTGTTGAGTCCCTTCTCTCCAACACGTCCCTCTGTCTCCACAACACCGGGGCAGTCACTTATTTTCATGAACCCACCCGCTCGTACTCAGCCATTGATCTGTCCTTGAGTTCGCCATCGTTATATCCTGACTGGTCCTGGAGCGTGTCTGATGATCCCCTTGGCAGTGATCATTTTCCTATCTTTCTCCGTCTAGCAGGTGACGGGTACCGTCATCCTACTCGCCCTGCTAGATGGGTTATCGATCGAGCCAAGTGGGACTCATTCACGGCTTCAGCGATCATTACTCCAGTCATGGTGACCTCGGGTACGATCGATGCAGCTGTTGCGGCGGTAACGGATTGTATTGTGCACGCGGCAGACTTTACCATCCCTCAGTCTTCGACTAAACTTCCCCGTTGTCCGCGACCTTGGTGGAATTCCACTTGCAAAGCAGCTCGTCAGGCCCAACATCGGGCTTGGGGTAGGTTTCGTCGGTACCCCACCGACGCGAACCTACTTGCTTTCAAGAGGGCCAAATCTTACGCGCGTTTGGTACGTCGTCGTAGCCAACGGGAATCTTGGATACGATACGTATCCGGGATTAACACCACTACCAGCTCTAAGATCGTTTGGGACAGGATCCGCAAGATTCGGGGTAAGTACCCTTCTGGGGAAATCTCCGTTCTTGAGAGTGGTGGAGGAACGGTTGCTGACGCTCAGGGTATTGCTGACTGTTTGGGCGCCGCATTTTCTTCGGTGTCCAGCAGCCGCAATTACGCTGCTTCGTTCCGGCAGGTACAGCCGCGGCTTGAACGGTTCAAGGTTTCCTTTGGACCGTTTTCCGCTGCCGATTATAACAGCCCGCTGACTGCCGTCGAACTGAAGATTGCCCTGAATCGGTCTGGCCGAACATCTGTCGGACCGGATAACATCCATTATGAAATGCTGAAACACCTTTCTCCGTCCTCTCTTGAATGTCTGCTGGTCCTGTTTAACAGGATCTGGCACGAGCGTGACTTTCCCGAATCTTGGCGCACTGCCATTGTCGTTCCTGTTCTCAAACCTGGTAAAGATCCCGCTAACCCGTTGAACTACCGACCATTTGCTATGACGAGCTGCCTTTGCAAAGTACTAGAGCGCATCATCAATTTTCGTTTGGTTTTTTATTTGGAATCACGTCACCTTCTTTCACCTCATCAGAGTGGATTTCGGAAATTCCGATCCACCTCAGATCATCATCTACGCCTTGAGACATCTGTCAGAGAGGCGTTTGTCCGGCGTCAGCACATGGTCTCCGTGTTCTTTGATATGGAGAAAGCTTACGACCGCACCTGGAGATACGGCATTCTCCGTGATCTGCACGAGTGCGGATTGCGGGGAAACCTACCATCTTTCATCGCCGGATTTCTCCAGGACCGGAGTTTCCGTGTGGGCGTCGGGTCGACCCTCTCTGCGTTATACCCACAAGAGCAGGGTGTCCCTCAAGGCTCCATTCTTTCTGTGACATTGTTCATCCTTCGTGTAAATCATATTTTCACTCTACTTCCTCCGTCGGTTCGTGGCTCCATGTACGTGGATGATCTGCAGATCTCTTGCGCATCTGTCAACATGCGCACCATTGAGCGGCAGCTGCAGTCGGCCATTAATAAGATCTCTACCTGGGCCTCCCACAATGGATTTGGCTTCTCGACCCAGAAGACCGTTTGCGTGCATTTTTGCCGCAAACGGGGCCTTCACCCTGACCCCAGCCTCCGTCTGGGGTGTTCTACCATCCCTGTGGTGTCAGAAGTCAAGTTCCTTGGGCTAACATTTGACCGAGCACTCACCTTCCGACCTCACATCCAGTCTTTAAAGGTGAAGTGCACGAAGTCCTTGAGTATCCTGAAGGTCCTCTCTCGAACATCTTGGGGGCTGACAGGTGCTCAATGCTTCGCATTTACCATTCTCTGATTAGGTCAAAGTTAGACTTCGGTTGCATAACGTACGGTTCGGCACGTCCTTCCGTGTTGCGGCCTCTGGATCCTGTCCATCACCAGGCTCTGCGGCTATGCACTGGTGCTTTCCGTACCTTTCCCGTGCATAGCCTGTATGTCGAGGCCCATGAACCGCCGTTGTGCATCCGACGTAAGCAGCTGTCTCTTCAATTCTTCACCAAGTTGAAATCTCTTCCTGATCATCCACTGCATGGCTCCATTTTCCAACCACAATGTGTCCGCCTATTCTCACACCGGCCTTCCTGTGTTCCGAGGTTTGGGATTCGGTTGTCGACCTTGGTGCGCGATGCTGGTCTAGACTTGTCAAGGATTGGTTTGACCCGGTTCTACAATGAACCGCCTTGGCGGCCGGTTCCAGCAACGGCTGACCTTTCCCTTTGTGTGTGGCCAAAGTCTTCCACTCCTGCTCTGGTGTACCAGCAGCTCTTTGCCGAGAAACAGTCTCACTTCCCGGATTTCGTGCCTGTCTTTACTGACGGGTCGAAATTCGGTGAGGTTGTTGGTTCCGCTTTCGTGTGTGGCGATGCCTCCCATGCTGAGAGGCTTCCGCCTGAATCTACTGTCTTTTCGGCGGAGATGCGTGCGGTACACCTCGCTTTGTGTCACATACGGTCTAGATCTCATCGTCGCGCTTTGATTTGCTCCGATTCCCAGTCCGTCATCCAAGTTTTATCTTCTCCAGAGGACACGGACTCACCTGTCATCCGTGATGTCCGTCGTCTTCTTGGAACTTTGGAGGGTGATGGCTTCCTGGTCCGATTCTGTTGGGTTCCTGGCCATGTTGGGATCCGGGGTAACGAGCTGGCAGATCTCTCTGCCAGGTCTGTTTCCTCCATGTCGCCAGCTCGGCTGCCACTGTCTTTCCGAGATTATCGGCCGTTGATCCGGAAATTTGTTATGGATGAGTGGCAGTCCCTGTGGTCTCAGCAGGGCAGCAATAAACTCTATGCCATCAAACCACAGATCGGTCTATTTAAGTCTAGTTTGCGGGCGAACCGTCGTGAGGAAGTTGTTCTTGCACGTCTCCGCATTGGGCACTGTCGTTTTACTCACCGCTTTTTGCTGTGTGGCGAGAGTGTCCCGGTGTGTGAGGCGTGCGACTGTCGTCTCACTGTCCTTCATGTTTTGTGTACTTGTGTTCGGTTTTGTGATCATCGTTTTCGTCATTTTCACTCTCATCTGTTGGACGAAGGCGCAGCTACGCTGCAAACCATTATTGGCGAAGCCTGCGACATGAAAGCAGTGTTTTCGTTTTTACATAATATTGACTTTTTTAAACTTATCTAGCTTTTAACTTGTTCACTATCATATTTCATTTTTACCACATCAGCCTGTTTTTAACCTTGTGTACGCTTTTTATTGATTTTGTTTTGTTTTGATGTCTTTTGTTTGGCGCTCTTTGGCCAACCATGGCCCTTGCGCCATTAACATCAATTAACCAACCAACCAACCTATGTAAATTTGAGTTTGTTCTCCTTTACACCTTCCAAACTTAACGTGACATCTTCTCTCTCACAAGAATGGAGCTGGCAACGCAGTTGAGGTCAGTTTGAGTGACATACGAATGATAAGAGCGATAGATAAAAAGGACGATACGGCACTTGCTTAGTGTGCGTGTGTGTGTGGAGATTTCTGATCGCTGTTAAGATGAATGTGAAATTTACAACTTGTAGTGCCATATTGTGAAGTTCTTCAAATATTGATAGATCAATAAAAGGTTATAACGAAGTAAATTTCTCCGTAATTTTTGGTCCACGCGGGGAATCGAAACCGAGTCCATTTATTCCGGAATAAGTCGTTCTACCAACTTAACTACGCAGACGTTTGTTCCCGCTGCTATCTGCCTTTATGTCGTGTGCGTCCTGCGGGGAAGCCGTCAACAATATCCCTGGCGATGTGTTACGAGTGTGGATTCCTTTCAACGCCGCTTAGAATTATATGTGGTGCAGCGGGGCCGCCATTTAACAGGGGTCATATTAAAACATTTTCTGATGAATAGCATTTCTGTTACTACAGTTTGACATCATCATTGTCAACCATTATCAATCCAGTGCTGGACGAAGGTCTCCCCAAGTTTCCTCCAAAACGGTCTGTCTTGTGCCAGTCTCCTCCATGTCACTCCCGCATACTTTCGAATTTCATCCACCCATCTCCCATGTGGTCTTCTTCTGGGTCTTTTCCTGTCCCTTGGAATCCAATCTAAAATTTCGGCTGTCCATCGATGGTCTGTCCTTCTGGCAGTATGTCCAGCCCATTGCCATTTCAGGGATTTAACTCTGATCATGATGTCTTCCACTCTTGTCATTTTTCGGATCCACGAGTTCCTCTTCTTATCTTTCCTGGTTACACCAAGCATGCACCTCTCCATGCTGCTTTGAGATGTCTGCAGCCTTTGTGTGTCGCTTTTAGTTAAGGTCCAAGTCTCTGCACCATACGTAAGCACTGGAAGGATGCATTGATCAAACACTTTTCTTTTAAGACATAATGGCATATTGCTCTTGAAAATTATGCTGTTTCTTCCAAAAGCTCTCCAGGCAAGTTTTGTACGCCGATTAATTTCTTCATCAATGTGACCCTCACTTGATATCTGCTGTCCAAGATAAATGTACGTGTCCGTTATCTCCAGCTTTTCTGCATCAATCGATAAATCTTCATTTCATGTAGAAGCATTGAACATCACTTTTGTCTTCTGAAAGTTCATTTTTAATCCTACTGCTCTGTTCTTGTCAGCAAGTTCCTGGATCATACTCTGCAGCTCTGATGGGGTAGGTGCAAAAATGACTACGTAATCAGCAAAACAAAGGTGGGTTGTTTCTTACCGTGCGATTTTATAAATACGCTGTCAAAGCTTCCACACTCTGTATCAACGAACGACACAAGGGTATTCGACTCTAACCCGGTCCGCGACAGTCATTCCCTGTGAAAATTGTTCACCGGAAGAGTCAAAGAATGACACAAAGGCATCCAACAATGGACCGATTTGCGATAGTCATTACCTGTGAGCATTGTTCACTGGAAAAGTCAAGGAACGACACAGAGGAATCCAACTATGAGCCGATTTGCGACAGTCATTCCAGGTGAAAATTGTTCACCGGAAGAGTCAACGAACGACACAAAGGAACTGAACTCTGAACAGATTCGCGACAGTCATTCCCTGAGGAAATTCTTCACGGGAAGAATCAAAGAACGACACAAAGGAATCGAACTATAAACCGATTCGCGACAGTCATTTCCTGTGAAAATTGTTCGATGGAAGAGTCAACGAATGACACAAAGGCATCCAACAATGGACCGATTTGCGAGAGTCATTCCCTGTGAGCATTGTTCACTGGAAAAGTCAAGGAACGACACAGAGGAATCCAACTATGAGCCCATTTGCGACAGTCATTCCCGGTGAAAATTGTTCACCGGAAGAGTTAACGAACGACACAAAGGAATTGAACTCTGAACAGATTCGCGACAGTCATTCCCTGTGGAAATTGTTCACTAGACGCATCAAAGAACGACACAAAGGAATCGAACTATAAACCGATTCGCGACAGTCATTCCCTGTGGATATTGTTCATCGGAAGAGTCAACGAACGACACAAAGGAATTGAACTCTGAACAGATTCGCGACAGTCATTCCCTGAGAAATTCTTCACGGGAAGAATCAAAGAACGTCAGAAAATAATCGAACTATGAACCGATTTCCGACAGTTATTCCCTGTGAAAATTGTTCACCAGAAGAGTTAATGTACGACACAAAGGAATTGAACCCTGTGCCCGTTCGCGACAGTCATTCCCTGTGGAAATTGTTCACTAGACGCATCAAAGAACGACACAAAGGAATCGAACTATAAACCGTTTCGCGACAGTCATTTCCTGTGAAAATTGTTCACCGGAAGAGTCAACGAATGACAAAAAGGCATCCAACAATGGACCGATTTGCGACAGTCATTCCCTGTGAGCATTGTTCACTGGAAAAGTCAAGGAACGACACAGAGGAATGCAACAATGAGCCGATTTGCGACAGTCATTCCCGGTGAAAATTGTTCACCGGAAGAGTCAACGAACGACACAAAGGAATTGAACTCTGAACAGATTCGCGACAGTCATTCCCCCAGGAAATTCTTCACGGGAAGAATCAAAGAACGTCACAAAAGAATCGAACTATGAACCGATTTCCGACAGTTATTCCCTGTGAAAATTGTTCACCAGAAGAGTTAATGAACGACACAAAGGAATTGAACCCTGTACCCATTCGCGACAGTCATTTCCTGTGAAAATTGTTCACCGGAAGAGTCAACGAATTACACAAAGGCATCCAACAATGGACCGTTTTTCGACAGTCATTCCCTGTGAGCATTGTTCACTGGAAAAGTCAAGGAACGACACAGAGGAATCCAACTATGAGGCCATTTGCGACAGTCATTCCCGGTGAAAATTGTTCACCGGAAGAGTCAACGAACGACACAAAGGAATTGAATTTGAATCGATTCGCGACAGTCATTCCCTGAGGAAATTGTTCACCGGAGGGATTAAAGAACGGCACGAAATATTCCAACTATGAACCGATTCGCTGCAGTCATTCCCTGAGAAAATTGTTCACCGGAAGAGTCAAGGAACGACACAAAAGAATCCAAATATGGACCGATTCGCGACAGTCATTACCTGTGAAAATTATTCACCGGAGGAGTCAACCAACGACACAAAGGAATTCAACTGTGAACCGATTCGCGACAGTCATTATTCACCGGAATTGTCAAAGATCGACACAAAGGAATTAAACTCTAAAGCGATTCGCGACAGTCATTATTCGTGGAAATTGTTCACTGGAGCGATTAAAGTACGACACGAAAAAATCCAACTCTGAACCGATTCGCGGCAGTCATTCCCTGAGGAAATTATTCACCGGAAGGATCAAAGAACGACATAAATGAATCGAACTAGGAACCGATTTGCGACAGTCATTCCTTGAGAAAATTGTTCACCGGAAGAGTCAACGAACGATAGAAAGGAATTAAAACCTGAAGCGATTCGCGACATTCATTCTCTATGGAAATTATTCACCGGAGGAATCAAAGAAGAACACAAAGGAATCCAACTATGAACCGATTCACGACAGTCATTCCCTGTGGAAATTGTTCACCGGAAAAATCAACGAACGACACAAAGGAATTGAATTCTGAACAGATTCGTGACAGTCATTCCCTGAGGGAATTCTTCACCTGAAGAATCAAAGAACGTCACAAACTAATCGAACCATGAACCGATTCGCGACAGTTATTCCCTGTGAAAATTGTTCACCAGAAGAGTTAATGAACGACACAAAGGAATTGAACTGTGTACCCATTCGCGACAGTCATTCCCTGTGGAAATTGTTCACTAGACGCATCAAAGAACGACACAAAGAAATCGAACTATAAACCGATTCGCGACAGTCATTCCTCTGGATATTGTTCATCGGAAGAGTCAACGAACGACACAAAGGAATTGAACTCTGAACAGATTCGCGACAGTCATTCCCTGAGGAAATTCTTCACTGGAAGAATCAAAGAACGTCACAGAAGAATCGAACTATGAAACGATTTCCGACAGTTATTCCCTGTGAAAATTGTTCACCGGAAGAGTTAATGAACGACACAAAGGAATTGAACCCTGTACCCATTCGCGACAGTCATTCCCTGTGGAAATTGTTCACTAGACGCATCAAAGAACGACACAAAGGAATCGAACTATAAACCGATTCGCGACAGTCATTTCCTGTGAAAATTGTTCACCAGAAAAGTCAATGAACAATGCGAAGGAATTGAATTCTGAACATATTCGCGACAGTCATTCCCTCAGGAAATTGTTCACCATAGAGGTCAAAGAACGACACAAAGGAATCGGACTATGAACCGATCTTCAACAATCATTCCTTGTAAAAATTGTTCACCGGAAGAGCCAACGAACGACACAAAAGAATTCAACTATGAACCGATTTGCGATAGTCATTCCCTGTGAAAATTGTTCACCGGAAAAATCAACGAACGACACAAAGGAATCGAACTATGAACCGATTCGCGACAGTCATTCCCTGTGGAAATCGTTCACCCGGAAGAGTCAACGAACGACACAAAGGAATCCAACTATAACCCAATTCGCGGCATTCATTCCCTGTGAAAATTGTTCAGCGGAAGAGTCAACGAACGATTCATAAGAATCCAACTATAAACCGGTTTGCGACATTCATTCCCTGTGGAAATTGTTCACCCGGAAGAGTCAACGAACGACACAAAGGAATCCAACTATAAGCCAATTCGCGGCATTCATTCCCTGTGAAAATTGTTCAGCGGAAGAGTCAACGAACGATTCATAAGAATCCAACTATAAACCGGTTTGCGACATTCATTCCCTGTGCAAATTGTTCACCCGGAAGAGTCAACGAACGACACAAAGAAATCCAACTATAAGCCAATTCGCGGCATTCATTCCCTGTGAAAATTGTTCTCCGGAAGAGTCAACGAACGTTTCATAGGAATCCAACTATAAACCAATTCGCGACATTCATTCCCTGTGGAAATTGTTCACCCGGAAGAGTCAACGAACGACACAAAGGAATCCAACTATAAGCCAATTCGCGGCATTCATTCCCTGTGAAAATTGTTCACCGGAAGAGTCAACGAACGATTCATAAGAATCCAACTATAAACCGGTTCGCGACATTCATTCTTTGTGGAAATTGTTCACCCGGAAGAGTCAACGAACGACACAAAGGAATCCAACTATAAGCCAATTCGCGGCATTCATTCCCTGTGAAAATTCTTCACCGGAAGAGTCAACGAACGATTCATAAGAATCCAACTATAAACCGGTTCGCGACATTCATTCCTTGTGGAAATTGTTCACCCGGAAGAGTCAACGAACGACACAAAGGAATCCAACTATAAGCCAATTCGCGGCATTCATTCCCTGTGAAAATTGTTCACCGGAAGAGTCAACGAACGATTCATAAGAATCCAACTATAAACCGGTTTGCGACATTCATTCCCTGTGGAAATTGTTCACCCGGAAGAGTCAACGAACGACACAAAGGAATCCAACTATAAGCCAATTCGCGGCATTCATTCCCTGTGAAAATTGTTCAGCGGAAGAGTCAACGAACGATTCATAAGAATCCAACTATAAAGCGGTTTGCGACATTCATTCCCTGTGGAAATTGTTCACCCGGAAGAGTCAACGAACGACACAAAGGAATCCAACTATAAGCCAATTCGCGGCATTCATTCCCTGTGAAAATTGTTCAGCGGAAGAGTCAACGAACGATTCATAAGAATCCAACTATAAACCGGTTTGCGACATTCATTCCCTGTGGAAATTGTTCACCCGGAAGAGTCAACGAACGACACAAAGGAATCCAACTATAAGCCAATTCGCGGCATTCATTCCCTGTGAAAATTGTTCACCGGAAGAGTCAAAGAACGATTCATAAGAATCCAACTATAAATCGGTTCGCGACATTCATTCCCTGTGGAAATTGTTCACCCGGAAGAGTCAACGAACGTTTCATAGGAATCCAACTATAAACCAATTCGCGACATTCATTCCTTGTGGAAATTGTTCACCCGGAAGAGTCAACGAACGACACAAAGGAATCCAACTATAAGCCAATTCGCGGCATTCATTCCCTGTGAAAATTGTTCACCGGAAGAGTCAAGGAACGATTCATAAGAATCCAACTATAAACCGGTTCGCGACATTCATTCCTTGTGGAAATTGTTCACCGGAAGAGTCAACGAACGACACAAAGGAATCCAACTATAAGCCAATTCGCGGCATTCACTCCCTGTGAAAATTGTTCTCCGGAAGAGTCAACGAACGTTTCATAGGAATCCAACTATAAACCAGTTCGCGACATTCATTCCCTGTGGAAATTGTTCACCCGGAAGAGTCAACGAACGACACAAAGGAATCCAACTGTAAGCCAATTCGCGGCATTCATTCCCTGTGAAAATTGTTCTCCGGAAGAGTCAACGAACGTTTCATAGGAATCCAAATATAAACCAATTCGCGACATTCATTCCCTATGGAAATTGTTCACCCGGAAGAGTCAACGAACGACACAAAGAAATCCAACTATAAGCCAATTCGCGGCATTCATTCCCTGTGAAAATTGTTCTCCGGAAGAGTCAACGAACGTTTCATAGGAATCCAACTATAAACCAATTCGCGACATTCATTCCCTGTGGAAATTGTTCACCCGGAAGAGTCAACGAACGACACAAAGGAATCCAACTATAAGCCAATTCGCGGCATTCATTCCCTGTGAAAATTGTTCTCCGGAAGAGTCAACGAACGTTTCATAGGAATCCAACTATAAACCAATTCGCGACATTCATTCCCTAAGGAAATTGTTCACCCGGAAGAGTCAACGAACGACACAAAGGAATCCAACTATAAGCCAATTCGCGGCATTCATTCCCTGTGAAAATTGTTCTCCGGAAGAGTCAACGAACGTTTCATAGGAATCCAACTATAAACCAATTCGCGACATTCATTCCCTGTGGAAATTGTTCACCCGGAAGAGTCAACGAACGACACAAAGGAATCCAACTATAAGCCAATTCGCGGCATTCATTCCCTGTGAAACTTGTTCTCCTGAAGAGTCAACGAACGTTTCATAGGAATCCAACTATAAACCAATTCGCGACATTCATTCCCTGTGGAAATTGTTCACCCGGAAGAGTCAACGAACGACACAAAGGAATCCAACTATAAGCCAATTCGCGGCATTCATTCCCTGTGAAAATTGTTCACCAGAAGAGTCAACGAACGATTCATAAGAATCCAACTATAAACCGGTTCGCGACATTCATTCCTTGTGGAAATTGTTCACCCGGAAGAGTCAACGAACGACACAAAGGAATCCAACTATAAGCCAATTCGCGGCATTCGCTCCCTGTGAAAATTGTTCACCGGAAGTGTCAACGAACGACACAAAGGAATCCAACTATAAGCCAATTCGCGGCATTCATTCCCTGTGAAAATTGTTTACCGGAAGAGTCAACGGACGACACAAAGGAATCCAACTATAAGCCAATTCGCGGCATTCATTCCCTGTGAAAATTGTTCCCCGGAAGAGTCAACGAACGACACAAAGGAATCCAACTATAAGCCAATTCGCGGCATTCATTCCCTGTGAAAATTGTTCTCCGGAAGAGTCAACGAACGTTTCATTGGAATCCAACTATAAACCAATTCGCGACATTCATTCCCTGTGGAAATTGTTCACCCGGAAGAGTCAACGAACGACACAAAGGAATCCAACTATAAGCCAATTCGCGGCATTCATTCCCTGTGAAAATTGTTCTCCGGAAGAGTCAACGAACGTTTCATAGGAATCCAACTATAAACCAATTCGCGACATTCATTCCCTTTGGAAATTGTTCACCCGGAAGAGTCAACGAACGACACAAAGGAATCCAACTATAAGCCAATTCGCGGCATTCATTCCCTGTGAAAATTGTTCTCCGGAAGAGTCAACGAACGATTCATGAGAATCCAACTATAAACCGGTTCGCGACATTCATTCCTTGTGGAAATTGTTCACCCGGAAGAGTCAACGAACGACACAAAGGAATTCAACTATAAGCCAATTCGCGGCATTCATTCCCTGTGGAAATTGTTCACCCGGAAGAGTCAACGAACGACACAAAGGAATCCAACTATAAGCCAATTCGCGGCATTCATTCCCTGTGAAAATTGTTCACCGGAAGAGTCAACGAACGATTCATAAGAATCCAACTATAAACCGGTTCGCGACATTCATTCCTTGTGGAAATTGTTCACCCGGAAGAGTCAACGAACGACACAAAGGAATCCAACTATAAGCCAATTCGCGGCATTCATTCCCTGTGAAAATTGTTCACCGGAAGAGTCAACGAACGATTCATAAGAATCCAACTATAAACCGGTTCGCGACATTCATTCCTTGTGGAAATTGTTCACCCGGAAGAGCCAACGAACGACACAAAGGAATCTAACTATAAGCCAATTCGCGGCATTCATTCCCTGTGAAAATTGTTCACCGGAAGAGTCAACGAACGATTCATAAGAATCCAACTATAAACCGGTTCGCGACATTCATTCCTTGGGGAAATTGTTCACCCAGAAGAGTCAACGAACGACACAAAGGAATCCAACTATAAGCCAATCCGCGGCATTCATTCCCTGTGAAAATTGTTCACCGGAAGAGTCAACGAACGATTCATAAGAATCCAACTATAAACCGGTTCGCGACATTCATTCCTTGTGGAAATTGTTCACCCAGAAGAGTCAACGAACGACACAAAGGAATCCAACTATAAGCCAATTCGCGGCATTCATTCCCTGTGAAAATTGTTCACCGGAAGAGTCAACGAACGATTCATAAGAATCCAACTATAAACCGGTTCGCGACATTCATTCCCTGTGGAAATTGTTCACCCGGAAGAGTCAACGAACGACACAAAGGAATCCAACTATAAGCCAATTCGCGGCATTCATTCCCTGTGAAAATTGTTCACCGGAAGAGTCAACAAACGATTCATAAGAATCCAACTATAAACCGGTTCGCGACATTCATTCCTTGTGGAAATTGTTCACCCAGAAGAGTCAACGAACGACACAAAGGAATCCAACTATAAGCCAATTCGCGGCATTCATTCCCTGTGAAAATTGTTCACCGGAAGAGTCAACGAACGATTCATAAGAATCCAACTATAAACCGGTTCGCGACATTCATTCCCTGTGGAAATTGTTCACCCGGAAGAGTCAACGAACGACACAAAGGAATCCAACTATAAGCCAATTCGCGGCATTCATTCCCTGTGAAAATTGTTCACCGGAAGAGTCAACAAACGATTCATAAGAATCCAACTATAAACCGGTTCGCGACATTCATTTCCTGTGGAAATTGTTCACCCGGAAGAGTCTAATAACGACACAAAGGAATTGAACTCTGAACCGATTCGCGACATTCATTCCCTGTGTAAATTATTCAGCAGAAGAGTCAACGAGCGAATTACTTTAGTGAGTCGACTGTTCGAAACGAATCGGTTCGCCCACGCTACAACACAACAGAGCGTCTGTACCCCCAGCCAGGGATTGTGAGGTCTTTCGTAACCGTCTGGTTTCGGCGAGCACTGGGAACCATTTTTCCGAAACTTCTGGAATTTTCCATTTGTAACGTCATGGTGTCGTCAAAAAAAGGTTTCAGTGTTCGGTGTTTGTGTTTTGGAATTTTTCGAGGAGATATGTTCAATCTGTGTATAGAAAAGAAAAGAAACAAAAAAAAAAATGCAGCCCTGCTTTCAGTTTCTGGTACTTAATTTCGCACTTTGAACTGGAGTTACAAGCACAACTTGCCTGGTTAGGAGCTTGTAAGTTCATACAGGGGTTGTCCAAAATAATGGAAACACCTTGTAACAGTAGGTGTTACGCACCTAATTAGGTATGGGAGCACCCTTGGCATTTAAAAGTGCTTGAATCCTCCTTGGAATGGGCGCATACAAGTCCTGCATGATGGTATGTTGTACCATTCTTCACGCAGAAACTGCTCCAATTCCTTGAGAGACGATTGAACAGTTCGACTTCTGTGAATCGGGGCATTATTATCTTAAAAAGTGCAATCCACTGACGGAAACAATATATGCGCAATTGAGTGCACATGGTTGGCCAAAAGGGTGACATAGTCACCGTAAGTGATTCGTCCGTGTAAGATGATAATAGGACCTGCTGCAAACCACGAGATCATGGCCCAAACCATTACGGAACCGCCCCCATGCTTCACTGTAGGAAGGAGACAGTCTGGGTAGTAGGCTTCTGCGGGGGTTCTCCACACGTAAACCCGTCCGTTGGTGGGGAATAGTGAGAAACTTGATTCATCGGGAAACAAGACATGTTTCCATTGATCCGCAGTCCACGTTTTATGTTCCTGGCACCACTGTAGTCTCCGTTTTATATTCACCTGTGACACCAGGGGTTTTGTAATCGCAGCTCTGCCATAAATATTGTGCTTATGCAATTCCCTTCGCACGGTATGGGTCGATTCTGGGGTTTTGGAGATGTGCATTAAGCTCAGCAGTCCCTTTCGTCTCCGTGGTCTTCCTCCTTGCTGTCACAATCCTCTTTAACGTCCTCTTGTCTCTCGTAGTGAGTTTGGTTTTCCTTCTAGAGTTGTGTCTCGTAGATGATGTCTATAGTAAACATTGTATGCTGTCATGACCTTCGACATTGTACCTTGCGATACCCCCCAATACCTGTGCCACTGTGATTACCGACGCATTAACCAGACGGGCACCTACAATCCGCCCTCTTTGGAACTCCAACAGTTAGCTCATTGTGCCTTCACCTGGAACGAAATTATACAAACGCCGATTTACAACGCAATCACACACACTCTTGAGACTATAAGCAACACTTCTTTACAAAAAAAAATGTAGCTATACATGTTTGTTTTACTCACAAAGCAGCATATACCAAAGTCACTGTTTTCAGAGAGATGTATCCAATATTTTGGACAACCCCTGTGTAACGTATACTCTATATTCACTTTCCTTTTGATTTTACTATCTCTGGTTAGTTTATTTTACTATGTAAATTATCTTCTTACTGAATGAAATATTATTTCACCCGATGAATGAGATCTGGCAATGAGTGTAAGTCATGACGTGGTGGTATAGCTAGTATATATAGGCGCGTTCATCGATAGCAAGGGGAGCGTTTGGTGTTGTACGGAGAGATTTTGTTGTTATAAGGAGAGCTTTTGTTGTTATACTAGAGGAGCTACGTGTTATTTGAGTAGCTGTGTGTGTTGATACCAGTTGAAGGTGATAATAAAAAGATTTGAGTAAGTACGTCTTTCTCAATTAATAGTTTTTGTCAGACCTCTGTCTGGCTGTTAGGTTTATATCGTTAGTTTATTACCATTAACAACCAGCGTTAAGGCTTTATACATTCTAATTACTACACTACTAGCAGGAGACTATATTCATGTTCTTAATTATAATGAATTAGCTTTATTTTCTTTACACTAAGCTAATTATAATGAATAAGCTCTTTCTACCAGCTAGCTAATGATAATAATGAAGCTTTCCTACTGAGCTTCAAATAGTGAATTCAAATGGTTGTTGTTACTAGTTAATTAAGAACATGAATATAGTCTCCTGCTAGTAGTGTAGTAATTAGAATGTATAAAGTCTTAACGCTGGTTGTTAGTGGTAATAAACTAACGATATAAACCTAACAGCCAGACAGAGGTCTGACAAAAACTATTAATTGAGAAAGACGTACTTACTCAAATCTTTTTATTATCACCTTCAACTGGTATCAACACACACAGCTACTCAAATAACACGTAGCTCCTCTAGTATAACAACAAAAGCTCTCTTTATAACAACAAAGTATCTCCGTACAACACCAAACGCTCTCCATACAATAATAAACGCTTTCTATACAATAATAAACGCTCTCCTCTCGCTATCGATGAACGCGCCTATATACTAGCTACCACCACGTCATGACTTACACTCATTGCCAGATCTCATTCATCGGGTGAAATAATATTTCGTTCAGTAAGAAGATAATTTACATAGTAAAATAAAATAACCAGAGATAGTAAAATCAAAAGGAAAGTGAATATAGAGTATACGTTACACCTGTATGTAACTTTAAACCTTGTGTAAACCTATAATTGTAATATTTACTTTTTCGTTTCCAATCTGGCACAATTCTTAACCTTATTGCTCAGTCCTTCTAATTAAAACAAGCAACAGGTTGCCTCCTAACATTTTAAAAGGTCATTATCAACAGGGGCGTAATGATAGCAAACCAACTCCCGCTGTGCGGGGTGAGGGTGAGCGTGAGAGGGGGCGGGCTAGTGGTTGAAAGGGCCTCTACCCTGAGCAAAAATATTATAAAAATGTTAAAATGTTTTGCGGAAACTTCGTATCAAACTGATTACAAAAGCAGCCAAGAATTAAGGAAGCTTTGAATGAAGTTTTAAGAACAAAATAATTTTTTCTCAGTAAATACGTAAAATCTTTAGAAATCATTTTCGTCGTTTTAATTCATAGCAAGTTCGCAAAATTATGCAATGCATTGGTAATGATGCGCTATCCAACATACCAGAAATCATTGCTTAAATCATTACTTACGTTGTGAGGATAATGGCTGTGGAACAAATCTCGTTCCTGTGCCCTGACCTTTGATCCCATTTCGATGATATTCAACAGAACTGGTGACGTGTACCTCCGGAAAAATATGATAAATTTTTGTCTCAATCGAATGATTTTTACCTAAGTTATAACGCATAAGGGCGATGGAATGGATCCCGATCCTATGTCCTGACCTTTGACCCCACTTCACCCATTTTCAATAGGCTTCGTCCCAAGGTTATCCACTACCACATACTAAAATTTCATCGAAATCGAACAGTTTTTACGCACGTTATGACGCACAAGGGCAATGAAATGCATCCCGCTCCTATGTCCTGACCTTTGACCCCACTTCGCCTATTTTCAATAGGATTCGTCCCCAGGTAGCTCTCTACGACAAACTAAAATTTTATCGCAATCGAACCATATTTACGCAAGTTATGATGCATAAGGGCAATGGAATGCATCCCGCTACTATGTCGTGACCTCTGACCCCATTATCCCTGTTTTCAATATGGGTTCGTCCCCAGGTGGTCCTTTACCACGTACTAAAATAAATCGAAATCGAACCATTTTTACGCGGGTTATCGTGCGGAGAAACGGACAAGGCTGGAGAATATACGCTTCTTCAAACTATGGTTGGAAATCGTAAACCAGATAACGGAGAAGCAGCTATTCAAAAGAATTTGAGGTCCCTAATAACCCTTGCTGTTAGAAGGGGCCTCAAGTTCATAGCCCTTGCAATAATTTCTATTCAGGTATGTAATGTGAAAAAAATATCAATTAAATGAGCAGAATTTTTATACTAATGAGGATAAGGTGTTATCTATTAGTGTTGCTTCCACATAACTATGCATCCTTCTGAATATAATGAACTAAAAGGCGTTCTTCGCGGGACCCCAAAAAATCAGAAGCTTCGGTCCTTTTTCTTATAACGGAGTGTGCAAAATATTGTGACATTATGTTAAGTGTGTTTTTTATATTCCATAGTAAATACACTGACGAAAAAAAAAAAAATCCCAACACCAAGAAGGGGTTGTGTTAGATAAACGACAGTTGGTAGGCGGTGAGAGTACATCTGTAAGATGACGCCTATGCAAATTTCGCGCTCGGCGCATACGTGTGGCGCTAGTAGCGCCCCTCGGAACATGCAAAACAGGTTTGCTGTAAATATGCGCTGTAACATTCGTGAGCGTTAGTTATCGTTGAGATTCGACGTAGTGTGTTGATGTTAGTCAAGAATGCCTTTAAGAAGACGAAGAAGCCATTATCAACAGCTCACGGAGTTTGAACGAGGTCGTGTAATAGGGCTACGAGAAGGTGGATTTTCTTTCCGCAATATTGCAGAACGACTTGGCAGAAATATAGCCACTGTGCATGATTGTTGGCAGCGGTGGTCAAGGAAAGGTACTGCCTCAAGAAGACAGGGTTCCGGCCGGCCACGTAGCACTACTGAGAAGGAAGACCGCCGTGTACGGCGTATGGCCGTGGCCCATCGTACCGCGTATGCGGCAGCAATTCGAGCTGCAGTTGCCACCACAGTGACACAACGAACTGTTACAAATCGGTTACTTGAAGGACAGCTCCGAGCCAGACGCCCTGTAGCGTGCATTCCACTTACTCCAAACCACTGCCGTTTGCGACGTCAGTGGTGTCAAGCTAGAGCTCATTGGAGGACGGAGTGGAGATCTGTTGTGTTTTCTGATGAAAGCCGGTTCTGCCTGGGTGCCAGTGATGGCCGTGTGTTGGTTAGAATGAGGCCAGGTGAGCGCCTGCAACCAACTTGTCTGTGGCCGAGACACACTGGACCTACACCTGGAGTTATGGTCTGGGAAGCAATTTCCTATGACAGCAGGAGCACTCTCGTGGTTATCCCATGCACCCTGACGGCACAGTTGTACGTCGGTCTGGTGATTCAACCTGTTGTGCTGCCATTCATGAACAGCATTCCAGGGGGTGTTTTCCAACAGGATAACGCTCGCCCGCATTCCGCTGTTGTAACCCAACATGCTCTACAGAGTGTTGACATGTTGCCGTGGCCTGCTAGATCACCAGATGTTTCTCCAATCGAGCACGTATGGGACATCATTGGACGACAACTCCAGCGTCACCCCCAACCAGCATTAACCGTCCCTGTATTGACCGACCAAGTGCAACAGGCATGGAACTCCATCCCACAAACTGACATCCAGCACCTGTACGACACAATGCATGAACGTTTGCGTGCTTGCATTCAACATTCTGGCGGTTACACCGGTTATTAATGTACCAGCATTTCAATGGCTCTTCTCGCGCTTACATTAAGCTGTGATCTTGAAACCTTAATCGATTAAATATGTTACCTATTCAAATGTATTGCCGCCATTTCATTCCTCTACAACTATATTTTCGTGGTGTTGGGATTTTTTTCCCGTCAGTGTAGTTTAAGTAATTTTGCATTTTCTTGTGCTACAGTTCTGAATCGTTACTTAGGTATTTGCTGATTTCATCATCATCGTCATCATTGTCAACCATTATCAATCCACTGCTGGACGAAGGTCTCCCCAAGTTTCCTCCACAACGGTCTGTCTTGTGCCAGTCTCCTCCATGTCACTCCCGCATACTTTCGAATTTCATCCACCCATCTCCCATGTGGTCTTCTTCTGGGTCTTTTCCTGTCCCTTGGAATCCAATCTAAAATTTCGGCTGTGTCTGTTCTTCTGGCAGTATGTCCAGCCCATTGCCATTTCAGGGATTTAACTCTGATCATGATGTCTTCTACTCTTGTCATTTTTCGGATCCACGTGTTCCTCTTCTTATCTCTCCTGTTTACACCAAGCATGCACCTCTCCATGCTGCTTTGAGTTGTCTGCAGCCTTTGTATGTCTCTTTTAGTTAAGGTCCACGTCTCTGCACCATACGTAAGCACTGGAAGGATGCATTGATCAAACACTTTTCTTTTAAGACATAATGGCATACTGCTCTTGAAAATTATGCTGTTTCTTCCAAAAGCTCTCCAGGCAAGTTTTGTACGCCGATTAATTTCTTCATCAATGTGACCCTCACTTGATATCTGCTGTCCAAGATAAACATACGTATCTGTTATCTCCAGTTTTTCTCCATCAATCAATAAATCTTCATTTCTTGTAAAAGCATTGAACATCACTTTTGTCTTCTGAAAGTTCATTTTTAATCCCACTTTGCTGATTTATGGTTGTATAAATCGGAAAAGTCATTAAACACTTTTGACGTGCCACCTTCGCAGGACGCACATGAGATAAAAAGGCAGATAGCAATGAGAGCACATGTCTCCGTAGCTCAGTTAGGAGAGCGACTTACTCCGTAGTGAGAGGAATCGGTTCTATTCTCGGCGTGGGCGCAAAACTGTGATGTCAAACGGCAGTAGCATGTTTTGTGTGTGCAATCGTGAAGCATTTTCAAAAAAATTATTTAGTTCTTTAAAATAATAAATTTTGCGTGATATGATTAACTTTGACATAAGTACGTTGAAGTAATTTGTATCGGTAATCAGGGCATTCAATTTAATCATAACGTACACATTTGTTTTTGACGCAATAAAGTGAAATACACTGCTGGCCACCCAAATTGCAACCCCAAAAAGGAATCACCCGATTGGCCTGAAATTCGCAGCATGAGTCGCCCGAGAGAGCACATGCAAACGATTTGCATTGCAGGACATATGCAAATCATGTGCGCCCGGCACGCCACCGAGAAGCACTATAAGAAGAGTGCACAGAAGGCGGGGTGTAAGTAGTGGAAGTGTGTTGTGCTGCCGGATCTGTGCGTGGGAAGCTTCCTGATGCCTCGTCGCAGAATACGGCCGTCATTCCAGCACGTTTCGAAGTTCGGAAGAGGACGAATAGTGTCTTATCGCGACAGAGGTTTATCGTACCGAGACATCGGCGCCCGTGTGGGACGACATCCAGCCACAGTGAGGCGAGTTTGGATTCGGTGGGAACAGAAGGGACGGACGGACCGACGTGAGCGATTGCCGCAGCCGCGGCACACCACCGAACGAGAGGAACGGCATGTTGTGCAGCGGGCATTGACGGCTCTCACCGCCACATCACGAACGTTAACGCAGGAATTAGGGTGAGTTGCGCAACAACCTGTATCAGCACGTACCGTTCGACGGCGTCTGCAGGAGCGGAGACTTGTCGCACGGCGCCCATTGCTCCGATTACCATTGACGTTACACCGCCGGCGAGTGCGGCGGCAGTGAGCCGTTGAACGCCGCACCTGGACAACGGAACGGCACGACATTGTCTTTTCCAACGAATCGCGATTCCGCCTGCAACACCACGATGGTTGGGACCACGTGTGGTGGCACCGTGGCGAGAGACTGTATGATGCTTGCATTATGCATCGCCATACCGGTCCGTAGCCTGGAGTTATGGTTTGGGGCGCAATTGGATATGACACCCGCTCCCCTCTGGTACGCATCGCCGGTACACTCAAGAGCCACCGCTATATTTCCGACGTTTTGGAACCTGTAGTCCTCCCTTACCTGCAGGACCTGCCAGCGGCCTCGTTTCAACAGGACAATGCGCGCCCGCACGTGGCACGTATCGTGCAACAATAATTCACGGCCCACTAGGTGTCACTGCAGCCGTGGCCCGCCTGTTCTCCCGATATGTCGCCCATCGAACACGCCTGGTCGCTGATCGGCAACCGAGTGGCCCGGCAAGCACCACCCGTGATGAACTGCGGCAACGTGTGGAAGCAGCTTGGACCGACATACCCCAAGCCCACATCCAAAGCCTCTTTCGTTCGATGCCGCTGCGTGTAGCTACCGTTATTGCCAGCCATTGGGGGGGGGGGGGGCACACGAACTATTGATGTCTGCGTGTTTCGCAAGTCGCACGGGCCTGTAAGCTCAATCGTTTCATCTTTGTATCTGTTGTTATGTGTCCAGTAAATCTGGCTTTGCTATCTCGTGTCCTTCTTGGTGTTGCATTTTGGGTGGCCAGCAGTGTAATTTAGATTTTAGGGAAAATACTCGTAGGTTGCAAAGAATGTGATTTATTAAAACACTCGTAAAGCCCAGTTAATAATATGGAAGTTAAAAATTTTCAGTAACTGAGATTTTCGCAAAAGAGGCTCGAAATCAATTTTTGCCGCCCCGGTGGCGCAGTGGTCTAAGGCGTTGGCCTCTGATCATTCGTCCGTAAGGGGTCCGGGTTCGAATCCCGGTCAGGCATGGATGTTGTGTTTGTCTTACGGCACTGGCTCTTACCCTTCCCTGGAACCAGTGACCCTAGGGACGGGCGACTGCTTATAGCCCATTGAGTTGCTCACGGTGGTCGTTAAACCTCCAAAAAAAAAAAAAGAAAAAAAGAAGGGGTCCGGGTTCGGATCCCGGTGAGACATGGATGTTGTGTTTGTCTTACGGCACTGGCTCTTTCCGTTCCCTGGAACCAGTGACCCTAAATTAGGGACGGGCGACTGCTTATAGCCCATTGAGTTGCTCACGGTGGTCGTTAAACCTCCAAAAAAAAAAAAAAAAAAAGAATTGGTCCGGGTTCGGATCTCGGTGAGACATGGATGTTGTGTTTGTCTTACGGCACTGGCTCTCTCCCTTCCCTGGAACCAGTGACCCTAAATTAGGGACGGGCGACTGCTCATGGCCCATTCAGTTGCTCACGGTGGTCGTTAAACCTCCAGTCAAAAAAAAAAAAAAAAAAAAAAGGGGGGGTCCGGGTTCGAATCCCGGTGAGGCATGGATGTTGTGTTTGTCTTACGGCACTGGCTCTCTCCCTTCCCTGGAACCAGTGACCCTAAATTAGGGACGGGCGACTGCTTATAGCCCATTGAGTTGCTCACGGTGGTCGTTAAACCTCCAATCAAAAAAAAAACAATTTTTGCGGGGACGCCTCGAGTTTTTCCGGTACTCCACAGATTTTCAAGTTGAAGTGTCATAAGAAAAAGAAAGTAGCTTTAAAATTAAGAAAAAAGGAAACACAAAGTACTTACGGAGAACCCGATAGCGTCTGTGTTCAACGCTGATTACATCTATGATGAAGCTTTCACGGACAAAACACGAGTCTCCATCAGTTTGTTTATCGCATCACGTGATGCCTTAGTACAATCAGGAAAGAATCATAATCTCAAATAGAACCTCTCTGAAGTAGTTGCATAATGCCTAGAAAGCTCTCTCTCTCTCTCTCGTTTGCGGTGTCGGTAAAGATTTCGTTATCTCTTTCATAGGCATGAGAGTGTTCAAAGGCAATTTCCAACTTTTAACAATAAATGGCTAGGGGTTGCTTTTAACTGTGTGCCAGCGGAGCTGTTTCAAAAGAGCTTTTATTAAAATCAAAGACATCATACAGACAAATACAATCACCTGGAACAAAAATTGCACTAAGACACACCGGTATTGTAGTAACCCAGCGCATACAAAAATACACTATCTACCAACAAGTAATTGGACACCTGTGATAGCAAAGGAAAACGAAGTTTATTCACCTTCAATAGTTGGTGGAGCCTCCACGAGCGGCGATTACAGCTGCGCATACTCTCAACCAGGCGTTGTACGACGGCTAGTGGTATTTTCTTCCACTTGGCCTGGAGAAGACAGGTCAGTGGGGGCACCCCTTAAGTCGACGCTCCATCTCGTCCCAGAGGTGCTCGATAGGGTTAAGGTCCGGGGCGAGTCCATTCGATTAACCCCATTGTCACCATACCAAGCCATGGTGGACCTCGCAACATGACAGGTGGCATTGTCATCCTGAAAGTAACATGGGTCCACCCAGTAAAACTGCCACAACGTAGGAAGCGCATGGTCATCCAAAATGGTGCAGTAGTTCTCGGCGTCGAGTCTACCAGGAATTGCGACCAAGGGTCCCGTGCCATACCAGGAGAAACCACCCCCATAGCATAATTCCACCGCCGCCGAACTTCACAGTTGGCACCATACATTCCGGCAGGAGGCGTTCTGCAGGAAGACGCCAAACCCAGACCCTGCCATCCGAACGGTAGAGGGTGAACCTTGATTCGTCGCTCCAGAGAACCTGTTTCCACTGTTCAACGGTCCACTGTCGACGTTCTTCGCACCACGTTAGCCGAGCACGGCTATTGGACTTGGTGATCAAAGGCTTGTGGGCGGCAGCACGTCCATGATAACCGAGCAGATGGGCTTCCTTACGGATGGTATTCATCGAAAGAACACTCCCGGATGCCTGTTGAAACTCCTCGCGGATGTGGCCCATCGATTTGGAGCGGTTCTTCCGAATTTCTCTGGCCAGCACCCGTCGGTCTCTAACTCCCAGTTCTGTTGGTCTGCCGGGTCGGGGTACATTCGGACAGTCACCTCTCATCTTCCACTTGCCAATCACGTAGGCCACTGTCGATTTTGGGTACTTCAACTCGCTGGATATGTCATCGGCCATTTCTGTGATACTCGACGATTACACCTTTCTCGAAATCAGAAAGCTCCGAACTGCGTGGCAGCATCTTGCATGCGACTGGTTGCGTTGTTGTTTCCCACACGATATATTTTACGGCGGCGGCCGTGACGTGTATCAGGACCGCAGATATCGTGGATTGCAGGGGTGTCCAATTACTTGTTGGTAGATAGTGTAGCAGCTTCTACAGAGTAGGATATCATGACCAAACAAACTAGGGTGATAGCCAGTAAGGGAAAAAAAGAACAACACAGATACATAGAATAAGGCAAAGAAAAAAAAGAGTGTGTTGACCAACGGCTGGCGGTCGACGAGATATAAAACAGGTAGAGTAACGCACTTAGGCGCACGCTAAACGAAAGACCTGAGAGGGACAAAAGAAATGCACATCAAATTATAGTAAAGAACTACCGTCAGTGACAGACGAAAGGACAAAAGCACAGAAACACGACATACAATGCGCACTAAACAAAAACACCAAGGATGCTAAGCAAAGAAATTTAAAACTGAGTTGGTCAATATCAAAACCAACAAATAAAGAAAAACAAGTTAGTAAAATCATGCAATGCATTGATTATGATACGGTCGCCCCAGTGGCGCAGTGGTCTAAGCGATGGCCTCTGATCATTCGTCCATATGTTTGCCTTACGGAGCTGGCTCTCTCCCTTCCCTGGAACCAGTGACCCTAATTTGGGAAAGGGCGACTGCTTATAGCCCGTTGAGTTGCTTGCTCACGGTGGTCGTTAAACCTCCAATCAAAAAAACAAAAACAAAAAAGAAGGGGTCCGAGTTCGGATCCCGTTGAGACATGGATGTTGTGTTTGTCTTACGGCACTGGCTCTCTCCCTTCCCTGGAACCAGTGACCCTAAATTAGGGACGGGCGACTGCTTATAGCCCATTGAGTTGCTCACGGTGGTCGTTAAAACTCCTATCAAAAAAAAAAAAAAAAAAAAAAGGGGGGTGTTCGGGTTCGAATCCCAGTGAGACATGGATGTTGTGTTTGTCTTACGGCGCTGGATCTCTCCCTTCCGTGGAGCCAGTGACCCTAAATTAGGGACGGGAGACTGCTTATAGCCCATTGAGTTGAGTTGCTCACGGTTGTCGTTAAAATTCCAATCCAAAAAAAAAAAAAAAAAAAAAAGGGGGGGGTCCAGGTTCGGATCCCGGTGAGACATGGATGTTGTGTTTTGTCTTACGGCGCTGGCTCTCTCCCTTCCCTGGAACCAGTGATCCTAAATTAGGGACGGGCGACTGCTTATAGCCCATTGAGTTGCTCACGGTGGTCGTTAAACCTCCAATCAAAAAAAAAAAAAAAGAAAGGGGTCCGGGTTCGGATCCCGGTGAGACATGGATGCTGTGTTTGTCTTACGGCGCTGGCTCTCTCCCTTCCCTGGAACCAGTGACCCTAAATTAGGGACGGGCGACTGCTTATAACCCATTGAGTTGCTCACTGTGGTCGTTAAACCTCCAATCAAAAAAAAAAAAAAAAAAAAGGGGTGTCCGGGTTCGGATCCCGGTGAGACATGGATGTTGTGTTTGTCTTACGGCGCTGGCTCTCTCCCTTCCCTGGAACCAGTGACCCTAAATTAGGGACGGCCGACTGCTTATAGCCCATTGAGTTGCTCACGGTGGTCGTTAAACCTCCAATAATAAAAAAGGAGGGTCCGGGTTCGGATCCCGGTGAGACATGGATGTTGTGTTTGTCTTACGGCGCTGGCTCTCTCCCTTCCCTGGAACCAATGACCCTAAATTAGGGACGGGCGACTGCTTATAGCCCATTGAGTTGCTCACGGTGGTCGTTAAACCTCCAAACAAAAAAAAAAAAAAAAAAAAAAAAAAGTTATGAGGATAATGGCTGTGGAATAAATCTTGTGCCCTGACTTTTGATCCCATTTCGATGATATTCATCAGAACCGGTTCAGTATACCTCCGAAATAACATGATAAAGGTTTGTCGGAATGAAAGCATTTTTACCTAAGTTATGATGCATAAGGGCTATGGAATAGATTCCGCTCCTGTGCTCTAATATTTGACCCCATTCCGCCCATTTTCAATAGGATTCGTCCTCAGGTGGGCCCCTACGACATACTAAAATTTGATCGAAATCGAACCATTTTTATGCGAGTTATCGTGCGGACAGACGGACAAAGCTGGACATATTCGCATCTTCAACCTACGGTTGGAAAACGTAAAAAAAAAGAGAACTGGGAGAGCAAAATTTCAGTTACCGTGTGTTCATTATGTTTTGGCTGAAATCAGGAGTGTGTTCACTTTAATGTATGAGAAAATGTCAGGTAGAGACCACTAATTTTTTTTTTTATTTTTTTTTTATTAAATTAACCAATTCCAAATACACTGACGGAAAAAAATTCCCAACACCACGAAAAAATAGTTGTAGATGAATGAAATTGCGGCAATACATTTGTATAAGTAACATATTTAATCCATTAAGGTTTCAAGATCACAGCTTAATGTAAGCGCGAGAAGAGCCATTGAAATGCTGGTACATTAATAACCGGTGTAACCGCCAGAATGTTGAATGCAAGCACGCAAACGTTCATGCATTGTGTCGTACAGGTACTGGATGTCAGTTTGTGGGATGGAGTTCCATGCCTGTTGCACTTGGTCGGTCAATACAGGGACGGTTAATGCTGGTTGGGGGTGACGCTGGAGTTGTCGTCCAATGATGTCCCATACCTGCTCGATTGGTGAAAGATCTGGTGATCTAGCAGGCCACGGCAACATGTCGACACTCTGTAGAGCATGTTGGGTTACAACAGCGGTATGCGGGCGAGCGTTATCCTGTTGGAAAACACCCACCGGAATGCTGTTCATGAATGGCAGCGCAACAGGTTGAATCACCAGACCGACGTACAACTGTGCCGTCAGGGTGCATGGGATAACCACGAGAGTGATCCTGCTGTTATAGGAAATTGCTCCCCTGACCATAACTCCAGGTGTAGGTCCAGTGTGTCTCGGCCGCAGACAGGTCGGTTGCAGGCGCTCACCTGGCCTCCTTCTAACCAACACACGGCCATCACTGGCACCCAGGCAGAACCGGCTTTCATCAGAAAACACAACAGATCTCCACTCCGTCCACCAATGAGCTCTAGCTTGACACCACTGAAGTCATAAACGGCAGTGGTTTGGAGCAAGTGGAATGCACGCTACAGGGCGTCTGGCTCTGAGCTGTCCTTCAAGTAACCGATTTGTAACAGTTCGTTGTGTCACTGTGGTGGCAACTGCAGCTCGAATTGCTGCCGCAGACGCGGTACGATGCGCCACGGCCATACGCCGTACACGGCGGTCTTCCCTCTCAGTAGTGCCACGTGGCCGGCCGGAACGCGGTCTTCTTGAGGCAGTACCTTCCCTTGACCACCGTTGCCAACAATCATGCACAGTGGCTACATTCCTGCTAAGTCGTTCTGCAATATTGCGGAAAGAAAATCCACCTTCTCGTAGCCCTATCACAGGACCTCGTTCAAACTCCGTGAGCTGTTGATAATGGCCTCTTCGTCTTCTTAAAGGCATTCTTGACTAACACCAACACCCTACGTCGAATCTCAACGATAACTAACGCTCACGAACGTTACAGCGCGTATTTACAGCAAACCTGCTTTGCATGTTCCGAGGGGAGCTACTAGCGCCACACGTATGCGCCGAGCGCGAAATTTGCATAGACGTCATCTTACAGATGTACTCTCACCACCTACCAACTGTCGTTTATCTAACACAACCCCTTCTTGGTGTTGGGATTTTTTTTCCGTCAGTGTATGAGGGGCTTTATTTTGAAGGATTTCATTCCGAGGTAGTGTATGCCGATTTCAAAAAAACATAAGGTTCATTTTTTCGGGACACGCGCAATCGATAGCACTGAAAAAATTGTGATTTTTTACGCTTTCCACCCGTAGGTTGAAGAAGCGTATATGATCCAATTTGTCCGTCCGTCTGTCTGTCCGTCTGTCCGCGCGATAACTCACGTAAAAATTGTTCGATTTCGATGAAATTTCAGTATGTGGTAGGGGACGACCTATGAACAGACCCTATTGAAAATGGGACAAATGTGGTCAAAGGTCACGACGTAGGAAAGGGATCCATTCCATCGCCATTATGCGTCATAACTTGCGTAGATATGGTTCGATTTCGATGAAAATTTAGTGTATGGTAGGTGAACACCTGAGAACGAGCCCTATTGAAAATAGGCGAAATGGGGTCAAAGGTCAGGACATAGGATCGGGATCCATTCCATCGCCTTTATCCTATACTATTAAAGGAGCAATTCTTGTATGTATGTACATTTTATTTTTTCAAACGGCTCTAAGGATTTTGATGAAAGTCGTTAACCTACCGTTTTCTAGTACTAGAAGTAAATTTAGCTTGATCGCGGCTTTGGAAAAATTAGTTTAGTGGGTTAAATAACGACCACGAATTACCATGTTTTTACTGTCATGGCGTCGTCCCATTAGTGTTACCCATGCTTAGAAATCTTATGACATCACACTCTTGCGATTAAGATGTTGGTGCGTGGTCACGCCATCTGTCTCATTACGTCACGCGTCGTGTGTGGATCCTGGCTTCTTGTTTCCAGTGGGGTATGATTGCGAGCAGATGGTCGCGATTCCCATCTGCCTCATTACATCACGCATTGTGTTCTTATGTTCGTCCGAACGATAACTCGTGTAAAAATCTTTCCATTTCGATGAAATTTTAGTACGTGGTAGGGAAGTACCTGGGAAGCAACCCTATTGAAAGTGAACGAAATGGGGTCAAAGGTCAGGACATAGGAGCGGGATCCATTCCACTGCTCTTATGCGTCATAACTAACATAAAAAAAGGTTCGATTTCGATGAAATTTTAGTATGTGGTAGGAGACCACTTCGGGACAAACCCTATTGAAGATGGGAGAAATGGGGTCATAGGTCAGGACATAGGAGCGGAATAACTTCCATAGCCATTATGCGTCATAACTTACGTAAAAATGCTTCGATTTGGATGAAATGTTAGTATGTTGTAGGGGCCTCCCTGGAGAAGAATCCGTTTGAAAATGGGCAAAATGGGGTCAAAGGTTAGGACACTGGAGCCGGATCCATTCCATCGCCCTTATGGGTTATAACTTACGTAAAAATGCTTCGATTGCGACAAAACTTTATCATCTTATTTCGGAGGTATACCGAACCGGTTCTGTTGAATATAATCGGAATGGGATCAAAGGTCAAGGCACAGAAACGATACTTATTCCACAGCCATTATCCTCATAACTTGAGTGATAGCTTGAGTAATGATTTCTGTTATGTTGGAAAGCGTATCATAATCAATGAATTGCATGATTTTACTAAATTGTTTATCTATTGCTTGCTTTCGTTCAGGAATTTAACGATTTAACATTCCTGGAGAAAGTGAATGTGTTTTAAAGACCTTGCAAAGGAACGCCAGGCAAGAGCGGCACCGCCAATTTGTACACTAAAGAGCAATTGAATTAGAGATACCTGTCTAGTAACGTGTAGCACCACCTTTCGTCCTGATGACGGCGGCGATTCGTCTCGCCCTGGACTCGACAAGACACCGGAAGCGTTGGGAAGCCATACGGATCCACGACCCCTGAACAAGCTCCCACAGTTCACGAATATTTGATGGAGGGGGTCATTTTTCTTGATAGCATCCCAGATGTGCTCGATGGGATTGAAGTCAGGTGACCGAGCTGGCCAAGGAAGCGAGGTCACGTCGGTGGAGTGTTCATCCAACCATTCGGATACAATTCCGGAGCTGCATTGTTTTGTTGTAGGATGAGGTCCCCAGGGGGATGCTGAAGACGCACAAACAGGAGCAAATGGTCGTCCAGGATATCCCGGTAACGTTGACCTGTGAGGGACGATGTCACACGTACCAGTGGTCCCATTTCAGTCCACGTAAACAGTCCCCAGACGAGAATGCCACCCCCACCAGCTTGAAGAGTACCCTGCTGGCCAGAAGGATCCATCGCTTCCTGTGGTTTGCGCCGCACTCGTATCCTGCCATTTGCATGTACCAACGTGAATATCGACTCATCAGTCCAGGCAACATTTTTCGACATGTCTAGGGACCAGTGGTGATGTTCCAGCGCCCATGCTAATCTTTGCACTCTGTGATGTGCGGTCAGCAGCGGTACCTTCGTGGGATGATGGCTTCTGCACCACATAGCAAGGAGATGGTTCTGGATGGTGTGGCTGCTTACACGTTTTTGTGCACCAGCGTTAAATTGCGGAGTGATTTCTTGCACTGTAGCCCGTCTATCCGCTGTTACAATGCGAGCTAGCCGACGATGAACCCGCTCATCCACGCGCTGTTGTCCACGGCAGTTGGCACTTGCAGGAATGGTTTTACCGGATTCGATGTACTCACGGTGCACCCGTTACAAAGTCGTTCGTGGAAATCCCAGTGACTGCGCGATTTCCGGGATGGAATCACCCATTTGTCGGGCCCACGATCAATTGCGCTTAGATCCTTCGTGTTACCCATACCGCGTCCGACTCTTACTGATTCCCGTCGCATCACTCCTTATATTGTCGGATCGCTGCATACGTCATGTCGTTTCCGTTTACAGGGTCGCCCACAGCACCACATTTGCATAACGCCAGCTGTCTCTAATTCAGTTGCTCTTCTGTGTATATTGTACATTGTAATAGTGGTAATTGTAAATAAGCTTTAACAACGGCGTAATTGAACGAGAATATTTATTTTATCAAATGTAATGCCATGTATACATATAGCTTTTAATTGTTGAATTTTAATGATTATGTAAATAATTAAGAACCCTTGCAGTTTTAGAATGTGCGAAAAATAATCGTGGGAAACTTCTTAAGAATATAATATTTGAGTTCGATTTGGGTGAGCCAGTAAGTCACCGGAAACGATAAGTTTATCGGCGGACTTCCTGGAGATGGACAACACACAGGATTTCGTCTGTGGATAGCTAATATAGAAGAAGTCGTTTTTTTTTAGAGTTTTAAAGCGACTCGTTAAGCAGGACTTCCGTCCTTCGGGGTGATGGAATTAGGCAGCGGAGATTAAACGCATTGAGATTATGCTCGGACGGAGGCTTGAGGCACGTGTTTTGGAAGTAGTGCGGAAAACACTAGGAACGATACTTCTGTAGGAAGGATGATGACGTGTCTTTGAGGAGAAGGTGACTGAGAGAAGGACAGAGCGGTTGGGAGATTTTTCGGGGTAGGAGTAGAATGAGAGGGGGTGTGCGGTCTCTCCAACCCGGCGAAAAGAATGAATGTAGCGAGGAGTTAGGACATGAGAGATAGTCTAATCGCACGGTGAGCCGGAGTAATCATTAAGTAAGCAAAATCACGAAAGTAAAGGATTTTATCGAACGTCAAATTGCTTCTGCTAAATGATCTATTACTACTCTGTTGATGTTTACAGTGCTCAAGGAACCTTGCAATCTTCTGATTATAACATGTTTCGGTGTTTAAGGAAAGAGTTAAAACAACACTTTGACAACATCTAAAAAAACCCTTCCATAATGTTTTCTCCCCTCCCTTTTAATACCCCCCCCTTAGAGTAAACTTCCGTATCCGTCCCTGCGTCCTTGGAGAGGTGGCTCAGCGATCTTCTGTGGGGGATTGTCCCTGATTGGTACATGCTCTTTGCCGCGAAACATTCACGTATATGACGCATTTTTCGTAACCTGTGACCAAGCAATGCAACAAGCCCCCTCGTTTTTCTCTTTAACGCAGAGCAACAGCAATGGAGTAGTGTTGCATCTGATTATGGTGAAACAAAGCATGGGATAGCCATTCGCACTGTTTACTCAAATATCCAACTTCCAAAGTCGGGTGTTAATGGTCGTATGGGAAGTCTTCAGTTCCTGTGCCAGTTCCTGCAGGGTTCTATCAGGCTTGGTCTATATCATGTATTGCAATGTATCATCTTCAACCTTACTGGGTCTGCAATTTCTGGGAAAGCCTGGTACCAGCTTTAAACGAGTCTCTTTCTTTGTTTCTCCTCAGCTGATGAGGAGGAGGTAACAGAAAACAAGAACCTGGTGCTCTCTCTATGGTTAAAAAGAACCTCTCCATATCCTCTCTACCGATGATGTTTTTGTTTCTTTTTATAAGCTGAATTCTGACTTTTCTCCAGAGACGGGCCAGTATCGGCCTCCCCGATGACGTATGGGATGATGCGCTTGTCTAAGGCATTGGCTCTTTCCCCTCTCTGTCGCTGAGTGCCGTCAGATCCAGAAGTCGATAGGTTTTAGCATCCTATTGTCACAGATAATAGAAACAGGATATTTTTATGTTATTCTAGTACTGCGAACCAGTGCCTGACACCACGCCAGGAAGCACAGCCAATGGGGAAAAGAATGCAATTCGAGAAGTTCATGTCCCTGATGAGGTCACTCAGTTCATGTTGGTTAACCCTTTAACGACCATAACGCCCAAAACGCCCGTACATACAACCGACGGTAGCCGCCCAAAATGCGTGTTTAGAGTAAATCAGATTTCCTACCCTTACCTCTTCTTTAAATCTGCACGACCTATGAGTTATCAGCAGGAGTCAACGTCAGTCACGATTGTTTTGTTACTAAACAAAGAAGTAAACCAACAGACAGTTTCGGGCGTTATGGTATTTATAGCAATACAAGATTTTAGGGTCATGGTCGTTAAAGGGTTAAAAGGTTGAGAACTTGATGAAGTTCCTATGAAATCACTGTCACTTTCCCCACTGCTGTTATCTTGTATGTGATCAGACATGCTTGATTCCTCATCCTCTGGCAGCTCTCGTAGGTGGAATTTCCTGTACCAGTATACCAGTGTCGAATTTCCTGTATCAGTACACCAGTATCGGATTTCCTGTATCAGTACACCAGTGTCGAATTTCCTGTACCAGTACACCAGTATCGAATTTCCTGTACCAGAACACCAGTATCGAATTTCCTGTACCAGTACACCAGTATCGAATTTCTTGTACCAGTACACCAGTATCGAATTTCCTGTACCAGTACACCAGTGTCGAATTTCCTGTAATAGTACACCAGTGTCGAATTTCCTGTGCCAGTACACTAGTGTCAAATTTCCTGTACCAGTACACCAGTGTCGAATTTCCTGTACCAGTACACCAGTGTCGAATTTCTTGTACCAGTACATCAGTATCGAATTTCCTGTACAACTACACCAGTGTCGAATTTCCTGTACCAGTACACCAGTATCGAATTACCTGTACCAGTACACCAGTGTCTAATTCCCTGTACCAGTACACCAGAATCGAATTTCCTGTACCAGTACACCAGTATGGAATTTCTTGTACCAGTACACCAGTATCGAGTTAATTGTACCAGTACACCAGTGTCGAATTTCCTGTACCAGTACACGAGTGTCAAATTTCCTGCACCAGTGCACCAGTATCGAATTTCCTGTACCAGTACACCGGTATCGAATTTCCTGTACCAGTACACCAGTATCGAATTTCTTGTACCAGTAAACCAGCGTCGAAATTCCTGTACAAGTACACCAGTATCGAATTTCCTGTACCAGTACACCAGTGTAGAATTTCCTGTACCAGTACACCAGTATCGAATTTCTTGTACAACTACACCAGTGTCGAATTCCGTGTACCAGTACACCAGTGTCGAATTTCCTGTACCAGTACACCAGAGTCGAATTTCCTGTACCAGAACACCAGTGTCGAATTTCCTGTACCAGAACACCAGTGTCGGATTTCCTGTACCAGTACACTAGTGTCGAATTTCCTGTACCAGTACACTAGTATCGAATTTTTTGTACTAGTACACCAGTGTCGAATTTCCTGTACCAGTACACCGGTGTCGAATTCCCTGTACCAGAACAGCAGTGTCGAATTTCCTGTACCAGTACACTAGTGCCGAATTTCCTGTACCAGAACACCAGTGTCGAATTTCCTGTACCAGTACACCAGTGTCGAATTTCCTGTACCAGTACACTAGTATCGAATTTTTTTTACTAGTACACCAGTGTCGAATTTCCTGTACCAGTACACCAGTGTCGAATTCCCTGTACCAGAACACCAGTGTCGAATTCCCTGTACCAGAACAGCAGTGTCGAATTTCCTGTACCAGTACACTAGTGTCGAATTCCCTCTACCAGTACACCAGTGTCGAATTCCCTGTAATTTCCTGTTCCAGTACACCAGTATCGAATTTCCTGTACCAGTACGCCAGTATCGAATTTCCTGTATCAGTACACCAGTATCGAATTTCCTGTACCAGTACACCAGTGTCGAATTTCGTGTACCAGTACACCAGTGTCAAATTTCGTGTACCAGTACACCAGTGTCGAATTTCCTGTACCAGTACACCAGAGTCAAATTTCCTGCCGCAGTACACCAGTGTCGAATTCCCTGTACTAGTACACCAGTATCGAATTTTCTGTACCAGTACACCAGTGTCAAATTTCCTGTAGCAGAACACCAGTGTCGAATTCCCTGTACTAGTACACCAGTATCGAATTTTCTGTACCAGTACACCAGTGTCGAATTTCCTGTACCAGTACACTAGTATCGAATATTTTGTACTAGTACACCAGTGTCGAATTTCCTGTACCAGTACACCGGTATCGAATTTCCTGTACTGTACACCAGTGTCAAATTTCCTGTACCAGTACACCAGTGTCGAATTCCCTCTACCAGTACACCAGTGTCGAATTCCCTGTAATTTCCTGTTCCAGTACACCAGTATCGAGTTTCCTGTATCAGTACACCAGTAGCGAATTTCCTGTACCAGTACACCAGTGTCAAATTTCGTGTACAAGTACACCAGTACACCAGTGTCGAATTTCCTGTACCAGTACACCAGTGTCAAATTCCCTGTAGCAGTACACCAGTGTCGAATTCCCTGTACTAGTACACCAGTATTGAATTTCCTGTAGCAGTACACCAGTGTCGAGTTCCCTGTACCAGTACACCAGTGTCGAATTTCCTGTACCAGTTCACCGGTATCGAATTTCCTGTACTGTACACCAGTGTCGAATTTCCTGTACCAGTACACCAGTGTCGAATTTCCTGTACCAGTACACCAGTGTCGAATTTCCTGTACGCGTTTCGCAATTTTCGAAGTGTTTCCGTAACTTTCGCGCCATTCAAATATTCCTAGGGCAATATTCCACGTACACCTTCCTTCAATATCGCCATCGTATCGTTCCCATGTACAACTAATCTTCACCCCAACAGATTACGTTGTGTCCTTAGGATCTATTCTTTCGCGCACAGCCCTCTGGGATGTTTACGTCACCGCAGGCTTGCAATATCTTGCATTACATACGCCACGCACGATTTATTCCGGAAACTTTCTTTACAACAAAGTAAACAAAACTTTGTTTGGAAACTTTCTTTACAAACAAAGTATCATAATAAGTCGCGAATGAAATACGGGATTACGCGATATAATACACATTTTGAAGATGACAATCAGTTTTAAGCACGATCTTTTGTAAAAAAAGATCGTGCTTCTCTTACCGGTTTGTCCGTCCGTCTGTATGTACCCACCATATCTCAGCAACTATTAGTCCGATTTGAAAAATTCTTTTTGCGTTGGGAAGCTTGAAATATGCAAATGATGATCCTTTATTTCGTTTTTTTACGATCTACAATTTCGCCGCTAGAGGGCGTAAATGCAGATGATGTCAAATTCAAAAATACGTTTTATTCCACATATTTGATTCTAAACATCCGATTGAAAAAAAAATTATATCTTTCGATTCCATTTATGTCGAAGAGCATTTTAGATATAGTTACTTTTTCAAATTAAGCATAGTTTTTCCGCTAGGGGGCGTAAAAGTATAATTACCTTTTCCCTGATAACTCTTCTTCTAAAACTCCGATTTAAATTTTTTTTTCTTCAGCGGATACATCTCCTGATGGAAAATCTTTTGCATAAAATTTCAAATTTTTGGTAAAAAATAATTTGGCCACCAGGGGGCGAAAGTGTTAATTTTTGCTTCAGACGTATTTGCGATAAAATCGTAACTTCTAAAATATCGATTAAAAAATTCTTTCGTGGACTGATGCCACTCACATCGATAAACCTTTTCGGAATATTTTCTTCTTAAAATATTCCGCAGTTTCTCCGCCTGGGGGCGTAGATATACATCTCATTTTTGTCAATATCTCTACTTACGGAGTCCGATTTGAAAAATTCCTTCTTTGTTGGATAGTGTTTTCCGTGTGACATGTTTTTCACATAATTTCAAAATTTTCAAGTAATTCATAGACTTTCCGCTAGGGGGCGTAGCGGTCAATTGCGTTTCCCAATATATCTCTGCTTCTGAATCTCGGATTTGAAAAATTATTTCTGCACCAGATACAGATCCTAATGGGAAATCGTTTGCACATAATTTCTAATTTTTGTAAAAAAATAGTTTGTTTACTAGGGGGCGTAAATCCTAATTTCCGCTTCTGTCGTATTTGCAGCAAAATAGGAGCTTCTAAATTCTCGATTGAAAAAAAACGTCGTTTGTTGCCCGATACTACTGATGTCGACAAACTTTCAGAAACATTTTCTTCTTAAAATAGTGCATGGTTTCTACGCCAGGGGCGTAGATGTACATCTTATTTTTGTTAATATCTCAACTTCTAGGAGTCCGATTTGAAAAATTTCTTCTTTGTTGGATAGTGCTTTCCGTGTGACATGTTTTTCATATAATTTCAAAATTTTCAAGTAATTCATAGACTTTCCGCTAGGGGGCGTAGCGGTAAATTAAGTTTCCCCCCATATCTCTGCTTCTAAATCTCCGATTTGAAAAATTCTTTCTGCACCGGATACAGCTCCTGATGGGAAATCGTTTGCACATAATTTCTAATTTTTTTAAAAAATTGTTTGGCCACCAGGGGGCGTAAATCTTAATTTCCGCTTCTGTTGTATTTGCAGCAAAATATGACCTTCTAAATTCTTGATTGAAAAAAACGTCGTTTGTTGTCCGATACTACTCATGTCGACAAACCTTTTAGGAAAATTTTCTTCTTGAAAAAGGACATGGTTTCTACGCAAGGGGGCATAGATGTATATCTTATTTTTGTCAATATCTCTACTTCTAAGAGTACAATTTGAAAATTTCCTCCTTTGTTGGATAGTGTTTCCGATGCGAAATGTTTTTCGTATAAAATAAAAATTTTCAAGTAAATCATAGACTTTCCGCTGGAGGGCACAGAGGTAAATTGCGTTTTCTGCGTTATTTCTGCTCCTAAACCTCTGATTTGAAAAATTCTTCCTGTATCGCATACAAGACCTGATGGAAAATATTTTTCACATAATTTCTAATGTTTGGTAAAGAATGATTTAGCCACCAGGAGTCATATGTGTTAATTTCTGCTTCTGAAGTATTTGTTGCAAAATCTGGGCTCCTGAAAACTCGACTAATTTTTTTTTCTTAGACCGATACCGCTTATATGGATAAACATTTTCAGAATACTTTCTTCCTAAAATAATGCATGGTTTTCCCACCAGGGGACGTAAAGTCACATCTTATTTTTGTCGATATCTCTGTTTCTAAGAGTTCGTAAGCTCACGATCCCGTTTACAGCAATATCTGAGGGATTAAAAACCCGATTGAAAAACTTCTTTCTTCCGTCAGATACTATTGTTTTCCATACCGGTTCCATTGACTTTGAATAGCTTTGATAAATTTAATTTGCATCAGAACGGATTCAAAAGACGTGCTTATTACACCCGAAAATTCGGTGTCAACTTTCTTCTTTGGTGTTCACATGATAAAGATAGTAAGTCAGATAATACCCGAAAATTTAAAAACTCCGTCATCCTGGAACGGGATTTGAATCCGCTTTTCCCAGATAGCGCCCGGGTATGCTAGCCACTACACCACCCAGAACGACCAAGTTTCAAGTTTCCGATCAATTTGAATATAACCGTCACAAGATTCGCTAGTCGAAGCAACCGGCATTCGTGTTTATCGAATCTGGAGGTTAAGAATCTTATCCCGTGTTTGCCCGGAGAAGCAGATAAATCATAAAAGAAATACAGGATTACGCCATATAATACAAATTTTGAAGATGACAATCCGTTTCTTGGGGTAAATGTGACAAAGATGGAAAGTCAGATAATATATGAAAACTTGAAAATTTCGTCGTCCTTTAGCGGAAATCGAACCCGCGTCTCCCAAATAGCGCCCGGGTATGCTAACCACTACACCACCCAGAACGACCAAGTTTCAAGTTTCCGATCAATTTGAATATAACCATCACAAGATTCGCTAGTCGAAGCAACCGGCATTCATGTTTAGCGAATCTGGAGGTTAAGAATCTTATCCCGTGTTTGCCCGGAGAAGCAGATAAATCATAAAAGAAATACAGGATTACGCCATATAATACAAATTTTGAAGATGACAATCCGTTTCTTGGGGTAAATGTGACAAAGATGGAAAGTCAGATAATATATGAAAACTTGAAAATTTCGTCGTCCTTTAGCGGAAATCGAACCCGCGTCTCCCAAATAGCGCCCGGGTATGCTAACCACTACACCACCCAGAACGACCAAGTTTCAAGTTTCCGATCAATTTGAATATAACTATCACAGGATTCGCTAGTCGAAGCAACCGGCATTCGTGTTTATCGAATCTGGAGGTTAAGAATCTTATCCCGTGTTTGCCCGGAGAAGCAGATAAATCATAAAAGAAATACAGGATTACGCCATATAATACAAATTTTGAAGATGACAATCCGTTTCTTGGGGTAAATGTGACAAAGATGGAAAGTCAGATAATATATGAAAACTTGAAAATTTCGTCGTCCTTTAGCGGAAATCGAACCCGCGTCTCCCAAATAGCGCCCGGGTATGCTAACCACTACACCACCCAGAACGACCAAGTTTCAAGTTTCCGATCAATTTGAATATAACTATCACAGGATTCGCTAGTCGAAGCAACCGGCATTCGTGTTTATCGAATCTGGAGGTTAAGAATCTTATCCCGTGTTTGCCCGGAGAAGCAGATAAATCATAAAAGAAATACAGGATTACGCCATATAATACAAATTTTGAAGATGACAATCCGTTTCTTATGGTAAATGTGACAAAGATGGAAAGTCAGATAATATATGAAAACTTGAAAATTTCGTCGTCCTTTAGCGGAAATCGAACCCGCGTCTCCCAAATAGCGCCCGGGTATGCTAACCACTACACCACCCAGAACGACCAAGTTTCAAGTTTCCGATCAATTTGAATATAACTATCACAGGATTCGCTAGTCGAAGCAACCGGCATTCGTGTTTATCGAATCTGGAGGTTAAGAATCTTATCCCGTGTTTGCCCGGAGAAGCAGATAAATCATAAAAGAAATACAGGATTACGCCATATAATACAAATTTTGAAGATGACAATCCGTTTCTTGGGGTAAATGTGACAAAGATGGAAAGTCAGATAATATATGAAAACTTGAAAATTTCGTCGTCCTTTAGCGGAAATCGAACCCGCGTCTCCCAAATAGCGCCCGGGTATGCTAACCACTACACCACCCAGAACGACCAAGTTTCAAGTTTCCGATCAATTTGAATATAACTATCACAGGATTCGCTAGTCGAAGCAACCGGCATTCGTGTTTATCGAATCTGGAGGTTAAGAATCTTATCCCGTGTTTGCCCGGAGAAGCAGATAAATCATAAAAGAAATACAGGATTACGCCATATAATACAAATTTTGAAGATGACAATCCGTTTCTTGGGGTAAATGTGACAAAGATGGAAAGTCAGATAATATATGAAAACTTGAAAATTTCGTCGTCCTTTAGCGGAAATCGAACCCGCGTCTCCCAAATAGCGCCCGGGTATGCTAACCACTACACCACCCAGAACGACCAAGTTTCAAGTTTCCGATCAATTTGAATATAACTATCACAGGATTCGCTAGTCGAAGCAACCGGCATTCGTGTTTATCGAATCTGGAGGTTAAGAATCTTATCCCGTGTTTGCCCGGAGAAGCAGATAAATCATAAAAGAAATACAGGATTACGCCATATAATACAAATTTTGAAGATGACAATCCGTTTCTTGGGGTAAATGTGACAAAGATGGAAAGTCAGATAATATATGAAAACTTGAAAATTTCGTCGTCCTTTAGCGGAAATCGAACCCGCGTCTCCCAAATAGCGCCCGGGTATGCTAACCACTACACCACCCAGAACGACCAAGTTTCAAGTTTCCGATCAATTTGAATATAACTATCACAGGATTCGCTAGTCGAAGCAACCGGCATTCGTGTTTATCGAATCTGGAGGTTAAGAATCTTATCCCGTGTTTGCCCGGAGAAGCAGATAAATCATAAAAGAAATACAGGATTACGCCATATAATACAAATTTTGAAGATGACAATCCGTTTCTTGGGGTAAATGTGACAAAGATGGAAAGTCAGATAATATATGAAAACTTGAAAATTTCGTCGTCCTTTAGCGGAAATCGAACCCGCGTCTCCCAAATAGCGCCCGGGTATGCTAACCACTACACCACCCAGAACGACCAAGTTTCAAGTTTCCGATCAATTTGAATATAACTATCACAGGATTCGCTAGTCGAAGCAACCGGCATTCGTGTTTATCGAATCTGGAGGTTAAGAATCTTATCCCGTGTTTGCCCGGAGAAGCAGATAAATCATAAAAGAAATACAGGATTACGCCATATAATACAAATTTTGAAGATGACAATCCGTTTCTTGGGGTAAATGTGACAAAGATGGAAAGTCAGATAATATATGAAAACTTGAAAATTTCGTCGTCCTTTAGCGGAAATCGAACCCGCGTCTCCCAAATAGCGCCCGGGTATGCTAACCACTACACCACCCAGAACGACCAAGTTTCAAGTTTCCGATCAATTTGAATATAACTATCACAGGATTCGCTAGTCGAAGCAACCGGCATTCGTGTTTATCGAATCTGGAGGTTAAGAATCTTATCCCGTGTTTGCCCGGAGAAGCAGATAAATCATAAAAGAAATACAGGATTACGCCATATAATACAAATTTTGAAGATGACAATCCGTTTCTTGGGGTAAATGTGACAAAGATGGAAAGTCAGATAATATATGAAAACTTGAAAATTTCGTCGTCCTTTAGCGGAAATCGAACCCGCGTCTCCCAAATAGCGCCCGGGTATGCTAACCACTACACCACCCAGAACGACCAAGTTTCAAGTTTCCGATCAATTTGAATATAACTATCACAGGATTCGCTAGTCGAAGCAACCGGCATTCGTGTTTATCGAATCTGGAGGTTAAGAATCTTATCCCGTGTTTGCCCGGAGAAGCAGATAAATCATAAAAGAAATACAGGATTACGCCATATAATACAAATTTTGAAGATGACAATCCGTTTCTTGGGGTAAATGTGACAAAGATGGAAAGTCAGATAATATATGAAAACTTGAAAATTTCGTCGTCCTTTAGCGGAAATCGAACCCGCGTCTCCCAAATAGCGCCCGGGTATGCTAACCACTACACCACCCAGAACGACCAAGTTTCAAGTTTCCGATCAATTTGAATATAACTATCACAGGATTCGCTAGTCGAAGCAACCGGCATTCGTGTTTATCGAATCTGGAGGTTAAGAATCTTATCCCGTGTTTGCCCGGAGAAGCAGATAAATCATAAAAGAAATACAGGATTACGCCATATAATACAAATTTTGAAGATGACAATCCGTTTCTTGGGGTAAATGTGACAAAGATGGAAAGTCAGATAATATATGAAAACTTGAAAATTTCGTCGTCCTTTAGCGGAAATCGAACCCGCGTCTCCCAAATAGCGCCCGGGTATGCTAACCACTACACCACCCAGAACGACCAAGTTTCAAGTTTCCGATCAATTTGAATATAACTATCACAGGATTCGCTAGTCGAAGCAACCGGCATTCGTGTTTATCGAATCTGGAGGTTAAGAATCTTATCCCGTGTTTGCCCGGAGAAGCAGATAAATCATAAAAGAAATACAGGATTACGCCATATAATACAAATTTTGAAGATGACAATCCGTTTCTTGGGGTAAATGTGACAAAGATGGAAAGTCAGATAATATATGAAAACTTGAAAATTTCGTCGTCCTTTAGCGGAAATCGAACCCGCGTCTCCCAAATAGCGCCCGGGTATGCTAACCACTACACCACCCAGAACGACCAAGTTTCAAGTTTCCGATCAATTTGAATATAACTATCACAGGATTCGCTAGTCGAAGCAACCGGCATTCGTGTTTATCGAATCTGGAGGTTAAGAATCTTATCCCGTGTTTGCCCGGAGAAGCAGATAAATCATAAAAGAAATACAGGATTACGCCATATAATACAAATTTTGAAGATGACAATCCGTTTCTTGGGGTAAATGTGACAAAGATGGAAAGTCAGATAATATATGAAAACTTGAAAATTTCGTCGTCCTTTAGCGGAAATCGAACCCGCGTCTCCCAAATAGCGCCCGGGTATGCTAACCACTACACCACCCAGAACGACCAAGTTTCAAGTTTCCGATCAATTTGAATATAACTATCACAGGATTCGCTAGTCGAAGCAACCGGCATTCGTGTTTATCGAATCTGGAGGTTAAGAATCTTATCCCGTGTTTGCCCGGAGAAGCAGATAAATCATAAAAGAAATACAGGATTACGCCATATAATACAAATTTTGAAGATGACAATCCGTTTCTTGGGGTAAATGTGACAAAGATGGAAAGTCAGATAATATATGAAAACTTGAAAATTTCGTCGTCCTTTAGCGGAAATCGAACCCGCGTCTCCCAAATAGCGCCCGGGTATGCTAACCACTACACCACCCAGAACGACCAAGTTTCAAGTTTCCGATCAATTTGAATATAACTATCACAGGATTCGCTAGTCGAAGCAACCGGCATTCGTGTTTATCGAATCTGGAGGTTAAGAATCTTATCCCGTGTTTGCCCGGAGAAGCAGATAAATCATAAAAGAAATACAGGATTACGCCATATAATACAAATTTTGAAGATGACAATCCGTTTCTTGGGGTAAATGTGACAAAGATGGAAAGTCAGATAATATATGAAAACTTGAAAATTTCGTCGTCCTTTAGCGGAAATCGAACCCGCGTCTCCCAAATAGCGCCCGGGTATGCTAACCACTACACCACCCAGAACGACCAAGTTTCAAGTTTCCGATCAATTTGAATATAACTATCACAGGATTCGCTAGTCGAAGCAACCGGCATTCGTGTTTATCGAATCTGGAGGTTAAGAATCTTATCCCGTGTTTGCCCGGAGAAGCAGATAAATCATAAAAGAAATACAGGATTACGCCATATAATACAAATTTTGAAGATGACAATCCGTTTCTTATGGTAAATGTGACAAAGATGGAAAGTCAGATAATATATGAAAACTTGAAAATTTCGTCGTCCTTTAGCGGAAATCGAACCCGCGTCTCCCAAATAGCGCCCGGGTATGCTAACCACTACACCACCCAGAACGACCAAGTTTCAAGTTTCCGATCAATTTGAATATAACTATCACAGGATTCGCTAGTCGAAGCAACCGGCATTCGTGTTTATCGAATCTGGAGGTTAAGAATCTTATCCCGTGTTTGCCCGGAGAAGCAGATAAATCATAAAAGAAATACAGGATTACGCCATATAATACAAATTTTGAAGATGACAATCCGTTTCTTGGGGTAAATGTGACAAAGATGGAAAGTCAGATAATATATGAAAACTTGAAAATTTCGTCGTCCTTTAGCGGAAATCGAACCCGCGTCTCCCAAATAGCGCCCGGGTATGCTAACCACTACACCACCCAGAACGACCAAGTTTCAAGTTTCCGATCAATTTGAATATAACTATCACAGGATTCGCTAGTCGAAGCAACCGGCATTCGTGTTTATCGAATCTGGAGGTTAAGAATCTTATCCCGTGTTTGCCCGGAGAAGCAGATAAATCATAAAAGAAATACAGGATTACGCCATATAATACAAATTTTGAAGATGACAATCCGTTTCTTGGGGTAAATGTGACAAAGATGGAAAGTCAGATAATATATGAAAACTTGAAAATTTCGTCGTCCTTTAGCGGAAATCGAACCCGCGTCTCCCAAATAGCGCCCGGGTATGCTAACCACTACACCACCCAGAACGACCAAGTTTCAAGTTTCCGATCAATTTGAATATAACCATCACAAGATTCGCTAGTCGAAGCAACCGGCATTCATGTTTATCGAATCTGGAGGTTAAGAATCTTATCCCGTGTTTGCCCGGAGAAGCAGATAAATCATAAAAGAAATACAGGATTACGCCATATAATACAAATTTTGAAGATGACAATCCGTTTCTTATGGTAAATGTGACAAAGATGGAAAGTCAGATAATATATGAAAACTTGAAAATTTCGTCGTCCTTTAGCGGAAATCGAACCCGCGTCTCCCAAATAGCGCCCGGGTATGCTAACCACTACACCACCCAGAACGACCAAGTTTCAAGTTTCCGATCAATTTGAATATAACTATCACAGGATTCGCTAGTCGAAGCAACCGGCATTCGTGTTTATCGAATCTGGAGGTTAAGAATCTTATCCCGTGTTTGCCCGGAGAAGCAGATAAATCATAAAAGAAATACAGGATTACGCCATATAATACAAATTTTGAAGATGACAATCCGTTTCTTATGGTAAATGTGACAAAGATGGAAAGTCAGATAATATATGAAAACTTGAAAATTTCGTCGTCCTTTAGCGGAAATCGAACCCGCGTCTCCCAAATAGCGCCCGGGTATGCTAACCACTACACCACCCAGAACGACCAAGTTTCAAGTTTCCGATCAATTTGAATATAACTATCACAGGATTCGCTAGTCGAAGCAACCGGCATTCGTGTTTATCGAATCTGGAGGTTAAGAATCTTATCCCGTGTTTGCCCGGAGAAGCAGATAAATCATAAAAGAAATACAGGATTACGCCATATAATACAAATTTTGAAGATGACAATCCGTTTCTTGGGGTAAATGTGACAAAGATGGAAAGTCAGATAATATATGAAAACTTGAAAATTTCGTCGTCCTTTAGCGGAAATCGAACCCGCGTCTCCCAAATAGCGCCCGGGTATGCTAACCACTACACCACCCAGAACGACCAAGTTTCAAGTTTCCGATCAATTTGAATATAACTATCACAGGATTCGCTAGTCGAAGCAACCGGCATTCGTGTTTATCGAATCTGGAGGTTAAGAATCTTATCCCGTGTTTGCCCGGAGAAGCAGATAAATCATAAAAGAAATACAGGATTACGCCATATAATACAAATTTTGAAGATGACAATCCGTTTCTTGGGGTAAATGTGACAAAGATGGAAAGTCAGATAATATATGAAAACTTGAAAATTTCGTCGTCCTTTAGCGGAAATCGAACCCGCGTCTCCCAAATAGCGCCCGGGTATGCTAACCACTACACCACCCAGAACGACCAAGTTTCAAGTTTCCGATCAATTTGAATATAACTATCACAGGATTCGCTAGTCGAAGCAACCGGCATTCGTGTTTATCGAATCTGGAGGTTAAGAATCTTATCCCGTGTTTGCCCGGAGAAGCAGATAAATCATAAAAGAAATACAGGATTACGCCATATAATACAAATTTTGAAGATGACAATCCGTTTCTTGGGGTAAATGTGACAAAGATGGAAAGTCAGATAATATATGAAAACTTGAAAATTTCGTCGTCCTTTAGCGGAAATCGAACCCGCGTCTCCCAAATAGCGCCCGGGTATGCTAACCACTACACCACCCAGAACGACCAAGTTTCAAGTTTCCGATCAATTTGAATATAACTATCACAGGATTCGCTAGTCGAAGCAACCGGCATTCGTGTTTATCGAATCTGGAGGTTAAGAATCTTATCCCGTGTTTGCCCGGAGAAGCAGATAAATCATAAAAGAAATACAGGATTACGCCATATAATACAAATTTTGAAGATGACAATCCGTTTCTTGGGGTAAATGTGACAAAGATGGAAAGTCAGATAATATATGAAAACTTGAAAATTTCGTCGTCCTTTAGCGGAAATCGAACCCGCGTCTCCCAAATAGCGCCCGGGTATGCTAACCACTACACCACCCAGAACGACCAAGTTTCAAGTTTCCGATCAATTTGAATATAACCATCACAAGATTCGCTAGTCGAAGCAACCGGCATTCATGTTTAGCGAATCTGGAGGTTAAGAATCTTATCCCGTGTTTGCCCGGAGAAGCAGATAAATCATAAAAGAAATACAGGATTACGCCATATAATACAAATTTTGAAGATGACAATCCGTTTCTTGGGGTAAATGTGACAAAGATGGAAAGTCAGATAATATATGAAAACTTGAAAATTTCGTCGTCCTTTAGCGGAAATCGAACCCGCGTCTCCCAAATAGCGCCCGGGTATGCTAACCACTACACCACCCAGAACGACCAAGTTTCAAGTTTCCGATCAATTTGAATATAACCATCACAAGATTCGCTAGTCGAAGCAACCGGCATTCATGTTTATCGAATCTGGAGGTTAAGAATCTTATCCCGTGTTTGCCCGGAGAAGCAGATAAATCATAAAAGAAATACAGGATTACGCCATATAATACAAATTTTGAAGATGACAATCCGTTTCTTGGGGTAAATGTGACAAAGATGGAAAGTCAGATAATATATGAAAACTTGAAAATTTCGTCGTCCTTTAGCGGAAATCGAACCCGCGTCTCCCAAATAGCGCCCGGGTATGCTAACCACTACACCACCCAGAACGACCAAGTTTCAAGTTTCCGATCAATTTGAATATAACTATCACAGGATTCGCTAGTCGAAGCAACCGGCATTCGTGTTTATCGAATCTGGAGGTTAAGAATCTTATCCCGTGTTTGCCCGGAGAAGCAGATAAATCATAAAAGAAATACAGGATTACGCCATATAATACAAATTTTGAAGATGACAATCCGTTTCTTGGGGTAAATGTGACAAAGATGGAAAGTCAGATAATATATGAAAACTTGAAAATTTCGTCGTCCTTTAGCGGAAATCGAACCCGCGTCTCCCAAATAGCGCCCGGGTATGCTAACCACTACACCACCCAGAACGACCAAGTTTCAAGTTTCCGATCAATTTGAATATAACTATCACAGGATTCGCTAGTCGAAGCAACCGGCATTCGTGTTTATCGAATCTGGAGGTTAAGAATCTTATCCCGTGTTTGCCCGGAGAAGCAGATAAATCATAAAAGAAATACAGGATTACGCCATATAATACAAATTTTGAAGATGACAATCCGTTTCTTGGGGTAAATGTGACAAAGATGGAAAGTCAGATAATATATGAAAACTTGAAAATTTCGTCGTCCTTTAGCGGAAATCGAACCCGCGTCTCCCAAATAGCGCCCGGGTATGCTAACCACTACACCACCCAGAACGACCAAGTTTCAAGTTTCCGATCAATTTGAATATAACTATCACAGGATTCGCTAGTCGAAGCAACCGGCATTCGTGTTTATCGAATCTGGAGGTTAAGAATCTTATCCCGTGTTTGCCCGGAGAAGCAGATAAATCATAAAAGAAATACAGGATTACGCCATATAATACAAATTTTGAAGATGACAATCCGTTTCTTATGGTAAATGTGACAAAGATGGAAAGTCAGATAATATATGAAAACTTGAAAATTTCGTCGTCCTTTAGCGGAAATCGAACCCGCGTCTCCCAAATAGCGCCCGGGTATGCTAACCACTACACCACCCAGAACGACCAAGTTTCAAGTTTCCGATCAATTTGAATATAACTATCACAGGATTCGCTAGTCGAAGCAACCGGCATTCGTGTTTATCGAATCTGGAGGTTAAGAATCTTATCCCGTGTTTGCCCGGAGAAGCAGATAAATCATAAAAGAAATACAGGATTACGCCATATAATACAAATTTTGAAGATGACAATCCGTTTCTTGGGGTAAATGTGACAAAGATGGAAAGTCAGATAATATATGAAAACTTGAAAATTTCGTCGTCCTTTAGCGGAAATCGAACCCGCGTCTCCCAAATAGCGCCCGGGTATGCTAACCACTACACCACCCAGAACGACCAAGTTTCAAGTTTCCGATCAATTTGAATATAACTATCACAGGATTCGCTAGTCGAAGCAACCGGCATTCGTGTTTATCGAATCTGGAGGTTAAGAATCTTATCCCGTGTTTGCCCGGAGAAGCAGATAAATCATAAAAGAAATACAGGATTACGCCATATAATACAAATTTTGAAGATGACAATCCGTTTCTTGGGGTAAATGTGACAAAGATGGAAAGTCAGATAATATATGAAAACTTGAAAATTTCGTCGTCCTTTAGCGGAAATCGAACCCGCGTCTCCCAAATAGCGCCCGGGTATGCTAACCACTACACCACCCAGAACGACCAAGTTTCAAGTTTCCGATCAATTTGAATATAACTATCACAGGATTCGCTAGTCGAAGCAACCGGCATTCGTGTTTATCGAATCTGGAGGTTAAGAATCTTATCCCGTGTTTGCCCGGAGAAGCAGATAAATCATAAAAGAAATACAGGATTACGCCATATAATACAAATTTTGAAGATGACAATCCGTTTCTTATGGTAAATGTGACAAAGATGGAAAGTCAGATAATATATGAAAACTTGAAAATTTCGTCGTCCTTTAGCGGAAATCGAACCCGCGTCTCCCAAATAGCGCCCGGGTATGCTAACCACTACACCACCCAGAACGACCAAGTTTCAAGTTTCCGATCAATTTGAATATAACTATCACAGGATTCGCTAGTCGAAGCAACCGGCATTCGTGTTTATCGAATCTGGAGGTTAAGAATCTTATCCCGTGTTTGCCCGGAGAAGCAGATAAATCATAAAAGAAATACAGGATTACGCCATATAATACAAATTTTGAAGATGACAATCCGTTTCTTGGGGTAAATGTGACAAAGATGGAAAGTCAGATAATATATGAAAACTTGAAAATTTCGTCGTCCTTTAGCGGAAATCGAACCCGCGTCTCCCAAATAGCGCCCGGGTATGCTAACCACTACACCACCCAGAACGACCAAGTTTCAAGTTTCCGATCAATTTGAATATAACTATCACAGGATTCGCTAGTCGAAGCAACCGGCATTCGTGTTTATCGAATCTGGAGGTTAAGAATCTTATCCCGTGTTTGCCCGGAGAAGCAGATAAATCATAAAAGAAATACAGGATTACGCCATATAATACAAATTTTGAAGATGACAATCCGTTTCTTGGGGTAAATGTGACAAAGATGGAAAGTCAGATAATATATGAAAACTTGAAAATTTCGTCGTCCTTTAGCGGAAATCGAACCCGCGTCTCCCAAATAGCGCCCGGGTATGCTAACCACTACACCACCCAGAACGACCAAGTTTCAAGTTTCCGATCAATTTGAATATAACTATCACAGGATTCGCTAGTCGAAGCAACCGGCATTCGTGTTTATCGAATCTGGAGGTTAAGAATCTTATCCCGTGTTTGCCCGGAGAAGCAGATAAATCATAAAAGAAATACAGGATTACGCCATATAATACAAATTTTGAAGATGACAATCCGTTTCTTGGGGTAAATGTGACAAAGATGGAAAGTCAGATAATATATGAAAACTTGAAAATTTCGTCGTCCTTTAGCGGAAATCGAACCCGCGTCTCCCAAATAGCGCCCGGGTATGCTAACCACTACACCACCCAGAACGACCAAGTTTCAAGTTTCCGATCAATTTGAATATAACTATCACAGGATTCGCTAGTCGAAGCAACCGGCATTCGTGTTTATCGAATCTGGAGGTTAAGAATCTTATCCCGTGTTTGCCCGGAGAAGCAGATAAATCATAAAAGAAATACAGGATTACGCCATATAATACAAATTTTGAAGATGACAATCCGTTTCTTGGGGTAAATGTGACAAAGATGGAAAGTCAGATAATATATGAAAACTTGAAAATTTCGTCGTCCTTTAGCGGAAATCGAACCCGCGTCTCCCAAATAGCGCCCGGGTATGCTAACCACTACACCACCCAGAACGACCAAGTTTCAAGTTTCCGATCAATTTGAATATAACTATCACAGGATTCGCTAGTCGAAGCAACCGGCATTCGTGTTTATCGAATCTGGAGGTTAAGAATCTTATCCCGTGTTTGCCCGGAGAAGCAGATAAATCATAAAAGAAATACAGGATTACGCCATATAATACAAATTTTGAAGATGACAATCCGTTTCTTGGGGTAAATGTGACAAAGATGGAAAGTCAGATAATATATGAAAACTTGAAAATTTCGTCGTCCTTTAGCGGAAATCGAACCCGCGTCTCCCAAATAGCGCCCGGGTATGCTAACCACTACACCACCCAGAACGACCAAGTTTCAAGTTTCCGATCAATTTGAATATAACTATCACAGGATTCGCTAGTCGAAGCAACCGGCATTCGTGTTTATCGAATCTGGAGGTTAAGAATCTTATCCCGTGTTTGCCCGGAGAAGCAGATAAATCATAAAAGAAATACAGGATTACGCCATATAATACAAATTTTGAAGATGACAATCCGTTTCTTGGGGTAAATGTGACAAAGATGGAAAGTCAGATAATATATGAAAACTTGAAAATTTCGTCGTCCTTTAGCGGAAATCGAACCCGCGTCTCCCAAATAGCGCCCGGGTATGCTAACCACTACACCACCCAGAACGACCAAGTTTCAAGTTTCCGATCAATTTGAATATAACCATCACAAGATTCGCTAGTCGAAGCAACCGGCATTCATGTTTAGCGAATCTGGAGGTTAAGAATCTTATCCCGTGTTTGCCCGGAGAAGCAGATAAATCATAAAAGAAATACAGGATTACGCCATATAATACAAATTTTGAAGATGACAATCCGTTTCTTGGGGTAAATGTGACAAAGATGGAAAGTCAGATAATATATGAAAACTTGAAAATTTCGTCGTCCTTTAGCGGAAATCGAACCCGCGTCTCCCAAATAGCGCCCGGGTATGCTAACCACTACACCACCCAGAACGACCAAGTTTCAAGTTTCCGATCAATTTGAATATAACCATCACAAGATTCGCTAGTCGAAGCAACCGGCATTCATGTTTAGCGAATCTGGAGGTTAAGAATCTTATCCCGTGTTTGCCCGGAGAAGCAGATAAATCATAAAAGAAATACAGGATTACGCCATATAATACAAATTTTGAAGATGACAATCCGTTTCTTGGGGTAAATGTGACAAAGATGGAAAGTCAGATAATATATGAAAACTTGAAAATTTCGTCGTCCTTTAGCGGAAATCGAACCCGCGTCTCCCAAATAGCGCCCGGGTATGCTAACCACTACACCACCCAGAACGACCAAGTTTCAAGTTTCCGATCAATTTGAATATAACTATCACAGGATTCGCTAGTCGAAGCAACCGGCATTCGTGTTTATCGAATCTGGAGGTTAAGAATCTTATCCCGTGTTTGCCCGGAGAAGCAGATAAATCATAAAAGAAATACAGGATTACGCCATATAATACAAATTTTGAAGATGACAATCCGTTTCTTGGGGTAAATGTGACAAAGATGGAAAGTCAGATAATATATGAAAACTTGAAAATTTCGTCGTCCTTTAGCGGAAATCGAACCCGCGTCTCCCAAATAGCGCCCGGGTATGCTAACCACTACACCACCCAGAACGACCAAGTTTCAAGTTTCCGATCAATTTGAATATAACTATCACAGGATTCGCTAGTCGAAGCAACCGGCATTCGTGTTTATCGAATCTGGAGGTTAAGAATCTTATCCCGTGTTTGCCCGGAGAAGCAGATAAATCATAAAAGAAATACAGGATTACGCCATATAATACAAATTTTGAAGATGACAATCCGTTTCTTGGGGTAAATGTGACAAAGATGGAAAGTCAGATAATATATGAAAACTTGAAAATTTCGTCGTCCTTTAGCGGAAATCGAACCCGCGTCTCCCAAATAGCGCCCGGGTATGCTAACCACTACACCACCCAGAACGACCAAGTTTCAAGTTTCCGATCAATTTGAATATAACTATCACAGGATTCGCTAGTCGAAGCAACCGGCATTCGTGTTTATCGAATCTGGAGGTTAAGAATCTTATCCCGTGTTTGCCCGGAGAAGCAGATAAATCATAAAAGAAATACAGGATTACGCCATATAATACAAATTTTGAAGATGACAATCCGTTTCTTATGGTAAATGTGACAAAGATGGAAAGTCAGATAATATATGAAAACTTGAAAATTTCGTCGTCCTTCAGCGGAAATCGAACCCGCGTCTCCCAAATAGCGCCCGGGTATGCTAACCACTACACCACCCAGAACGACCAAGTTTCAAGTTTCCGATCAATTTGAATATAACTATCACAGGATTCGCTAGTCGAAGCAACCGGCATTCGTGTTTATCGAATCTGGAGGTTAAGAATCTTATCCCGTGTTTGCCCGGAGAAGCAGATAAATCATAAAAGAAATACAGGATTACGCCATATAATACAAATTTTGAAGATGACAATCCGTTTCTTGGGGTAAATGTGACAAAGATGGAAAGTCAGATAATATATGAAAACTTGAAAATTTCGTCGTCCTTTAGCGGAAATCGAACCCGCGTCTCCCAAATAGCGCCCGGGTATGCTAACCACTACACCACCCAGAACGACCAAGTTTCAAGTTTCCGATCAATTTGAATATAACTATCACAGGATTCGCTAGTCGAAGCAACCGGCATTCGTGTTTATCGAATCTGGAGGTTAAGAATCTTATCCCGTGTTTGCCCGGAGAAGCAGATAAATCATAAAAGAAATACAGGATTACGCCATATAATACAAATTTTGAAGATGACAATCCGTTTCTTGGGGTAAATGTGACAAAGATGGAAAGTCAGATAATATATGAAAACTTGAAAATTTCGTCGTCCTTTAGCGGAAATCGAACCCGCGTCTCCCAAATAGCGCCCGGGTATGCTAACCACTACACCACCCAGAACGACCAAGTTTCAAGTTTCCGATCAATTTGAATATAACCATCACAAGATTCGCTAGTCGAAGCAACCGGCATTCGTGTTTATCGAATCTGGAGGTTAAGAATCTTATCCCGTGTTTGCCCGGAGAAGCAGATAAATCATAAAAGAAATACAGGATTACGCCATATAATACAAATTTTGAAGATGACAATCCGTTTCTTGGGGTAAATGTGACAAAGATGGAAAGTCAGATAATATATGAAAACTTGAAAATTTCGTCGTCCTTTAGCGGAAATCGAACCCGCGTCTCCCAAATAGCGCCCGGGTATGCTAACCACTACACCACCCAGAACGACCAAGTTTCAAGTTTCCGATCAATTTGAATATAACTATCACAGGATTCGCTAGTCGAAGCAACCGGCATTCGTGTTTATCGAATCTGGAGGTTAAGAATCTTATCCCGTGTTTGCCCGGAGAAGCAGATAAATCATAAAAGAAATACAGGATTACGCCATATAATACAAATTTTGAAGATGACAATCCGTTTCTTGGGGTAAATGTGACAAAGATGGAAAGTCAGATAATATATGAAAACTTGAAAATTTCGTCGTCCTTTAGCGGAAATCGAACCCGCGTCTCCCAAATAGCGCCCGGGTATGCTAACCACTACACCACCCAGAACGACCAAGTTTCAAGTTTCCGATCAATTTGAATATAACTATCACAGGATTCGCTAGTCGAAGCAACCGGCATTCGTGTTTATCGAATCTGGAGGTTAAGAATCTTATCCCGTGTTTGCCCGGAGAAGCAGATAAATCATAAAAGAAATACAGGATTACGCCATATAATACAAATTTTGAAGATGACAATCCGTTTCTTATGGTAAATGTGACAAAGATGGAAAGTCAGATAATATATGAAAACTTGAAAATTTCGTCGTCCTTCAGCGGAAATCGAACCCGCGTCTCCCAAATAGCGCCCGGGTATGCTAACCACTACACCACCCAGAACGACCAAGTTTCAAGTTTCCGATCAATTTGAATATAACCATCACAGGATTCGCTAGTCGAAGCAACCGGCATTCGTGTTTATCGAATCTGGAGGTTAAGAATCTTATCCCGTGTTTGCCCGGAGAAGCAGATAAATCATAAAAGAAATACAGGATTACGCCATATAATACAAATTTTGAAGATGACAATCCGTTTCTTGGGGTAAATGTGACAAAGATGGAAAGTCAGATAATATATGAAAACTTGAAAATTTCGTCGTCCTTTAGCGGAAATCGAACCCGCGTCTCCCAAATAGCGCCCGGGTATGCTAACCACTACACCACCCAGAACGACCAAGTTTCAAGTTTCCGATCAATTTGAATATAACCATCACAAGATTCGCTAGTCGAAGCAACCGGCATTCGTGTTTATCGAATCTGGAGGTTAAGAATCTTATCCCGTGTTTGCCCGGAGAAGCAGATAAATCATAAAAGAAATACAGGATTACGCCATATAATACAAATTTTGAAGATGACAATCCGTTTCTTGGGGTAAATGTGACAAAGATGGAAAGTCAGATAATATATGAAAACTTGAAAATTTCGTCGTCCTTTAGCGGAAATCGAACCCGCGTCTCCCAAATAGCGCCCGGGTATGCTAACCACTACACCACCCAGAACGACCAAGTTTCAAGTTTCCGATCAATTTGAATATAACTATCACAGGATTCGCTAGTCGAAGCAACCGGCATTCGTGTTTATCGAATCTGGAGGTTAAGAATCTTATCCCGTGTTTGCCCGGAGAAGCAGATAAATCATAAAAGAAATACAGGATTACGCCATATAATACAAATTTTGAAGATGACAATCCGTTTCTTGGGGTAAATGTGACAAAGATGGAAAGTCAGATAATATATGAAAACTTGAAAATTTCGTCGTCCTTTAGCGGAAATCGAACCCGCGTCTCCCAAATAGCGCCCGGGTATGCTAACCACTACACCACCCAGAACGACCAAGTTTCAAGTTTCCGATCAATTTGAATATAACTATCACAGGATTCGCTAGTCGAAGCAACCGGCATTCGTGTTTATCGAATCTGGAGGTTAAGAATCTTATCCCGTGTTTGCCCGGAGAAGCAGATAAATCATAAAAGAAATACAGGATTACGCCATATAATACAAATTTTGAAGATGACAATCCGTTTCTTGGGGTAAATGTGACAAAGATGGAAAGTCAGATAATATATGAAAACTTGAAAATTTCGTCGTCCTTTAGCGGAAATCGAACCCGCGTCTCCCAAATAGCGCCCGGGTATGCTAACCACTACACCACCCAGAACGACCAAGTTTCAAGTTTCCGATCAATTTGAATATAACTATCACAGGATTCGCTAGTCGAAGCAACCGGCATTCGTGTTTATCGAATCTGGAGGTTAAGAATCTTATCCCGTGTTTGCCCGGAGAAGCAGATAAATCATAAAAGAAATACAGGATTACGCCATATAATACAAATTTTGAAGATGACAATCCGTTTCTTGGGGTAAATGTGACAAAGATGGAAAGTCAGATAATATATGAAAACTTGAAAATTTCGTCGTCCTTTAGCGGAAATCGAACCCGCGTCTCCCAAATAGCGCCCGGGTATGCTAACCACTACACCACCCAGAACGACCAAGTTTCAAGTTTCCGATCAATTTGAATATAACTATCACAGGATTCGCTAGTCGAAGCAACCGGCATTCGTGTTTATCGAATCTGGAGGTTAAGAATCTTATCCCGTGTTTGCCCGGAGAAGCAGATAAATCATAAAAGAAATACAGGATTACGCCATATAATACAAATTTTGAAGATGACAATCCGTTTCTTATGGTAAATGTGACAAAGATGGAAAGTCAGATAATATATGAAAACTTGAAAATTTCGTCGTCCTTTAGCGGAAATCGAACCCGCGTCTCCCAAATAGCGCCCGGGTATGCTAACCACTACACCACCCAGAACGACCAAGTTTCAAGTTTCCGATCAATTTGAATATAACTATCACAGGATTCGCTAGTCGAAGCAACCGGCATTCGTGTTTATCGAATCTGGAGGTTAAGAATCTTATCCCGTGTTTGCCCGGAGAAGCAGATAAATCATAAAAGAAATACAGGATTACGCCATATAATACAAATTTTGAAGATGACAATCCGTTTCTTGGGGTAAATGTGACAAAGATGGAAAGTCAGATAATATATGAAAACTTGAAAATTTCGTCGTCCTTTAGCGGAAATCGAACCCGCGTCTCCCAAATAGCGCCCGGGTATGCTAACCACTACACCACCCAGAACGACCAAGTTTCAAGTTTCCGATCAATTTGAATATAACTATCACAGGATTCGCTAGTCGAAGCAACCGGCATTCGTGTTTATAGCGAATCTGGAGGTTAAGAATCTTATCCCGTGTTTGCCCGGAGAAGCAGATAAATCATAAAAGAAATACAGGATTACGCCATATAATACAAATTTTGAAGATGACAATCCGTTTCTTGGGGTAAATGTGACAAAGATGGAAAGTCAGATAATATATGAAAACTTGAAAATTTCGTCGTCCTTTAGCGGAAATCGAACCCGCGTCTCCCAAATAGCGCCCGGGTATGCTAACCACTACACCACCCAGAACGACCAAGTTTCAAGTTTCCGATCAATTTGAATATAACCATCACAGGATTCGCTAGTCGAAGCAACCGGCATTCGTGTTTATCGAATCTGGAGGTTAAGAATCTTATCCCGTGTTTGCCCGGAGAAGCAGATAAATCATAAAAGAAATACAGGATTACGCCATATAATACAAATTTTGAAGATGACAATCCGTTTCTTGGGGTAAATGTGACAAAGATGGAAAGTCAGATAATATATGAAAACTTGAAAATTTCGTCGTCCTTTAGCGGAAATCGAACCCGCGTCTCCCAAATAGCGCCCGGGTATGCTAACCACTACACCACCCAGAACGACCAAGTTTCAAGTTTCCGATCAATTTGAATATAACTATCACAGGATTCGCTAGTCGAAGCAACCGGCATTCGTGTTTATCGAATCTGGAGGTTAAGAATCTTATCCCGTGTTTGCCCGGAGAAGCAGATAAATCATAAAAGAAATACAGGATTACGCCATATAATACAAATTTTGAAGATGACAATCCGTTTCTTGGGGTAAATGTGACAAAGATGGAAAGTCAGATAATATATGAAAACTTGAAAATTTCGTCGTCCTTTAGCGGAAATCGAACCCGCGTCTCCCAAATAGCGCCCGGGTATGCTAACCACTACACCACCCAGAACGACCAAGTTTCAAGTTTCCGATCAATTTGAATATAACTATCACAGGATTCGCTAGTCGAAGCAACCGGCATTCGTGTTTATCGAATCTGGAGGTTAAGAATCTTATCCCGTGTTTGCCCGGAGAAGCAGATAAATCATAAAAGAAATACAGGATTACGCCATATAATACAAATTTTGAAGATGACAATCCGTTTCTTATGGTAAATGTGACAAAGATGGAAAGTCAGATAATATATGAAAACTTGAAAATTTCGTCGTCCTTTAGCGGAAATCGAACCCGCGTCTCCCAAATAGCGCCCGGGTATGCTAACCACTACACCACCCAGAACGACCAAGTTTCAAGTTTCCGATCAATTTGAATATAACTATCACAAGATTCGCTAGTCGAAGCAACCGGCATTCGTGTTTATCGAATCTGGAGGTTAAGAATCTTATCCCGTGTTTGCCCGGAGAAGCAGATAAATCATAAAAGAAATACAGGATTACGCCATATAATACAAATTTTGAAGATGACAATCCGTTTCTTGGGGTAAATGTGACAAAGATGGAAAGTCAGATAATATATGAAAACTTGAAAATTTCGTCGTCCTTTAGCGGAAATCGAACCCGCGTCTCCCAAATAGCGCCCGGGTATGCTAACCACTACACCACCCAGAACGACCAAGTTTCAAGTTTCCGATCAATTTGAATATAACTATCACAGGATTCGCTAGTCGAAGCAACCGGCATTCGTGTTTATCGAATCTGGAGGTTAAGAATCTTATCCCGTGTTTGCCCGGAGAAGCAGATAAATCATAAAAGAAATACAGGATTACGCCATATAATACAAATTTTGAAGATGACAATCCGTTTCTTGGGGTAAATGTGACAAAGATGGAAAGTCAGATAATATATGAAAACTTGAAAATTTCGTCGTCCTTTAGCGGAAATCGAACCCGCGTCTCCCAAATAGCGCCCGGGTATGCTAACCACTACACCACCCAGAACGACCAAGTTTCAAGTTTCCGATCAATTTGAATATAACTATCACAGGATTCGCTAGTCGAAGCAACCGGCATTCGTGTTTATCGAATCTGGAGGTTAAGAATCTTATCCCGTGTTTGCCCGGAGAAGCAGATAAATCATAAAAGAAATACAGGATTACGCCATATAATACAAATTTTGAAGATGACAATCCGTTTCTTGGGGTAAATGTGACAAAGATGGAAAGTCAGATAATATATGAAAACTTGAAAATTTCGTCGTCCTTTAGCGGAAATCGAACCCGCGTCTCCCAAATAGCGCCCGGGTATGCTAACCACTACACCACCCAGAACGACCAAGTTTCAAGTTTCCGATCAATTTGAATATAACTATCACAGGATTCGCTAGTCGAAGCAACCGGCATTCGTGTTTATCGAATCTGGAGGTTAAGAATCTTATCCCGTGTTTGCCCGGAGAAGCAGATAAATCATAAAAGAAATACAGGATTACGCCATATAATACAAATTTTGAAGATGACAATCCGTTTCTTGGGGTAAATGTGACAAAGATGGAAAGTCAGATAATATATGAAAACTTGAAAATTTCGTCGTCCTTTAGCGGAAATCGAACCCGCGTCTCCCAAATAGCGCCCGGGTATGCTAACCACTACACCACCCAGAACGACCAAGTTTCAAGTTTCCGATCAATTTGAATATAACTATCACAGGATTCGCTAGTCGAAGCAACCGGCATTCGTGTTTATCGAATCTGGAGGTTAAGAATCTTATCCCGTGTTTGCCCGGAGAAGCAGATAAATCATAAAAGAAATACAGGATTACGCCATATAATACAAATTTTGAAGATGACAATCCGTTTCTTGGGGTAAATGTGACAAAGATGGAAAGTCAGATAATATATGAAAACTTGAAAATTTCGTCGTCCTTTAGCGGAAATCGAACCCGCGTCTCCCAAATAGCGCCCGGGTATGCTAACCACTACACCACCCAGAACGACCAAGTTTCAAGTTTCCGATCAATTTGAATATAACTATCACAGGATTCGCTAGTCGAAGCAACCGGCATTCGTGTTTATCGAATCTGGAGGTTAAGAATCTTATCCCGTGTTTGCCCGGAGAAGCAGATAAATCATAAAAGAAATACAGGATTACGCCATATAATACAAATTTTGAAGATGACAATCCGTTTCTTGGGGTAAATGTGACAAAGATGGAAAGTCAGATAATATATGAAAACTTGAAAATTTCGTCGTCCTTTAGCGGAAATCGAACCCGCGTCTCCCAAATAGCGCCCGGGTATGCTAACCACTACACCACCCAGAACGACCAAGTTTCAAGTTTCCGATCAATTTGAATATAACTATCACAGGATTCGCTAGTCGAAGCAACCGGCATTCGTGTTTATCGAATCTGGAGGTTAAGAATCTTATCCCGTGTTTGCCCGGAGAAGCAGATAAATCATAAAAGAAATACAGGATTACGCCATATAATACAAATTTTGAAGATGACAATCCGTTTCTTGGGGTAAATGTGACAAAGATGGAAAGTCAGATAATATATGAAAACTTGAAAATTTCGTCGTCCTTTAGCGGAAATCGAACCCGCGTCTCCCAAATAGCGCCCGGGTATGCTAACCACTACACCACCCAGAACGACCAAGTTTCAAGTTTCCGATCAATTTGAATATAACTATCACAGGATTCGCTAGTCGAAGCAACCGGCATTCGTGTTTATCGAATCTGGAGGTTAAGAATCTTATCCCGTGTTTGCCCGGAGAAGCAGATAAATCATAAAAGAAATACAGGATTACGCCATATAATACAAATTTTGAAGATGACAATCCGTTTCTTATGGTAAATGTGACAAAGATGGAAAGTCAGATAATATATGAAAACTTGAAAATTTCGTCGTCCTTTAGCGGAAATCGAACCCGCGTCTCCCAAATAGCGCCCGGGTATGCTAACCACTACACCACCCAGAACGACCAAGTTTCAAGTTTCCGATCAATTTGAATATAACTATCACAGGATTCGCTAGTCGAAGCAACCGGCATTCGTGTTTATCGAATCTGGAGGTTAAGAATCTTATCCCGTGTTTGCCCGGAGAAGCAGATAAATCATAAAAGAAATACAGGATTACGCCATATAATACAAATTTTGAAGATGACAATCCGTTTCTTGGGGTAAATGTGACAAAGATGGAAAGTCAGATAATATATGAAAACTTGAAAATTTCGTCGTCCTTTAGCGGAAATCGAACCCGCGTCTCCCAAATAGCGCCCGGGTATGCTAACCACTACACCACCCAGAACGACCAAGTTTCAAGTTTCCGATCAATTTGAATATAACTATCACAGGATTCGCTAGTCGAAGCAACCGGCATTCGTGTTTATCGAATCTGGAGGTTAAGAATCTTATCCCGTGTTTGCCCGGAGAAGCAGATAAATCATAAAAGAAATACAGGATTACGCCATATAATACAAATTTTGAAGATGACAATCCGTTTCTTGGGGTAAATGTGACAAAGATGGAAAGTCAGATAATATATGAAAACTTGAAAATTTCGTCGTCCTTTAGCGGAAATCGAACCCGCGTCTCCCAAATAGCGCCCGGGTATGCTAACCACTACACCACCCAGAACGACCAAGTTTCAAGTTTCCGATCAATTTGAATATAACTATCACAGGATTCGCTAGTCGAAGCAACCGGCATTCGTGTTTATCGAATCTGGAGGTTAAGAATCTTATCCCGTGTTTGCCCGGAGAAGCAGATAAATCATAAAAGAAATACAGGATTACGCCATATAATACAAATTTTGAAGATGACAATCCGTTTCTTGGGGTAAATGTGACAAAGATGGAAAGTCAGATAATATATGAAAACTTGAAAATTTCGTCGTCCTTTAGCGGAAATCGAACCCGCGTCTCCCAAATAGCGCCCGGGTATGCTAACCACTACACCACCCAGAACGACCAAGTTTCAAGTTTCCGATCAATTTGAATATAACTATCACAGGATTCGCTAGTCGAAGCAACCGGCATTCGTGTTTATCGAATCTGGAGGTTAAGAATCTTATCCCGTGTTTGCCCGGAGAAGCAGATAAATCATAAAAGAAATACAGGATTACGCCATATAATACAAATTTTGAAGATGACAATCCGTTTCTTGGGGTAAATGTGACAAAGATGGAAAGTCAGATAATATATGAAAACTTGAAAATTTCGTCGTCCTTTAGCGGAAATCGAACCCGCGTCTCCCAAATAGCGCCCGGGTATGCTAACCACTACACCACCCAGAACGACCAAGTTTCAAGTTTCCGATCAATTTGAATATAACTATCACAGGATTCGCTAGTCGAAGCAACCGGCATTCGTGTTTATCGAATCTGGAGGTTAAGAATCTTATCCCGTGTTTGCCCGGAGAAGCAGATAAATCATAAAAGAAATACAGGATTACGCCATATAATACAAATTTTGAAGATGACAATCCGTTTCTTATGGTAAATGTGACAAAGATGGAAAGTCAGATAATATATGAAAACTTGAAAATTTCGTCGTCCTTTAGCGGAAATCGAACCCGCGTCTCCCAAATAGCGCCCGGGTATGCTAACCACTACACCACCCAGAACGACCAAGTTTCAAGTTTCCGATCAATTTGAATATAACTATCACAGGATTCGCTAGTCGAAGCAACCGGCATTCGTGTTTATCGAATCTGGAGGTTAAGAATCTTATCCCGTGTTTGCCCGGAGAAGCAGATAAATCATAAAAGAAATACAGGATTACGCCATATAATACAAATTTTGAAGATGACAATCCGTTTCTTGGGGTAAATGTGACAAAGATGGAAAGTCAGATAATATATGAAAACTTGAAAATTTCGTCGTCCTTTAGCGGAAATCGAACCCGCGTCTCCCAAATAGCGCCCGGGTATGCTAACCACTACACCACCCAGAACGACCAAGTTTCAAGTTTCCGATCAATTTGAATATAACTATCACAGGATTCGCTAGTCGAAGCAACCGGCATTCGTGTTTATCGAATCTGGAGGTTAAGAATCTTATCCCGTGTTTGCCCGGAGAAGCAGATAAATCATAAAAGAAATACAGGATTACGCCATATAATACAAATTTTGAAGATGACAATCCGTTTCTTATGGTAAATGTGACAAAGATGGAAAGTCAGATAATATATGAAAACTTGAAAATTTCGTCGTCCTTTAGCGGAAATCGAACCCGCGTCTCCCAAATAGCGCCCGGGTATGCTAACCACTACACCACCCAGAACGACCAAGTTTCAAGTTTCCGATCAATTTGAATATAACTATCACAGGATTCGCTAGTCGAAGCAACCGGCATTCGTGTTTATCGAATCTGGAGGTTAAGAATCTTATCCCGTGTTTGCCCGGAGAAGCAGATAAATCATAAAAGAAATACAGGATTACGCCATATAATACAAATTTTGAAGATGACAATCCGTTTCTTATGGTAAATGTGACAAAGATGGAAAGTCAGATAATATATGAAAACTTGAAAATTTCGTCGTCCTTTAGCGGAAATCGAACCCGCGTCTCCCAAATAGCGCCCGGGTATGCTAACCACTACACCACCCAGAACGACCAAGTTTCAAGTTTCCGATCAATTTGAATATAACTATCACAGGATTCGCTAGTCGAAGCAACCGGCATTCGTGTTTATCGAATCTGGAGGTTAAGAATCTTATCCCGTGTTTGCCCGGAGAAGCAGATAAATCATAAAAGAAATACAGGATTACGCCATATAATACAAATTTTGAAGATGACAATCCGTTTCTTGGGGTAAATGTGACAAAGATGGAAAGTCAGATAATATATGAAAACTTGAAAATTTCGTCGTCCTTTAGCGGAAATCGAACCCGCGTCTCCCAAATAGCGCCCGGGTATGCTAACCACTACACCACCCAGAACGACCAAGTTTCAAGTTTCCGATCAATTTGAATATAACTATCACAGGATTCGCTAGTCGAAGCAACCGGCATTCGTGTTTATCGAATCTGGAGGTTAAGAATCTTATCCCGTGTTTGCCCGGAGAAGCAGATAAATCATAAAAGAAATACAGGATTACGCCATATAATACAAATTTTGAAGATGACAATCCGTTTCTTGGGGTAAATGTGACAAAGATGGAAAGTCAGATAATATATGAAAACTTGAAAATTTCGTCGTCCTTTAGCGGAAATCGAACCCGCGTCTCCCAAATAGCGCCCGGGTATGCTAACCACTACACCACCCAGAACGACCAAGTTTCAAGTTTCCGATCAATTTGAATATAACTATCACAGGATTCGCTAGTCGAAGCAACCGGCATTCGTGTTTATCGAATCTGGAGGTTAAGAATCTTATCCCGTGTTTGCCCGGAGAAGCAGATAAATCATAAAAGAAATACAGGATTACGCCATATAATACAAATTTTGAAGATGACAATCCGTTTCTTATGGTAAATGTGACAAAGATGGAAAGTCAGATAATATATGAAAACTTGAAAATTTCGTCGTCCTTTAGCGGAAATCGAACCCGCGTCTCCCAAATAGCGCCCGGGTATGCTAACCACTACACCACCCAGAACGACCAAGTTTCAAGTTTCCGATCAATTTGAATATAACTATCACAGGATTCGCTAGTCGAAGCAACCGGCATTCGTGTTTATCGAATCTGGAGGTTAAGAATCTTATCCCGTGTTTGCCCGGAGAAGCAGATAAATCATAAAAGAAATACAGGATTACGCCATATAATACAAATTTTGAAGATGACAATCCGTTTCTTGGGGTAAATGTGACAAAGATGGAAAGTCAGATAATATATGAAAACTTGAAAATTTCGTCGTCCTTTAGCGGAAATCGAACCCGCGTCTCCCAAATAGCGCCCGGGTATGCTAACCACTACACCACCCAGAACGACCAAGTTTCAAGTTTCCGATCAATTTGAATATAACTATCACAGGATTCGCTAGTCGAAGCAACCGGCATTCGTGTTTATCGAATCTGGAGGTTAAGAATCTTATCCCGTGTTTGCCCGGAGAAGCAGATAAATCATAAAAGAAATACAGGATTACGCCATATAATACAAATTTTGAAGATGACAATCCGTTTCTTATGGTAAATGTGACAAAGATGGAAAGTCAGATAATATATGAAAACTTGAAAATTTCGTCGTCCTTTAGCGGAAATCGAACCCGCGTCTCCCAAATAGCGCCCGGGTATGCTAACCACTACACCACCCAGAACGACCAAGTTTCAAGTTTCCGATCAATTTGAATATAACTATCACAGGATTCGCTAGTCGAAGCAACCGGCATTCGTGTTTATCGAATCTGGAGGTTAAGAATCTTATCCCGTGTTTGCCCGGAGAAGCAGATAAATCATAAAAGAAATACAGGATTACGCCATATAATACAAATTTTGAAGATGACAATCCGTTTCTTATGGTAAATGTGACAAAGATGGAAAGTCAGATAATATATGAAAACTTGAAAATTTCGTCGTCCTTTAGCGGAAATCGAACCCGCGTCTCCCAAATAGCGCCCGGGTATGCTAACCACTACACCACCCAGAACGACCAAGTTTCAAGTTTCCGATCAATTTGAATATAACTATCACAGGATTCGCTAGTCGAAGCAACCGGCATTCGTGTTTATCGAATCTGGAGGTTAAGAATCTTATCCCGTGTTTGCCCGGAGAAGCAGATAAATCATAAAAGAAATACAGGATTACGCCATATAATACAAATTTTGAAGATGACAATCCGTTTCTTATGGTAAATGTGACAAAGATGGAAAGTCAGATAATATATGAAAACTTGAAAATTTCGTCGTCCTTTAGCGGAAATCGAACCCGCGTCTCCCAAATAGCGCCCGGGTATGCTAACCACTACACCACCCAGAACGACCAAGTTTCAAGTTTCCGATCAATTTGAATATAACTATCACAGGATTCGCTAGTCGAAGCAACCGGCATTCGTGTTTATCGAATCTGGAGGTTAAGAATCTTATCCCGTGTTTGCCCGGAGAAGCAGATAAATCATAAAAGAAATACAGGATTACGCCATATAATACAAATTTTGAAGATGACAATCCGTTTCTTGGGGTAAATGTGACAAAGATGGAAAGTCAGATAATATATGAAAACTTGAAAATTTCGTCGTCCTTTAGCGGAAATCGAACCCGCGTCTCCCAAATAGCGCCCGGGTATGCTAACCACTACACCACCCAGAACGACCAAGTTTCAAGTTTCCGATCAATTTGAATATAACTATCACAGGATTCGCTAGTCGAAGCAACCGGCATTCGTGTTTATCGAATCTGGAGGTTAAGAATCTTATCCCGTGTTTGCCCGGAGAAGCAGATAAATCATAAAAGAAATACAGGATTACGCCATATAATACAAATTTTGAAGATGACAATCCGTTTCTTATGGTAAATGTGACAAAGATGGAAAGTCAGATAATATATGAAAACTTGAAAATTTCGTCGTCCTTTAGCGGAAATCGAACCCGCGTCTCCCAAATAGCGCCCGGGTATGCTAACCACTACACCACCCAGAACGACCAAGTTTCAAGTTTCCGATCAATTTGAATATAACTATCACAGGATTCGCTAGTCGAAGCAACCGGCATTCGTGTTTATCGAATCTGGAGGTTAAGAATCTTATCCCGTGTTTGCCCGGAGAAGCAGATAAATCATAAAAGAAATACAGGATTACGCCATATAATACAAATTTTGAAGATGACAATCCGTTTCTTATGGTAAATGTGACAAAGATGGAAAGTCAGATAATATATGAAAACTTGAAAATTTCGTCGTCCTTTAGCGGAAATCGAACCCGCGTCTCCCAAATAGCGCCCGGGTATGCTAACCACTACACCACCCAGAACGACCAAGTTTCAAGTTTCCGATCAATTTGAATATAACTATCACAGGATTCGCTAGTCGAAGCAACCGGCATTCGTGTTTATCGAATCTGGAGGTTAAGAATCTTATCCCGTGTTTGCCCGGAGAAGCAGATAAATCATAAAAGAAATACAGGATTACGCCATATAATACAAATTTTGAAGATGACAATCCGTTTCTTATGGTAAATGTGACAAAGATGGAAAGTCAGATAATATATGAAAACTTGAAAATTTCGTCGTCCTTTAGCGGAAATCGAACCCGCGTCTCCCAAATAGCGCCCGGGTATGCTAACCACTACACCACCCAGAACGACCAAGTTTCAAGTTTCCGATCAATTTGAATATAACTATCACAGGATTCGCTAGTCGAAGCAACCGGCATTCGTGTTTATCGAATCTGGAGGTTAAGAATCTTATCCCGTGTTTGCCCGGAGAAGCAGATAAATCATAAAAGAAATACAGGATTACGCCATATAATACAAATTTTGAAGATGACAATCCGTTTCTTATGGGGTAAATGTGACAAAGATGGAAAGTCAGATAATATATGAAAACTTGAAAATTTCGTCGTCCTTTAGCGGAAATCGAACCCGCGTCTCCCAAATAGCGCCCGGGTATGCTAACCACTACACCACCCAGAACGACCAAGTTTCAAGTTTCCGATCAATTTGAATATAACTATCACAGGATTCGCTAGTCGAAGCAACCGGCATTCGTGTTTATCGAATCTGGAGGTTAAGAATCTTATCCCGTGTTTGCCCGGAGAAGCAGATAAATCATAAAAGAAATACAGGATTACGCCATATAATACAAATTTTGAAGATGACAATCCGTTTCTTATGGTAAATGTGACAAAGATGGAAAGTCAGATAATATATGAAAACTTGAAAATTTCGTCGTCCTTTAGCGGAAATCGAACCCGCGTCTCCCAAATAGCGCCCGGGTATGCTAACCACTACACCACCCAGAACGACCAAGTTTCAAGTTTCCGATCAATTTGAATATAACTATCACAGGATTCGCTAGTCGAAGCAACCGGCATTCGTGTTTATCGAATCTGGAGGTTAAGAATCTTATCCCGTGTTTGCCCGGAGAAGCAGATAAATCATAAAAGAAATACAGGATTACGCCATATAATACAAATTTTGAAGATGACAATCCGTTTCTTGATGGTAAATGTGACAAAGATGGAAAGTCAGATAATATATGAAAACTTGAAAATTTCGTCGTCCTTTAGCGGAAATCGAACCCGCGTCTCCCAAATAGCGCCCGGGTATGCTAACCACTACACCACCCAGAACGACCAAGTTTCAAGTTTCCGATCAATTTGAATATAACTATCACAGGATTCGCTAGTCGAAGCAACCGGCATTCGTGTTTATCGAATCTGGAGGTTAAGAATCTTATCCCGTGTTTGCCCGGAGAAGCAGATAAATCATAAAAGAAATACAGGATTACGCCATATAATACAAATTTTGAAGATGACAATCCGTTTCTTATGGGTAAATGTGACAAAGATGGAAAGTCAGATAATATATGAAAACTTGAAAATTTCGTCGTCCTTTAGCGGAAATCGAACCCGCGTCTCCCAAATAGCGCCCGGGTATGCTAACCACTACACCACCCAGAACGACCAAGTTTCAAGTTTCCGATCAATTTGAATATAACTATCACAGGATTCGCTAGTCGAAGCAACCGGCATTCGTGTTTATCGAATCTGGAGGTTAAGAATCTTATCCCGTGTTTGCCGGAGAAGCAGATAAATCATAAAAGAAATACAGGATTACGCCATATAATACAAATTTTGAAGATGACAATCCGTTTCTTATGGTAAATGTGACAAAGATGGAAAGTCAGATAATATATGAAAACTTGAAAATTTCGTCGTCCTTTAGCGGAAATCGAACCCGCGTCTCCCAAATAGCGCCCGGGTATGCTAACCACTACACCACCCAGAACGACCAAGTTTCAAGTTTCCGATCAATTTGAATATAACTATCACAGGATTCGCTAGTCGAAGCAACCGGCATTCGTGTTTATCGAATCTGGAGGTTAAGAATCTTATCCCGTGTTTGCCCGGAGAAGCAGATAAATCATAAAAGAAATACAGGATTACGCCATATAATACAAATTTTGAAGATGACAATCCGTTTCTTGGGGTAAATGTGACAAAGATGGAAAGTCAGATAATATATGAAAACTTGAAAATTTCGTCGTCCTTTAGCGGAAATCGAACCCGCGTCTCCCAAATAGCGCCCGGGTATGCTAACCACTACACCACCCAGAACGACCAAGTTTCAAGTTTCCGATCAATTTGAATATAACTATCACAGGATTCGCTAGTCGAAGCAACCGGCATTCGTGTTTATCGAATCTGGAGGTTAAGAATCTTATCCCGTGTTTGCCCGGAGAAGCAGATAAATCATAAAAGAAATACAGGATTACGCCATATAATACAAATTTTGAAGATGACAATCCGTTTCTTATGGTAAATGTGACAAAGATGGAAAGTCAGATAATATATGAAAACTTGAAAATTTCGTCGTCCTTTAGCGGAAATCGAACCCGCGTCTCCCAAATAGCGCCCGGGTATGCTAACCACTACACCACCCAGAACGACCAAGTTTCAAGTTTCCGATCAATTTGAATATAACTATCACAGGATTCGCTAGTCGAAGCAACCGGCATTCGTGTTTATCGAATCTGGAGGTTAAGAATCTTATCCCGTGTTTGCCCGGAGAAGCAGATAAATCATAAAAGAAATACAGGATTACGCCATATAATACAAATTTTGAAGATGACAATCCGTTTCTTATGGGGTAAATGTGACAAAGATGGAAAGTCAGATAATATATGAAAACTTGAAAATTTCGTCGTCCTTTAGCGGAAATCGAACCCGCGTCTCCCAAATAGCGCCCGGGTATGCTAACCACTACACCACCCAGAACGACCAAGTTTCAAGTTTCCGATCAATTTGAATATAACTATCACAGGATTCGCTAGTCGAAGCAACCGGCATTCGTGTTTATCGAATCTGGAGGTTAAGAATCTTATCCCGTGTTTGCCCGGAGAAGCAGATAAATCATAAAAGAAATACAGGATTACGCCATATAATACAAATTTTGAAGATGACAATCCGTTTCTTTGGGGTAAATGTGACAAAGATGGAAAGTCAGATAATATATGAAAACTTGAAAATTTCGTCGTCCTTTAGCGGAAATCGAACCCGCGTCTCCCAAATAGCGCCCGGGTATGCTAACCACTACACCACCCAGAACGACCAAGTTTCAAGTTTCCGATCAATTTGAATATAACTATCACAGGATTCGCTAGTCGAAGCAACCGGCATTCGTGTTTATCGAATCTGGAGGTTAAGAATCTTATCCCGTGTTTGCCCGGAGAAGCAGATAAATCATAAAAGAAATACAGGATTACGCCATATAATACAAATTTTGAAGATGACAATCCGTTTCTTATGGTAAATGTGACAAAGATGGAAAGTCAGATAATATATGAAAACTTGAAAATTTCGTCGTCCTTTAGCGGAAATCGAACCCGCGTCTCCCAAATAGCGCCCGGGTATGCTAACCACTACACCACCCAGAACGACCAAGTTTCAAGTTTCCGATCAATTTGAATATAACTATCACAGGATTCGCTAGTCGAAGCAACCGGCATTCGTGTTTATCGAATCTGGAGGTTAAGAATCTTATCCCGTGTTTGCCCGGAGAAGCAGATAAATCATAAAAGAAATACAGGATTACGCCATATAATACAAATTTTGAAGATGACAATCCGTTTCTTATGGGGTAAATGTGACAAAGATGGAAAGTCAGATAATATATGAAAACTTGAAAATTTCGTCGTCCTTTAGCGGAAATCGAACCCGCGTCTCCCAAATAGCGCCCGGGTATGCTAACCACTACACCACCCAGAACGACCAAGTTTCAAGTTTCCGATCAATTTGAATATAACTATCACAGGATTCGCTAGTCGAAGCAACCGGCATTCGTGTTTATCGAATCTGGAGGTTAAGAATCTTATCCCGTGTTTGCCCGGAGAAGCAGATAAATCATAAAAGAAATACAGGATTACGCCATATAATACAAATTTTGAAGATGACAATCCGTTTCTTGGGGTAAATGTGACAAAGATGGAAAGTCAGATAATATATGAAAACTTGAAAATTTCGTCGTCCTTTAGCGGAAATCGAACCCGCGTCTCCCAAATAGCGCCCGGGTATGCTAACCACTACACCACCCAGAACGACCAAGTTTCAAGTTTCCGATCAATTTGAATATAACTATCACAGGATTCGCTAGTCGAAGCAACCGGCATTCGTGTTTATCGAATCTGGAGGTTAAGAATCTTATCCCGTGTTTGCCCGGAGAAGCAGATAAATCATAAAAGAAATACAGGATTACGCCATATAATACAAATTTTGAAGATGACAATCCGTTTCTTATGGTAAATGTGACAAAGATGGAAAGTCAGATAATATATGAAAACTTGAAAATTTCGTCGTCCTTTAGCGGAAATCGAACCCGCGTCTCCCAAATAGCGCCCGGGTATGCTAACCACTACACCACCCAGAACGACCAAGTTTCAAGTTTCCGATCAATTTGAATATAACTATCACAGGATTCGCTAGTCGAAGCAACCGGCATTCGTGTTTATCGAATCTGGAGGTTAAGAATCTTATCCCGTGTTTGCCCGGAGAAGCAGATAAATCATAAAAGAAATACAGGATTACGCCATATAATACAAATTTTGAAGATGACAATCCGTTTCTTGGGGTAAATGTGACAAAGATGGAAAGTCAGATAATATATGAAAACTTGAAAATTTCGTCGTCCTTTAGCGGAAATCGAACCCGCGTCTCCCAAATAGCGCCCGGGTATGCTAACCACTACACCACCCAGAACGACCAAGTTTCAAGTTTCCGATCAATTTGAATATAACTATCACAGGATTCGCTAGTCGAAGCAACCGGCATTCGTGTTTATCGAATCTGGAGGTTAAGAATCTTATCCCGTGTTTGCCCGGAGAAGCAGATAAATCATAAAAGAAATACAGGATTACGCCATATAATACAAATTTTGAAGATGACAATCCGTTTCTTATGGTAAATGTGACAAAGATGGAAAGTCAGATAATATATGAAAACTTGAAAATTTCGTCGTCCTTTAGCGGAAATCGAACCCGCGTCTCCCAAATAGCGCCCGGGTATGCTAACCACTACACCACCCAGAACGACCAAGTTTCAAGTTTCCGATCAATTTGAATATAACTATCACAGGATTCGCTAGTCGAAGCAACCGGCATTCGTGTTTATCGAATCTGGAGGTTAAGAATCTTATCCCGTGTTTGCCCGGAGAAGCAGATAAATCATAAAAGAAATACAGGATTACGCCATATAATACAAATTTTGAAGATGACAATCCGTTTCTTATGGTAAATGTGACAAAGATGGAAAGTCAGATAATATATGAAAACTTGAAAATTTCGTCGTCCTTTAGCGGAAATCGAACCCGCGTCTCCCAAATAGCGCCCGGGTATGCTAACCACTACACCACCCAGAACGACCAAGTTTCAAGTTTCCGATCAATTTGAATATAACTATCACAGGATTCGCTAGTCGAAGCAACCGGCATTCGTGTTTATCGAATCTGGAGGTTAAGAATCTTATCCCGTGTTTGCCCGGAGAAGCAGATAAATCATAAAAGAAATACAGGATTACGCCATATAATACAAATTTTGAAGATGACAATCCGTTTCTTGGGGTAAATGTGACAAAGATGGAAAGTCAGATAATATATGAAAACTTGAAAATTTCGTCGTCCTTTAGCGGAAATCGAACCCGCGTCTCCCAAATAGCGCCCGGGTATGCTAACCACTACACCACCCAGAACGACCAAGTTTCAAGTTTCCGATCAATTTGAATATAACTATCACAGGATTCGCTAGTCGAAGCAACCGGCATTCGTGTTTATCGAATCTGGAGGTTAAGAATCTTATCCCGTGTTTGCCCGGAGAAGCAGATAAATCATAAAAGAAATACAGGATTACGCCATATAATACAAATTTTGAAGATGACAATCCGTTTCTTATGGTAAATGTGACAAAGATGGAAAGTCAGATAATATATGAAAACTTGAAAATTTCGTCGTCCTTTAGCGGAAATCGAACCCGCGTCTCCCAAATAGCGCCCGGGTATGCTAACCACTACACCACCCAGAACGACCAAGTTTCAAGTTTCCGATCAATTTGAATATAACTATCACAGGATTCGCTAGTCGAAGCAACCGGCATTCGTGTTTATCGAATCTGGAGGTTAAGAATCTTATCCCGTGTTTGCCCGGAGAAGCAGATAAATCATAAAAGAAATACAGGATTACGCCATATAATACAAATTTTGAAGATGACAATCCGTTTCTTGGGGTAAATGTGACAAAGATGGAAAGTCAGATAATATATGAAAACTTGAAAATTTCGTCGTCCTTTAGCGGAAATCGAACCCGCGTCTCCCAAATAGCGCCCGGGTATGCTAACCACTACACCACCCAGAACGACCAAGTTTCAAGTTTCCGATCAATTTGAATATAACTATCACAGGATTCGCTAGTCGAAGCAACCGGCATTCGTGTTTATCGAATCTGGAGGTTAAGAATCTTATCCCGTGTTTGCCCGGAGAAGCAGATAAATCATAAAAGAAATACAGGATTACGCCATATAATACAAATTTTGAAGATGACAATCCGTTTCTTATGGTAAATGTGACAAAGATGGAAAGTCAGATAATATATGAAAACTTGAAAATTTCGTCGTCCTTTAGCGGAAATCGAACCCGCGTCTCCCAAATAGCGCCCGGGTATGCTAACCACTACACCACCCAGAACGACCAAGTTTCAAGTTTCCGATCAATTTGAATATAACTATCACAGGATTCGCTAGTCGAAGCAACCGGCATTCGTGTTTATCGAATCTGGAGGTTAAGAATCTTATCCCGTGTTTGCCCGGAGAAGCAGATAAATCATAAAAGAAATACAGGATTACGCCATATAATACAAATTTTGAAGATGACAATCCGTTTCTTATGGTAAATGTGACAAAGATGGAAAGTCAGATAATATATGAAAACTTGAAAATTTCGTCGTCCTTTAGCGGAAATCGAACCCGCGTCTCCCAAATAGCGCCCGGGTATGCTAACCACTACACCACCCAGAACGACCAAGTTTCAAGTTTCCGATCAATTTGAATATAACTATCACAGGATTCGCTAGTCGAAGCAACCGGCATTCGTGTTTATCGAATCTGGAGGTTAAGAATCTTATCCCGTGTTTGCCCGGAGAAGCAGATAAATCATAAAAGAAATACAGGATTACGCCATATAATACAAATTTTGAAGATGACAATCCGTTTCTTATGGTAAATGTGACAAAGATGGAAAGTCAGATAATATATGAAAACTTGAAAATTTCGTCGTCCTTTAGCGGAAATCGAACCCGCGTCTCCCAAATAGCGCCCGGGTATGCTAACCACTACACCACCCAGAACGACCAAGTTTCAAGTTTCCGATCAATTTGAATATAACTATCACAGGATTCGCTAGTCGAAGCAACCGGCATTCGTGTTTATCGAATCTGGAGGTTAAGAATCTTATCCCGTGTTTGCCCGGAGAAGCAGATAAATCATAAAAGAAATACAGGATTACGCCATATAATACAAATTTTGAAGATGACAATCCGTTTCTTATGGTAAATGTGACAAAGATGGAAAGTCAGATAATATATGAAAACTTGAAAATTTCGTCGTCCTTTAGCGGAAATCGAACCCGCGTCTCCCAAATAGCGCCCGGGTATGCTAACCACTACACCACCCAGAACGACCAAGTTTCAAGTTTCCGATCAATTTGAATATAACTATCACAGGATTCGCTAGTCGAAGCAACCGGCATTCGTGTTTATCGAATCTGGAGGTTAAGAATCTTATCCCGTGTTTGCCCGGAGAAGCAGATAAATCATAAAAGAAATACAGGATTACGCCATATAATACAAATTTTGAAGATGACAATCCGTTTCTTATGGGGTAAATGTGACAAAGATGGAAAGTCAGATAATATATGAAAACTTGAAAATTTCGTCGTCCTTTAGCGGAAATCGAACCCGCGTCTCCCAAATAGCGCCCGGGTATGCTAACCACTACACCACCCAGAACGACCAAGTTTCAAGTTTCCGATCAATTTGAATATAACTATCACAGGATTCGCTAGTCGAAGCAACCGGCATTCGTGTTTATCGAATCTGGAGGTTAAGAATCTTATCCCGTGTTTGCCCGGAGAAGCAGATAAATCATAAAAGAAATACAGGATTACGCCATATAATACAAATTTTGAAGATGACAATCCGTTTCTTATGGTAAATGTGACAAAGATGGAAAGTCAGATAATATATGAAAACTTGAAAATTTCGTCGTCCTTTAGCGGAAATCGAACCCGCGTCTCCCAAATAGCGCCCGGGTATGCTAACCACTACACCACCCAGAACGACCAAGTTTCAAGTTTCCGATCAATTTGAATATAACTATCACAGGATTCGCTAGTCGAAGCAACCGGCATTCGTGTTTATCGAATCTGGAGGTTAAGAATCTTATCCCGTGTTTGCCCGGAGAAGCAGATAAATCATAAAAGAAATACAGGATTACGCCATATAATACAAATTTTGAAGATGACAATCCGTTTCTTATGGTAAATGTGACAAAGATGGAAAGTCAGATAATATATGAAAACTTGAAAATTTCGTCGTCCTTTAGCGGAAATCGAACCCGCGTCTCCCAAATAGCGCCCGGGTATGCTAACCACTACACCACCCAGAACGACCAAGTTTCAAGTTTCCGATCAATTTGAATATAACTATCACAGGATTCGCTAGTCGAAGCAACCGGCATTCGTGTTTATCGAATCTGGAGGTTAAGAATCTTATCCCGTGTTTGCCCGGAGAAGCAGATAAATCATAAAAGAAATACAGGATTACGCCATATAATACAAATTTTGAAGATGACAATCCGTTTCTTGGGGTAAATGTGACAAAGATGGAAAGTCAGATAATATATGAAAACTTGAAAATTTCGTCGTCCTTTAGCGGAAATCGAACCCGCGTCTCCCAAATAGCGCCCGGGTATGCTAACCACTACACCACCCAGAACGACCAAGTTTCAAGTTTCCGATCAATTTGAATATAACTATCACAGGATTCGCTAGTCGAAGCAACCGGCATTCGTGTTTATCGAATCTGGAGGTTAAGAATCTTATCCCGTGTTTGCCCGGAGAAGCAGATAAATCATAAAAGAAATACAGGATTACGCCATATAATACAAATTTTGAAGATGACAATCCGTTTCTTATGGTAAATGTGACAAAGATGGAAAGTCAGATAATATATGAAAACTTGAAAATTTCGTCGTCCTTTAGCGGAAATCGAACCCGCGTCTCCCAAATAGCGCCCGGGTATGCTAACCACTACACCACCCAGAACGACCAAGTTTCAAGTTTCCGATCAATTTGAATATAACTATCACAGGATTCGCTAGTCGAAGCAACCGGCATTCGTGTTTATCGAATCTGGAGGTTAAGAATCTTATCCCGTGTTTGCCCGGAGAAGCAGATAAATCATAAAAGAAATACAGGATTACGCCATATAATACAAATTTTGAAGATGACAATCCGTTTCTTATGGTAAATGTGACAAAGATGGAAAGTCAGATAATATATGAAAACTTGAAAATTTCGTCGTCCTTTAGCGGAAATCGAACCCGCGTCTCCCAAATAGCGCCCGGGTATGCTAACCACTACACCACCCAGAACGACCAAGTTTCAAGTTTCCGATCAATTTGAATATAACTATCACAGGATTCGCTAGTCGAAGCAACCGGCATTCGTGTTTATCGAATCTGGAGGTTAAGAATCTTATCCCGTGTTTGCCCGGAGAAGCAGATAAATCATAAAAGAAATACAGGATTACGCCATATAATACAAATTTTGAAGATGACAATCCGTTTCTTATGGTAAATGTGACAAAGATGGAAAGTCAGATAATATATGAAAACTTGAAAATTTCGTCGTCCTTTAGCGGAAATCGAACCCGCGTCTCCCAAATAGCGCCCGGGTATGCTAACCACTACACCACCCAGAACGACCAAGTTTCAAGTTTCCGATCAATTTGAATATAACTATCACAAGGATTCGCTAGTCGAAGCAACCGGCATTCGTGTTTATCGAATCTGGAGGTTAAGAATCTTATCCCGTGTTTGCCCGGAGAAGCAGATAAATCATAAAAGAAATACAGGATTACGCCATATAATACAAATTTTGAAGATGACAATCCGTTTCTTATGGTAAATGTGACAAAGATGGAAAGTCAGATAATATATGAAAACTTGAAAATTTCGTCGTCCTTTAGCGGAAATCGAACCCGCGTCTCCCAAATAGCGCCCGGGTATGCTAACCACTACACCACCCAGAACGACCAAGTTTCAAGTTTCCGATCAATTTGAATATAACTATCACAGGATTCGCTAGTCGAAGCAACCGGCATTCGTGTTTATCGAATCTGGAGGTTAAGAATCTTATCCCGTGTTTGCCCGGAGAAGCAGATAAATCATAAAAGAAATACAGGATTACGCCATATAATACAAATTTTGAAGATGACAATCCGTTTCTTATGGTAAATGTGACAAAGATGGAAAGTCAGATAATATATGAAAACTTGAAAATTTCGTCGTCCTTTAGCGGAAATCGAACCCGCGTCTCCCAAATAGCGCCCGGGTATGCTAACCACTACACCACCCAGAACGACCAAGTTTCAAGTTTCCGATCAATTTGAATATAACTATCACAGGATTCGCTAGTCGAAGCAACCGGCATTCGTGTTTATCGAATCTGGAGGTTAAGAATCTTATCCCGTGTTTGCCCGGAGAAGCAGATAAATCATAAAAGAAATACAGGATTACGCCATATAATACAAATTTTGAAGATGACAATCCGTTTCTTGGGGTAAATGTGACAAAGATGGAAAGTCAGATAATATATGAAAACTTGAAAATTTCGTCGTCCTTTAGCGGAAATCGAACCCGCGTCTCCCAAATAGCGCCCGGGTATGCTAACCACTACACCACCCAGAACGACCAAGTTTCAAGTTTCCGATCAATTTGAATATAACTATCACAGGATTCGCTAGTCGAAGCAACCGGCATTCGTGTTTATCGAATCTGGAGGTTAAGAATCTTATCCCGTGTTTGCCCGGAGAAGCAGATAAATCATAAAAGAAATACAGGATTACGCCATATAATACAAATTTTGAAGATGACAATCCGTTTCTTATGGTAAATGTGACAAAGATGGAAAGTCAGATAATATATGAAAACTTGAAAATTTCGTCGTCCTTTAGCGGAAATCGAACCCGCGTCTCCCAAATAGCGCCCGGGTATGCTAACCACTACACCACCCAGAACGACCAAGTTTCAAGTTTCCGATCAATTTGAATATAACTATCACAGGATTCGCTAGTCGAAGCAACCGGCATTCGTGTTTATCGAATCTGGAGGTTAAGAATCTTATCCCGTGTTTGCCCGGAGAAGCAGATAAATCATAAAAGAAATACAGGATTACGCCATATAATACAAATTTTGAAGATGACAATCCGTTTCTTATGGTAAATGTGACAAAGATGGAAAGTCAGATAATATATGAAAACTTGAAAATTTCGTCGTCCTTTAGCGGAAATCGAACCCGCGTCTCCCAAATAGCGCCCGGGTATGCTAACCACTACACCACCCAGAACGACCAAGTTTCAAGTTTCCGATCAATTTGAATATAACTATCACAGGATTCGCTAGTCGAAGCAACCGGCATTCGTGTTTATCGAATCTGGAGGTTAAGAATCTTATCCCGTGTTTGCCCGGAGAAGCAGATAAATCATAAAAGAAATACAGGATTACGCCATATAATACAAATTTTGAAGATGACAATCCGTTTCTTATGGTAAATGTGACAAAGATGGAAAGTCAGATAATATATGAAAACTTGAAAATTTCGTCGTCCTTTAGCGGAAATCGAACCCGCGTCTCCCAAATAGCGCCCGGGTATGCTAACCACTACACCACCCAGAACGACCAAGTTTCAAGTTTCCGATCAATTTGAATATAACTATCACAGGATTCGCTAGTCGAAGCAACCGGCATTCGTGTTTATCGAATCTGGAGGTTAAGAATCTTATCCCGTGTTTGCCCGGAGAAGCAGATAAATCATAAAAGAAATACAGGATTACGCCATATAATACAAATTTTGAAGATGACAATCCGTTTCTTATGGTAAATGTGACAAAGATGGAAAGTCAGATAATATATGAAAACTTGAAAATTTCGTCGTCCTTTAGCGGAAATCGAACCCGCGTCTCCCAAATAGCGCCCGGGTATGCTAACCACTACACCACCCAGAACGACCAAGTTTCAAGTTTCCGATCAATTTGAATATAACTATCACAGGATTCGCTAGTCGAAGCAACCGGCATTCGTGTTTATCGAATCTGGAGGTTAAGAATCTTATCCCGTGTTTGCCCGGAGAAGCAGATAAATCATAAAAGAAATACAGGATTACGCCATATAATACAAATTTTGAAGATGACAATCCGTTTCTTATGGTAAATGTGACAAAGATGGAAAGTCAGATAATATATGAAAACTTGAAAATTTCGTCGTCCTTTAGCGGAAATCGAACCCGCGTCTCCCAAATAGCGCCCGGGTATGCTAACCACTACACCACCTAGAACGACCAAGTTTCAAGTTTCCGATCAATTTGAATATAACTATCACAAGATTCGCTAGTCGAAGCAACCGGCATTCGTGTTTATCGAATCTGGAGGTTAAGAATCTTATCCCGTGTTTGCCCGGAGAAGCAGATAAATCATAAAAGAAATACAGGATTACGCCATATAATACAAATTTTGAAGATGACAATCCGTTTCTTGGGGTAAATGTGACAAAGATGGAAAGTCAGATAATATATGAAAACTTGAAAATTTCGTCGTCCTTTAGCGGAAATCGAACCCGCGTCTCCCAAATAGCGCCCGGGTATGCTAACCACTACACCACCCAGAACGACCAAGTTTCAAGTTTCCGATCAATTTGAATATAACTATCACAGGATTCGCTAGTCGAAGCAACCGGCATTCGTGTTTATCGAATCTGGAGGTTAAGAATCTTATCCCGTGTTTGCCCGGAGAAGCAGATAAATCATAAAAGAAATACAGGATTACGCCATATAATACAAATTTTGAAGATGACAATCCGTTTCTTATGGTAAATGTGACAAAGATGGAAAGTCAGATAATATATGAAAACTTGAAAATTTCGTCGTCCTTTAGCGGAAATCGAACCCGCGTCTCCCAAATAGCGCCCGGGTATGCTAACCACTACACCACCCAGAACGACCAAGTTTCAAGTTTCCGATCAATTTGAATATAACTATCACAGGATTCGCTAGTCGAAGCAACCGGCATTCGTGTTTATCGAATCTGGAGGTTAAGAATCTTATCCCGTGTTTGCCCGGAGAAGCAGATAAATCATAAAAGAAATACAGGATTACGCCATATAATACAAATTTTGAAGATGACAATCCGTTTCTTATGGTAAATGTGACAAAGATGGAAAGTCAGATAATATATGAAAACTTGAAAATTTCGTCGTCCTTTAGCGGAAATCGAACCCGCGTCTCCCAAATAGCGCCCGGGTATGCTAACCACTACACCACCCAGAACGACCAAGTTTCAAGTTTCCGATCAATTTGAATATAACTATCACAAGGATTCGCTAGTCGAAGCAACCGGCATTCGTGTTTATCGAATCTGGAGGTTAAGAATCTTATCCCGTGTTTGCCCGGAGAAGCAGATAAATCATAAAAGAAATACAGGATTACGCCATATAATACAAATTTTGAAGATGACAATCCGTTTCTTATGGTAAATGTGACAAAGATGGAAAGTCAGATAATATATGAAAACTTGAAAATTTCGTCGTCCTTTAGCGGAAATCGAACCCGCGTCTCCCAAATAGCGCCCGGGTATGCTAACCACTACACCACCCAGAACGACCAAGTTTCAAGTTTCCGATCAATTTGAATATAACTATCACAGGATTCGCTAGTCGAAGCAACCGGCATTCGTGTTTATCGAATCTGGAGGTTAAGAATCTTATCCCGTGTTTGCCCGGAGAAGCAGATAAATCATAAAAGAAATACAGGATTACGCCATATAATACAAATTTTGAAGATGACAATCCGTTTCTTGGGGTAAATGTGACAAAGATGGAAAGTCAGATAATATATGAAAACTTGAAAATTTCGTCGTCCTTTAGCGGAAATCGAACCCGCGTCTCCCAAATAGCGCCCGGGTATGCTAACCACTACACCACCCAGAACGACCAAGTTTCAAGTTTCCGATCAATTTGAATATAACTATCACAGGATTCGCTAGTCGAAGCAACCGGCATTCGTGTTTATCGAATCTGGAGGTTAAGAATCTTATCCCGTGTTTGCCCGGAGAAGCAGATAAATCATAAAAGAAATACAGGATTACGCCATATAATACAAATTTTGAAGATGACAATCCGTTTCTTGGGGTAAATGTGACAAAGATGGAAAGTCAGATAATATATGAAAACTTGAAAATTTCGTCGTCCTTTAGCGGAAATCGAACCCGCGTCTCCCAAATAGCGCCCGGGTATGCTAACCACTACACCACCCAGAACGACCAAGTTTCAAGTTTCCGATCAATTTGAATATAACTATCACAAGATTCGCTAGTCGAAGCAACCGGCATTCGTGTTTATCGAATCTGGAGGTTAAGAATCTTATCCCGTGTTTGCCCGGAGAAGCAGATAAATCATAAAAGAAATACAGGATTACGCCATATAATACAAATTTTGAAGATGACAATCCGTTTCTTGGGGTAAATGTGACAAAGATGGAAAGTCAGATAATATATGAAAACTTGAAAATTTCGTCGTCCTTTAGCGGAAATCGAACCCGCGTCTCCCAAATAGCGCCCGGGTATGCTAACCACTACACCACCCAGAACGACCAAGTTTCAAGTTTCCGATCAATTTGAATATAACCATCACAAGATTCGCTAGTCGAAGCAACCGGCATTCATGTTTAGCGAATCTGGAGGTTAAGAATCTTATCCCGTGTTTGCCCGGAGAAGCAGATAAATCATAAAAGAAATACAGGATTACGCCATATAATACAAATTTTGAAGATGACAATCCGTTTCTTATGGTAAATGTGACAAAGATGGAAAGTCAGATAATATATGAAAACTTGAAAATTTCGTCGTCCTTTAGCGGAAATCGAACCCGCGTCTCCCAAATAGCGCCCGGGTATGCTAACCACTACACCACCCAGAACGACCAAGTTTCAAGTTTCCGATCAATTTGAATATAACCATCACAAGATTCGCTAGTCGAAGCAACCGGCATTCGTGTTTATCGAATCTGGAGGTTAAGAATCTTATCCCGTGTTTGCCCGGAGAAGCAGATAAATCATAAAAGAAATACAGGATTACGCCATATAATACAAATTTTGAAGATGACAATCCGTTTCTTGGGGTAAATGTGACAAAGATGGAAAGTCAGATAATATATGAAAACTTGAAAATTTCGTCGTCCTTTAGCGGAAATCGAACCCGCGTCTCCCAAATAGCGCCCGGGTATGCTAACCACTACACCACCCAGAACGACCAAGTTTCAAGTTTCCGATCAATTTGAATATAACTATCACAGGATTCGCTAGTCGAAGCAACCGGCATTCGTGTTTATCGAATCTGGAGGTTAAGAATCTTATCCCGTGTTTGCCCGGAGAAGCAGATAAATCATAAAAGAAATACAGGATTACGCCATATAATACAAATTTTGAAGATGACAATCCGTTTCTTGGGGTAAATGTGACAAAGATGGAAAGTCAGATAATATATGAAAACTTGAAAATTTCGTCGTCCTTTAGCGGAAATCGAACCCGCGTCTCCCAAATAGCGCCCGGGTATGCTAACCACTACACCACCCAGAACGACCAAGTTTCAAGTTTCCGATCAATTTGAATATAACTATCACAGGATTCGCTAGTCGAAGCAACCGGCATTCGTGTTTATCGAATCTGGAGGTTAAGAATCTTATCCCGTGTTTGCCCGGAGAAGCAGATAAATCATAAAAGAAATACAGGATTACGCCATATAATACAAATTTTGAAGATGACAATCCGTTTCTTATGGTAAATGTGACAAAGATGGAAAGTCAGATAATATATGAAAACTTGAAAATTTCGTCGTCCTTTAGCGGAAATCGAACCCGCGTCTCCCAAATAGCGCCCGGGTATGCTAACCACTACACCACCCAGAACGACCAAGTTTCAAGTTTCCGATCAATTTGAATATAACTATCACAGGATTCGCTAGTCGAAGCAACCGGCATTCGTGTTTATCGAATCTGGAGGTTAAGAATCTTATCCCGTGTTTGCCCGGAGAAGCAGATAAATCATAAAAGAAATACAGGATTACGCCATATAATACAAATTTTGAAGATGACAATCCGTTTCTTGGGGTAAATGTGACAAAGATGGAAAGTCAGATAATATATGAAAACTTGAAAATTTCGTCGTCCTTTAGCGGAAATCGAACCCGCGTCTCCCAAATAGCGCCCGGGTATGCTAACCACTACACCACCCAGAACGACCAAGTTTCAAGTTTCCGATCAATTTGAATATAACTATCACAAGATTCGCTAGTCGAAGCAACCGGCATTCGTGTTTATCGAATCTGGAGGTTAAGAATCTTATCCCGTGTTTGCCCGGAGAAGCAGATAAATCATAAAAGAAATACAGGATTACGCCATATAATACAAATTTTGAAGATGACAATCCGTTTCTTATGGTAAATGTGACAAAGATGGAAAGTCAGATAATATATGAAAACTTGAAAATTTCGTCGTCCTTTAGCGGAAATCGAACCCGCGTCTCCCAAATAGCGCCCGGGTATGCTAACCACTACACCACCCAGAACGACCAAGTTTCAAGTTTCCGATCAATTTGAATATAACTATCACAGGATTCGCTAGTCGAAGCAACCGGCATTCGTGTTTATCGAATCTGGAGGTTAAGAATCTTATCCCGTGTTTGCCCGGAGAAGCAGATAAATCATAAAAGAAATACAGGATTACGCCATATAATACAAATTTTGAAGATGACAATCCGTTTCTTGGGGTAAATGTGACAAAGATGGAAAGTCAGATAATATATGAAAACTTGAAAATTTCGTCGTCCTTTAGCGGAAATCGAACCCGCGTCTCCCAAATAGCGCCCGGGTATGCTAACCACTACACCACCCAGAACGACCAAGTTTCAAGTTTCCGATCAATTTGAATATAACCATCACAAGATTCGCTAGTCGAAGCAACCGGCATTCATGTTTATCGAATCTGGAGGTTAAGAATCTTATCCCGTGTTTGCCCGGAGAAGCAGATAAATCATAAAAGAAATACAGGATTACGCCATATAATACAAATTTTGAAGATGACAATCCGTTTCTTGGGGTAAATGTGACAAAGATGGAAAGTCAGATAATATATGAAAACTTGAAAATTTCGTCGTCCTTTAGCGGAAATCGAACCCGCGTCTCCCAAATAGCGCCCGGGTATGCTAACCACTACACCACCCAGAACGACCAAGTTTCAAGTTTCCGATCAATTTGAATATAACTATCACAGGATTCGCTAGTCGAAGCAACCGGCATTCGTGTTTATCGAATCTGGAGGTTAAGAATCTTATCCCGTGTTTGCCCGGAGAAGCAGATAAATCATAAAAGAAATACAGGATTACGCCATATAATACAAATTTTGAAGATGACAATCCGTTTCTTGGGGTAAATGTGACAAAGATGGAAAGTCAGATAATATATGAAAACTTGAAAATTTCGTCGTCCTTTAGCGGAAATCGAACCCGCGTCTCCCAAATAGCGCCCGGGTATGCTAACCACTACACCACCCAGAACGACCAAGTTTCAAGTTTCCGATCAATTTGAATATAACTATCACAGGATTCGCTAGTCGAAGCAACCGGCATTCGTGTTTATCGAATCTGGAGGTTAAGAATCTTATCCCGTGTTTGCCCGGAGAAGCAGATAAATCATAAAAGAAATACAGGATTACGCCATATAATACAAATTTTGAAGATGACAATCCGTTTCTTATGGGGTAAATGTGACAAAGATGGAAAGTCAGATAATATATGAAAACTTGAAAATTTCGTCGTCCTTTAGCGGAAATCGAACCCGCGTCTCCCAAATAGCGCCCGGGTATGCTAACCACTACACCACCCAGAACGACCAAGTTTCAAGTTTCCGATCAATTTGAATATAACTATCACAAGATTCGCTAGTCGAAGCAACCGGCATTCGTGTTTATCGAATCTGGAGGTTAAGAATCTTATCCCGTGTTTGCCCGGAGAAGCAGATAAATCATAAAAGAAATACAGGATTACGCCATATAATACAAATTTTGAAGATGACAATCCGTTTCTTGGGGTAAATGTGACAAAGATGGAAAGTCAGATAATATATGAAAACTTGAAAATTTCGTCGTCCTTTAGCGGAAATCGAACCCGCGTCTCCCAAATAGCGCCCGGGTATGCTAACCACTACACCACCCAGAACGACCAAGTTTCAAGTTTCCGATCAATTTGAATATAACTATCACAGGATTCGCTAGTCGAAGCAACCGGCATTCGTGTTTATCGAATCTGGAGGTTAAGAATCTTATCCCGTGTTTGCCCGGAGAAGCAGATAAATCATAAAAGAAATACAGGATTACGCCATATAATACAAATTTTGAAGATGACAATCCGTTTCTTATGGTAAATGTGACAAAGATGGAAAGTCAGATAATATATGAAAACTTGAAAATTTCGTCGTCCTTTAGCGGAAATCGAACCCGCGTCTCCCAAATAGCGCCCGGGTATGCTAACCACTACACCACCCAGAACGACCAAGTTTCAAGTTTCCGATCAATTTGAATATAACCATCACAAGATTCGCTAGTCGAAGCAACCGGCATTCGTGTTTATCGAATCTGGAGGTTAAGAATCTTATCCCGTGTTTGCCCGGAGAAGCAGATAAATCATAAAAGAAATACAGGATTACGCCATATAATACAAATTTTGAAGATGACAATCCGTTTCTTGGGGTAAATGTGACAAAGATGGAAAGTCAGATAATATATGAAAACTTGAAAATTTCGTCGTCCTTTAGCGGAAATCGAACCCGCGTCTCCCAAATAGCGCCCGGGTATGCTAACCACTACACCACCCAGAACGACCAAGTTTCAAGTTTCCGATCAATTTGAATATAACTATCACAGGATTCGCTAGTCGAAGCAACCGGCATTCGTGTTTATCGAATCTGGAGGTTAAGAATCTTATCCCGTGTTTGCCCGGAGAAGCAGATAAATCATAAAAGAAATACAGGATTACGCCATATAATACAAATTTTGAAGATGACAATCCGTTTCTTGGGGTAAATGTGACAAAGATGGAAAGTCAGATAATATATGAAAACTTGAAAATTTCGTCGTCCTTTAGCGGAAATCGAACCCGCGTCTCCCAAATAGCGCCCGGGTATGCTAACCACTACACCACCCAGAACGACCAAGTTTCAAGTTTCCGATCAATTTGAATATAACTATCACAGGATTCGCTAGTCGAAGCAACCGGCATTCGTGTTTATCGAATCTGGAGGTTAAGAATCTTATCCCGTGTTTGCCCGGAGAAGCAGATAAATCATAAAAGAAATACAGGATTACGCCATATAATACAAATTTTGAAGATGACAATCCGTTTCTTATGGTAAATGTGACAAAGATGGAAAGTCAGATAATATATGAAAACTTGAAAATTTCGTCGTCCTTTAGCGGAAATCGAACCCGCGTCTCCCAAATAGCGCCCGGGTATGCTAACCACTACACCACCCAGAACGACCAAGTTTCAAGTTTCCGATCAATTTGAATATAACCATCACAAGATTCGCTAGTCGAAGCAACCGGCATTCGTGTTTATCGAATCTGGAGGTTAAGAATCTTATCCCGTGTTTGCCCGGAGAAGCAGATAAATCATAAAAGAAATACAGGATTACGCCATATAATACAAATTTTGAAGATGACAATCCGTTTCTTATGGTAAATGTGACAAAGATGGAAAGTCAGATAATATATGAAAACTTGAAAATTTCGTCGTCCTTTAGCGGAAATCGAACCCGCGTCTCCCAAATAGCGCCCGGGTATGCTAACCACTACACCACCCAGAACGACCAAGTTTCAAGTTTCCGATCAATTTGAATATAACTATCACAGGATTCGCTAGTCGAAGCAACCGGCATTCGTGTTTATCGAATCTGGAGGTTAAGAATCTTATCCCGTGTTTGCCCGGAGAAGCAGATAAATCATAAAAGAAATACAGGATTACGCCATATAATACAAATTTTGAAGATGACAATCCGTTTCTTGGGGTAAATGTGACAAAGATGGAAAGTCAGATAATATATGAAAACTTGAAAATTTCGTCGTCCTTTAGCGGAAATCGAACCCGCGTCTCCCAAATAGCGCCCGGGTATGCTAACCACTACACCACCCAGAACGACCAAGTTTCAAGTTTCCGATCAATTTGAATATAACCATCACAAGATTCGCTAGTCGAAGCAACCGGCATTCATGTTTATCGAATCTGGAGGTTAAGAATCTTATCCCGTGTTTGCCCGGAGAAGCAGATAAATCATAAAAGAAATACAGGATTACGCCATATAATACAAATTTTGAAGATGACAATCCGTTTCTTGGGGTAAATGTGACAAAGATGGAAAGTCAGATAATATATGAAAACTTGAAAATTTCGTCGTCCTTTAGCGGAAATCGAACCCGCGTCTCCCAAATAGCGCCCGGGTATGCTAACCACTACACCACCCAGAACGACCAAGTTTCAAGTTTCCGATCAATTTGAATATAACCATCACAAGATTCGCTAGTCGAAGCAACCGGCATTCGTGTTTATCGAATCTGGAGGTTAAGAATCTTATCCCGTGTTTGCCCGGAGAAGCAGATAAATCATAAAAGAAATACAGGATTACGCCATATAATACAAATTTTGAAGATGACAATCCGTTTCTTATGGTAAATGTGACAAAGATGGAAAGTCAGATAATATATGAAAACTTGAAAATTTCGTCGTCCTTTAGCGGAAATCGAACCCGCGTCTCCCAAATAGCGCCCGGGTATGCTAACCACTACACCACCCAGAACGACCAAGTTTCAAGTTTCCGATCAATTTGAATATAACTATCACAGGATTCGCTAGTCGAAGCAACCGGCATTCGTGTTTATCGAATCTGGAGGTTAAGAATCTTATCCCGTGTTTGCCCGGAGAAGCAGATAAATCATAAAAGAAATACAGGATTACGCCATATAATACAAATTTTGAAGATGACAATCCGTTTCTTGGGGTAAATGTGACAAAGATGGAAAGTCAGATAATATATGAAAACTTGAAAATTTCGTCGTCCTTTAGCGGAAATCGAACCCGCGTCTCCCAAATAGCGCCCGGGTATGCTAACCACTACACCACCCAGAACGACCAAGTTTCAAGTTTCCGATCAATTTGAATATAACCATCACAAGATTCGCTAGTCGAAGCAACCGGCATTCGTGTTTATCGAATCTGGAGGTTAAGAATCTTATCCCGTGTTTGCCCGGAGAAGCAGATAAATCATAAAAGAAATACAGGATTACGCCATATAATACAAATTTTGAAGATGACAATCCGTTTCTTGGGGTAAATGTGACAAAGATGGAAAGTCAGATAATATATGAAAACTTGAAAATTTCGTCGTCCTTTAGCGGAAATCGAACCCGCGTCTCCCAAATAGCGCCCGGGTATGCTAACCACTACACCACCCAGAACGACCAAGTTTCAAGTTTCCGATCAATTTGAATATAACTATCACAGGATTCGCTAGTCGAAGCAACCGGCATTCGTGTTTATCGAATCTGGAGGTTAAGAATCTTATCCCGTGTTTGCCCGGAGAAGCAGATAAATCATAAAAGAAATACAGGATTACGCCATATAATACAAATTTTGAAGATGACAATCCGTTTCTTATGGTAAATGTGACAAAGATGGAAAGTCAGATAATATATGAAAACTTGAAAATTTCGTCGTCCTTTAGCGGAAATCGAACCCGCGTCTCCCAAATAGCGCCCGGGTATGCTAACCACTACACCACCCAGAACGACCAAGTTTCAAGTTTCCGATCAATTTGAATATAACCATCACAAGATTCGCTAGTCGAAGCAACCGGCATTCGTGTTTATCGAATCTGGAGGTTAAGAATCTTATCCCGTGTTTGCCCGGAGAAGCAGATAAATCATAAAAGAAATACAGGATTACGCCATATAATACAAATTTTGAAGATGACAATCCGTTTCTTATGGTAAATGTGACAAAGATGGAAAGTCAGATAATATATGAAAACTTGAAAATTTCGTCGTCCTTTAGCGGAAATCGAACCCGCGTCTCCCAAATAGCGCCCGGGTATGCTAACCACTACACCACCCAGAACGACCAAGTTTCAAGTTTCCGATCAATTTGAATATAACCATCACAAGATTCGCTAGTCGAAGCAACCGGCATTCGTGTTTATCGAATCTGGAGGTTAAGAATCTTATCCCGTGTTTGCCCGGAGAAGCAGATAAATCATAAAAGAAATACAGGATTACGCCATATAATACAAATTTTGAAGATGACAATCCGTTTCTTATGGTAAATGTGACAAAGATGGAAAGTCAGATAATATATGAAAACTTGAAAATTTCGTCGTCCTTTAGCGGAAATCGAACCCGCGTCTCCCAAATAGCGCCCGGGTATGCTAACCACTACACCACCCAGAACGACCAAGTTTCAAGTTTCCGATCAATTTGAATATAACTATCACAAGATTCGCTAGTCGAAGCAACCGGCATTCGTGTTTATCGAATCTGGAGGTTAAGAATCTTATCCCGTGTTTGCCCGGAGAAGCAGATAAATCATAAAAGAAATACAGGATTACGCCATATAATACAAATTTTGAAGATGACAATCCGTTTCTTATGGTAAATGTGACAAAGATGGAAAGTCAGATAATATATGAAAACTTGAAAATTTCGTCGTCCTTTAGCGGAAATCGAACCCGCGTCTCCCAAATAGCGCCCGGGTATGCTAACCACTACACCACCCAGAACGACCAAGTTTCAAGTTTCCGATCAATTTGAATATAACATCACAGGATTCGCTAGTCGAAGCAACCGGCATTCGTGTTTATCGAATCTGGAGGTTAAGAATCTTATCCCGTGTTTGCCCGGAGAAGCAGATAAATCATAAAAGAAATACAGGATTACGCCATATAATACAAATTTTGAAGATGACAATCCGTTTCTTGGGGTAAATGTGACAAAGATGGAAAGTCAGATAATATATGAAAACTTGAAAATTTCGTCGTCCTTTAGCGGAAATCGAACCCGCGTCTCCCAAATAGCGCCCGGGTATGCTAACCACTACACCACCTAGAACGACCAAGTTTCAAGTTTCCGATCAATTTGAATATAACCATCACAAGATTCGCTAGTCGAAGCAACCGGCATTCATGTTTAGCGAATCTGGAGGTTAAGAATCTTATCCCGTGTTTGCCCGGAGAAGCAGATAAATCATAAAAGAAATACAGGATTACGCCATATAATACAAATTTTGAAGATGACAATCCGTTTCTTATGGTAAATGTGACAAAGATGGAAAGTCAGATAATATATGAAAACTTGAAAATTTCGTCGTCCTTTAGCGGAAATCGAACCCGCGTCTCCCAAATAGCGCCCGGGTATGCTAACCACTACACCACCTAGAACGACCAAGTTTCAAGTTTCCGATCAATTTGAATATAACCATCACAAGATTCGCTAGTCGAAGCAACCGGCATTCATGTTTAGCGAATCTGGAGGTTAAGAATCTTATCCCGTGTTTGCCCGGAGAAGCAGATAAATCATAAAAGAAATACAGGATTACGCCATATAATACAAATTTTGAAGATGACAATCCGTTTCTTGGGGTAAATGTGACAAAGATGGAAAGTCAGATAATATATGAAAACTTGAAAATTTCGTCGTCCTTTAGCGGAAATCGAACCCGCGTCTCCCAAATAGCGCCCGGGTATGCTAACCACTACACCACCTAGAACGACCAAGTTTCAAGTTTCCGATCAATTTGAATATAACCATCACAAGATTCGCTAGTCGAAGCAACCGGCATTCATGTTTAGCGAATCTGGAGGTTAAGAATCTTATCCCGTGTTTGCCCGGAGAAGCAGATAAATCATAAAAGAAATACAGGATTACGCCATATAATACAAATTTTGAAGATGACAATCCGTTTCTTGGGGTAAATGTGACAAAGATGGAAAGTCAGATAATATATGAAAACTTGAAAATTTCGTCGTCCTTTAGCGGAAATCGAACCCGCGTCTCCCAAATAGCGCCCGGGTATGCTAACCACTACACCACCCAGAACGACCAAGTTTCAAGTTTCCGATCAATTTGAATATAACCATCACAAGATTCGCTAGTCGAAGCAACCGGCATTCATGTTTAGCGAATCTGGAGGTTAAGAATCTTATCCCGTGTTTGCCCGGAGAAGCAGATAAATCATAAAAGAAATACAGGATTACGCCATATAATACAAATTTTGAAGATGACAATCCGTTTCTTGGGGTAAATGTGACAAAGATGGAAAGTCAGATAATATATGAAAACTTGAAAATTTCGTCGTCCTTTAGCGGAAATCGAACCCGCGTCTCCCAAATAGCGCCCGGGTATGCTAACCACTACACCACCTAGAACGACCAAGTTTCAAGTTTCCGATCAATTTGAATATAACCATCACAAGATTCGCTAGTCGAAGCAACCGGCATTCATGTTTAGCGAATCTGGAGGTTAAGAATCTTATCCCGTGTTTGCCCGGAGAAGCAGATAAATCATAAAAGAAATACAGGATTACGCCATATAATACAAATTTTGAAGATGACAATCCGTTTCTTGGGGTAAATGTGACAAAGATGGAAAGTCAGATAATATATGAAAACTTGAAAATTTCGTCGTCCTTTAGCGGAAATCGAACCCGCGTCTCCCAAATAGCGCCCGGGTATGCTAACCACTACACCACCTAGAACGACCAAGTTTCAAGTTTCCGATCAATTTGAATATAACCATCACAAGATTCGCTAGTCGAAGCAACCGGCATTCATGTTTAGCGAATCTGGAGGTTAAGAATCTTATCCCGTGTTTGCCCGGAGAAGCAGATAAATCATAAAAGAAATACAGGATTACGCCATATAATACAAATTTTGAAGATGACAATCCGTTTCTTATGGTAAATGTGACAAAGATGGAAAGTCAGATAATATATGAAAACTTGAAAATTTCGTCGTCCTTTAGCGGAAATCGAACCCGCGTCTCCCAAATAGCGCCCGGGTATGCTAACCACTACACCACCTAGAACGACCAAGTTTCAAGTTTCCGATCAATTTGAATATAACCATCACAAGATTCGCTAGTCGAAGCAACCGGCATTCATGTTTAGCGAATCTGGAGGTTAAGAATCTTATCCCGTGTTTGCCCGGAGAAGCAGATAAATCATAAAAGAAATACAGGATTACGCCATATAATACAAATTTTGAAGATGACAATCCGTTTCTTATGGTAAATGTGACAAAGATGGAAAGTCAGATAATATATGAAAACTTGAAAATTTCGTCGTCCTTTAGCGGAAATCGAACCCGCGTCTCCCAAATAGCGCCCGGGTATGCTAACCACTACACCACCCAGAACGACCAAGTTTCAAGTTTCCGATCAATTTGAATATAACTATCACAGGATTCGCTAGTCGAAGCAACCGGCATTCGTGTTTATCGAATCTGGAGGTTAAGAATCTTATCCCGTGTTTGCCCGGAGAAGCAGATAAATCATAAAAGAAATACAGGATTACGCCATATAATACAAATTTTGAAGATGACAATCCGTTTCTTGGGGTAAATGTGACAAAGATGGAAAGTCAGATAATATATGAAAACTTGAAAATTTCGTCGTCCTTTAGCGGAAATCGAACCCGCGTCTCCCAAATAGCGCCCGGGTATGCTAACCACTACACCACCCAGAACGACCAAGTTTCAAGTTTCCGATCAATTTGAATATAACTATCACAGGATTCGCTAGTCGAAGCAACCGGCATTCGTGTTTATCGAATCTGGAGGTTAAGAATCTTATCCCGTGTTTGCCCGGAGAAGCAGATAAATCATAAAAGAAATACAGGATTACGCCATATAATACAAATTTTGAAGATGACAATCCGTTTCTTGGAGTAAATGTGACAAAGATGGAAAGTCAGATAATATATGAAAACTTGAAAATTTCGTCGTCCTTTAGCGGAAATCGAACCCGCGTCTCCCAAATAGCGCCCGGGTATGCTAACCACTACACCACCCAGAACGACCAAGTTTCAAGTTTCCGATCAATTTGAATATAACCATCACAAGATTCGCTAGTCGAAGCAACCGGCATTCATGTTTAGCGAATCTGGAGGTTAAGAATCTTATCCCGTGTTTGCCCGGAGAAGCAGATAAATCATAAAAGAAATACAGGATTACGCCATATAATACAAATTTTGAAGATGACAATCCGTTTCTTGGGGTAAATGTGACAAAGATGGAAAGTCAGATAATATATGAAAACTTGAAAATTTCGTCGTCCTTTAGCGGAAATCGAACCCGCGTCTCCCAAATAGCGCCCGGGTATGCTAACCACTACACCACCCAGAACGACCAAGTTTCAAGTTTCCGATCAATTTGAATATAACTATCACAGGATTCGCTAGTCGAAGCAACCGGCATTCGTGTTTAGCGAATCTGGAGGTTAAGAATCTTATCCCGTGTTTGCCCGGAGAAGCAGATAAATCATAAAAGAAATACAGGATTACGCCATATAATACAAATTTTGAAGATGACAATCCGTTTCTTGGGGTAAATGTGACAAAGATGGAAAGTCAGATAATATATGAAAACTTGAAAATTTCGTCGTCCTTTAGCGGAAATCGAACCCGCGTCTCCCAAATAGCGCCCGGGTATGCTAACCACTACACCACCCAGAACGACCAAGTTTCAAGTTTCCGATCAATTTGAATATAACCATCACAAGATTCGCTAGTCGAAGCAACCGGCATTCATGTTTAGCGAATCTGGAGGTTAAGAATCTTATCCCGTGTTTGCCCGGAGAAGCAGATAAATCATAAAAGAAATACAGGATTACGCCATATAATACAAATTTTGAAGATGACAATCCGTTTCTTGGGGTAAATGTGACAAAGATGGAAAGTCAGATAATATATGAAAACTTGAAAATTTCGTCGTCCTTTAGCGGAAATCGAACCCGCGTCTCCCAAATAGCGCCCGGGTATGCTAACCACTACACCACCCAGAACGACCAAGTTTCAAGTTTCCGATCAATTTGAATATAACTATCACAGGATTCGCTAGTCGAAGCAACCGGCATTCGTGTTTATCGAATCTGGAGGTTAAGAATCTTATCCCGTGTTTGCCCGGAGAAGCAGATAAATCATGAAAGAAATACGGGATTACGCCATATAATACAAATTTTGAAGATGACAAACCGTTTTTTTCTTTTTTGGTGAAATTTTCAAGTTTCCGGATATTATCTGACTTACCATCCTTATCATATTTACACCAAAAAACGGAATGTCATCTTCAAAATCTGTATAATAAGGCACATCAAGCAATGTGTCAATTTCAAAATTACCTGCAAATTACAGGTGTCTGCAAAAAATCGGGAATGTAACGACTTAATAATTAATGATGACAAATTTAATTATTTTAAATAAAACGCTACTTATTTATCAAGCGAACGTATCTGGAAATAAAAAATCTACCAAACAAATTTGAAAAAGCATTTATTTTTCATTTAGTTCTCGAGTCTGAAAAACATTCTACTGAACGAAAATCCAGGTTTTGTGATGTTATGATTCGAAGATCTTCGCTTTCACTCAGTGTAAGTTTATTTGTCTAACTGCGAAGAGCTTCAAGCTTTCTTAAATGGACAGTCAGCTGCCGAAGTTCATAAACTTCAACGCCTTCAGAATTCAGACTGCTTTTCACGTATTCATTGAGGAGGTCATCATTGAATTCTTCCCTTAGTTCCTCGGGAATATGTTTAGTTAGAGCTGAATGCGCTCTAAAAGTACCTGAAGAAAATGAGAAAGAAAAGAAAAACAACTAAAAAAACTGCAATGTATGAAATCAATGCATAAAGTTTTGATTCTGCTGCATATTCTAGCTCTTCTCCCCGCGCACACATCCGGAACAAATTTATTTTTATACACAGTGCACCAATTAAGTAATGAAACTAAAGTTTTAAAACAATGTAGCAGCAGGAAAACTTTTGTCGATATACATAGTGCGTCAAAGAATTTTTAAGACTGGCGCTAGATTTCAGCCTACGGTGGCGCTACCAGTGTAATCGCGAATGCGTTATAAACCGTGACCATCTGCTTGCTTTCTGCCGAAAGTATTGCGCAGTTGGTAAAGTAACTCAAACGAAACGGCCGTTCATTAGAGAAGTAAAAATGTTTTCATGTTGAATTATTAAGATGGAATAAAGGGCTGTTATTAAATTTAGCGCAAAGCTTGGTAAAACGCACAAAATGATGAAACAAGCTTACGGTGAGTTTTGTTTAAGTAGATCAAATGTTTTCCTGTGGCACAAACGTTTTTTGGACGGAAGAGAGACGCTAGAAGATGATAAGCATACCGGAAGACCAAGTTCATCTAGGACACCTGAGATTATTGAAAAAAATGCATGATTTCGTGGCAAACAATCGATGTGCGTCACTAAGAATGATGGAAGAGTCTTTAAACATCAACAAAGAAACGATTCGAACCATCCTGCATGAAGATTTGGGCAAAACAAAAGACTGTGCTAAATTTGTTCTACACACGTTAACCAATGAACAGAAATCAAGGAGAAGTGCACATTGCAGAGACATCATTTCAGCCGCTGAAAATGATCCAAACTTCTTAAAATCGATTGTTACTGGTGATGAAACATGGTGTTTGCAATATGATCCTGAAACAAAGCGATAAAGTGCGGAATGGAAGTCAAAAAACTCACCACAAGCCAAAAAAAAAAAAAAACAAGAATAGTTCCTCATTACATTCTTCAATAGTAAGGGTATTTTCCACAAATAATTTGTTCCAAGTGGATGAACAATTACTGGTGAGGTTTATTTAAATGATTTGAGGCGTTTGATGGGCAAAATTCGTCGCATTCGTCCAGAATATCGAGATGAAAACAGTTGGTGTTTGTTGCACGATAATGCACCCAGTCATACCTCACTTCTTGTTTGTAGATTTTTGGCAAAAAATAACGTCCGTGTGTTGAATCATGCACCGTATTAGCCTGATTTAGCACCCAGCGACTTTTCCTTATTCCCAAAACTTAAAATGACGTTAAAAGGGTGTTATTTTGATAATATTTCGACCATACAGACAGCTTCGACGCGTGCTTTGGAGGCAATTCCGCAAAGTGAAGGCATTCGAATCATTATTAAATCGCTGTAACAAGTGTATTGAAGCCGGAGGGACTTATTTTGAATAACAAACCAAAAGAAATTATAATTTCTTGTTTCTATTTCATTTTACAGACCCAGTCTTAAAAATTCTTTGCCACACTGTGTATTCACAATTATCAGCACCTTTTGGATAATTATATCAAGAATAAAATGCCATTTACTGGCTTTTAATTGTAAGAATAAAACGAACAAGGATTGTGGAACTACATTTCACAAGTAAGCATTTTTAAATAAGGTTCAGTTGTAAATGCTCAGTTAATCAAACACAGAAAATAAGACATCTAATCCGTGTAGCTGGTTATTAAACCAGCAGATAAACCATTTCAATATATGTGTTATCTTAAGACTTTTTATTCCTTATATTTTGTAAACAGTCGTACTCAATGTGAACACTGAATCATGTTTATGGGAAGCTGTAGTTAATTGTGGGTTTCCAACGTTGAGGCTTTTTGGGAACAATTGTTACTTATGTAAGTGCTTCTTTTTTTACATATACTGATTATATCGTGCAAATGGCATTTGCATATACACTCTCTACCAACAAGTAATTGGACACCCCTGCAATCGACGATATGTGCGGTCCTGATACACGTCACGGCCGCCGCCGTTAAATATCGTGTGGGAAACAACAACGCAACCAGTCGCATGCAAGATGCCACGCAGTTCGGAGCTCTCTGATTTCGAGAAAGGTGTAATCATCGGGTATCACAGAAATGACCGATCCATACGTGACATATCCAGCGAGTTGAAGTACCCAAAATCAACAGTGGCCTACGTGTTTGGCAGGTGGAAGATGAGAGCTGACTGTCGGAATATGCACCGACCCGTCAGACCCACAAATCTGGGAGTTTGAGACCGACGGGTGCTGGCCAGAGAAATTCCGAAGAACCGCACCAAATCAATAGGCCACATCCGCGAGGAGTTTCAACAGGCATCCGGAAGTGTTCTTTCGATGAATACCATCCGTAAGGAAGCCCATCTGCTCGGTTATCATGGACGTGCTGCCGCCCACAAGCCTTTGATCACCAAGTCCAATAGCGCTGCTCGGCTAACGTGGACCGTTGAACAGTGGAAACAGGTTCTCTGGAGCGACGAATCAAGGTTCACCCTCTACCGTTAGGATGGCAGGGTCTGGGTTTGGCGTCTGCCTGGAGAACGCCTCCTGCCGGAATGTATTGTGCCAACTGTGAAGTTCGGCAGCGGTGGAATTATGCTATGGAGGTGTTCCTCCTGGTATGGCACGGGACCCTTGGTCCCAATTCCTGGTGGACTCAACGCCGAGACCTACTGCACCATTTTGGATGACCATGCGCTTCCTACGTTGTGGCAGTTTTACAGGGTGGACCCATGTTACTTTCCGGATGACAATGCCACCTGTCATGTTGCGAGGTCCACCATGGCTTGGTATGGTGACAATGGGGTTAATCGAATGGACTGGCCTACGCAGAGCCCGGACCTTGACCCTATCGAGCACCTCTGAGACGAGTTGGAGCGTCGACTTAAGGGGAGCCCCAGCCGTCCGAAATCGGTGAAGGAACTGACCTGTCTTCTCCAAGCCGAGTGGAAAAGAATACCGCTAGCCGTCGTACAACGCCTGGTTGAGAGGTATGCCCCGGTGAGTCGCAGCTGTAATCGCCGCTCGTGGAGGCTCCACCAACTATTGAAGGTGAATAAACTTAATTTTCCTTTGCTATCACAGGTGTCCAATTACTTGTTGGTAGATAGTGTATATTCTAGAATCTGTACAGTGTACATGCAATTTTTCTGCCAAGACAACAAATATTTCAAAATCTTAGGAACCAGCAATTTATTTTTATGTGACAAAGATCATGTACTCATGGCTAATGCCCATTAGATAGCAAATACTGGTAAAGCAGTGAATTTATAGTTTCTTAAATTGCAGAAGTAATAATTGTGATTGGTAATATAAATTTATTGCTTGCTGACACCTGTCAGGAAACAATCTAATATTTTATCCGAAAGCACAGGGTCAACCAGCTTGTGTTCAAGGCATTTGTCTCTTATTAGCGATTAATCTGTAGTAATTACTTGACGTCCAGCTTTAAGGCTGTCTTTGAATGAGCGTTACGCTTCATCTTCTGCGATAGATGGCGCAAAATATCACTCCTGGGGAGTGGCTTTTACGTCTTGAGAGATTTTCCCACAAGTTGGCGTCAGCGAATGACTGAAGCCTTGCCATATTCAGAATGGCAGCGGTGTCTCGTTGGCTCCATAATGAAAAGAGAAAATACGCCCTGTTACGTTTTAACCAATGACATTGTTTGGGGGTGGAGCTTAGCAGGTGGGCGTAGTTTCTGTCTGAAATTCAAGTATTTTCTGGCAATGTACACATTTTCTCTTCAAAAAATGAACATACAGAAGAATTTAAGATGATCTGTAGAAGACAAGATTCCAATCTCACTTCAGTGCCCATTCTTTGATTTCTATTTGGCCTAGATAATTAAAAAAATCAGACAGAAATGAGAGATTTCGTTTCTTCCACACAGAAACACTACCAAGCTAACTTCTGGCGCCATCTAGTGCCAAATTGAAATACCTTCGAGTCAGATAAATTGAATTAAAAAAAAATTCTAACAAATTTTTCGGAAAAATAATTGCGACACGTATTAGATATGGGTTGTTTTTATTTGTGCTCAAAATTACAAACTCTACAAAGTAATTGTTTTCGAGAAAATGTGTACAAAAGAATTTGCATTAAAGATATAGGATAGAATTTCTCATTCAAAGACAGCCTTAATGCAGCTGCATACGTCGCAATGCGTAAAGGTATCCACCACGTTTTGTTTGTAATACACTGCTGGAGAATTGCTAAGGACGGATCATAAACGGCTATATAGCACATAAAAAAGTAAGTGTGGTTGGATGCCAAGTGAAATAAAATAATGTCAGAATGCCAGGACATTACAAGAAAGACAATTTATGGTGCTATGAAATACAGAAGGCTTTGGAACGTGTTCAAGGGACAAACAGGCCATTTTGTGCAGAATACGTAAACGTGAAAAAAAATTCAATTACCGTCCGCAGGCGTTCCGGCGTAAGATGTCAATACGGGATATGGCCACCATGGAGGGCGATGCAAGATTCCACAAGTCGTGTCATGCTTTGCACAACATTATCAAGCAGCTGTTGGGGTAATTTATCCCATTCCTCTGTCAGTGCATGGATGAGGGTGTCCTTGTTTATTGGAGGGCATTGGCGACCAGCAAGACTCCTCCTAAAAGCATCCCATACATTTTCAATGGGATTCAGATCTGGAGAACGTGCTGGCCATAAGGGGCGTTGAATATCCTCGCTCTCAAGACACTCCTGGACAGCGAATGTTCGACGACATGTTGCGTTGCCGTCCATGAAAATGAATCTATCACCGACAGCACCACGGAACATGCGAACATGAGGTAGCAGAACATCATTAATGTATCGTTGGGCAGTCATAGTCCCAGTTGGAACCACATAGAGGGACTTACGGCCATTTATCATGATGCTAGCCCATACCATGACACTACATGTCGGATATCGGTCCCTTTCCTACATGTTTGCTGGACAATATGCAGTACCACTATCACGCCAGATCAGTTGTCGTCGACAATCAGACGATAGACTGTATCTACTCTCATCTGAGAAGAGGACAGCAGACCAGTCGTTATCAGTCCAATTGCGATGTTGATGGCACCATTACAAACGGGCGGTACGGTGACGTCTGGACAATGGGATGCACACAACAGGACGGCGGGCGTATAGTCCTCCTTCATGCAAACGTCTGGCGACAGTTTTTCGGGAGATCCGCTTGCCAGTAGCAGTCATAAACTGATTTGCTACATCACTAGCTGTGCTGCGCCGGTGTATTTTTGTTCATAGCACTATGTACCGATCTTCTGCAGGTGTCGTACTGCGAACACGACCTCCCCCGTGACGTTTGCTACACTCTCCATTTGTTTGAAATGATTTCCAAAGCCTTGAAACAACACTGTGGCTGACGTCGAACTCCCTGGCAACATCTGTTATTTTTCGCCCTTCTTCAATCTTGCCAATAATACGGCCACGCGTAAAATCATCTAGGTGATGTCGGGAAGACATACTGAAAATTGCAAGTTCGTCAATTGATTCTTTCCCTTTCAACTTTGCGTTTAAACAACAACGGTCAATACGCGTCAAATCCTTTATATCTCTTATCAGCGCTATGACGTCACGAACAAGTTCGGCAATCCAATATTTGCATACGCACAACACGTCTTACTGTATCCAGCACTTATGCTAATTTCCACATTTTCCTGCCTTCCATTTTATGGTTGCTATCGTTGCTATTGTCATCCGTCCTTAGCAATTGTCCGGCAGTGTATCTCCATAAATTAGATGTGAAGCAGTCGACAGTATTTCGTCGATTTTATGTCACGGGTAAGATTCGAAAAGTTGTTCCCACAAGAACAAGCACTGAAAACTTATGCTCAGGCATGCTACAAAATTGTACGGGTGCCTGTATGAAAGCACATCAATTTGGATCTGTCTTCCAAAGGTTAGAGAGTAAAGTCTTTGATCTCTCTTTTTCTCTTCCCAGAGAGAGTGAGAGAGATTTCCTATCTGAGGTTGAGAAACCCGAACCTACAGCGCTCTGCGCCTTTTGTCAGGTGAAAAAGAAGAAGATAAGATAATTGGGAACATAATTCCCTGATAGAACAGCATGAAAGAATAGTACAGAAAAATTAGAGCAAAAGGAGTATACGGTTTCCCGTTAAGTATTGAAGTTGTAAGCTACCCTGCATACTTACCTGCATCAAATCGATCAAAGCAATTTGTCCCGCAGCCAACGTCAGGCCTCAGGAATCGGGGAAAGGACAGGGAAAAGGGGTGCCTAAAAACAAAAAGAACCACCCAAGAAAAAATCCGGCAGACAAACAACCAGTTTTCTCACAAAACCATGTGTTGCAGCACCTTAAACCACGCAGTTATCATTTGCTCAGTTCCCGTGTAGGAGTCGGCTTTTCACCTCGTTTCTCAGATACTTTTTCTTTTTTTTTTTCCACTGGCTGGAGGGGAGTTTGGAACTTTATTTATTTTTATTAAACCATAGTACCGTGTTTCCGGTCCAGTCTCATATATGTGGACTGTAATACACTGACGGAAAAAAAATCCCAACACCAAGAAGGCGTTGTGTTAGATAAACGACAGTTAGTAGGCGATGAGAGTACATCTGTAAAATGACGTCTATGCAAATTTCGCGCTCGGCGCATACGTGTGGCGCTAGTAGCGCCCCTCGGAACATACAAAGCAAGTTTGCTGTAAATACGCGCTGTAACTTTCGTGAGCGTTAGTTATCGTTGAGATTCGACGTAGTGTGTTGATGTTAGTCAAGAATGCCCTTAAGAAGACGAAAAAGCCATTATCAACAGCTCACGGGCTTTGAACGAGGTCGTGTAATAGGGCTCCGAGAAGGTGGAGTTTCTTTCCGCAATATTGCATAACGGCTTGGCAGGAATGTAGACACTGTGCATGATTGTTGGCAGCGGTGGTCAAGGGAAGGTACTGCCTCAAGAACACCGGGTACCGGCCGTGCACGTGGCACTACTGAGAGGGAAGACCGCCGTGTACGGCGTATGGCCGTGGCGCATGGTACCGCGTCTGCGGCAGCAATTCGAGCTGCAGTTGCCACCACAGTGACACAACGAACTGTTACAAATCGGTTACTTGAAGGACAGCTCCGAGCCAGACGCCCTGTAGCGTGCATTCCACTTACTCCAAACCACTGCCGTTTGCGACGTCAGTGGTGTCAAGCTAGAGCTCATTGGAGGACGGAGTGGAGATCTGTTGTGTTTTCTGATGAAAGCCGGTTCTGCCTGGGTGCCAGTGATGACCGTGTGTTGGTTAGAAGGAGGCCAGGTGAGTGCCTGCAACCAACCTGTCTGCGGCCGAGACACACTGTTCCTACACCTGGAGTTATGGTCTGGGGAGCAATTTCTTATGATAGCAGGGGCACTCTCGTGGTTATCCCACGCACCCTGACGTCACAGTTGTACGTCGGTCTGGTGATTCAACCTGTTGTGCTGCCATTCATGAACAGCATTCCAGGGGGTGTTTTCCAACAGGATAACGCTCACCCGGATACCGCTGTTGTAACCCAACATGCTCTACAGAGTGTCGAGATGTTGCCGTGGCCTGCTGGATCACCAGATCTTTCACCAATCGAGCACGTATGGGACATCATTGGACGACAACTCCAGCGTCACCCCAACCAGCATTAACCGTCCCTGTATTGACCGACCAAATGCAACAGGCATGGAACTCTATCCCACAAACTGACATCCAGCACCTGTACGACACAATGCATGAACGTTTGCGTGCTTGCATTCAACATTCTGGCGGTTACAGCGGTTATTAATGTACCAGCATTTCACATTTAAAATGGCTCTTCTCGCGCTTACATTAAGCTATGATCTCGAAACCTTAATCGGTTAAATATGTTACCTATACAAATGTATTGCCGAAATTTCATTCCTCTACAACTATTTTTTCGTGGTGTTGGGATTTTTTTTTCCGTCAGTGTATTTCTTTTTGCAAAACAAGTTTGGCCCCTAAAAGAGCCGTTTTTTTTTGTTTTTTTTAACAAAATTTCTTCACTTGTGTGAAGTATTTCTTTTTGCAAAACAGAGTTCGGCCTCTAAAAGAGCCGCTTTTTTTTTAACAAAAATTCTTCTCATGTGAAGAATACCCTCTGAACACTAGTCCCAATTATTGTTATTTTTTTTGCTAGGGTAGCCGTGAATTGGGTTCATTTCTGGAACTTTATTCAAGATAGCTTTTGGCCTTTTATAACTTATAACGAAGTAAATTTCTCCTTCATTTTCGGTCTACGCTGGGATTCGATCCCGAGTCCGCTTATTCCGGAACAAGTCGCTCTACCAACTGAGCTACGCAGACGTTTTATTCTGATTCCTATCTGCCTTTATGTCGTGTGCGTCCTTCTGGCAGGTACGTCACATCTCCTGGTACGTTACATCATCTCCCCCTTATTTTATTTTTTTTCGAAGTGCTGGAGAAAGGATTCTCTTATTTTTCCTATCTTGCCGTGTGGAAATAACATCACACCAATGCGAGATTTTGAACGGTCGGGTCATCCGGATAGTTCGGGCGCCATTATAACGAAGTAAATTTCTCCGTCATTTTTATCCGCGCCAGGATTCGAACCCGAGTCCGCTTATTCCGGAACAAGTCGCTCTACCAACTGAGCTACGCAGACGTTTTATTCTGATTCCTATCTGCCTTTATGTCGTGTGCGTCCTTCTAGCAGGTACGTCACATCTCCTGGTAAGTTACAAACTGTCAGTTTCATTGACAGTATAGTTAATGGCTTCTCTGACCACTGGATAAAAAAAGTACCAAACTCCCCTCCCGCCAGTGGTGAAAAATAAAAAAAAATAAAAAAATGCTTTCTCTGAGAAGCTCATGAGAAACGAGGCGAAAAGCCGACTCCTACACGGGAACTGAGCAAACGACAATATTGTGGTTTAAGGTGCCTTGCAGAAAGAGGAACTCAGATCCGTGATCATAATGTAAAGAAAACGTGAAAAACACTTTCGATTAATTAAAATATGTACATACCCTTAATTTTATCCGTCAGAGGTTTAATTACAGTTTCTTCATCGCAGACCAGAACTTGAAACCCTATTTCTTCAAAAATATTCTTAAAGTGATCGCTACCAAGATGTAGGTAATGCGATTCGGGAACACATTGGTCGACATCCTAAAAAAGGAAAAAGAATTTGGCCCATAAACGTGAACTCTTATTGAAAGCATGAATACATACTTGAAGAACAAAAACCTTCAAAAACATGTCTTGATAGGTGTGACATGTTTTAGCGAGCCTGTGGTTTTCAGGCCCGTTTGGTTCGCTTCGTCCTTTACAAAGTACGGCCTTAAGGAAAATACCTTCAGTTCAGGAATCCATTTGCCAAGAATATAACTGTACATTATTTACATGCTTTATGGGTAATATCCCATACAACGAAATAAACATTATGGTGTATCACCGTGACATCTCATTCTCCTCGCCTTCCAATCTCTAATGTCCTCCTCGTCTCCCTTCCTCCGCGAAACCCCCAACGTTTTCGGGGGTTGCATTGTTGACACCTCGTAACGAATGTTCTTTAAGTTCCGCCTCCGAGCATGTAAGAAGGCGTACCGAATATCACCATGTACTTGACAACCAACGACTATCTTACGAGTTCGAGCAAAATGGCGTCGTTGAGGACCAATGTCCCCAAAATGTCCAGCAGTGAGTTTGCAAGGATAAATTGTTCGTTCTCGTACAAGATATCTTACACGGCTGTCACTTGAACACATACATATACACACGAAAAAAGACACAAAAATCATATATAAGTATTTAAAGGGGCCTCTCGTTCGCAGAGATTCTCACAATAGGAAAAATCAAAACCAAAAAGCGGAATTTGTGAGCAAGGAGTAGGTAATCCCAAAAATACTGTCGTGCTTTCAACGTGTAAAGAAAAGAAATAACAACTTACCTGGAACAGATGTTTTAATACAATAAGTTACAAACTTCTCCCATCGATCGACTAGATTTGGAATCCCAGACTTGTAGAATTCAATAGTTACAAACTTCTTCCATCGATCGACAAGATTTGGAATCCCAGACTTGTAGAATTCAACAGTTACAAACTTCTCAAATCGATCGACAAGATTTGGAATCCCAGACTTGTAGAATTCAATAGTTACAAACTTCTCCCATCTATCGACAAGATTTGGAATCCCAGACTTGTAGAATTCAATAGTTACAAACTTCTCCCATCGATCGACAAGATTTGGAATCCCAGACTTGTAGAATTAAATAGTTACAAACTTCTCCCATCGATCGACAAGATTTGGAATCCCAGACTTGTAGAATTCAATAGTTACCAACTTCTCCCATCGATCGACAAGATTTGGAATCCCAGACTTGTAGAATTCAAAAGTTACAAACTTCTCCCATCGATCGACAAGATTTGGAATCCCAGACATGTAGAATTCAATAGTTACAAACTTCTCAAATCGATCGACAAGATTTGGAATCCCAGACTTGTAGAATTCAATAGTTACAAACTTCTCCCATCGATCGACAAGATTTGGAATCCCAGACTTGTAGAATTCAACAGTTACAAACTTCTCAAATCGATCGACAAGATTTGGAATCCCAGACTTGTAGAATTCAATAGTTACAAACTTCTCCCATCGATCGACAAGATTTGGAATCCCAGACTTGTAGAATTCAATAGTTACAAACATCTCTAATCGATAGATAAGATTTGGAATCCCAGACTTGTAGAATTCAATAGTTACAAACTTCTCCCATCGATCGACAAGATTTGGAATCCCAGACTTGTAGAATTAAATAGTTACAAACTTCTCCCATCGATCGACAAGATTTGGAATCCCAGACTTGTAGAATTCAATAGTTACCAACTTCTCCCATCGATCGACAAGATTTGGAATCCCAGACTTGTAGAATTCAATAGTTACAAACTTCTCCCATCGATCGACAAGATTTGGAATCCCAGACTTGTAGAATTCAATAGTTATAAACTTCTCCCATCGATCGACAGGATTTGGAATCCCAGACTTGTAGAATTCAAAATTTACAAACTTCTCCCATCGATCGACAAGATTTGGAATCCCAGACTTGTAGAATTCAATGGTTACAAACTACTCAGATCGATCGACAAGATTTGGAATCCCAGACTTGTAGAATTCAATAGTTACAAACTTCTCCCATCGATCGACAAGATTTGGAATCCCAGACTTGTAGAATTCAATAGTTACAAACTTCTCCCATCGATCGACAAGATTTGGAATCCCAGACTTGTAGAATTCAATAGTTACAAACTTCTCCCATCGATCGACAAGATTTGGAATCCCAGACTTGTAGAATTCAATAGTTATAAACTTCTCCCATCGATCGACAAGATTCGGAATCCCAGACTTGTAGAATTCAATAGTTACAAACTTCTCCCATCGATCGACAAGATTTGGAATCCCAGACTTGTAGAATTCAATAGTTACAAACTTCTCCCATCGATCGACAAGATTTGGAATCCCAGACTTGTAGAATTAAATAGTCACAAACTTCTCCCATCGATCGACAAGATTTGGAATCCCAGACTTGTAGAATTCAATAGTTACCAACTTCTCCCATCGATCGACAAGATTTGGAATCCCAGACTTGTAGAATTCAATGGTTACAAACTTCTCCCATCGATCGACAAGATTTGGAATCCCAGACTTGTAGAATTCAAAAGTTACAAACTTCTCCCATCGATCGACAAGATTTGGAATCCCAGACATGTAGAATTCAATAGTTACAAACTTCTCAAATCGATCGACAAGATTTGGAATCCCAGACTTGTAGAATTCAATAGTTACAAACTTCTCCCATCGATCGACAAGATTTGGAATCCCAGACTTGTAGAATTCAACAGTTACAAACTTCTCAAATCGATCGACAAGATTTGGAATCCCAGACTTGTAGAATTCAATAGTTACAAACTTCTCCCATCTATCGACAAGATTTGGAATCCCAGACTTGTAGAATTCAATAGTTACAAACATCTCTAATCGATAGATAAGATTTGGAATCCCAGACTTGTAGAATTCAATAGTTACAAACTTCTCCCATCGATCGACAAGATTTGGAATCCCAGACTTGTAGAATTCAATAGTTACCAACTTCTCCCATCGATCGACAAGATTTGGAATCCCAGACTTGTAGAATTCAATAGTTATAAACTTCTCCCATCGATCGACAGGATTTGGAATCCCAGACTTGTAGAATTCAAAATTTACAAACTTCTCCCATCGATCGACAAGATTTGGAATCCCAGACTTGTAGAATTCAATGGTTACAAACTACTCCCATCGATCGACAAGATTTGGAATCCCAGACTTGTAGAATTCAATAGTTACAAACTTCTCCCATCCATCGACAAGATTTGGAATCCCAGACTTGTAGAATTCAATAGTTACAAACTTCTCCCATCGATCGACAAGATTTGGAATCCCAGACTTGTAGAATTCAATAGTTACAAACTTCTCCCATCGATCGACAAGATTTGGAATCCCAGACTTGTAGAATTCAATAGTTATAAACTCCTCCCATCGATCGACAAGATTCGGAATCCCAGACTTGTAGAATTCAATAGTTACAAACTTCTCCCATCGATCGACAAGATTTGGAATCCCAGACTTGTAGAATTCAATAGTTACAAACTTCTCCCATCGATCGACAAGATTTGGAATCCCAGACTTGTAGAATTCAATAGTTACAAACTTCTCCCATCGATCGACAAGATTTGGAATCCCAGACTTGTAGAATTCAATAGTTATAAACTTCTCCCATCGATCGACAGGATTTGGAATCCCAGACTTGTAGAATTCAAAATTTACAAACTTCTCCCATCGATCGACAAGATTTGGAATCCCAGACTTGTAGAATTCAATGGTTACAAAATTCTCCCATCGATCGACAAGATTTGGAATCCCAGACTTGTAGAATTCAAAAGTTACAAACTTCTCCCATCGATCGACAAGATTTGGAATCCCAGACTTGTAGAATTCAATAGTTACAAACTTCTCCCATCGATCGACAAGATTTGGAATCCCAGACTTGTAGAATTCAATAGTTACAAACTTCTCCCATCGATCGACAAGATTTGGAATCCCAGACTTGTAGAATTCAATAGTTACAAACTTCTCAAATCGATCGACAAGATTTGGAATTCCAGACTTGTAGAATTCTATAGTTACAAACTTCTCCCATCGATCGACAAGATTTGGAATCCCAGGCTTGTAGAATTCAATAGTTACAAACTTCTACCATCGATCGACAAGATTTGGAATCCCAGACTTCTAGAATTTAATAGTTACAAACTTCTCCCATCGATCGACAAGATTTGGAATCCCAAACTTGTAAAATTCAAAAGTTACAAACTTTTCCCATCGATCGACAAGATTTGGAATCCCAGACTTGTAGAATTCAAAAGTTACAAACTTCTCCCATCGATCGACAAGATTTGGAATCCCAGACTTGTAGAATTCAATAGTTACAAACTTCTCCAATCGATCGACAAGATTTGGAATCCCAGACTTGTAGAATTCAATAGTTACAAACTTCTCCCATCGATCGACAAGATTTGGAATCCCAGACTTGTAGAATTCCATGGGTTTCGAAGCAAAAAAGGCAGAAAGGGTTCGCCGTACCTCCTCCATATTTCGAAGTGTAGTCCCAGCAAGATGGTTTTTGCAGGCTGCGAAAGAGGTGGTAGTCGGATTGGGAGATATCAGGGGAATATGCCTGATACGAAAGTTTTTCCCATCCGAAGTCCTGCAACGTGGCACTGGTCACTTTCGCTGTGTGTGGTTTTGCGTTGTCCTTCTGCAGCTGCACGTCTTTAAGATTCACGAGTGCTGGACGTTTATCCTGCAAAGCAGTGCCGAGACGTTGCAGTTGCTGGCAGTAGACTTCCCCTGTAAGCGTTTTGTTGGGTGGCAGCAGCTCGTAATAAATTACACTGATCTGCAATTTTTCAACTTTTTTCTGTTGTTTTCAAATCAAAACTATACCGTGCAAATTAATTGGGACAAGCTATTTTATTGTCAGAATTGTAATGTAATCGCCAGTTGATGTCGGAAACCCACGTAAACCAGTTTTATCAGCTGTGAGGTGGTGTGACTGTTAGAACCTGATAGTAAGAATGTGGTTTGACCGGTTTTAAACAGGAAATAGGCACTCCAGCTTCAGTTGTGAGCTTTCGTGTGTGACAGGTGGATGTTAGTTTTTGCTCTCTGTGAGTACGTGTTGCTTTCGTGTATTGAGAAATGGATTTTCCCCAAAGAAGCTTATAAAAATAATTCCTCTGAAGGATCACACTTCTATGACAGTGAGAGATATCGCTCTGCAGTTGGTGTAGGCAAATCAAGTGTATCAAGACTGCTCACGCGATGCAATGCATCTGGATCATTGTCTCCAAAAAGGAGAGATAAATGTGGAATAAAACGAAAAACAACTCCACGAACCGATAAATATCTAATGAGAAATAATAAAATGAATAAAAAAAAAAAAAAAACAAGCACCGACGTTCAAAGAGATCTCTTGGCTAGTGGTTGTGATGTTAGTGATTCAACTGGTCACCGTAGGCTTCTGGAAGTTGGCCGGAAGGCAAGAATACCCACGAAAAAACAATATTTGAATGCGAAAATGAAGATAAAATGTTTAGCCTGGGCCAAACAATATAAATCATGGACTGCTGATCTCTGGAAAAAGGCAATTTTTAGTGATGAAACTTCTTTATTTGTGCAAGGTTACCAAGCAAATGTCATTAGACGAAGCAACTGCGAACCCTTAAGACCTGAGCATGTCAAACAAACTGTAAAACACCCTCTGAAACAGATCATTTGGGGTTTTTTCACATCAAATGGCACTGGAAACGTAGTTCCTGTTCAAGGTATGATGAATTCAGCCAAGTACGTAGAAATATTACAACGTAGGATTGTTCCATTCTTGCAAACTTTTGACGGGACATTTCAACATGACTTGGCCCCATGTCACAATTCGAAATTGGGCAGAATTTCATGCTGGAAAATCAAATTCATTTGCTTGATTGGCCTGGAAATTCACCAGACTTAAATCCCACAGGAAACTTGTGGAATATTTTGAAGACACGTTTAGGTAAAATGGACTGTACAACCAAAGAACGCATGATAACGAATGCTATAAAAGTGTGGATCCACGATTATGAAGTTAAAACTATGTGCACTCAATTAGTGGAGTCAATGCCAAAACGAATTCAATAGGTAATTTCTGCTAAAGGAGGACATACTTCATACTAATACAGGTATTTATCAGTGTATATCAAGGCATAGAATGATATAAAGGCAAAGTTTTGGAAAAAAAAGAGTAAATTTTTACTTTGTCCCAATTAATTTGCACAGTATAGTAGGTGTATCTGAATTGACTTTTTGCGCAGATTACGAAAATGACTTTCAAAATTCCGTATCACGTCAGGTTTTTGCACAAATGACGGAAATGTGAAAATTTAAAAAACCGTTATTTTTTAATGATATTGCTATATGGCAACGTTTGTAACGTGTGAAAATGTTCTCTGGAGGGGCGGAATGATTGTTTAAGGAATAGATAAACATAAATACATATTCAAAAGCAAACATAACCTAACATTCGCCACTGGGCTCCACTTCAAACTTCCTCTTTTGGGATTGTCTTTGGTGTGTGTCCGTACAGTCTCTGTTCAACATCCAACAATAGTCGGCCATCATATGTACAGTCCACTTTCCTTGGTATCTCTTTTCCATCACTTTAATATCCTGACGGAAGCGCTTGCCATGTTCTTCCGAAAATCACCAAGATTGTTAGGAAAGTAATTTAAATGAGCATGAAGAAAGTGAACTTTGACGCTCATGTTGCAACTAAGCAGTTTATAGGATTCCAGCATGTTCTCGACCAAAGTGGTGTAATTTGAAGCCTTTGTGTTCCCCAAAAAGTTGTGTACCACATTTCTGAAGGCAGTCCATGCTCGCAATTCGCACTCACTCATGGTTTCCTCGAATATGTTGTCTGCCATTAATTTTGGTATTTGAGGGCCTATGAAAATGCCAGATTTAATTTTTTCAGACGTGATACATGGAAGATTACCACCAAGATACTGAAAGCATTTACTGTCCCTGCTTAAAGCTGTCATGAATTGCTTCATTAAGCCAAGTTTGATGTGTAAAGGTGGCAACGCCGCCCCGGTGGCGCAGTGGTCTAAGCGATGACCTCTGATCATTCGTCCGAACGGGGTCCGGGTTCGAATCCCGGTGAGGCATGGCTGTAGTGTTTGTCTTACGGCACTGGCTCTCTCCCTTCCCTGGAACCAGTGACCCTAAATTAGGGACGGGCGACTGCTTATAGCCCATTGAGTTGCTCACGGTGGTCGTTAAACCTCCAATCAAAAAAAAAAAAAAAAAAAAAAAAAAAAGGTGGCAACGGCATTTTTGAGGGATCAACCAGTGGAAGTGAAACAGTATTTTTGAGGTATCAACCAGTGGAAGTGAAACTGTATTTTCGAGGATCAACCAGTGGAATTGAAACACTATTTTCAAGGGATCAACCAGTGGAAGTGAAATAGAGTTTTCGATGAATCAACCGGTGGAAGTGAAACAGTATTTTCGAGGGATCAACCAGTGGAAGTGAAACAGTATTTTCGATGAATCAACCGGTGGAAGTGAAACAGTATTTTCGAGGGATCAACCAGTGGAAGTGAAACAGTATTTTCGAGGGATCAAAAAGTGGAATTGAAACAGTATTTTCAGTGGACGTGAAACAGTATTTTCGAGGGATTAACCAGTGGAAGTGAAACAGTATTTTCGAGGGGTCAAAAAGTGGAATTGAAACAGTATTTTCAGTGGCAGCGAAACAGTATTTTCGAGGGATCAACCAGCGGAAGTGAAACAGTATTTTCGACGGACCAACCAGTGGAAGTGAAACAGTATTTTCGATGGATCAACCAGTGGAATTGAAACACTATTTTCGAGGGATCAACCAGCGGAAGTGAAACAGTATTTTCGATGAATCAACCGGTGGAAGTGAAACAGTATTTTTGATGGATCAACCAATGGAAGTGAAACAGTATTTTCGAGGGAACAACCAGTGGAAGTGAAACAGTATTTTCGAGGGATCAACCAGTGGAAGTGAAACAGTATTTTCGAGGGATCAACCAGTGGAAGTGAAACAGTATTTTCGAGGGATCAACCAGTGGAAGTGAAACAGTATTTTCGAGGGATCAAAAAGTGGAATTGAAACAGTATTTTCAGTGGAAGTGAAACAGTATTTTCATAGGAATTAACCAGTGGAAGTGAAACAGTATTTTCGAGTGATCAAAAAGTGGAATTGAAACAGTATTTTCAGTGGAAGTGAAACAGTATTTTCGAGGGATCAACCAGTGGAAGTGAAACAGTATTTTCGAGGGATCAACCAGTGGAAGTGAAACAGTATATTCGAGGGATCAACCAGTGGAAGTGAAACAGTATGTTTGAGGGATCAACCAGTGGAAGTGAAACAGTATTTTCGAGGGATCAACCAGTGGAAGTGAAACAGTATTTTCGAGGGATCAACCAGTGAAAGTGAAACAGTATTTTCGAGGGATCAACCAGTTGAAGTGAAACAGTATTTTCGAGGGATCAAAAAGTGGAAGTGAAACAGTATTTTTGAGGGATCAACCACTGGAAGTGAAACAGTATTTTCGAGGGATCAACCAGTGGAAGTGAAATAGTATTTTTGAAGGATCAACCAGTGGAAGTGAAACAATATTTTCGAGGGATCAAAAAGTGGAATTGAAGCAGTAGTTTCAGTGGAAGTGAAACAGTATTTTCGAGGGATCAACCAGTGGAAGTGAAACAGTATTTTCTAGGGATCAACCAGTGGAAGTGAAACAGTATTTTCGAGGGATCAAAAAGTGGAAGTGAAACAGTATTTTCGAATGATCAAAAAGTGGAAGTGAAACGGTATTTTCGAGGATCAACCAGTGGAAGTGAAACAGTATTTTCGAGGGATCAACCAGTGGAAGTGAAACAGTATTTTCGAGGGATCAACCAGTGGAAGTGAAACAGTATTTTCGAAGAATTAACCAGTGGAAGTGAAACAGTATTTTCAAGGGATCAACCAGTGGAAGTGAAACAGTATTTTCGAGGGATCAACCAGTGGAAGTGAAACAGTATTTTCGAGAGATCAACCAGTGTTACTGAAACAGTATTTTCGAGGGATCAACCAGTGGAAGTGAAACAATGATAATTATCCCTTGCTTATCCCAAAACACTGACATCAAAGCCTTTTGTGGGAAATGTCCTGGTTTCGCCACTGGTACAGGCACATTCCTTTTGGGAAGCCACGGCCGTTTTTGCTTAATGTTGGGATAAACAATCCATTTTTCATCGCTCGTGACAATTCTGTGCAGAAAAGGCTCCCATTTTTCACGGGAGAGCAAAGAAGTGCAAATTTCCGCACGCTGTTGTAGCTGTTGTGGAGTGAGATCATGAGGTACCCACTTCTCGAGTTTAGACACATACCGGAGGTCCTGCAGATGCCGGTGAACAGTGGAATGGGTTGAATGAACAAGTGTGGCCAATTCCTCAACTCTTGCCTGCGGATTTCCCTCAATAGCAGCTTTTAGTACGTCCAGCTCAACAGGACGTTCGGGTCGCTGCATATCCTTGAGGCTGGTGTCCCACATTCGAAATTTCTGGAACCAGCGTTGACATTTCCTAAACTCCAGGGTACCCGGCCCGTATACGGTATTGATGTTTCGTGTTGCCACCGTCGCTGAATGTCGATAGTGGAACTCATACAGTATAATGTGCCTAATGTGGGCTTCTGACACTTCCATTTCCTACGCAGTTTAAATTCACAACGACTGCACCTAGAACTTCAGTTCGTGGTCTCACGTGACCTGAAGGTCTTCTCGTGTGATCTATCTTATACTTCCCGTGGATGACGTCATGGTCTGGGCACCAGGAGATAACTACTGTTATAGGCTTGTGCAAAACGACATTACTTCTGGGATGACTTGATACATCTCTCTATTCTAAAAAAAAGTAACTGCCGCTGTTTTAGAAATTTCGCGTTACTCTTGCTTTCCTAGCTCGCAGCGCAAAATGTATCGAACACAAAAATATGAAATTTACGTCGTTTGTAGAGAGTTGTTTGGAAAACGCGCTGAAACAAACCGTTTCACGATTCTGGCGATACTTCAAGAGCTATTGTATTTCAAACTTAAGGTAAGCAAAAAAGTGCTATCAGGTCGCGTTCCAGACACACTAACAGCAAGAGAACCACGAAATCTTTTAGGCATGTAGTGCCATGACCGAATTTTGCACTTCGTCGCCCTTTTTTTGAATTTCGATTTAGTTTACGAGAAATTAAATTTCTAAATTTCACAAAATTCTCTATTTCCGGATAAGATCCAATTAAAAAAACGGATATATGGCAAACTGTAAATTATAACGCATTGCAATTTTTACAGCATAAACTTACAACTATCGTCCCTTTTCTACAAAAACAAAATTAAGAAAAAGTCATTTTCTGATTTTTAAGCATTTTTTAAAGACGCAAAGTAAAGAAACGAACCTGTCTTCACGATAACCACAGCGGAACGTTCTGGTCCAGTGACCTGCTGCCATGGCGACGCAGAAAATTTGTTATGCATGTGCTTTGTTGGTAAAGCTATCTCAGTTGTTTAAGGTGGACGTCAAGTAACTTTGCTTCCTGTACTTCCAATGGAAAAACTTCTGTGCACATTTTCTTCACAAATACTGCGTTCCCAAGGATGAAAATTTGAACATCGATTAAAATAGCTTCATTTTATAACTTGGAATATTTAATATTTTCTAAAACATAACCATATTTAAGCAACCTAACATTTCTTTGTCTACTGACGTCACAAAGAACAGGTCGCGCCATCTTTTTTCTGGACAATTAATGCGTTCCCAAGGATGAAAATTTGAACATCGATTAAAATAGCTTCATTTTATAACTTGGAATATTTAATATTTTCTAAAACATAACCATATTTAAGCAACCTAACATTTCTTTGTCTACTGACGTCACAAAGAACAGGTCGCGCCATCTTTTTCTGGACAATTAATGCGTTCCCAAGGATGAAAATTTGAACATCGATTTAAATAGCTTCATTTTATAACTTGGAATACTTCATATTTTCTAAAACATAACCATAATTATGAAATCCAACATTTGTTTGTCTACTGACATCATCAAAGTACAGGCCGCGCCATCTTTTTACTGGACAATTAACGAGTTCCCAAGGATGAAAATTTGAACATCGATTAAAATGGCTTCATTTTATAACTTGGAATACTTAATATTTCCTAAAACATAACCATAATTATGAAATCCAACATTTGTTTGTCTACTGACGTCATCAAAGTACAGGCCGCGCCATCTTTTTTCTGGACAATTAACGCGTTCCCAAGGATGAAAATTTAAACATCGATAAAAGTAGCTTCATTTTATAACTTGGAATACTTAATATTTTCTAAAACATAACCATAATTATGAAATCCAACATTTGTTTGTCTACTGACGTCATCAAAGTACAGGCCGCGCCATCTTTTTACTGGACAATTAACGCGTTCCCAAGGATGAAAATTTGAACATCGATTAAAATAGCTTCATTTTATAACTTGGAATACTTAATATTTCCTAAAACATAACCATAATTATGAAATCCAACATTTGTTTGTCTACTGACGTCATCAAAGTACAGGCCGCGCCATCTTTTTTCTGGACAATTAACGCGTTCCCAAGGATGAAAATTTAAACATCGATTAAAGTAGCTTCATTTTATAACTTGGAATACTTAATATTTTCTAAAACATAACCATAATTATGAAATCCAACATTTGTTTGTCTACTGACGTCATCAAAGTACAGGTCGCGCCATCTTTTTTCTGGACAATTAATGCGTTCTGAAGGAAGAAAATTCGAACATCAATTAAAATAGCTTCATTTTATAATTTGGAATACTTAATATTTTCTAAAACATAACCATAATTATGCAATCCAACATTTGTTTGTCTACTGACGTCATCAAAGTACAGGCCGCGCCATCTTTTTTCTGGACAATTAATGCCTTCCCAAGGATGAAAATTTGAACATCGACTAAAATAGCTTCATTTTATAACTTGGAATACTTAATATTTTCTGAAACATGTCCATAATTATGCAATCCAACATTTGTTTGTCTACTGACGTCATCAAAGTACAGGTCGCGCCATCTTTTTTCTGGACAATTAATGCCTTCCCAAGGATGAAAATTTCAACATCGATTAAAATAGCTTCATTTTATAACTTGGAATACTTAATATTTTCTAAAACATAACCATAATTATGAAATCCAACATTTGTTTGTCTACTGACGTCATCAAAGTACAGGCCGCGCCATCTTTTTCTGGACAATTAACGCGTTCCCAAGGATGAAAATTTGAACATCGATTAAAGTAGCTTCATTTCATAACTTGGAATACTTAATATTTTCTAAAACATAACCATAATTATGAAACCCAACATTTGTTTGTCTACTGACGTCATCAAAGTACAGGTCGCGCCATCTTTTTCTGGACAATTAATGCGTTCTGAAGAGAGAAAATTTGAACATCGATTAAAATATTAAAACAGCTTCATTTTATAACTTGGAATACTTAATATTTTCTAAAACATAGCCGTAATTATAAAATCCAACATTTGTTTGTCTACTGACGTCATCAAAGTACAGGTCGCGCCATCTTTTTCTGGACAATTAATACTTAATATTTTCTAAAACATAACCATAATTATGAAATCCAACATTTGTTTGTCTACTGACGTCATCACAGTGCAGGTCGCGCCATCTTTTTCCTGGACAATTAATGCGTTCCCAAGGATAAAAATTTTAACATCGATTAAAATATTAAAACAGCTTCATTTTATAACGTGGAATACTTAATATTTTCTAAAACATAACCATAGTTATGTAATCCAACATTTGTTTGTCTACTGACGTCATCAAAGTACAGGTCGCGCCATCTTTTTTCTGGACAATTAATGCGTTCTGAAGAGAGAAAATTTGAACATCGATTAAAATATTAAAACAGCTTCATTTTATAACTTGGAATACTTAATATTTTCTAAAACATAGCCGTAATTATAAAATCCAACATTTGTTTGTCTACTGACGTCATCAAAGTACAGGTCGCGCCATCTTTTTTCTGGACAATTAATACTTAATATTTTCTAAAACATAACCATAATTATGAAATCCAACATATGTTTGTCTACTGACGTCCTCACAGTGCAGGTCGCGCCATCTTTTTCCTGGACAATTAATGCGTTCCCAAGGATAAAAATTTTATCATCGATTAAAATATTAAAACAGCTTCATTTTATAACGTGGAATACTTAATATTTTCTAAAACATAACCATAGTTATGTAATCCAACATTTGTTTGTCTACTGACGTCATCAAAGTACAGGTCGCGCCATCTTTTTTCTGGTTTCAACACCACCAAAGGAAAAGTTATTGATTTTTAATATAATTATGGTTATGTTTTAGAAAATATAAAGTATTATAAGTTATAATATGAAGTTATTTTAATCGATGTTCAAATTTTCATCCTTGGGAGCACACTAATTGTGAAGGAAATGTGTACAAAAGTTTTTCTATTGGAAGTATAGGAAGCAAAATTACTTGACGTCTACCTTAACGGTTTAGCATAGCGATTTACGGAAATGCTTTTTGGACCGCTTTTGTTTTCCTTAGTGGTAAATTTAGTAAGTGCTTTAAGTTCAAATGACAAAAGTATGAACTTCCAAAAATTAACGACAGTAAAAAAACTCTGAAACTTCGGAATAACAAGCCCTATTTGCTGAGACATGCAATAAAAATTGAAATTTACATGAATTTTCCAGTTTTTATTTCATGTTATATACTTGGAGATCGGGCTGCAGGGCCCGAGCGCTACTCTGGAAACGAGCGTAGCGATCCTAGAGGCGCAGCCCCTAGTGCAGCAAAAAAATTCAAAATTAGCATAAGAAGTTGCAGCTACGTGGATGCTATTATGCACTCACATATCAGATGATAAGACCATCCCTGCCTTCACAGCGGACGCGTCGCACATCACCTGGCATTGACGTCTTCCGACTGGAGTGGAATACATACAGATACCGGCCACTGAATTAGGAACTTTTATTCAGTACCAGATTGGACCTTCTTTAGCCTGAGTAACAGCACAAATGCGGTTTGGCATGGGTTCCACAAAGTGTTGCAGGGCATCTACGTCTACAGCATACCTGGCGTTTACCAGGCAATTCTTTAACTGGCTCAAATTTGACACACATACATATCACTAAGCTGTTCTCTGAGATTCAGAGGTTAGCTCCAAAAAGAAATACAAATTCCGGATATTTTTACTTATTGTTGTCGTATCAAACTTCTCCATTTACAGCGATCTTGACATACAACTCGTGCTTCACTGATATCCATTACACGCCGTACACAAGATCTTTTATACTTCATACTCATAATCTTTTTCTCATGCAGACACTCCTGAATCTGATCCACCTATGCCTTCCTCAGCCTTTCCTTCCTGCCTCTTGGGCTGAAAAGATTTTCTTAATAAGCATTTCATCACTCATTCTTTCATACATACATACATACATACATATCACTAAGCTGTTCTCTGAGATTCAGAGGTTAGCTCCAAAAAGAAATACAAACTTCCAGATATTTTTACTTATTGTTGTCGTATCAAACTTCGCCATTTACAGCGATCTTGACATACAGCTCGTGCTTCACTGATATCCATTACACGCCGTACACAAGATCTCTTATACTTCATACTCATAATCTTTTTCTCATGCAGACACTCCTGAATCTGATCCACCTATGCCTTCCTCAGCCTTTCCTTCCTGCCTCTTGGGCTGAAAAGATTTTCTTAGTAAGCATTTCATCACTCATTCTTTCATACATACATACATATCACTAAGCTGTTCTCTGAGATTCAGAGGTTAGCTCCAAAAAGAAATACAAACTTCCAGATATTTTTACTTATTGTTGTCGTATCAAACTTCGCCATTTACAGCGATCTTGACATACAGCTCGTGCTTCACTGATATCCATTACACGCCGTACACAAGATCTTTTATACTTCATACTCATAATCTTTTTCTCATGCAGACACTCTTGAATCTGATCCACCTATGCCTTCCTCAGCCTTTCCTTCCTGCCTCTTGGGCTGAAAAGATTTTCTTAGTAAGCATTTCATCACTCATTCTTTCATACATACATACATATCACTAAGCTGTTCTCTGAGATTCAGAGGTTAGCTCCAAAAAGAAATACAAACTTCCAGATATTTTTACTTATTGTTGTCGTATCAAACTTCGCCATTTACAGCGATCTTGACATACAGCTCGTGCTTCACTGATATCCATTACACGCCGTACACAAGATCTTTTATACTTCATACTCATAATCTTTTTCTCATGCAGACACTCCTGAATCTGATCCACCTATGCCTTCCTCAGCCTTTCCTTCCTGCCTCTTGGGCTGAAAAGATTTTCTTAGTAAGCATTTCATCACTCATTCTTTCATACATACATACATATCACTAAGCTGTTCTCTGAGATTCAGAGGTTAGCTCCAAAAAGAAATACAAACTTCCAGATATTTTTACTTATTGTTGTCGTATCAAACTTCACCATTTACAGCGATCTTGACATACAGCTCGTGCTTCACTGATATCCATTACACGCCGTACACAAGATCTTTTATACTTCATACTCATAATCTTTTTCTCATGCAGACACTCCTGAATCTGATCCACCTATGCCTTCCTTGGCCTTCCTCTGCCTTTCCTTCCAGCCTTTTGGGCTGAGAAGACTTTCTTAGTAAGCATTTGATCACTCATTCTTTCATACATACATACATATCACTAAGCTGTTCTCTGAGATTCAGAGGTTAGCTCCAAAAAGAAATACAAACTTCCAGATATCTTTACTTATTGTTGTTGCATCAAACTTCTCCATTTACAGCGATCTTGACATACAACTCGTGCTTCAATGATATCCATTACACGCCGTACACAAGATCTTTTATACTTCATACTCATAATCTTTTTCTCATGCAGACACTCCTGAATCTGATCCACCCATGTCTTCCTTGGCCTTCCTCTGCCTTTCCTTCCTGCCTTTTGGGCTGAGAAGACTTTCTTAGTAAGCATTTGATAACTCATTCTTTCAACATGGCCAAACCACCGAAGCATATTGGTCTCCACCTTGCTAACAACATTTTGCTTCACATCACACAACTGCAACACATCTTCATTCATCACACAATCAGATCGTGTCTTGCCACAAACCCCACGTAAGTAACGCATTTCTCCAGCACACAAACGACTCCTATGTTTCTTCTGCAGTACCCAGGTTTCACTGCCATACATCAGAGTAGGAACAATTACAGTTTCATACACAGCCATGCAGGACTCTCTAGAGAACCCATCATTCCTGTGAAAACCTCCCATAGCAGCTATGACTTTCGAAGAAGAATTCCCTCGCCTACTGATTTCACCATCCAACTTGTTCTCTCTGTCAAACATTCTTCCTAAATACACAAACTCACTCACCTGGTCAATCACAGTGCCATTTATACTTACATTACATTCAGTGCTACCAGTTCCTCTCTCAAACACCATAACTTTGGTTTTTCCTTTATTTATACTCAGTTTGAATTTCATGCAAACTTCGTGCATCCGAGTCAACATACTCTGCAACTCACTTTTGCTCTCTGCCAACAGGACAGTGTCATCAGCATACAGCAATCTGCACACACGGATATCACCAAGACAGAAACCACTATTATCTATTTTGGCATCACGCATGCATGCATCCATAAATATATTAAACAGCCATGGTGACATTACACAACCTTGTCTAACTCCTGCACCAATGGAAAACCATTTTGATAAAACACCATTCACTCGCACACAAGCTCTACTACCAACATACATGGCTTTTACTCTATTAAGTAGATTCCCAGTAACACCATATTCATTCAATACCTTCCACAAAAGTGTCCTATTCACTTGGTCATAAGCTTTCTCTAAATCTATGAAGGCAGTAAAAACTTTCTTACCAACAGCCAGATACTTTTCAATCATCGTGCGTCTAAAATTTGACGGTAGAGGAATTTTCTCCTGGATCTGTTTTCCTGACAAGTTCCATAATTGGGTTCAGATCTTTGCTTTGTGGTGGACAGGAAAGATGGTGGCAGTAACTGTCGTGCTACCTGAACTACATGCTGATCATATCTTGGCCGATAGACAGTAGCATTGTCTTCCTTGAAACAGCCGTCACTTGCTGAATAAAAAGTCAACATTGCAGGATAGACATAATTGGCAATAATGTTCCTATAATAGGACACCACACCTTTTAGAAATATAAGAGGACGGGTTATAGCGTTAAATGTATTCCTAAGTTTCTGACTAGCTAAACACTACATGTGTTAAATATCAAGTTCACCAATAATGAAATAAGCGTTCACTCGAAATAACATCAAAGTTTGGTGCCTACAAATCTTTTATTTGTATCCAACATCAAAATAACATGGTGGTATGAACCGAAGAGCAATTGAATTAGAGACAGCTGGCGTTATGCAAATGTGGCGCTGTGGGCGGCCCTGTAAACGGAAACGACATGACGTATGCAGCGATCCGATAATATAAGGAGTGATGCAACAGGAATCAGTAGGAGTCGGACCCAGTATGGGTAAGACGAAGGATCTAAGCGCATTTTACCGTGGTCAAATTCTCGGGGCCCGACGAATGGGTCACTCTATCTCGGAAGTCACTGGGATTTTTACCAGCCACTGTGTCTCGGGTGCATCGTGAGTACATCGAATCCGGTAAAACCATCCCTGAAAGGGCCATCTGCCGTGGACAACAGCGTGTGGATGAGCGGGGTCATCGTCGGCTAGCTCGCATTGTAATAGCGGATAGACGGGTAACAGTGCAAGAAATCACTCGGGAATTTAACGCTGGTGCTCAAAAACGTGTAAGCAGCCGCACCATCCAGAACCATCTTCTCGCTATGGGGTACAGAAGCCATCCATGAGGGTAGCGCTGCTAACCGCACATCACAGGGTGCAAAGATTAGCATAGGCGCGGGAACATCACCATTGGACCCTAGACATGTTGGAAAATGTTCCCTGGACTGATGAGTCAAAATTCACGTTTGTACATGCGGATGGCAGGATACGAGTACGTCACAAACCACATGAAGCGTTGGATCCTTCTTGCCAGCACGGTACTCTTCAAGCTGGTGGGTGTGGCATTGTCGTTTGGGGAATGTTTACGTGGACTGAAATGGGACCCCTGGTACATGTGACATCGTCCCTCGCAGGTCAACGTTATTGGGATATCCTGGATGACCATTTGCTCTCGTTTGTGCGCCTTCAATATCCGACTGCGAACCTGATTCTGCAACAAGACAATGCAGCTCCCGATTTGTATCCGAATGGTTGGATGAACACTCCACCGACGTGACCTCGCTTCCTTGGCCAGCTAGGTCACCTGACCTCACTCCCATCGGGCACATCTGGGATGTCATCCAGAGAGATGTTCGAGGCTCTGACCCCCCTGCATCAAATCTTCGTGAACTGTGGGAGCTTGTTCAGGGGTCGTGGATTCGTATGGATTCCCAACGCTTCCGGTGTCTTGTCGAGTCCATGCCGAGACGAATCGCCGCCGTCATCAGAGCGAAAGGTGGTGCTACACGTTACTAGACAGGTATCTCTAATTCAATTGCTCTTCAGTGTACAACGTCGTTAGTCCACAACTAGTAATCAATCAGTAGTATAACACTCGCAACTTTACAACGTACTGTATACTTATGCAGACGGCAATAAAAATATAACTTCACGTACGTTATTAGCTCTTGTACAATCAATAAGCTAAGCAAAGATTTAACACCTCCACATCAAACAGATCAGATCAGATGATATATAGAGGATTTTAGGAAGGGATTTCCTAACCCCAGTATAACGAAGTGAATTTCTCCGTCATTTTTATCCGCGCCAGGATTCGAACCAGGGTCCACTCATTCCGGAATAAGTTGCTCTACCAATTAAGCTACTCGGACATTTTATTCTGATTCCTATCTGCCTTTATGTCGTGTGCGTCCTTCTGGCAGGTACGTCACATCTTCTGGTACGTTACACCAGGTCTTAAACAACCTTTAGAAATAGGATGCTAGGAGATTTGGGATAGAGTGTCCAATAGGAAAGTGACACGAAAGCGATGTAGAAAGAGGGAGGAAGACGTCCATATTTATTACTGGGTGGGCCAGTGCCTGTGGTCCGACGGCCTAAGGTGCCCATCCAACACACAGCTGATATTTAACGGTTCGAGCGTTCGTACCTGCCTGGGATCGAACCCGAGGTCTTCTCCGTGGCAGTCCCGACGTTGACCACTAGGCCACCCGTGGCCCTCTTCACACCACACCAAACAACTGCGTCGCAATTTATACAGGGTGTTCGTAAACTTTTTTGACAACAGAAGAGGGATGACTCTACCCATCAAGACGAACAATATTTAGAATGGAACCTAGTGTCGCATTCCACTCTGATTGTTAGAAAAGAGTTCCTTCGAAACACGTCCAACAAGCACAAGTCGTCACCTCAGACGTCATTTCTTTCGTGCCGGAGAAGTAGCACATCGCCAGAACATCACCGTCAAGCATTTACCGTATGCAAATTGCCAGAGAAAAGACGCAGCATCGACAGTTGCAGCTGATTGGCTTATCGAGATGCAGTAGACACTTCTTGAATGCCACATATCCCGCACGATGGATTGGTAAGCCGCGGATGGCTTAGTGGTTAGTGTTTCAGACTATCGATGCTGGGTCCCCAGGTTCAAGCCTGGGCTGATCTTTCAGAGATGGTGTGATTTACTAACAATCGCTGAATATCCGCCGTGCATCGGACGAGCACGTAAAGTGACGACCACCAGGCTGGACCCACTGGTTAAATGGGTATCCTTTCCTATGTCCTCCCTGAAATTCTCTCGCCCATCTATGTGCAATATCGTACTTGTACGGTGGCGCCATCTACTGTACTCTAATCTCACTACAAACTGTTCTGTCAAAAGTCGCTAGACTTGCTCTCATTCCTTCCGTTTCTGTGTCCTGCCCAAAAGGGGATTTCGCTGTAGGTGGCTGGGACCTAAACTCTACTACCTGTGGACGGAAATCCTACATGAAAATGACAAATTCTCCTCCGGCGTTACGATGGATAGGACGTTGCGGACCTGTGGCATGGCCTCCACGCTCACCGGACTTAAACCCACTGGACTTCTTCTTCTGGGGGCACATGAAATCATTGGTGTACGAGACGCCTGTGGACTCCGTGGAAGATCTCGTCGAGAGAATCATTGTTGCAGCGGACGGGATAAACACGACACCAGGAGTCTTCGAGAGGATGCGCCAGTCTTTCATTCGCCGGTGTGAATTGTGCAACGGCACCCGTGGCCGCCACTTTGAGCATCTACTTTGAGTCTGTCCCTGATTTCCATAATTGTGATTGTGCACCTTATATGATGTCGTTAATTCTCTTTCTTTGCCCTGTTGAAAGTTCAACTTGGACATCTAACTTTACTCTTTTCTGACACTCATAGTGGAATGCGACCCTAGGTCCCATTGTAAATATTTATAAGCTAGAAGTCTTGTCTTACTTCTACGTTATTTTAAAAAAAAACATAACCATAAGATGAAATAGTTCCTAAATTAAACCCTAACGGCCAGACGAAATATGTAAACAACAGAAGTCAAACTTACGGAAAAGATGCTTTATTCGAGGATGTAGCCAACAAATCGTAACATAGCATATTGCATTAAACTCTCCACACACCACACAGCTCTTAACACAACGCTCTACAACGCAACGCTCAACTTGCAACACTTCTCCAAGCAACGCTCTCTTTAACCACGCTCGCTTAAACCAGTTGTAACGTATACTCTAGATTCAGTTTCTTTTTGATTTTACTATCTCTCGTTATTTTATTTTCCTATGCAAATTATCTTCTCACTTAACGAGATGTTGTTTCTCCCGCTGAATTATATGTGGCAACGAGTGTAAGTCATGACGTGGTGGTATGCAGTATATATAGGCCCGCTCAAGTATACCAAAGAGCTTCGTTTTTATATGTGATAGGTTCTTCCTGATTATTGATAAGCGATTTACCTACTTTTCTACGATAGTACAAAAGTTCGGGCTATCAGTAGTTGTGTTATTTTGGAGTGTGTATTTGACTAATACCAGGAGCTCCCCAATAAAAGGTTAAAAGTGAGTACGTTTACTTAGTTCATTTTATTGTCAGACCTCTGTCTGGCCGTTAAGTCTATTTCATTGAGTGTTTACGTTAAGTTCAGGGTATATTGTGTTTACCGCTCTAATAAGGAGCCTTCAAGGTACTAATGTACTAAAACCGAAGTTATATTACTGATATTCAAGATAATGAGGAACGCTGAGTAAAAAATAAATTCCATATTCTTGGAATTTATTGCACGTGCGTGTCTTACCTAAACAAACTCTAGCACTTTGAAGATTAAGCACACTTTAGCTACGTCAAGTAACCTTTCAATAACCCTAACGTGACTTAACGTAAGCTTTCCTGCACTACACGTCCAGCCGGAGAATTCTATTCATTATATAATTAAGTCTATTTCATTGTCTATTTCATTGAGTCTATTTTAAGTCGATTTCATTGAGTGTTTACGTTAAGTTAAGGGTATATTGTGTTTACCGCTCTAATAAGGAGCCTTCAAGGTACTAATGTACTAAAACCGAAGTTATATTACTGATATTCAAGATAATGAGGAACGCTGAGTAAAAAATAAATTCCATATTCTTGGAATTTATTGCACGTGCGTGTCTTACCTAAACAAACTCTAGCACTTTGAAGATTAAGCACACTTTAGCTACGTCAAGTAACCTTTCAATAACCCTAAGGTGACTTAACGTAAGCTTTCCTGCACTACACGTCCAGCCGGAGAATTCTATTCATTATATAATTAAGTCTATTTCATTGTCTATTTCATTGAGTCTATTTTAAATCTATTTCATTGAGTGTTTACGTTAAGTTCAGGGAATATTGTGTTTACCGCTCTAATAAGGAGCCTTCAAGGTACTAATGTACTAAAACCGAAGTTATATTACTGATATTCAAGATAATGAGGAACGCTGAGTAAAAAATAAATTCCATATTCTTGGAATTTATTGCACGTGCGTGTCTTACCTAAACAAACTCTAGCACTTTGAAGATTAAGCACACTTTAGCTACGTCAAGTAACCTTTCAATAACCCTAACGTGACTTAACGTAAGCTTTCCTGCACTACACGTCCAGCCGGAGAATTCTATTCATTATATAATTAAGTCTATTTCATTGTCTATTTCATTGAGTCTATTTTAAATCTATTTCATTGTCTATTTCATTGAGTCTATTTTAAATCTATTTCATTGAGTGTTTACGTTAAGTTCAGTTAATATTGTGTTTACCGCTCTAATAAGGAGCCTTCAAGGTACTAATGTACTAAAACCGAAGTTATATTACTGATATTCAAGATAATGAGGAACGCTGAGTAAGAATAATTCCATATTCTTGGAATTTATTGCACGTGCGTGTCTTACCTAAACAAACTCTAGCACTTTGAAGATTAAGCACACTTTAGCTACGTCAAGTAACCTTTCAATAACCCTAACGTGACTTAACGTAGGCTTTCCTGCACTACACGTCCAGCCGGAGAATTCTATTCATTATATAATTAAGTCTATTTCATTGAGTCTATTTTAAGTCTATTTCATTGAGTGTTTACGTTAAGTTCAGTTAATATTGTGTTTACCGCTCTAATAAGGAGCCTTCAAGGTACTAATGTACTAAAACCGAAGTTATATTACTGATATTCAAGATAATGAGGAACGCTGAGTAAGAATAATTCCATATTCTTGGAATTTATTGCACGTGCGTGTCTTACCTAAACAAACTCTAGCACTTTGAAGATTAAGCACACTTTAGCTACGTCAAGTAACCTTTCAATAACCCTAACGTGACTTAACGTAGGCTTTCCTGCACTACACGTCCAGCCGGAGAATTCTATTCATTATATAATTAAGTCTATTTCATTGAGTCTATTTTAAGTCTATTTCATTGAGTGTTTACGTTAAGTTCAGTTAATATTGTGTTTACCGCTCTAATAAGGAGCCTTCAAGGTACTAATGTACTAAAACTGAAGTTATATTACTGATATTCAAGATAATGAGGAACGCTGAGTAAAAAATAAATTCCATATTCTTGGAATTTATTGCACGTGCGTGTCTTACCTAAACAAACTCTAGCACTTTGAAGATTAAGCACACTTTAGCTACGTCAAGTAACCTTTCAATAACCCTAACGTGACTTAACGTAAGCTTTCCTGCACTACACGTCCAGCCGGAGAATTCTATTCATTATATAATTAAGTCTATTTCATTGTCTATTTCATTGAGTCTATTTTAAATCTATTTCATTGAGTGTTTACGTTAAGTTCAGGGAATATTGTGTTTACCGCTCTAATAAGGAGCCTTCAAGGTACTAATGTACTAAAACCGAAGTTATATTACTGATATTCAAGATAATGAGGAACGCTGAGTAAAAAATAAATTCCATATTCTTGGAATTTATTGCACGTGCGTGTCTTACCTAAACAAACTCTAGCACTTTGAAGATTAAGCACACTTTAGCTACGTCAAGTAACCTTTCAATAACCCTAACGTGACTTAACGTAAGCTTTCCTGCACTACACGTCCAGCCGGAGAATTCTATTCATTATATAATTAAGTCTATTTCATTGTCTATTTCATTGAGTCTATTTTAAATCTATTTCATTGAGTGTTTACGTTAAGTTCAGTTAATATTGTGTTTACCGCTCTAATAAGGAGCCTTCAAGGTACTAATGTACTAAAACCGAAGTTATATTACTGATATTCAAGATAATGAGGAACGCTGAGTAAGAATAATTCCATATTCTTGGAATTTATTGCACGTGCGTGTCTTACCTAAACAAACTCTAGCACTTTGAAGATTAAGCACACTTTAGCTACGTCAAGTAACCTTTCAATAACCCTAACGTGACTTAACGTAGGCTTTCCTGCACTACACGTCCAGCCGGAGAATTCTATTCATTATATAATTAAGTCTATTTCATTGAGTCTATTTTAAGTCTATTTCATTGAGTGTTTACGTTAAGTTCAGTTAATATTGTGTTTACCGATCTAATAAGGAGCCTTCAAGGTACTAATGTACTAAAACCGAAGTTATATTACTGATATTCAAGATAATGAGGAACGCTGAGTAAGAATAATTCCATATTCTTGGAATTTATTGCACGTGCGTGTCTTACCTAAACAAACTCTAGCTCTTTGAAGATTAAGCACACTTTAGCTACGTCAAGTAACCTTTCAATAACCCTAACGTGACTTAACGTAAGCTTTCCTGCACTACACGTCCAGCCGGAGAATTCTATTCATTATATAATTAAGTCTATTTCATTGTCTATTTCATTGAGTCTATTTTAAATCTATTTCATTGAGTGTTTACGTTAAGTTCAGTTAATATTGTGTTTACCGCTCTAATAAGGAGCCTTCAAGGTACTAATGTACTAAAACCGAAGTTATATTACTGATATTCAAGATAATGAGGAACGCTGAGTAAAAATAAATTCCATATTCTTGGAATTTATTGCACGTGCGTGTCTTACCTAAACAAACTCTAGCACTTTGAAGATTAAGCACACTTTAGCTACGTCAAGTAACCTTTCAATAACCCTAAGGTGACTTAACGTAAGCTTTCCTGCACTACACGTCCAGCCGGAGAATTCTATTCATTATATAATTAAGTCTATTTCATTGTCTATTTCATTGAGTCTATTTTAAATCTATTTCATTGAGTGTTTACGTTAAGTTCAGGGAATATTGTGTTTACCGCTCTAATAAGGAGCCTTCAAGGTACTAATGTACTAAAACCGAAGTTATATTACTGATATTCAAGATAATGAGGAACGCTGAGTAAAAAATAAATTCCATATTCTTGGAATTTATTGCACGTGCGTGTCTTACCTAAACAAACTCTAGCACTTTGAAGATTAAGCACACTTTAGCTACGTCAAGTAACCTTTCAATAACCCTAACGTGACTTAACGTAAGCTTTCCTGCACTACACGTCCAGCCGGAGAATTCTATTCATTATATAATTAAGTCTATTTCATTGTCTATTTCATTGAGTCTATTTTAAATCTATTTCATTGAGTGTTTACGTTAAGTTCAGTTAATATTGTGTTTACCGCTCTAATAAGGAGCCTTCAAGGTACTAATGTACTAAAACCGAAGTTATATTACTGATATTCAAGATAATGAGGAACGCTGAGTAAGAATAATTCCATATTCTTGGAATTTATTGCACGTGCGTGTCTTACCTAAACAAACTCTAGCACTTTGAAGATTAAGCACACTTTAGCTACGTCAAGTAACCTTTCAATAACCCTAACGTGACTTAACGTAGGCTTTCCTGCACTACACGTCCAGCCGGAGAATTCTATTCATTATATAATTAAATCTATTTCATTGAGTCTATTTTAAGTCTATTTCATTGAGTGTTTACGTTAAGTTCAGTTAATATTGTGTTTACCGCTCTAATAAGGAGCCTTCAAGGTACTAATGTACTAAAACCGAAGTTATATTACTGATATTCAAGATAATGAGGAACGCTGAGTAAGAATAATTCCATATTCTTGGAATTTATTGCACGTGCGTGTCTTACCTAAACAAACTCTAGCACTTTGAAGATTAAGCACACTTTAGCTACGTCAAGTAACCTTTCAATAACCCTAACGTGACTTAACGTAGGCTTTCCTGCACTACACGTCCAGCCGGAGAATTCTATTCATTATATAATTAAGTCTATTTCATTGAGTCTATTTTAAGTCTATTTCATTGAGTGTTTACGTTAAGTTCAGTTAATATTGTGTTTACCGCTCTAATAAGGAGCCTTCAAGGTACTAATGTACTAAAACCGAAGTTATATTACTGATATTCAAGATAATGAGGAACGCTGAGTAAAAAATAAATTCCATATTCTTGGAATTTATTGCACGTGCGTGTCTTACCTAAACAAACTCTAGCACTTTGAAGATTAAGCACACTTTAGCTACGTCAAGTAACCTTTCAATAACCCTAACGTGACTTAACGTAAGCTTTCCTGCACTACACGTCCAGCCGGAGAATTCTATTCATTATATAATTAAGTCTATTTCATTGTCTATTTCATTGAGTCTATTTTAAATCTATTTCATTGAGTGTTTACGTTAAGTTCAGGGAATATTGTGTTTACCGCTCTAATAAGGAGCCTTCAAGGTACTAATGTACTAAAACCGAAGTTATATTACTGATATTCAAGATAATGAGGAACGCTGAGTAAAAAATAAATTCCATATTCTTGGAATTTATTGCACGTGCGTGTCTTACCTAAACAAACTCTAGCACTTTGAAGATTAAGCACACTTTAGCTACGTCAAGTAACCTTTCAATAACCCTAACGTGACTTAACGTAAGCTTTCCTGCACTACACGTCCAGCCGGAGAATTCTATTCATTATATAATTAAGTCTATTTCATTGTCTATTTCATTGAGTCTATTTTAAATCTATTTCATTGAGTGTTTACGTTAAGTTCAGTTAATATTGTGTTTACCGCTCTAATAAGGAGCCTTCAAGGTACTAATGTACTAAAACCGAAGTTATATTACTGATATTCAAGATAATGAGGAACGCTGAGTAAGAATAATTCCATATTCTTGGAATTTATTGCACGTGCGTGTCTTACCTAAACAAACTCTAGCACTTTGAAGATTAAGCACACTTTAGCTACGTCAAGTAACCTTTCAATAACCCTAACGTGACTTAACGTAGGCTTTCCTGCACTACACGTCCAGCCGGAGAATTCTATTCATTATATAATTAAGTCTATTTCATTGAGTCTATTTTAAGTCTATTTCATTGAGTGTTTACGTTAAGTTCAGTTAATATTGTGTTTACCGATCTAATAAGGAGCCTTCAAGGTACTAATGTACTAAAACCGAAGTTATATTACTGATATTCAAGATAATGAGGAACGCTGAGTAAGAATAATTCCATATTCTTGGAATTTATTGCACGTGCGTGTCTTACCTAAACAAACTCTAGCACTTTGAAGATTAAGCACACTTTAGCTACGTCAAGTAACCTTTCAATAACCCTAACGTGACTTAACGTAAGCTTTCCTGCACTACACGTCCAGCCGGAGAATTCTATTCATTATATAATTAAGTCTATTTCATTGTCTATTTCATTGAGTCTATTTTAAATCTATTTCATTGAGTGTTTACGTTAAGTTCAGGGAATATTGTGTTTACCGCTCTAATAAGGAGCCTTCAAGGTACTAATGTACTAAAACCGAAGTTATATTACTGATATTCAAGATAATGAGGAACGCTGAGTAAAAAATAAATTCCATATTCTTGGAATTTATTGCACGTGCGTGTCTTACCTAAACAAACTCTAGCACTTTGAAGATTAAGCACACTTTAGCTACGTCAAGTAACCTTTCAATAACCCTAACGTGACTTAACGTAAGCTTTCCTGCACTACACGTCCAGCCGGAGAATTCTATTCATTATATAATTAAGTCTATTTCATTGTCTATTTCATTGAGTCTATTTTAAATCTATTTCATTGAGTGTTTACGTTAAGTTCAGTTAATATTGTGTTTACCGCTCTAATAAGGAGCCTTCAAGGTACTAATGTACTAAAACCGAAGTTATATTACTGATATTCAAGATAATGAGGAACGCTGAGTAAAAAATAAATTCCATATTCTTGGAATTTATTGCACGTGCGTGTCTTACCTAAACAAACTCTAGCACTTTGAAGATTAAGCACACTTAAGCTACGTCAAGTAACCTTTCAATAACCCTAAGGTGACTTAACGTAAGCTTTCCTGCACTACACGTCCAGCCGGAGAATTCTATTCATTATATAATTAAGTCTATTTCATTGTCTATTTCATTGAGTCTATTTTAAATCTATTTCATTGAGTGTTTACGTTAAGTTCAGGGAATATTGTGTTTACCGCTCTAATAAGGAGCCTTCAAGGTACTAATGTACTAAAACCGAAGTTATATTACTGATATTCAAGATAATGAGGAACGCTGAGTAAAAAATAAATTCCATATTCTTGGAATTTATTGCACGTGCGTGTCTTACCTAAACAAACTCTAGCACTTTGAAGATTAAGCACACTTTAGCTACGTCAAGTAACCTTTCAATAACCCTAACGTGACTTAACGTAAAGCTTTCCTGCACTACACGTCCAGCCGGAGAATTCTATTCATTATATAATTAAGTCTATTTCATTGTCTATTTCATTGAGTCTATTTTAAATCTATTTCATTGAGTGTTTACGTTAAGTTCAGTTAATATTGTGTTTACCGCTCTAATAAGGAGCCTTCAAGGTACTAATGTACTAAAACCGAAGTTATATTACTGATATTCAAGATAATGAGGAACGCTGAGTAAAAAATAAATTCCATATTCTTGGAATTTATTGCACGTGCGTGTCTTACCTAAACAAACTCTAGCACTTTGAAGATTAAGCACACTTAAGCTACGTCAAGTAACCTTTCAATAACCCTAAGGTGACTTAACGTAAGCTTTCCTGCACTACACGTCCAGCCGGAGAATTCTATTCATTATATAATTAAGTCTATTTCATTGTCTATTTCATTGAGTCTATTTTAAATCTATTTCATTGAGTGTTTACGTTAAGTTCAGGGAATATTGTGTTTACCGCTCTAATAAGGAGCCTTCAAGGTACTAATGTACTAAAACCGAAGTTATATTACTGATATTCAAGATAATGAGGAACGCTGAGTAAAAAATAAATTCCATATTCTTGGAATTTATTGCACGTGCGTGTCTTACCTAAACAAACTCTAGCACTTTGAAGATTAAGCACACTTTAGCTACGTCAAGTAACCTTTCAATAACCCTAACGTGACTTAACGTAAGCTTTCCTGCACTACACGTCCAGCCGGAGAATTCTATTCATTATATAATTAAGTCTATTTCATTGTCTATTTCATTGAGTCTATTTTAAATCTATTTCATTGAGTGTTTACGTTAAGTTCAGTTAATATTGTGTTTACCGCTCTAATAAGGAGCCTTCAAGGTACTAATGTACTAAAACCGAAGTTATATTACTGATATTCAAGATAATGAGGAACGCTGAGTAAGAATAATTCCATATTCTTGGAATTTATTGCACGTGCGTGTCTTACCTAAACAAACTCTAGCACTTTGAAGATTAAGCACACTTTAGCTACGTCAAGTAACCTTTCAATAACCCTAACGTGACTTAACGTAGGCTTTCCTGCACTACACGTCCAGCCGGAGAATTCTATTCATTATATAATTAAATCTATTTCATTGAGTCTATTTTAAGTCTATTTCATTGAGTGTTTACGTTAAGTTCAGTTAATATTGTGTTTACCGCTCTAATAAGGAGCCTTCAAGGTACTAATGTACTAAAACCGAAGTTATATTACTGATATTCAAGATAATGAGGAACGCTGAGTAAGAATAATTCCATATTCTTGGAATTTATTGCACGTGCGTGTCTTACCTAAACAAACTCTAGCACTTTGAAGATTAAGCACACTTTAGCTACGTCAAGTAACCTTTCAATAACCCTAACGTGACTTAACGTAGGCTTTCCTGCACTACACGTCCAGCCGGAGAATTCTATTCATTATATAATTAAGTCTATTTCATTGAGTCTATTTTAAGTCTATTTCATTGAGTGTTTACGTTAAGTTCAGTTAATATTGTGTTTACCGCTCTAATAAGGAGCCTTCAAGGTACTAATGTACTAAAACCGAAGTTATATTACTGATATTCAAGATAATGAGGAACGCTGAGTAAAAAATAAATTCCATATTCTTGGAATTTATTGCACGTGCGTGTCTTACCTAAACAAACTCTAGCACTTTGAAGATTAAGCACACTTTAGCTACGTCAAGTAACCTTTCAATAACCCTAACGTGACTTAACGTAAGCTTTCCTGCACTACACGTCCAGCCGGAGAATTCTATTCATTATATAATTAAGTCTATTTCATTGTCTATTTCATTGAGTCTATTTTAAATCTATTTCATTGAGTGTTTACGTTAAGTTCAGGGAATATTGTGTTTACCGCTCTAATAAGGAGCCTTCAAGGTACTAATGTACTAAAACCGAAGTTATATTACTGATATTCAAGATAATGAGGAACGCTGAGTAAAAAATAAATTCCATATTCTTGGAATTTATTGCACGTGCGTGTCTTACCTAAACAAACTCTAGCACTTTGAAGATTAAGCACACTTTAGCTACGTCAAGTAACCTTTCAATAACCCTAACGTGACTTAACGTAAGCTTTCCTGCACTACACGTCCAGCCGGAGAATTCTATTCATTATATAATTAAGTCTATTTCATTGTCTATTTCATTGAGTCTATTTTAAATCTATTTCATTGAGTGTTTACGTTAAGTTCAGTTAATATTGTGTTTACCGCTCTAATAAGGAGCCTTCAAGGTACTAATGTACTAAAACCGAAGTTATATTACTGATATTCAAGATAATGAGGAACGCTGAGTAAGAATAATTCCATATTCTTGGAATTTATTGCACGTGCGTGTCTTACCTAAACAAACTCTAGCACTTTGAAGATTAAGCACACTTTAGCTACGTCAAGTAACCTTTCAATAACCCTAACGTGACTTAACGTAGGCTTTCCTGCACTACACGTCCAGCCGGAGAATTCTATTCATTATATAATTAAGTCTATTTCATTGAGTCTATTTTAAGTCTATTTCATTGAGTGTTTACGTTAAGTTCAGTTAATATTGTGTTTACCGATCTAATAAGGAGCCTTCAAGGTACTAATGTACTAAAACCGAAGTTATATTACTGATATTCAAGATAATGAGGAACGCTGAGTAAGAATAATTCCATATTCTTGGAATTTATTGCACGTGCGTGTCTTACCTAAACAAACTCTAGCTCTTTGAAGATTAAGCACACTTTAGCTACGTCAAGTAACCTTTCAATAACCCTAACGTGACTTAACGTAAGCTTTCCTGCACTACACGTCCAGCCGGAGAATTCTATTCATTATATAATTAAGTCTATTTCATTGTCTATTTCATTGAGTCTATTTTAAATCTATTTCATTGAGTGTTTACGTTAAGTTCAGTTAATATTGTGTTTACCGCTCTAATAAGGAGCCTTCAAGGTACTAATGTACTAAAACCGAAGTTATATTACTGATATTCAAGATAATGAGGAACGCTGAGTAAAAAATAAATTCCATATTCTTGGAATTTATTGCACGTGCGTGTCTTACCTAAACAAACTCTAGCACTTTGAAGATTAAGCACACTTAAGCTACGTCAAGTAACCTTTCAATAACCCTAAGGTGACTTAACGTAAGCTTTCCTGCACTACACGTCCAGCCGGAGAATTCTATTCATTATATAATTAAGTCTATTTCATTGTCTATTTCATTGAGTCTATTTTAAATCTATTTCATTGAGTGTTTACGTTAAGTTCAGGGAATATTGTGTTTACCGCTCTAATAAGGAGCCTTCAAGGTACTAATGTACTAAAACCGAAGTTATATTACTGATATTCAAGATAATGAGGAACGCTGAGTAAAAAATAAATTCCATATTCTTGGAATTTATTGCACGTGCGTGTCTTACCTAAACAAACTCTAGCACTTTGAAGATTAAGCACACTTTAGCTACGTCAAGTAACCTTTCAATAACCCTAACGTGACTTAACGTAAGCTTTCCTGCACTACACGTCCAGCCGGAGAATTCTATTCATTATATAATTAAGTCTATTTCATTGTCTATTTCATTGAGTCTATTTTAAATCTATTTCATTGAGTGTTTACGTTAAGTTCAGTTAATATTGTGTTTACCGCTCTAATAAGGAGCCTTCAAGGTACTAATGTACTAAAACCGAAGTTATATTACTGATATTCAAGATAATGAGGAACGCTGAGTAAGAATAATTCCATATTCTTGGAATTTATTGCACGTGCGTGTCTTACCTAAACAAACTCTAGCACTTTGAAGATTAAGCACACTTTAGCTACGTCAAGTAACCTTTCAATAACCCTAACGTGACTTAACGTAGGCTTTCCTGCACTACACGTCCAGCCGGAGAATTCTATTCATTATATAATTAAGTCTATTTCATTGAGTCTATTTTAAGTCTATTTCATTGAGTGTTTACGTTAAGTTCAGTTAATATTGTGTTTACCGCTCTAATAAGGAGCCTTCAAGGTACTAATGTACTAAAACCGAAGTTATATTACTGATATTCAAGATAATGAGGAACGCTGAGTAAGAATAATTCCATATTCTTGGAATTTATTGCACGTGCGTGTCTTACCTAAACAAACTCTAGAACTTTGAAGATTAAGCACACTTTAGCTACGTCAAGTAACCTTTCAATAACCCTAACGTGACTTAACGTAGGCTTTCCTGCACTACACGTCCAGCCGGAGAATTCTATTCATTATATAATTAAGTCTATTTCATTGAGTCTATTTTAAGTCTATTTCATTGAGTGTTTACGTTAAGTTCAGTTAATATTGTGTTTACCGCTCTAATAAGGAGCCTTCAAGGTACTAATGTACTAAAACCGAAGTTATATTACTGATATTCAAGATAATGAGGAACGCTGAGTAAAAAATAAATTCCATATTCTTGGAATTTATTGCACGTGCGTGTCTTACCTAAACAAACTCTAGCACTTTGAAGATTAAGCACACTTTAGCTACGTCAAGTAACCTTTCAATAACCCTAACGTGACTTAACGTAAGCTTTCCTGCACTACACGTCCAGCCGGAGAATTCTATTCATTATATAATTAAGTCTATTTCATTGTCTATTTCATTGAGTCTATTTTAAATCTATTTCATTGAGTGTTTACGTTAAGTTCAGGGAATATTGTGTTTACCGCTCTAATAAGGAGCCTTCAAGGTACTAATGTACTAAAACCGAAGTTATATTACTGATATTCAAGATAATGAGGAACGCTGAGTAAGAATAATTCCATATTCTTGGAATTTATTGCACGTGCGTGTCTTACCTAAACAAACTCTAGCACTTTGAAGATTAAGCACACTTTAGCTACGTCAAGTAACCTTTCAATAACGCTAACGTGACTTAACGTAGGCTTTCCTGCACTACACGTCCAGCCGGAGAATTCTATTCATTATATAATTAAGTCTATTTCATTGAGTCTATTTTAAGTCTATTTCATTGAGTGTTTACGTTAAGTTCAGTTAATATTGTGTTTACCGATCTAATAAGGAGCCTTCAAGGTACTAATGTACTAAAACCGAAGTTATATTACTGATATTCAAGATAATGAGGAACGCTGAGTAAAAAATAAATTCCATATTCTTGGAATTTATTGCACGTGCGTGTCTTACCTAAACAAACTCTAGCACTTTGAAGATTAAGCACACTTTAGCTACGTCAAGTAACCTTTCAATAACCCTAACGTGACTTAACGTAAGCTTTCCTGCACTACACGTCCAGCCGGAGAATTCTATTCATTATATAATTAAGTCTATTTCATTGTCTATTTCATTGAGTCTATTTTAAATCTATTTCATTGAGTGTTTACGTTAAGTTCAGTTAATATTGTGTTTACCGCTCTAATAAGGAGCCTTCAAGGTACTAATGTACTAAAACCGAAGTTATATTACTGATATTCAAGATAATGAGGAACGCTGAGTAAAAAATAAATTCCATATTCTTGGAATTTATTGCACGTGCGTGTCTTACCTAAACAAACTCTAGCACTTTGAAGATTAAGCACACTTTAGCTACGTCAAGTAACCTTTCAATAACCCTAACGTGACTTAACGTAAGCTTTCCTGCACTACACGTCCAGCCGGAGAATTCTATTCATTATATAATTAAGTCTATTTCATTGTCTATTTCATTGAGTCTATTTTAAATCTATTTCATTGAGTGTTTACGTTAAGTTCAGTTAATATTGTGTTTACCGCTCTAATAAGGAGCCTTCAAGGTACTAATGTACTAAAACCGAAGTTATATTACTGATATTCAAGATAATGAGGAACGCTGAGTAAGAATAATTCCATATTCTTGGAATTTATTGCACGTGCGTGTCTTACCTAAACAAACTCTAGCACTTTGAAGATTAAGCACACTTTAGCTACGTCAAGTAACCTTTCAATAACCCTAACGTGACTTAACGTAGGCTTTCCTGCACTACACGTCCAGCCGGAGAATTCTATTCATTATATAATTAAGTCTATTTCATTGAGTCTATTTTAAGTCTATTTCATTGAGTGTTTACGTTAAGTTCAGTTAATATTGTGTTTACCGATCTAATAAGGAGCCTTCAAGGTACTAATGTACTAAAACCGAAGTTATATTACTGATATTCAAGATAATGAGGAACGCTGAGTAAGAATAATTCCATATTCTTGGAATTTATTGCACGTGCGTGTCTTACCTAAACAAACTCTAGCACTTTGAAGATTAAGCACACTTTAGCTACGTCAAGTAACCTTTCAATAACCCTAACGTGACTTAACGTAAGCATTCCTGCACTACACGTCCAGCCGGAGAATTTTATTCATTATACAGTTTAGTCGTCGTTTTTATCTCTCGTTCTTATCTTATATCAGGCATACGTCACGTTCATTCAACTTCAATCATGTTGCCAACAGTATTCGGTTGAGAGAAAAGATATCACATTAAGAGTGAAGTATAACTGAGAATGAACTCAAGATTTACGTAGGAAAGAAACTAAAATGGAAAGTTAATTTAGAATATACGTCACATATTGTTCATCTTGTTGGGTGCTATCACCCCTCTTCTTTTGTCAAAACAGTATACGAACACCCTGTAAATATATTTTCTCGTTCTTATCAACGTACATACGTCACTCACGACCTTGAGGGGTGTTGCCAAACCTCCATTCATGCGAGAGAGAAGATATCACGTTAAGTTGGGAAGAGCACAAACTCAAATTTACATAGGAAAAAGGACTAAAAATGAAAGCTGAAATAGAATATACGTCACAGGGTTTCATAACAACAGAACGTGTCCAACACCGCGAAACGACCTCCACAACCTCACAATGTTTTGCGACTCTATCTGAAGAAAGTCTCCGTCATTGAACGACACAACCCATGGATTTCCAAAGCAAAGTGAATGGTGTAAATGACTTTAATTCACATAAAAATGAACATTAAACTCTCACGACACAAGATCTTTCGTGCCAGCTCCTGGCGGGAGTTAAAATTGTGATATTTTAAAAGTGTGAAAGAGTTCAACACGGAATGCTACTGGCATTTGTACAGATCACTGCGCAGCCAACGCATGACGTCAAGAAAAGCGTCGAAATAGCACGAATTATTTTCAACAAGAATTGAACCTTCTGTGTTTAGAGGGTAAGCTGTGTCCATGGGGATATTGCCAAACAAATTCTCTGCCTACCATCGGTAAGAACAAGGTGCACTGCGACTCGTCAGACAACGTTTCGTCTACAGTTGGTGTCCACTCACAATGTTTCTGACACAAACTATAGACGAACTTTCCGATTCTTCGCAGAAATCAGTGGTTTCCGTATAAGTATGCGAGTTCGAAAAGTGATCCTCTTCAATTCCCTGCTCATAGTTCCCTGAGATATGGATCCGGAGCGTCCTTCATTGAATGCTTCGCTCAACTGCTACAGGCGGGAAGTCCTGTTCTCCGTACAAGCCTTCTCGGACTACGGCGATCTCGTTCACAGCTACACCTCTCACACAAGCAATGTGGGTTATTTTTCCACTGATTAAAGACCCGTGATGTCTCACTTTTTGATTAATCAATCAGCTCTGCTGTTTTCAAAATCGTCGCTCCAGCGAGTCGGGCATCCACAATACGTCCTTGATCGAACTCCGAAAGATCCTTCGTTTTAATCACGTCTTCTGTAAAAAAAAGATCGTGCTTATGATATCGGTTTTCCCGTCCGTCCGTCTGTAGACACGATATCTATGCAACTATTAGTCCGATTTGAAACATTGGGAAGCTTGAAATATGCGAATGATGATCCTTCATCTCGTTTTTTTTACGATGTACAATTTCGCCGCTAGAGGGCGTAAATGCAGATGATGTCGAATTCAAAAATACGTTTTATTCCACATTTTTGCTTCTAAACATTCAATTGAAAAAAAATATTTCATCTTTCGATTCCATTTTATGTCGCAGAGTATTTTAGATATAGTTACTTTTTCAAATTATGCGTAGATTTTCCGCTAGGGGGCGTAAAAGTAAATTACATTTTCCCCGATAACTCTTCTTCTAAAACTCCGATTTGAATTTTTTTTTCTTCTGCGGATACACCTCCTGATGCAAAATCGTTTGCATATAATTTCTAATTTTTGGTAAAGCATACTTTGGCCACCAGGGGGCGTAAGCTTTAATTTTTGCTTCTGATGTATTTGCCATAAAATCAGAGCTTCTAAAATCTCGATTGAAAAAATTCCCCCATGGACCGATGCCACTCATATCAACAAATCTTTTCGGAATATTCTCTTCTTAAAATATTCCATGGTTTCTCCGCCAGGAGGCGTAGATGCGTTTCTTATGTTTGTCAATATCTCTACTTCTAGGAGTTCCATTCGAAAAATTCTTTCTTTGTTGGGCAGTGTTTTCAGGGTGACATGTTTTTCATAAAATTTCAAAATTTTCAAGTAGTTCATATTCTTTCCGGTAAGGGGCGTGAAGGTAAATTGCTTTCATCTCCATATCTCTGCTTCTAAATCTCCGATTTGAAAAATTCTTTCTGCACCGGATACAGCTCCTGATGGGAAATTCTTTGCACATAATTTCTCATTTTTGTTTCTGCTGTATTTGCTGCAAAATATGAGCTTCTAAATTCTCGATTGAAAAAAAACGTCGTTTTAGAACGATACTACTCATGTCGACAAACCTTTTAGGAACATTTTCTTCTTGAAATAATGCATGGTTTCTACGCCAGGGGGCGCAGATGTATATCTTATTTTTCTCAATATCTCTACTTCTAGGAGTCCGATTGGAAAAATTCCTTCCTTATTAGATAGTGTTTTCGATGCGAAATGTTTTTCATATAAATTCAAAATTTTCAAGTAAATCATAGACTTTCCGCTAGGGGGATCAAAGGTGAATTGCGTTCTCTGCGTTACTTCTGCTTCTAAAACTCCGATTTGAAAAAATTCTTTCTATATCGCATACAACACCTAATCGAAAATATTTTTCATATAATTTCTAATGTTTGGTAAAGAATGGTTTGCCCACCAGGGGGCATAAGTGTCGATTTCTGATGCATTTGTAGTAAAATCTGTACTCATGAAAACTCGACTTAAAGTTTTTTTTTTCTTGGACCGATACCGCTCATATTGAAAAACCTTCTGAGAATACTTTCTTCCTAAAATAATGCATGGTTTTCCCACCAGGGGACGTAAAGTCATCTTATTTTTGTCGATATCTCTGTTTCAAAGAGTCCGATTCGAAAAATTCTTTCTGTGTTGGAGAGCGTTTCCGGTGCGAAATGTTTCTCATTTAAATTCATATTTTTCTTAACGCACAAGTCTTCAACCAGAGGGCGTAAGCTCGCGATTCGGTTTACAGCAATATCTGAGGGATTAAAAACCCGGTTGCAAAACTTCTTTCTTAAGTCATATACTATTGTTTTCCATACCAGTTCCATTGACTTTGAATAGCTTTGATAAATTTAATTTGCGTCAGAACGGATTCAAAAGACGTGCTTATTACACCCGAAAATTCGGTGTCATCTTTCTTGTTCCCGTTGTGATCAATACTACTCGCGATTTACATAAGATCAGATCAGATCATACGTAGAAGATTTTAGGAAAGGAGTGTCTGACCCCAGGTCTTAAACAACCCTTAGAATTAAGAAGCTAGGAGATTTGGGCTAGAGTGTCCGATAGGAAAGTGACACGGAAGCGAGGTAGAAGACGCCCTTATTTACTACCGGGGGTCAGAAGGCTTAACGTGCCCATTCAATGCTCTAGTAGATCAGATCTGATCATATGTAGAGGATTTTAGGAAGGGAGTGTCTGACCCCAGGTCTTAAACAACCCTTAGAAATAGGAAGCTACGAGATTTGGGCTAGAGTGCCCGATAGGAAAGTGACACGGAAGTGAGGTAGAAGACGCCCTTATTTACTACCGGGGGTCGGAAGGCTTAACGTGCCCATTCAATGCTCTAGTAGATCAGATCAGATCATATGTAGAGGATTTTAGGAAAGGAGTGTCTGACCCCAGGTCTTAAACAACCCTTAGAAATAGGAAGCTAGGAGATTTGGGATAAAGTGCCCGATAGGAAAGTGACACGGAAGCGAGGTAGAAGACGCCCTTATTTACTACTGCGGGTCAGAAGGCTTAACGTGCCCATTCAATGCTCTAGTAGATCAGATCTGATCATATGTAGAGGATTTTAGGAAGGGAGTGTCTGACCCCAGGTCTTAAACAACCCTTAGAAATAGGAAGCTACGAGATTTGGGCTAGAGTGCCCGATAGGAAAGTGACACGGAAGTGAGGTAGAAGACGCTCTTATTTACTACCGGGGGTCAGAAGGTTTTACGTGCCCATTCAATGCTCTAGTAGATCAGATCTGATCATATGTAGAGGATTTTAGGAAGGGAGTGTCTGACCCCAGGTCTTAAACAACCCTTAGAAATAGGAAGCTACGAGATTTGGGCTAGAGTGCCCGATAGGAAAGTGACACGGAAGTGAGGTAGAAGACGCTCTTCTTTACTACCGGGGGTCAGAAGGTTTAACGTGCCCATTCAATGCTCTAGTAGATCAGATCTGATCATATGTAGAGGATTTTAGGAAGGGAGTGTCTGACCCCAGGTCTTAAACAACCCTTAGAAATAGGAAGCTACGAGATTTGGGCTAGAGTGCCCGATAGGAAAGTGACACGGAAGTGAGGTAGAAGACGCCCTTATTTACTACCGGGGGTCAGAAGGCTTAACGTGCCCATTCAATGCTCTAGTAGATCAGATCTGATCATATGTAGAGGATTTTAGGAAGGGAGTGTCTGACCCCAGGTCTTAAACAACCCTTAGAAATAGGAAGCTACGAGATTTGGGCTAGAGTGCCCGATAGGAAAGTGACACGGAAGTGAGGTAGAAGACGCTCTTATTTACTACCGGGGGTCAGAAGGTTTAACGTGCCCATTCAATGCTCTAGTAGATCAGATCTGATCATATGTAGAGGATTTTAGGAAGGGAGTGTCTGACCCCAGGTCTTAAACAACCCTTAGAAATAGGAAGCTACGAGATTTGGGCTAGAGTGCCCGATAGGAAAGTGACACGGAAGTGAGGTAGAAGACGCTCTTATTTACTACCGGGGGTCAGAAGGTTTAACGTGCCCATTCAATGCTCTAGTAGATCAGATCTGATCATATGTAGAGGATTTTAGGAAGGGAGTGTCTGACCCCAGGTCTTAAACAACCCTTAGAAATAGGAAGCTACGAGATTTGGGCTAGAGTGCCCGATAGGAAACTGACACGGAAGCGAGGTAGAAGACGCCCTTATTTACTACCGGGGGTCAGAAGGCTTAACGTGCCCATTCAATGCTCTAGTAGATAAGATCTGATCATATGTAGAGGATTTTAGGAAGGGAGTGTCTGACCCCAGGTCTTAAACAACCCTTAGAATTAAGAAGCTAGGAGATTTGGGCTAGAGTGCCCGATAGGAAAGTGACACGGAAGTGAGGTAGAAGACGACCTTATTTACTACCGGGGGTCAGAAGGCTTAACGTGCCCATTCAATGCTCTAGTAGATCAGATCTGATCATATGTAGAGGATTTTAGGAAGGGAGTGTCTGACCCCAGGTTTTAAACAACCCTTAGAAATAGGAAGCTACGAGATTTGGGCTAGAGTGCCCGATAGGAAAGTGACACGGAAGTGAGGTAGAAGACGCCCTTATTTACCACCGGGGGTCAGAAGGCTTAACGTGCCCATTAAATGCTCTAGTAGATCAGATCTGATCATATGTAGAGGATTTTAGAAAGGGAGTGTCTGACCCCAGGTTTTAAACAACCCTTAGAAATAGGAAGCTACGAGATTTGGGCTAGAGTGCCCGATAGGAAAGTGACACGGAAGTGAGGTAGAAGACGCCCTTATTTACTACCGGGGGTCAGAAGGCTTAACGTGCCCATTCAATGCTCTAGTAGATCAGATCTGATCATATGTAGAGGATTTTAGGAAGGGAGTGTCTGACCCCAGGTCTTAAACAACCCTTAGAAATAGGAAGCTACGAGATTTGGGCTAGAGTGCCCGATTGGAAAGTGACACGGAAGTGAGGTAGAAGACGCCCTTATTTACTACCGGGGGTCAGAAGGCTTAACGTGCCCATTCAATGCTCTAGTAGATCAGATCTGATCATATGTAGGGGATTTTAGGAAGGGAGTGTCTGACCCCAGGTCTTAAACAACACTTAGAAATAGGAAGCTACGAGATTTGGGCTAGAGTGCCCGATAGGAAAGTGACACGGAAGTGAGGTAGAAGACGCCCTTATTTACTACCGGGGGTCAGAAGGCTTAACGTGCCCATTCAATGTTCTAGTAGCTCAGATCTGATCATATGTAGAGGATTTTAGGAAGGGAGTGTCTGACCCCAGGTCTTAAACAACCCTTAGAAATAGGAAGCTAGGAGATTTGGGCTAGAGTGTCCGATAGGAAAGTGACACGGAAGTGAGGTAGAAGACGCCCTTATTTACCACCGGGGGTCAGAAGGCTTAACGTGCCCATTCAATGTTCTAGTAGATCAGATCTGATCATATGTAAAGGATTTTAGGAAGGGAGTGTCTGACCCCAGGTCTTAAACAACCCTTAGAAATAGGAAGCTACGAGATTTGGGCTAGAGTGCCCGATAGGAAAGTGACACGGAAGTGAGGTAGAAGACGCCCTTATTTACTACCGGGGGTCAGAAGGCTTAACGTGCCCATTAAATGCTCTAGTAGATCAGATCTGATCATATGTAGAGGATTTTAGGAAGGGGAGTGTCTGACCCCAGGTCTTAAACAACCCTTAGAAATAGGAAGCTACGAGATTTGGGCTAGAGTGCCTGATAGGAAAGTGACACGGAAGCGAGATAGAAGACGCCCTTATTTACTACCGGGGAACAGAAGGCTTAACGTGCCCATTAAATGCTCTAGTAGATCAGATCTGATCATATGTAGAAGATTTTAGGAAGGGAGTGTCTGACCCCAGGTCTTAAACAACCCTTAGAAATAGGAAGCTACGAGATTTGGGCTAGAGTGCCCGATAGGAAAGTGACACGGAAGTGAGGTAGAAGACGCCCTTATTTACCACCGGGGGTCAGAAGGCTTAACGTGCCCATTAAATGCTCTAGTAGATCAGATCTGATCATATGTAGAGGATTTTAGGAAGGGAGTGTCTGACCCCAGGTCTTAAACAACCCTTAGAAATAGGAAGCTACGAGATTTGGACTAGAGTGCCCGATAGGAAAGTGACACGGAAGTGAGGTAGAAGACGCCCTTATTTACTACCGGGGGTCAGAAGGCTTAACGTGCCCATTCAATGCTCTAGTAGATCAGATCTGATCATATGTAGAGGATTTTAGGAAGGGAGTGTCTGACCCCAGGTTTTAAACAACCCTTAGAAATAGGAAGCTAGGAGATTTAGGCTAGAGTGCCCGACAGGAAAGTGACACGGAAGCGAGGTAAAAGACGCCCTTATTTACTACCGGGGGTCAGAAGGCTTAACGTGCCCATTCAATGTTCTAGTAGATCAGATCTGATCATATGTAAAGGATTTTAGGAAGGGAGTGTCTGACCCCAGGTCTTAAACAACCCTTTGAAATAGGAAGCTAGGAGATTTGGGCTAGAGTTCCCGAAAGGAAAGTGACACGGAAGGGAGGTAGAAGACGCCCTTATTTACTACCGGGGGTCAGAAGGCTTAACGTGCCCATTCAATGCTCTAGTAGATCAGATCTGATCATATGTAGAGGATTTTAGGAAGGGGGTGTCTGACCCCAGGTCTTAAACAACTCTTTAAAATAGGAAGCTAGGAGATTTGGGCTAGAGTTCCCGAAAGGAAAGTGACACGGAAGCGAGGTAGAAGACGCACTTATTTACTACCGGGGGTCAGAAGGCTTAACGTGCCCATTCAATGCTCTAGTAGATCAGATCTGATCATATGTAGAGGATTTTAGGAAGGGAGTGTCTGACCCCAGGTCTTAAACAACTCTTAGAAATAGGAAGATAGGAGATTTGGGCTAGAGTGCCCGAAAGGAAAGTGACACGGAAGCGAGGTAGAAGAAGCCCTTATTTACTACCGGGGGACAGAAGGTTTAACGTGCCCATTCAATGCTCTAGTAGATCAGATCTGATCATATGTAGAGGATTTTAGGAAGGGAGTGTCTGACCCCAGGTCTTAAACAACTCTTAGAAATAGGAAGCTAGGAGATTTAGGCTAGAGTGCCCGAAAAGAAAGTGACACGGAAGCGAGGTAGAAGACGCCCTTATTTACTACTGGGGGTCAGAAGGCTTAACGTGCCCATTCAATGCTCTAGTAGATCAGATCTGATCATATGTAGAGGATTTTAGGAAGGGAGTGTCTGACCCCAGGTCTTAAACAACTCTTTGAAATAGGCAGCTAGGAGATTTGGGCTAGAGTGCCCGAAAGGAAAGTGACACGGAAGCGAGGTAGAAGACGCCCATATTTACTACCGGGGATCAGAAGGTTTAACGTGCCCATTCAATGCTCTAGTAGATCAGATCTGATCATATGTAGAGGATTTTAGGAAGGGAGTGTCTGACCCCAGGTCTTAAACAACTCCTAGAAATAGGAAGCTAGGAGATTTGGCCTAGAGTGCCCGAAAGGAAAGTGACACGGAAGCGAGGTAGAAGACGCCCTTATTTACTACCGGAAGTCAGAAGGCTTAACGTGCCCATTCAATGTTCTAGTAGATCAGATCAGACCATATGTAGAGGATTTTAGGAAGGGAGTGTCTGACCCCGGGTCTTAAACAACCCTTAGAAACAGGAAGCTAGGAGATTTGGGCTAGAGTGCCCGAAAGGAAAGTGACGCGGAAGCGAGGTAGAAGACGCCCTTATTTACTACCGGAAGTCAGAAGGCTTAACGTGCCCATTAAATGTTCTAGTAGATCAGATCAGACCATATGTAGATTATTTTAGGAAGGGAGTGTGTGACCCCAGGTCTTAAACAACCCTTAGAAATAAGAAGCTAGGAGATTTGGGCTGAGTGCCCGAAAAGAAAGTGACACGGAAGCGAGGTAGAAGACGCCCTTATTTACTACCGGGAGACAGAAGGTTTAACGTGCCCATTCAATGCTCTAGTAGATGAGATCTGATCACATGTAGAGGATTTTAGGAAGGGAGTGTCTGACCCCAGGTCTTAAACAACCCTTAGAAGCAGGAAACTGGGACATTTGGGCTAGAGTGCCCGATAGGAAAGTGACACGGAAGTGAGGTAGAAGACGCCCTTATTTACTACCGGGGGTCAGAAGGCTTAACGTGCCCATTCAATGCTCTAGTAGATCAGATCTGATCATATGTAGAGGATTTTAGGAAGGGAGTGTCTGACCCCAGGTCTTAAACAACCCTTAGAAATAGGAAGCTACGAGATTTGGGCTAGAGTGTCCGATTGGAAAGTGACACGGAAGTGAGGTAGAAGACGCCCTTATTTACTACCGGGGGTCAGAAGGCTTAACGTGCCCATTCAATGCTCTAGTAGATCAGATCTGATCATATGTAGGGGATTTTAGGAAGGGAGTGTCTGACCCCAGGTCTTAAACAACACTTAGAAATAGGAAGCTACGAGATTTGGGCTAGAGTGCCCGATAGGAAAGTGACACGGAAGTGAGGTAGAAGACGCCCTTATTTACTACCGGGGGTCAGAAGGCTTAACGTGCCCATTCAATGTTCTAGTAGCTCAGATCTGATCATATGTAGAGGATTTTAGGAAGGGAGTGTCTGACCCCAGGTCTTAAACAACCCTTAGAAATAGGAAGCTAGGAGATTTGGGCTAGAGTGTCCGATAGGAAAGTGACACGGAAGTGAGGTAGAAGACGCCCTTATTTACCACCGGGGGTCAGAAGGCTTAACGTGCCCATTCAATGTTCTAGTAGATCAGATCTGATCATATGTAAAGGATTTTAGGAAGGAGTGTCTGACCCCAGGTCTTAAACAACCCTTAGAAATAGGAAGCTACGAGATTTGGGCTAGAGTGCCCGATAGGAAAGTGACACGGAAGTGAGGTAGAAGACGCCCTTATTTACTACCGGGGGTCAGAAGGCTTAACGTGCCCATTAAATGCTCTAGTAGATCAGATCTGATCATATGTAGAGGATTTTAGGAAGGGAGTGTCTGACCCCAGGTCTTAAACAACCCTTAGAAATAGGAAGCTACGAGATTTGGGCTAGAGTGCCTGATAGGAAAGTGACACGGAAGCGAGATAGAAGACGCCCTTATTTACTACCGGGGAACAGAAGGCTTAACGTGCCCATTAAATGCTCTAGTAGATCAGATCTGATCATATGTAGAGGATTTTAGGAAGGGAGTGTCTGACCCCAGGTCTTAAACAACCCTTAGAAATAGGAAGCTACGAGATTTGGGCTAGAGTGCCCGATAGGAAAGTGACACGGAAGTGAGGTAGAAGACGCCCTTATTTACCACCGGGGGTCAGAAGGCTTAACGTGCCCATTAAATGCTCTAGTAGATCAGATCTGATCATATGTAGAGGATTTTAGGAAGGGAGTGTCTGACCCCAGGTCTTAAACAACCCTTAGAAATAGGAAGCTACGAGATTTGGACTAGAGTGCCCGATAGGAAAGTGACACGGAAGTGAGGTAGAAGACGCCCTTATTTACTACCGGGGGTCAGAAGGCTTAACGTGCCCATTCAATGCTCTAGTAGCTCAGATCTGATCATATGTAGAGGATTTTAGGAAGGGAGTGTCTGACCCCAGGTTTTAAACAACCCTTTGAAATAGGAAGCTAGGAGATTTAGGCTAGAGTGCCCGACAGGAAAGTGACACGGAAGCGAGGTAAAAGACGCCCTTATTTACTACCGGGGGTCAGAAGGCTTAACGTGCCCATTCAATGTTCTAGTAGATCAGATCTGATCATATGTAAAGGATTTTAGGAAGGGAGTGTCTGACCCCAGGTCTTAAACAACCCTTTGAAATAGGAAGCTAGGAGATTTGGGCTAGAGTTCCCGAAAGGAAAGTGACACGGAAGGGAGGTAGAAGACGCCCTTATTTACTACCGGGGGTCAGAAGGCTTAACGTGCCCATTCAATGCTCTAGTAGATCAGATCTGATCATATGTAGAGGATTTTAGGAAGGGGGTGTCTGACCCCAGGACTTAAACAACTCTTTAAAATAGGAAGCTAGGAGATTTGGGCTAGAGTTCCCGAAAGGAAAGTGACACGGAAGCGAGGTAGAAGACGCACTTATTTACTACCGGGGGTCAGAAGGCTTAACGTGCCCATTCAATGCTCTAGTAGATCAGATCTGATCATATGTAGAGGATTTTAGGAAGGAGTGTCTGACCCCAGGTCTTAAACAACTCTTAGAAATAGGAAGATAGGAGATTTGGGCTAGAGTGCCCGAAAGGAAAGTGACACGGAAGCGAGGTAGAAGACGCCCTTATTTACTACCGGGGGACAGAAGGTTTAACGTGCCCATTCAATGCTCTAGTAGATCAGATCTGATCGTATGTAGAGGATTTTAGGAAGAGTGTCTGACCCCAGGTCTTAAACAACTCTTAGAAATAGGAAGCTAGGAGATTTAGGCTAGAGTGCCCGAAAAGAAAGTGACACGGAAGCGAGGTAGAAGACGCCCTTATTTACTACCGGGGGTCAGAAGGCTTAACGTGCCCATTCAATGCTCTAGTAGATCAGATCTGATCATATGTAGAGGATTTTAGGAAGGGAGTGTCTGACCCCAGGTCTTAAACAACTCTTTGAAATAGGCAGCTAGGAGATTTGGGCTAGAGTGCCCGAAAGGAAAGTGACACGGAAGCGAGGTAGAAGACGCCCATATTTACTACCGGGGATCAGAAGGTTTAACGTGCCCATTCAATGCTCTAGTAGATCAGATCTGATCATATGTAGAGGATTTTAGGAAGGGAGTGTCTGACCCCAGGTCTTAAACAACTCTTAGAAATAGGAAGCTAGGAGATTTGGCCTAGAGTGCCCGAAAGGAAAGTGACACGGAAGCGAGGTAGAAGACGCCCTTATTTACTACCGGAAGTCAGAAGGCTTAACGTGCCCATTCAATGTTCTAGTAGATCAGATCAGACCATATGTAGAGGATTTTAGGAAGGGAGTGTCTGACCCCAGGTCTTAAACAACCCTTAGAAACAGGAAGCTAGGAGATTTGGGCTAGAGTGCCCGAAAGGAAAGTGACACGGAAGCGAGGTAGAAGACGCCCTTATTTACTACCGGAAGTCAGAAGGCTTAACGTGCCCATTAAATGTTCTAGTAGATCAGATCAGACCATATGTAGATTCTTTTAGGAAGGGAGTGTGTGACCCCAGGTCTTAAACAACCCTTAGAAATAAGAAGCTAGGAGATTTGGGCTAGAGTGCCCGAAAAGAAAGTGACACGGAAGCGAGGTAGAAGACGCCCTTATTTACTACCGGGAGACAGAAGGTTTAACGTGCCCATTCAATGCTCTAGTAGATGAGATCTGATCACATGTAGAGGATTTTAGGAAGGGAGTGTCTGACCCCAGGTCTTAAACAACCCTTAGAAGCAGGAAACTGGGACATTTGGGCTAGAGTGTTCGAAAGGAAAGTGACACGGAAGCGAGGTAGAAGACGCCCATATTTACTACCGGGGGTCAGAAGGCTTAACGTGCCCATTCAATGCTCTAGTAGATCAGATCTGATCATATGTAGAGGATTTTAGGAAGGGAGTGTCTGACCCCAGGTCTTAAACAACTCTTAGAAATAGGTAGCTAGGAGATTTGGGCTAGAGTTCCCGAAAGGAAAGTGACACGGAAGCGAGGTAGAAGACGCCCTTATTTACTACCTGGGGTCAGAAGGCTTAACGTGCCCATTAAATGTTCTAGTAGATCAGATCAGACCATATGTAGAGGATTTTAGGAAGGGAGTGTGTGACCCCAGGCCTTAAACAGCCCTTAGAAACAAGAAGCTAGGAGATTTGGGCTAGAGTGCCCGAAAAGAAAGTGACACGGAAGCGAGGTAGAAGACGCCCTTATTTACTACCGGGAGACAGAAGGTTTAACGTGCCCATTCAATGCTCTAGTAGATCAGATCTGATCATATGTAGAGGATTTTAGGAAGGGAGTGTCTGACCCCAGGTCTTAAACAACTCTTTGAAATAGGAACCTAGGAGATTTTGGGCTAGAGTGCCCGAAAGGAAAGTGACACGGAAGCGAGGTAGAAGACGCCCATATTTACTACCGGGGGTCAGAAGGTTTAACGTGCCCATTCAATGCTCTAGTAGATCAGATCTGATCATATGTAGAGGATTTTAGGAAGGGAGTGTCTGACCCTAGGTCTTAAACAACTCTTAGAAATAGCAAGCTAGGAGATTTGGGCTAGAGTGCCCGAAAGGAAAGTAAAACGGAAGCGAGGTAGAAGACGCCCTTATTTACTACCGGGGGTCAGAAGGCTTAACGTGCCCATTCAATGCTCTAGTAGATCAGATCTGATCATATGTAGAGGATTTTAGGAAGGGAGTGTCTGACCCCAGGTCTTAAACAACCCTTAGAAATAGGAAGCTAGGAGATTTGGGCTAGAGTGTCCGATAGGAAAGTGACACGGAAGTGAGGTAGAAGACGCCCTTATTTACCACCGGGGGTCAGAAGGCTTAACGTGCCCATTAAATGCTCTAGTAGATCAGATCTGATCATATGTAGAGGATTTTAGGAAGGGAGTGTCTGACCCCAGGTCTTAAACAACCCTTAGAAATAGGAAGCTAGGAGATTTGGGCTAGAGTGCCCGATAGGAAAGTGACACGGAAGTGAGGTAGAAGACGCCCTTATTTACCACTGGGGGTCAGAAGGCTTAACGTGCCCATTAAATGCTCTAGTAGATCAGATCTGATCATATGTAGAGGATTTTAGGAAGGGAGTGTCTGACCCCAGGTCTTAAACAACCCTTAGAAATAGGAAGCTACGAGATTTGGACTAGAGTGCCCGATAGGAAAGTGACACGGAAGTGAGGTAGAAGACGCCCTTATTTACTACCGGGGGTCAGAAGGCTTAACGTGCCCATTCAATGCTCTAGTAGCTCAGATCTGATCATATGTAGAGGATTTTAGGAAGGGAGTGTCTGACCCCAGGTTTTAAACAACCCTTAGAAATAGGAAGCTAGGAGATTTAGGCTAGAGTGCCCGACAGGAAAGTGACACGGAAGCGAGGTAGAAGACGCCCTTATTTACTACCGGGGGTCAGAAGGCTTAACGTGCCCATTCAATGTTCTAGTAGATCAGATCTGATCATATGTAAAGGATTTTAGGAAGGGAGTGTCTTTCCCCAGGTCTTAAACAACCCTTTGAAATAGGAAGCTAGGAGATTTGGGCTAGAGTTCCCGAAAGGAAAGTGACACGGAAGCGAGGTAGAAGACGCCCTTATTTACTACCGGGGGTCAGAAGGCTTAACGTGCCCATTCAATGCTCTAGTAGATCAGATCTGATCATATGTAGAGGATTTTAGGAAGGGGTGTCTGACCCCAGGTCTTAAACAACTCTTTGAAATAGGAAGCTAGGAGATTTGGGCTAGAGTTCCCGAAAGGAAAGTGACACGGAAGCGAGGTAGAAGACGCACTTATTTACTACCGGGGGTCAGAAGGCTTAACGTGCCCATTCAATGCTCTAGTAGATCAGATCTGATCATATGTAGAGGATTTTAGGAAGGGAGTGTCTGACCCCAGGTCTTAAACAACTCTTAGAAATAGGAAGATAGGAGATTTGGGCTAGAGTGCCCGAAAGGAAAGTGACACGGAAGCGAGGTAGAAGACGCCCTTATTTACTACCGGGGGACAGAAGGTTTAACGTGCCCATTCAATGCTCTAGTAGATCAGATCTGATCATATGTAGAGGATTTTAGGAAGGGAGTGTCTGACCCCAGGTCTTAAACAACTCTTAGAAATAGGAAGCTAGGAGATTTAGGCTAGAGTGCCCGAAAAGAAAGTGACACGGAAGCGAGGTAGAAGACGCCCTTATTTACTACCGGGGGTCAGAAGGCTTAACGTGCCCATTCAATGCTCTAGTAGATCAGATCTGATCATATGTAGAGGATTTTAGGAAGGGAGTGTCTGACCCCAGGTCTTAAACAACTCTTTGAAATAGGCAGCTAGGAGATTTGGGCTAGAGTGCCCGAAAGGAAAGTGACACGGAAGCGAGGTAGAAGACGCCCATATTTACTACCGGGGATCAGAAGGTTTAACGTGCCCATTCAATGCTCTAGTAGATCAGATCTGATCATATGTAGAGGATTTTAGGAAGGGAGTGTCTGACCCCAGGTCTTAAACAACTCTTAGAAATAGGAAGCTAGGAGATTTGGCCTAGAGTGCCCGAAAGGAAAGTGACACGGAAGCGAGGTAGAAGACGCCCTTATTTACTACCGGAAGTCAGAAGGCTTAACGTGCCCATTCAATGTTCTAGTAGATCAGATCAGACCATATGTAGAGGATTTTAGGAAGGGAGTGTCTGACCCCAGGTCTTAAACAACCCTTAGAAACAGGAAGCTAGGAGATTTGGGCTAGAGTGCCCGAAAGGAAAGTGACGCGGAAGCGAGGTAGAAGACGCCCTTATTTACTACCGGAAGTCAGAAGGCTTAACGTGCCCATTAAATGTTCTAGTAGATCAGATCAGACCATATGTAGATTATTTTAGGAAGGGAGTGTGTGACCCCAGGTCTTAAACAACCCTTAGAAATAAGAAGCTAGGAGATTTGGGCTAGAGTGCCCGAAAAGAAAGTGACACGGAAGCGAGGTAGAAGACGCCCATATTTACTACCGGGGGTCAGAAGGCTTAACGTGCCCATTCAATGCTCTAGTAGATCAGATCTGATCATATGTAGAGGATTTTAGGAAGGGAGTGTCTGACCCCAGGTCTTAAACAACTCTTAGAAATAGGTAGCTAGGAGATTTGGGCTAGAGTTCCCGAAAGGAAAGTGACACGGAAGCGAGGTAGAAGACGCCCTTATTTACTACCGGGGGTCAGAAGGCTTAACGTGCCCATTCAATGCTCTAGTAGATCAGATCTGATCATATGTAGAGGATTTTAGGAAGGGAGTGTCTGACCCCAGGTCTTAAACAACTCTTTGAAATAGTCAGCTAGGAGATTTGGGCTAGAGTGCCCGAAAGGAAAGTGACACGGAAGCGAGGTAGAAGACGCCCATATTTACTACCGGAGATCAGAAGGTTTAACGTGCCCATTCAATGCTCTAGTAGATCAGATCTGATCATATGTAGAGGATTTTAGGAAGGGAGTGTCTGACCCCAGGTCTTAAACAACTCTTAGAAATAGGAAGCTAGGAGATTTGGGCTAGAGTGCCCGAAAGGAAAGTGACACGGAAGCGAGGTAGAAGACGCCCTTATTTACTAAAGGAAGTCAGAAGGCTTAACGTGCCCATTCAATGTTCTAGTAGATCAGATCAGACCATATGTAGAGGATTTTAGGAAGGGTGTGTCTGACCCCAGGTCTTAAACAACCCTTAGAAACAGGAAGCTAGGAGATTTGGGCTAGAGTGCCCGAAAGGAAAGAGACGCGGAAGCGAGGTAGAAGACGCCCTTATTAACTACCGGAAGTCAGAAGGCTTAACGTGCCCATTAAATGTTCTAGTAGATCAGATCAGACCATATGTAGAGGATTTTAGGAAGGGAGTGTGTGACCCCAGGTCTTAAACAGCCCTTAGAAATAAGAAGCTAGGAGATTTGGGCTGAGTGCCCGAAAAGAAAGTGACACGGAAGCGAGGTAGAAGACGCCCTTATTTACTACCGGGAGACAGAAGGTTTAACGTGCCCATTCAATGCTCTAGTAGATCAGATCTGATCATATGTAGAGGATTTTAGGAAGGGAGTGTCTGACCCCAGGTCTTAAACAACTCTTTGAAATAGGAACCTAGGAGATTTTGGGCTAGAGTGCCCGAAAGGAAAGTGACACGGAAGCGAGGTAGAAGACGCCCATATTTACTACCGGGGGTCAGAAGGTTTAACGTGCCCATTCAATGCTCTAGTAGATCAGATCTGATCATATGTAGAGGATTTTAGGAAGGAGTGTCTGACCCCAGGTCTTAAACAACTCTTAGAAATAGGAAGCTAGGAGATTTGGGCTAGAGTGCCCGAAAGGAAAGTGACACGGAAGCGAGGTAGAAGACGCCCTTATTTACTACCGGAGGTCAGAAGGCTTAACGTGCCCATTCAATGCTCTAGTAGATCAGATCTGATCATATGTAGAGGATTTTAGGAAGGGAGTGTCTGACCCCAGGTCTTAAACAACCCTTAGAAATAGGAAGCTAGGAGATTTGGGCTAGAGTGTCCGATAGGAAAGTGACACGGAAGCGAGGTAGAAGACGCCCTTATTTACTACCGGGGGTCAGAAGGCTTAACGTGCCCATTCAATGCTCTAGTAGATCAGATCTGATCATATGTAGAGGATTTTAGGAAGGAGTGTCTGACCCCAGGTCTTAAACAACCCTTAGAAATAGGAAGCTAGGAGATTTGGGCTAGAGTGCCCGAAAGGAAAGTGACACGGAAGCGAGGTAGAAGACGCCCTTATTTACTACCGGGGGTCAGAAGGCTTAACGTGCCCATTCAATGCTCTAGTAGATCAGATCTGATCATATGTAGAGGATTTTAGGAAGGGAGTGTCTGACCCCAGGTCTTAAACAACTCTTAGAAATAGGAAGCTAGGAGATTTGGGCTAGAGTGCCCGAAAGGAAAGTGACACGGAAGCGAGGTAGAAGACGCCCTTATTTACTACCGGAAGTCAGAAGGCTTAACGTGCCCATTCAATGTTCTAGTAGATCAGATCAGACCATATGTAGAGGATTTTAGGAAGGGTGTGTCTGACCCCAGGTCTTAAACAACCCTTAGAAACAGGAAGCTAGGAGATTTGGGCTAGAGTGCCCGAAAGGAAAGAGACACGGAAGCGAGGTAGAAGACGCCCTTATTAACTACCGGAAGTCAGAAGGCTTAACGTGCCCATTAAATGTTCTAGTAGATCAGATCAGACCATATGTAGAGGATTTTAGGAAGGGAGTGTGTGACCCCAGGTCTTAAACAGCCCTTAGAAATAAGAAGCTAGGAGATTTGGGCTAGAGTGCCCGAAAAGAAAGTGACACGGAAGCGAGGTAGAAGACGCCCTTATTTACTACCGGGAGACAGAAGGTTTAACGTGCCCATTCAATGCTCTAGTAGATCAGATCTGATCATATGTAGAGGATTTTAGGAAGGGAGTGTCTGACCCCAGGTCTTAAACAACTCTTTGAAATAGGAACCTAGGAGATTTTGGGCTAGAGTGCCCGAAAGGAAAGTGACACGGAAGCGAGGTAGAAGACGCCCATATTTACTACCGGGGGTCAGAAGGTTTAACGTGCCCATTCAATGCTCTAGTAGATCAGATCTGATCATATGTAGAGGATTTTAGGAAGGGAGTGTCTGACCCCAGGTCTTAAACAACTCTTAGAAATAGGAAGCTAGGAGATTTGGGCTAGAGTGCCCGATAGGAAAGTGACACGGAAGCGAGGTAGAAGACGCCCTTATTTACTACCGGGGGTCAGAAGGCTTAACGTGCCCATTCAATGCTCTAGTAGATCAGATCTGATCATATGTAGAGGATTTTAGGAAGGGAGTGTCTGACCCCAGGTCTTAAACAAACCTTAGAAATAGGAAGCTAGGAGATTTGGGCTAGAGTGTCCGATAGGAAAGTGACACAGAAGCGAGGTAGAAGACGCCCTTATTTACTACCGGGGGTCAGAAGGCTTAACGTGCCCATTCAATGCTCTAGTAGATCAGATCTGATCATATGTAGAGGATTTTAGGAAGCGAGTGTCTGACCCCAGGTCTTAAACAACCCTTAGAAATAGGAAGCTAGGAGATTTGGGCTAGAGTGCCCGAAAGGAAAGTGACACGGAAGCGAGGTAGAAGACGCCCTTATTTACTACCGGGGGTCAGAAGGCTTAACGTGCCCATTAAATGCTCTAGTAGATCAGATCTGATCATATGTAGAGGATTTTAGGAAGGGAGTGTCTGACCCCAGGTCTTAAACAACCCTTAGAAATAGGAAGCTAGGAGATTTGGGCTAGAGTGTCCGATAGGAAAGTGACACGGAAGCGAGGTAGAAGACGCCCTTATTTACTACCGGGGGTCAGAAGGCTTAACGTGCCCATTCAATGCTCTAGTAGATCAGATCTGATCATATGTAGAGGATTTTAGGAAGGGAGTGTCTGACCCCAGGTCTTAAACAACCCTTAGAAATAGGAAGCTAGGAGATTTGGGCTAGAGTGTCCGATAGGAAAGTGACACGGAAGCGAGGTAGAAGACGCCCTTATTTACTACCGGGGGTCAGAAGGCTTAACGTGCCCATTCAATGCTCTAGTAGATCAGATCAGATCATATGTAGAGGATTTTAGGAAGGGAGTGTCTGACCCCAGGTCTTAAACAACTCTTAGAAATAGGAAGCTAGGAGATTTGGGCTAGAGTGCCAGAAAGGAAAGTGACACGGAAGCGAGGTAGAAGACGCCCTTATTTACTACCGGGGGTCAGAAGGCTTAACGTGCCCATTAAATGCTCTAGTAGATCAGATCTGATCATATGTAGAGGATTTTAGGAAGGGAGTGTCTGACCCCAGGTCTTAAACAACCCTTAGAAATAGGAAGCTAGGAGATTTGGGCTAGAGTGCCCGATAGGAAAGTGACACGGAAGCGAGGTAGAAGACGCCCTTATTTACTACCGGGGGTCAGAAGGCTTAACGTGCCCATTCAATGCTCTAGTAGATCAGATCTGATCATATGTAGAGGATTTTAGGAAGGGAGTGTCTGACCCCAGGTCTTAAACAACCCTTAGAAATAGGAAGCTAGGAGATTTGGGCTAGAGTGTCCGATAGGAAAGTGACACGGAAGCGAGGTAGAAGACGCCCTTATTTACTACCGGGGGTCAGAAGGCTTAACGTGCCCATTCAATGCTCTAGTAGATCAGATCAGATCATATGTAGAGGATTTTAGGAAGGGAGTGTCTGACCCCAGGTCTTAAACAACTCTTAGAAATAGGAAGCTAGGAGATTTGGGCTAGAGTGCCAGAAAGGAAAGTGACACGGAAGCGAGGTAGAAGACGCCCTTATTTACTACCGGGGGTCAGAAGGCTTAACGTGCCCATTAAATGCTCTAGTAGATCAGATCAGATCATATGTAGAGGATTTTAGGAAGGGAGTGTCTGACCCCAGGTCTTAAACAACTCTTAGAAATAGGAAGCTAGGAGATTTGGGCTAGAGTGTCCGATAGGAAAGTGACACGGAAGCGAGGTAGAAGACGCCCTTATTTACTACCGGGGGTCAGAAGGCTTAACGTGCCCATTCAATGCTCTAGTAGATCAGATCTGATCATATGTAGAGGATTTTAGGAAGGGAGTGTCTGACCCCAGGTCTTAAACAACTCTTAGAAATAGGAAGCTAGGAGATTTGGGCTAGAGTGCCAGAAAGGAAAGTGACACGGAAGCGAGGTAGAAGACGCCCTTATTTACTACCGGGGTCAGAAGGCTTAACGTGCCCATTCAATGCTCTAGTAGATCAGATCTGATCATATGTAGAGGATTTTAGGAAGGGAGTGTCTGACCCCAGGTTTTAAACAACCCTTAGAAATAGGAAGCTAGGAGATTTGGGCTAGAGTGCCAGAAAGGAAAGTGACACGGAAGCGAGGTAGAAGACGCCCTTATTTACTACCGGGGTCAGAAGGCTTAACGTGTCCATTCAATGCTCTAGTAGATCAGATCTGATCATATGTAGAGGATTTTAGGAAGGGAGTGTCTGACCCCAGGTCTTAAACAACCCTTAGAAATAGGAAGCTAGGAGATTTGGGCTAGAGTGTCCGATAGGAAAGTGACACGGAAGCGAGGTAGAAGACGCCCTTATTTACTACCGGGGTCAGAAGGCTTAACGTGCCCATTCAATGCTCTAGTAGATCAGATCTGATCATATGTAGAGGATTTTAGGAAGGGAGTGTCTGACCCCAGGTCTTAAACAACTCTTAGAAATAGGAAGCTAGGAGATTTGGGCTAGAGTGCCAGAAAGGAAAGTGACACGGAAGCGAGGTAGAAGACGCCCTTATTTACTACCGGGGGTCAGAAGGCTTAACGTGCCCATTCAATGCTCTAGTAGATCAGATCTGATCATATGTAGAGGATTTTAGGAAGGGAGTGTCTGACCCCAGGTCTTAAACAACTCTTAGAAATAGGAAGCTAGGAGATTTGGGCTAGAGTGTCCGATAGGAAAGTGACACGGAAGCGAGGTAGAAGACGCCCTTATTTACTACCGGGGGTCAGAAGGCTTAACGTGCCCATTCAATGCTCTAGTAGATCAGATCTGATCATATGTAGAGGATTTTAGGAATGGAGTGTCTGACCCCAGGTCTTAAACAACCCTTAGAAATAGGAAGCTAGGAGATTTGGGCTAGAGTGCCCGATAGGAAAGTGACACGGACGCGAGGTAGAAGACGCCCTTATTTACTACCGGGGGTCAGAAGGCTTAACGTGCCCATTAAATGCTCTAGTAGATCAGATCAGATCATATGTAGAGGATTTTAGGAAGGGAGTGTCTGACCCCAGGTCTTAAACAACTCTTAGAAATAGGAAGCTAGGAGATTTGGGCTAGAGTGCCAGAAAGGAAAGTGACACGGAAGCGAGGTAGAAGACGCCCTTATTTACTACCGGGGTCAGAAGGCTTAACGTGTCCATTCAATGCTCTAGTAGATCAGATCTGATCATATGTAGAGGATTTTAGGAAGGGAGTGTCTGACCCCAGGTCTTAAACAACTCTTAGAAATAGGAAGCTAGGAGATTTGGGCTAGAGTGTCCGATAGGAAAGTGACACGGAAGCGAGGTAGAAGACGCCCTTATTTACTGCCGGGGGTCAGAAGGCTTAACGTGCCCATTCAATGCTCTAGTAGATCAGATCAGATCATATGTAAAGGATTTTAGGAAGGGAGTGTCTGACCCCAGGTCATAAACAACCCTTGGAAATAGGAAGCTAGGAGATTTGGGCTAGAGTGCCCGATAGGAAAGTGACACGGAAGCGAGGTAGAAGACGCCCTTATTTACTGTCTGGGGTCAGAAGGCTTAACGTGCCCATTCAATGCTCTAGTAGATCAGATCAGATCATATGTAAAGGATTTTAGGAAGGGAGTGTCTGACCCCAGGTCTTAAACAACCCTTAGAAATAAGAAGCTAGGAGATTTGGGCTAGAGTGCCCGATAGGAAAGTCACACGGAAGTGAGTTAGAAAGGGGGAGAAAGACGCCCTCATTTATAACCTAGGGGCCTGTACCCGGAGTTCGACGGCTGAACGTGCCCATCTGACGCACGGCGTATATTTAGTGGTTCGAGCGTTTGCACCTGCTTGGGATAGAACCTGAGATTCCTCCGTGGCAGTCACTAACGTTGGCCACTAGGCCATTCTCCGCGGCCCCTATTGGCGATTCCTGACGAGAAGCAGTCTTAAATAGTTGCCCAGATTATGATCATATGTAGAAGATTTTAGGAAAGGAGTGTCTGACCCCAGGTCTTAAACAACCCTTAGAAACAGGAAGCTAGGAGATTTGGGCTAGATTGCCCGATAGAAAAGTGACACGGAAGTGAGGTAGAAAGGGGAGAAAAACGCCCTCATTTATAACCGGGGGGGGGGGCAGTACCCGGGGTCCGACGGCTTAACGCGCCCATCTGACGCACGGCGGATATTTAGTGGATCAAGTGTTCGTACCTGCCTGGGAGCGAACCTGAGGCCCTTTCCGTGGCAGTCACGAACTTTGCCCACTAGGCCACCCGCGGCCTTAGTTTGCCCAGATCGCGTGGTGATGCACGTGACCACGCATTTCGCATCTATGCTGCGTAACCGATGTTTACGTACATATACACGCAAAGGTTTTAGTGACTGCTGTGTGTATAATCCGCATGGAAACGGCGAGGAGGTTCTGAACTATAAATCCCGTTAAGTTGAAAGGGAATGTTGGGGAAAATCACCGTAATCATTTTTTTTGTGATCCAGATGTCGAGAATGAAATACAGTCAACAAGCAGTGTGGTGAATTGCAATTTTACCTACCTCGAGGTATTTATTCCATTTTTCTTTGCTTATCACAATGGGATAACTATCCCAGAAAGAGGAACTCAGCTGGAATACAAATACGGCTTCTCCTTTGGGACGTAAAAGGTCATATAGACACTGAAATCCCTTTCGTTGGTCCTTCACCCAATGGAAACAATGCACGGAAAAGATTTTTGACACCGATTCCTCCCACTCTTGAACAGATGATCTAAACAAAAAAGAAACAAAAGTATGTTCGTTAGTTAATTGCGCAAGTCATTGCAGAAGTTTCGTAAGTTCAACTGCAAACATTTACTTCGTGAATGAAGTTTAGAGTTTCTTCATATCATCTACGTCGTGTCCATATTCCACTCAGTGACGCAGTCGAGATTACATTTCTGGAGATGTCCAAGAATTTTTCTCAGTATGAAATACAGTAGCGAACAAAAAAGTATTTGGCGAAACACTTTTTAATACCATAATTTTTTTTTCTGCAGGATCAAATCGGGTCATTTTGGGATATGATATGTGTTATTCAGTTGTAAACATGACCCATATGCAGATGGATCGGAGACCTTAACACAGATCAGGTACCGAGCTTAATCGCAAATATCATACAAATTGACCAACAAAGTAGGTGTGTATCACATTCATTTAATGCAACGATAACAGAAAACAAGTACGAGAAAACGATAAAACAATAACTAATACTTAGTGTGATAACCACGAGACTTAATAACGGCTGCATAACGGGCCGACATCGAGTCCACTAGCTTCTCGACGGTGACCTGTGGAATCCGAGCACATTCTGGAGACAGCTGGTCGAACTTCTGGGCCCTATTCCAGCAGGTTTTCTTCGCACATCGTATCTCTAGATCCTCCCACATGTGCTCGATGGGGTTGAGGTCTGGAGATAGGCTTGACCAGTTTAGAAGTGTGACCTGTTGCTGCTGGAAGGCTGCTTTCGCTACTGTGGAGGTGTGCTTCGGGTCGTTGTCTTCCAGCATGATCCATCCGGGTGGCATGTTCTGGTTTGCCCATGGGAAGACATCGTTGATGAGCATGTTCCTGTAGCTCTGGCCGGTCATCATTCCGTCAATCTTGATGATTGGGCCCATTCCGTTGCGAGAGAAGGTGCCGTAAAGCATAAGCGATCCTCCACCGTGCTTGACAGTCGGCTGAATGAACTGGGGGTTGAATCTCTGGCCACACGGACGTCGTACGTATCAGATGCCATCACTTCCGAACAAGTTGAACTTGCTCTCGTCGGTGAAAAGCACCTTACTCCAGTCCGCCGCGGTCCAGTTGTAACGTACCAGGAGATGTGACGTACGTGCCAGAAGGACGCACACGACATAAAGGCAGATAGGAATCAGAATAAAAGTCCGCGTAGCTTAATTGGTAGAGCAACTTATTCCGGAATGAGTGGACCCGGGTTCGAATCCTGGCGCGGATATGACGGAGAAATTTACTTAGTTATGCAGTGTCGATGACGGCGCGCGAACGCGACTTTGCTCGTCGATTCTTGACTGCGATGAGTGGTTTCTTGGCGGGGCGTCTTCCATTCAATCCACCAGCAATGCGACGACGGGAGATGGTTATTCGGCTGACGTTCAGGTCGTCGCTGTCGCGGAATTGGGTGGCGATGTCCACAGCAGTCAAGATGGGATCAGCACGAGATCGACAGAGGATGCGTCTATCCTGACGCAACGTAGTGGAACGATGCCTACCACATCGAGGACTGTTCTCGACGATCCCAGTCTTCTTATAACGTTGCAGGGATAGCTGAAATGGACTGGCGTCGGATCTTGAGGGCCCTCGGAATGTCGGTGACGCGCATTCCGAATTCGATCATGTTCACGGCCGCCTGATGAGCTCCAACAGGGATATCCGCCTTTTTACCCATTTCTGAAAACCTAAGGTTAACTTATTATTACACTTACACCTCGCAAAACCCACAAAAATCGCAAGGAAAAACATTACTACATGCAGCAAACAAATGGGTAATAATTAGCGACTCTTGAATATGGCCCATTACGAACGACAAATTCGCTCTGAGCGAAATACAAACTACGCGGAAATATAACCCACGAATCAACACATATCATATCCCAAAATGACCCGATGTGGTCGAGCAGAAAAAAAAATAAAGTCGAAAAAGTGTTGGACATAATAATGTCAACACCGCGCTCAGAGACGCGACTGCAACTGAGTGCGCCAGAATATGCAAAGGTAGTCACCACTTTTTGGTTGTAATAGCTTTGTTTAGAACCTCAAAGTCCTGTTGAAGTGTATTTAAAGTGTCTTGTTGCAAAAATTTCTTTCAAGGTGGCGACGAATTGAGCGACCTGACGTACTTCGAAAGAAGGATAATTTTTGATAGCCGGCTTGTTGGTGCCTCGGTGACAACAGTCGCCAAGGTAGTGGGGAGCTACTGTGTCTAGCGTCATGACAACATACAGTGTTCGCGTCAAAACCTCGTCTGCGAAACGCAAGAACTGCCAGAAAACGACCGTGACTGATAGAGACAGGAGAGCTTTAAAAAGGATTGCGCCGCCCCAATGGCGCAGTGGTCTAAGCGATGGCCTCTGATCATTCGTCCGAACGGAGTCCGGGTTCGAATCCCGGTGAGGCATGGATGTTGTGTTTGTCTTACGGCACTGGCTCTCTCCCTTCCCTGGAACCAGTGACCCTAAATTAGGGACGGGCGACTGCTTATAGCCCATTGAGTTGCTCACGGTGGTCGTTAAACCTCCAATCAATCAATGAATGGATGTTGTGTTTGTCTTACGGCACTGGCTCTCTCCCTTCCCTGGAACCAGTGACCCTAAATTAGGGACGGGCGACTGCTTATAGCCCATTGAGTTGCTCACGGTGGTCGTTAAACCTCCAATCAATCAATGAATGGATGTTGTGTTTGTCTTACGGCACTGGCTCTCTCCCTTCCCTGGAACCAGTGACCCTAAATTAGGGACGGGCGACTGCTTATAGCCCATTGAGTTGCTCACGGTGGTCGTTAAACCTCCAATCAATCAATGAATGAATGTTGTGTTTGTCTTACGGCACTGGCTCTCTCCCTTCCCTGGAACCAGTGACCCTAAATTAGGGACGGGCGACTGCTTATAGCCCATTGAGTTGCTCACGGTGGTCGTTAAACCTCCAATCCATCAATGAATGGATGTTGTGTTTGTCTTACGGCACTGGCTCTCTCCCTTCCCTGGAACCAGTGACCCTAAATTAGGGACGGGCGACTGCTTATAGCCCATTGAGTTGCTCACGGTGGTCGTTAAACCTCCAATCCATCAATGAATGGATGTTGTGTTTGTCTTACGGCACTGGCTCTCTCCCTTCCCTGGAACCAGTGACCCTAAATTAGGGACGGGCGACTGCTTATAGCCCATTGAGTTGCTCACGGTGGTCGTTAAACCTCCAATCAATCAATGAATGGATGTTGTGTTTGTCTTACGGCACTGGCTCTCTCCCTTCCCTGGAACCAGTGACCCTAAATTAGGGACGGGCGACTGCTTATAGCCCATTGAGTTGCTCACGGTGGTCGTTAAACCTCCAATCAATCAATGAATGGATGTTGTGTTTGTCTTACGGCACTGGCTCTGTCCCTTCCCTGGAACCAGTGACCCTAAATTAGGGACGGGCGACTGCTTATAGCCCATTGAGTTGCTCACGGTGGTCGTTAAACCTCCAATCCATCAATGAATGGATGTTGTGTTTGTCTTACGGCACTGGCTCTCTCCCTTCCCTGGAACCAGTGACCCTAAATTAGGGACGGGCGACTGCTTATAGCCCATTGAGTTGCTCACGGTGGTCGTTAAACCTCCAATCAATCAATGAATGGATGTTGTGTTTGTCTTACGGCACTGGCTCTCTCCTTCCCTGGAACCAGTGACCCTAAATTAGGGACGGGCGACTGCTTATAGCCCATTGAGTTGCTCACGGTGGTCGTTAAACCTCCAATCAAATAATGAATGGATGTTGTGTTTGTCTTACGGCACTGGCTCTCTCCCTTCCCTGGAACCAGTGACCCTAAATTAGGGACGGGCGACAGCTTATAGCCCATTGTGTTGCTCACGGTGGTCGTTAAACCTCCAATCCATCAATGAATGGATGTTGTGTTTGTCTTACGGCACTGGCTCTCTCCCTTCCCTGGAACCAGTGACCCTAAATTAGGGACGGGCGACTGCTTATAGCCCATTGAGTTGCTCACGGTGGTCGTTAAACCTCCAATCAATCAATGAATGGATGTTGTGTTTGTCTTACGGCACTGGCTCTCTCCCTTCCCTGGAACCAGTGACCCTAAATTAGGGACGGGCGACTGCTTATAGCCCATTGAGTTGCTCACGGTGGTCGTTAAACCTCCAATCAAATAATGAATGGATGTTGTGTTTGTCTTACGGCACTGGCTCTCTCCCTTCCCTGGAACCAGTGACCCTAAATTAGGGACGGGCGACAGCTTATAGCCCATTGAGTTGCTCACGGTGGTCGTTAAACCTCCAATCAATCAATGAATGGATGTTGTGTTTGTCTTACGGCACTGGCTCTCTCCCTTCCCTGGAACCAGTGACCCTAAATTAGGGACGGGCGACTGCTTATAGCCCATTGAGTTGCTCACGGTGGTCGTTAAACCTCCAATCAATCAATGAATGGATGTTGTGTTTGTCTTACGGCACTGGCTCTCTCCCTTCCCTGGAACCAGTGACCCTAAATTAGGGACGGGCGACTGCTTATAGCCCATTGAGTTGCTCACGGTGGTCGTTAAACCTCCAATCAAATAATGAATGGATGTTGTGTTTGTCTTACGGCACTGGCTCTCTCCCTTCCCTGGAACCAGTGACCCTAAATTAGGGACGGGCGACAGCTTATAGCCCATTGAGTTGCTCACGGTGGTCGTTAAACCTCCAATCAATCAATGAATGGATGTTGTGTTTGTCTTACGGCACTGGCTCTCTCCCTTCCCTGGAACCAGTGACCCTAAATTAGGGACGGGCGACTGCTTATAGCCCATTGAGTTGCTCACGGTGGTCGTTAAACCTCCAATCAAATAATGAATGGATGTTGTGTTTGTCTTACGGCACTGGCTCTCTCCCTTCCCTGGAACCAGTGACCCTGAATTAGGGACGGGCGACAGCTCTTAGCCCATTGAGTTGCTCACGGTGGTCGTTAAACCTCCAATCAATCAATGAATGGATGTTGTGTTTGTCTTACGGCACTGGCTCTCTCCCTTCCCTGGAACCAGTGACCCTAAATTAGGGACGGGCGACAGCTTATAGCCCATTGAGTTGCTCACGGTGGTCGTTAAACCTCCAATCAATCAATGAATGGATGTTGTGTTTGTCTTACGGCACTGGCTCTCTCCCTTCCCTGGAACCAGTGACCCTAAATTAGGGACGGGCGACTGCTTATAGCCCATTGAGTTGCTCACGGTGGTCGTTAAACCTCCAATCAAATAATGAATGGATGTTGTGTTTGTCTTACGGCACTGGCTCTCTCCCTTCCCTGGAACCAGTGACCCTAAATTAGGGACGGGCGACAGCTTATAGCCCATTGAGTTGCTCACGGTGGTCGTTAAACCTCCAATCAATCAATGAATGGATGTTGTGTTTGTCTTACGGCACTGGCTCTCTCCCTTCCCTGGAACCAGTGACCCTAAATTAGGGACGGGTGACTGCTTATAGCCCATTGAGTTGCTCACGGTGGTCGTTAAACCTCCAATCCAAAAAAAAAAAAAAAAAAAAAAAAGATGATTGCTACCCGTAATAAGCAGACCACGGCGCCGGAAATTTGTGCGGAGCTCAATCATCATCTTCAGACACCAGTATCAGCGGAAACAGTGCTCAGGGAACTGCATAAATAAGATATTCGTGGCAGAGATGCCATTGCAAAATTTATTGTGGCCGGATCTGGTTCATTTACTCGACGTTTCTTTATCTCAACGACTACAGTCTTGTAACGATTATATATAGATTAAGATAATACAACGTAGTTGTCACAAATGTTTATTTTTTTCTTTCTCAAGCCGACCTTGGTTTCGCTGGGTATTGACCTAGCTTCATCAGGACGAATGGCACGTAAATATTCAAATTGTATATGACATCATAAATGGTGTTTACCAAGGTTATTAGATATCTCTTTAGGTTGAGTCACTTCGGAAACGAGCTGCTATTGGCTGGCGAAATGACGTCACACGGGGAACAAAGCAGCGAGAGGCAAAGAGGCAAGAGCCATCGCTGCTACGGGTTACACTTTAGCAAGGAATGTAAATAAACGCGATGGAAAATGTTTTCAAATACTAATAATTTCAAACTTCCAAAGATTAACATATTTATCAGTGATCTGCTATTTCCTCTTTCATGAATTAATTAATTTTGAAAACAGAATAAATTAACAGCTTTTGTGCAAAGAAATATGAGGGCATTGCTGTAAACAAACATATTGCTGAACTTCGTAGTTCCGTAGTTCGCAGGAAGTTATATTTACAAAAAAAAGTTATTGTCAGTGCGAAAGTAAATTCTTAAAAATTCAAACTTTTTAAAAGTCTAGCCTTTCGATTATCAGCGCATCAAGTAGTTAACGGGCTTAACAAACAAGAAGTAAATGTGTTATTCACCATTTCATTTTTGCAAAATAAGTCTTGTTGTTTACAGAATTCAACTTAGTAGCCTTCAAATACAAACAAAAAATTCGCACGAAATGTTCGTTTTTCAATTTATTGTAATAAGTGGCACAAAAAGTTATCAAAAATTACGTATATAATACTATTGCAATGGCGGGCAGCATCGAACACCTGCTGCAAGTGTGTTTATGTTTTGCGTTGATGCCGAGCAGCCAGCAAGCGGTGTGTTGCAAAGAATTATGGGATCACGACCCTGGACAATTGAGAGAGTGAAGAGAGAGGAGACAAGATGGCGTCGTCGCTTCGCTGTGTGTGAACACGATATTTGTTGTTCTTATAAAAGTGCTCTAAAAGAGTACATGTATTATCATCGTCTAAAAGGATTCTCGTCGGAATAAGCTGTGTTTTGTGTGAACCTCCTGAAAGGAATATTATATTAATCATGGTAAGACTGTTTAAAACAGACTAAATAGAAAGCAAAGTTCATTGTTAACAATAACTCATTCGTTCTATGTTTATTATATATCCGTGAACCATCGTTAATGTCTTAGTTGTGTGTTTAGTCAAGAATAAATAACGAAAAACTTAAATCAGGAGTCTGTCGATTATGAACACAGTTACCGTTGCAAATCGTTTCTTAGTTTTTTTAACTTACACCATCAGTTTGCACTCCCAAGCCAAAGATGCCGCGTGGCGTGGTTACCGGCTTGGTTGTCTGCTGTCACGTTTTCGTGGCGTTTGCTTCCGGTGTGACGTCATGCGCAAATCCAAGAAAACGGAGACTGCAACTGCACGTTGAAATGGCGCCCCCTGGGTGTTTACAGTCACGTGTTGCATCCACCCTTCTTGCATCCGCCAGCGACACACCTGGTCTCCTGGTGTGGGGAGCGATCAGCTATCACTCCCGCACACAACTAGTGTTTGTACCTGGTACGTTAAACAGCACCTCCTACAGCAACAGCATAATTCAGCCCGTTGTTGTTCCATTTGTAAGGTCGGTCCATCGTGGTGTTTTCCAGCAAAAGATAACGCACGCCCACACACGGCACGTGCAACGCAACATGCACTTCATGGTGTGAGACAACTTCCATGGCCACCGGATTTGTCCCCCATTGAGCACGTGTGGGATTTTATGGGACAACGACTTGTCCGGTCTCCACGGCCAGCCACGACCATCCCCGATTTACGCATCCAGGTTGAGGATGCTTGGAACTCAATACCCCAAACTTACATCCAACATCTGTACGACAGACTCCATGCCAGAATTGCACAGTGTGACGCAGTTCATGGCGGTTCAACCTCGTACTAACCATGTTACATGGAAATGTTATTTTTCAGTTTACCAGCAAATACAGCTGTATTTTGCCATAATGTTTTGATCACGTTATCCTCTGTATTCCGTTATGTATAAATTTCGTTGGTATGAGACGTCTCCTTCTTGGTGTTCTTTTTTCACTTTCCAGCCACGACCATCCCCGATTGAGGCGTCCAGGTTGAGGATGCTTGGATCTCAATACCCCAAACTTACATCCAACATCTGTACGACAGACTCCATGCCAGAATTGCACAGTGTGACGCAGTTCATGGCGGTTCAACCTCGTACTAACCATGTTACATGGAAATGTTATTTTTCAGTTTACCAGCAAATACAGCTGTATTTTGCCATAATGTTTTGATCACGTTATCCTCTGTATTCCGTTATGTATAAATTTCGTTGGTATGAGACGTCTCCTTCTTGGTGTTCTTTTTTCACTTTCCAGCCACGACCATCCCCGATTGAGGCGTCCAGGTTGAGGATGCTTGGATCTCAATACCCCAAACTTACATCCAACATCTGTACGACAGACTCCATGCCAGAATTGCACAGTGTGACGCAGTTCATGGCGGTTCAACCTCGTACTAACCATGTTACATGGAAATGTTATTTTTCAGTTTACCAGCAAATACAGCTGTATTTTGCCATAATGTTTTGATCACGTTATCCTCTGTATTCCGTTATGTATAAATTTCGTTGGTATGAGACGTCTCCTTCTTGGTGTTCTTTTTTCACTTTCCAGCCACGACCATCCCCGATTGAGGCGTCCAGGTTGAGGATGCTTGGATCTCAATACCCCAAACTTACATCCAACATCTGTACGACAGACTCCATGCCAGAATTGCACAGTGTGACGCAGTTCATGGCGGTTCAACCTCGTACTAACCATGTTACATGGAAATGTTATTTTTCAGTTTACCAGCAAATACAGCTGTATTTTGCCATAATGTTTTGATCACGTTATCCTCTGTATTCCGTTATGTATAAATTTCGTTGGTATGAGACGTCTCCTTCTTGGTGTTCTTTTTTCACTTTCCAGCCACGACCATCCCCGATTGAGGCGTCCAGGTTGAGGATGCTTGGATCTCAATACCCCAAACTTACATCCAACATCTGTACGACAGACTCCATGCCAGAATTGCACAGTGTGACGCAGTTCATGGCGGTTCAACCTCGTACTAACCATGTTACATGGAAATGTTATTTTTCAGTTTACCAGCAAATACAGCTGTATTTTGCCATAATGTTTTGATCACGTTATCCTCTGTATTCCGTTATGTATAAATTTCGTTGGTATGAGACGTCTCCTTCTTGGTGTTCTTTTTTCACTTTCCAGCCACGACCATCCCCGATTTACGCGTCCAGGTTGAGGATGCTTGGAACTCAATACCCCAAACTTACATCCAACATCTGTACGACAGACTCCATGCCAGAATTGCACAGTGTGACGCAGTTCATGGCGGTTCAACCTCGTACTAACCATGTTACATGGAAATGTTATTTTTCAGTTTATCAGCAAATACAGCCGTATTTTGTCATAATGTTTTGATCACGTTATCCTCTGTATTCCGTCTTTATGCTGTATAAAGTTCGTTGGTATCAGACGTCTCCTTCTTGGTGTTCTTTTTTTCACTTTCCGCCAGTGTAGTTATTGTGTCTGGAGGAATGATTTCCCAACTTCATCCCCTTGATGTCTGCATAAATAGGCCTTTTAAAGCAGCAATTCGGTCACGCTATGATGCGTGGCTTACATCGGGAGACACAGAATTGATAAAAACTGGATGTGTTAAAAAACTTCACTCTCTGTAGTAGCACAGTGGATTGTAGATGCCCGGGAGTTCGTTTCTAATGACTTAATAAAGCGGTCCTTTTTGAAATGCGGCATTTCCGATGCCTTGGATAGCACTGAAGACGAAGTTGTCTTCCAACAATCCAGTACTGAAACCGGAGAACCATGAAGATCCATGCAGTGAAATATCTGTAGATGTAGATGGAGAGATGTCTGTGAGCAATGCATCATTTGGAATTATATGGAATTTAAATAAATTCAAGAATTGCCATATTTCGTAAGGTTTCATAAGTTTGTATGCATTTCAAGTTTTCTTGCGGCTTAGTATACGAGTATTAAGAAAAAATACGCATTTTCGTAGCTGGAAAGTATTAAATTCGAATAAATACGGTATACACTGAAGAGCAATTGAATTAGAGACACCTGTCTATTAACGTGTAGATCCACCTTTCGCCCTGATGACGGCGGAGATTCGTCTCGGCATGGACTCGACAAGACACCGGAAGCGTTGGGAAGCCATACGGATCCACGACCCATGAACAAGCTCCCACAGTTCACGAAGATTTGATGGACGGGGCTCATCTCTCTTGATGGCATCGTAGATTCGCTGGATGGGATTGAGGTCAGGTGATCTAGATGGCCTAGGAAGCGAGGTCACGTCGGTGAAGTGTTCATCCAACCATTCGGATACAATTCGGAAGCTGCGTTGTCTTGTTGCAGGATGAGGACCCCAGTTAGATGTTGAAGACGCACAAACGGGAGCAAATGATCGTCCAGGATATCCCGGTAGCGTTGACCTGTGAGGGACGATGTCACACGCACCAGGGGTCCCATTTCAGTCCACGTAAACAGTCCCCAGACGAGAATGCCACCCCCACCAGCTCGAAGAGTACCCTGCTGGCAAGAAGGATCCATCGCTTCATGTGGTTTACGCCGTACTCGTATCCTGCCATCCGCATGTACCATCGTGAATCTCTACTCATCAGTCCAAGCAACATTTTTCCTCATGTCTAGGGTCCAGTGGCGATGTTCCCGCGCCCATGCTAATCTTTGTACCCTGTGATGTGGGGTCAGCAGCGGTACCCTCGTGAGACGACGGCTTCTGTACCCTATAGCGAGGAGATGGTTCTGGATGGTGTGGCTACTTACACGTTTTTGTGCACCGGCGTTAAATTGCCGAGTGATTTCTTGCACTGTGGCCCGTCTATCCGCTGTTACAATGCGAGCTAGCGGACGATGACCCCGCTCATCCACGCGCTATTGTCCACGGCAGTTTGCCCTTGCAGGGATGGTTTTACCGGATCCGATGTACTCACGGTGCACCCGTGACACAGTGGCTCGTGAAAATCCCAGTGCCTCCACGACTTCCGAGATGGAGTGACCCATTCGTCGGGCCCATACAATTTGCCCACGATCAAATGCGCTTAGATCCTTCGTCTTACCCATACTACGTCCGACTCTTACTGATTCCTGTCGCATCACTCCTTATATTGTCGATTCGCTGCATACGTCATGTCGTTTCCGTTTACAGGGCCGCCCACAGCGCCACATTTGCATAACGCCAGCTGTCTTTAATTCACTTGCTCTTCAGTGTATATACACAGTATGGCAAAGAATTTTTAAGATTGGGTCTGTAAAATAAAATAGAAACAAGAAATTATAATTTGTTTTGGTTTATTATTCAAAATAAGTTTCTCCGGCTTCAATACACTTGTTACAGCGATTTAATAATGATTCGAATGCCTGTTCCAGTTCACTTTGCGGAATTGCATCCAAAGCACGCGTCGAAGCTGTTTGTATGGTCGAAATATCATTAAAATAACATCCTTTTAACGTCATTTTAATTTTGCGAAAAAAGAGAAGTCGCAGGGTGCTAAATCAGGCGAATACGGTGGATGATTCAACACACAGGCGTTATTTTTCGCCAAAAATCTACGAACAAGAAGTGAGGTGTGACTGGGTGCATTATCGTGCAACAAACACCAACTGTTTTCATCTCGATATTCTGGACGAATGCGACGAATTCTGCCCATCAAACGCTGCAAAACATTTAAATAAAACTCACCAGTAATTGTTTGTCCACTTGGAACAAATTCTTTGTGGATAATACCCTTACTATCGAAGAATGTAATGAGCATTGTTTTGATTTTCGATGGAAATTTTCTTGTTTATTTGGCTTGTGGTGAGTTTTTTGACTTCCATTCCGCACTTTGTCGCTTTGTTTTAGGATCATATTGAAAACACTATGTTTCATCACCAGTAACAATCGATTTTAAGAAGTTTGGATCATTTTCAGCGGCTGAAATGATGTCTCTGCAATGTGCACTTCTCCTTGATTTTTTGTTCATTGGTTAACGTGTGTGGAACAAATTTAGCACAGACTTTTGTTTTGCCCAAATCTTCATGCAGGATGGTTCGAATCGTTTCTTTGTTGATGTTTAAAGACTCTTCCATCATTCTTAGTGACGCACATCGATTGTTTGCCGCGAAATCACGCACTTTTTCAATAATCTCAGGTGTCCTAGATGAACTTGGTCTTCCGGTATGCTTATCATCTTCTAGCGTATATCTTCCGTCCAAAAAACGTTTGTGCCACAGGAAATACATTTGATCTACTTAAACAAAACTCACCGTAAACTTGTTTCATCATTTAGTACGTTTCCGAAGCACTTTTGCCAAGTTTAGCGTACAATTTAATAACAGTTCTTTTGTTCTATCTTAATAATTCAACATAAAAAAAATTTGACTTCTCTAATGAACGGCCGTTTCGTTTGAGTTATTTTAACAACTGCGCAGTACTTTTGGCAGAAAGCAAGCAGCTGGTCACGGTTTATAACGCATTCGCGATTACATTGGTGGCGCCACCGTAGGCTGAAATCTAGAGCCAGTCTTAAGAATTCTTTGACGAACTGTGTATATACACTATCTACCAACAAGTGATTGGATACCCCTGCAATCGATGATATCTGCTGTCCTGATACACGTCAGAGCCTCCGTCGTTAAATATCGTGTGGGAAACAACAACGCAACCAGTCTTATGCAAGATGCCACGCAGTTCGGAGCTCTCTGATTTCGAGAAAGGTGTAATCGTCGGGTATCACAGAAATGGCCGATCCATACGTGACATATCCAGCGAGTTGAAGTACCCAAAATCAACAGTGGCCTACGTGACTAGCAAGTGGAAGGTAAGAGGTGGCTGTCATAATGTGCCCCGACCCGGCAGACCCAAAAAACTGGGAGTTAGAGACCGACGGGTGCTGGCCAGAGAAATTCGGAAGAACCGCACCAAATCGATGGGCCACATCCGCGAGGAGTTTCAACAGGCATCCGGGAGTGTTCTTTCGATGAATACCATCCGTAAGGAAGCCCATCTGCTCGGTTATCATGGACGTGCTGCAGCCCACAAGCCTTTGATCACCAAGTCCAATAGCGCTTCTCGGCTAACGTGGTGCAAAGAATGTCGACAGTGGACCGTTGAACAGTGGAAACAGTTCCTCTGGAGCAACAAATCAAGGTTCACCCTCTACCGTTCGGATGGCAGGGTCTGGGTTTGGCGTCTGCCTGGAGAACGCCTCCTGCCGGAATGTATTGTGCCAACTGTGAAGTTCGGCGGCGGTGGAATTATGCTATGGGGGTGGTTTCTCCTGGTATGGCACGGGACCCTTGGTCGCAATTCCTGGTAGACTCAACGCCGAGACCTACTGCACCATTTTGGATGACCATGCGCTTCCTACGTTGTGGCAGTTTTACGGGGTGGACCCACGTTACTTTCAGGATGACAATGCCACCTCTCATGTTGCGAGGTCCACCATGGCTTGGTATGGTGACAATGGGGTTAATCGAATGGACTGGCCTGCGCAGAGCCAGGATCTTAACCCTATAGAGCACCTCTAGGACGAGTTGGAGCGTCTACTTAAGGGGTGCCCCCACCGTCCGAAATCGGCGAAAGAACTGACCTTTCTTCTTTAAGCCGAGTGGAAGAAAATACCGGTAGCCGTCGTATAACGCCTGGTTGAGAGTATGCCCCGGAGGGTCGCAGCTGTAATCGCCGCTCGTAGAGGCTCGACCAGCTATTGAAGGTGAATAAACTTCGTTTTGCTTTGCTATCACAGATGTCCAATTACTTGTTGGTAGATAGCGTATATGAAGATATATGGAGAAGTATATATAAGTATATACAATGTATGCTTGTATATGAATAACGGCCGTTCCATAAAACTGAAAGTAAAATCACACAAAACGAAGAAATATAGGTACAGCAAAATATGTGTTATTCTTTCTCAAACTATCTTCCCTCGGATGATATGCAACGGTCCCATAGTTTAGTGCTCCTTTCAAATCATGTGGCGAAGGCATTTTGTGGAAACATGCTCTAGCGACTACTTCACAGCTGGAATAACGTGAGCACCTGTGTTGAATGTTGCGCCACGGAACTTCTCCTTCATTGTTGGAAACAACAAGAAATCGCACGGGGCGAGGTCAGGACTGTAGGCAAGATTTCAATGCTGCATTTCGTAAGAAACTGTTGAACACAAGCAGCCACATTTGGGTGGGCGTTATCATGGTGTAGGGTCCACTTGACCAACAGTTGCGGTTGCTTAATCGATATGTGTCATCGCAGACGCTTCAAGACTGAAATGTAATACTCAGAGTAATTTGTGAAGGAGCGGCATGCTGGTAGACTACACCTTTACGATCAAAGAAAATTATCATCATCACATTCCCAGCAGATTTGGCTTGGCGGACGTTTTTCGAAGGAGTCGAGCCTGTGTGTTTACAGACACTCATTGCGCGCTTCGTGAGGGGGATGAAATAGTGGACCCATGTTTCATCGGCAGTTATTACTGTATTTAGAACGTTTGGATCACACCTGAACTCTGGATAACAATTGTTCTCATGTCAGGTGATGAGGTACCCATCAGGAACACACATGATGCAGCAGTAATTTATCGCGTAGGATGCGGAATGCCGACATTATTGAATTACACTGGCGGAAAGTGAAAAAAGAACACCAAGAAGGAGACGTCTGATACCAACGAATTTTATACAGCATAATAACGGAATACAGAGGATAACGTGATCAAAACATTATGGCAAAATACAGCTGTATTTGCTGGTAAACTGAAAAATAACATTTCCATGTAACATGGTTAGTACGAGGTTGAACCGCCATGAACTGCGTCACACTGTGCAATTCTGGCATGGAGTCTGTCGTACAGATGTTGGATGTAAGTTTGGGGTATTGAGTTCCAAGCATCCTCAACCTGGACGCCTAAATCGGGGATGGTCGTGGCTGGAAAGTGAAAAAAGAACACCAAGAAGGAGACGTCTGATACCAACGAAATTTATACAGCATAATAACGGAATACAGAGGATAACGTGATCAAAACATTATGGCAAAATACAGCTGTATTTGCTGGTAAACTGAAAAATAACATTTCCATGTAACATGGTTAGTACGAGGTTGAACCGCCATGAACTGCGTCACACTGTGCAATTCTGGCATGGAGTCTGTCGTACAGATGTTGGATGTAAGTTTGGGGTATTGAGTTCCAAGCATCCTCAACCTGGACGCCTCAATCGGGGATGGTCGTGGCTGGAAAGTGAAAAAAGAACACCAAGAAGGAGACGTCTGATACCAACGAAATTTATACATAACGGAATACAGAGGATAACGTGATCAAAACATTATGGCAAAATACAGCTGTATTTGCTGGTAAACTGAAAAATAACATTTCCATGTAACATGGTTAGTACGAGGTTGAACCGCCATGAACTGCGTCACACTGTGCAATTCTGGCATGGAGTCTGTCGTACAGATGTTGGATGTAAGTTTGGGGTATTGAGTTCCAAGCATCCTCAACCTGGACGCCTCAATCGGGGATGGTCGTGGCTGGAAAGTGAAAAAAGAACACCAAGAAGGAGACGTCTGATACCAACGAAATTTATACATAACGGAATACAGAGGATAACGTGATCAAAACATTATGGCAAAATACAGCTGTATTTGCTGGTAAACTGAAAAATAACATTTCCATGTAACATGGTTAGTACGAGGTTGAACCGCCATGAACTGCGTCACACTGTGCAATTCTGGCATGGAGTCTGTCGTACAGATGTTGGATGTAAGTTTGGGGTATTGAGTTCCAAGCATCCTCAACCTGGACGCCTAAATCGGGGATGGTCGTGGCTAGAAAGTGAAAAAAGAACACCAAGAAGGAGACGTCTGATACCAACGAAATTTATACATAACGGAATACAGAGGATAACGTGATCAAAACATTATGGCAAAATACAGCTGTATTTGCTGGTAAACTGAAAAATAACATTTCCATGTAACATGGTTAGTACGAGGTTGAACCGCCACGAACTGCGTCACACTGTGCAATTCTGGCATGGAGTCTGTCGTACAGATGTTGGATGTAAGTTTGGGGTATTGAGTTCCAAGCATCCTCAACCTGGACGCGTAAATTGGGGATGGTCGTGGCTGGAAAGTGAAAAAAGAACACCAAGAAGGAGACGTCTGATACCAACGAAATTTATACATAACGGAATACAGAGGATAACGTGATCAAAACATTATGGCAAAATACAGCTGTATTTGCTGGTAAACTGAAAAATAACATTTCCATGTAACATGGTTAGTACGAGGTTGAACCGCCATGAACTGCGTCACACTGTGCAATTCTGGCATGGAGTCTGTCGTACAGATGTTGGATGTAAGTTTGGGGTATTGAGTTCCAAGCATCCTCAACCTGGACGCCTCAATCGGGGATGGTCGTGGCTGGAAAGTGAAAAAAGAACACCAAGAAAGAGACGTCTGATACCAACGAAATTTATACATAACGGAATACAGAGGATAACGTGATCAAAACATTATGGCAAAATACAGCTGTATTTGCTGGTAAACTGAAAAATAACATTTCCATGTAACATGGTTAGTACGAGGTTGAACCGCCATGAACTGCGTCACACTGTGCAATTCTGGCATGGAGTCTGTCGTACAGATGTTGGATGTAAGTTTGGGGTATTGAGTTCCAAGCATCCTCAACCTGGACGCCTAAATCGGGGATGGTCATGGCTAGAAAGTGAAAAAAGAACACCAAGAAGGAGACGTCTGATACCAACGAAATTTATACATAACGGAATACAGAGGATAACGTGATCAAAACATTATGGCAAAATACAGCTGTATTTGCTGGTAAACTGAAAAATAACATTTCCATGTAACATGGTTAGTACGAGGTTGAACCGCCATGAACTGCGTCACACTGTGCGATTCTGGCATGGAGTCTGTCGTACAGATGTTGGATGTAAGTTTGGGGTATTGAGTTCCAAGCATCCTCAACCTGGACGCGTAAATCGGGGATGGTCGTGGCTGTTCGTGGAGACCGGAAAAGTCGTGGTCCCATAAGATCCCACACGTGCTAAATGGGGGAAAAATCCGGTGGCCATGGAAGTTGTCTCACACCCAAAGTGCATGTTGCGTTGCACGTTCCGTGTGTGGGCGTACGTTATCTTTCTGGAAAACACCACGATAGACCGACTTTACAAATGGAACAACAACGGGCTGAATGATGCTGTTGATGTAGGAGGTGCTGTTTAACGTACCAGGTACAAACACTAGTTGTGTACGGGAGTGATAGCTGATCGCTCCCCACACCAGGAGACCAGGTGTAGGCCCTGTGTGTCGCTGGCAGATGCAAGAAGGGTGGAGACGCTTCCCTGTGCGTCTGCGAACACGCATACAGCCATCGGAGGCTCCCAAGTAGAATCTGCTTTCATCGCTGAACACGACAGATCGCCATTGCGTTCTCCAGTGCAGAAGTTGGCGACACCACTGCAGCTGTTCCTGACGGTGGGATGGAGTCAGAGGTACACATGCCAGAAGCACACGTGCACGTAGTCCTGCATCCAGTAGACGGTTGCGGATTGTTCGCACAGTCACCTCAGGTGCAACGGCAGCTCAGATTTGCGTCGCAGTGCATGTTCTGCTTGACAACGCCGCTCTTCTTATGCGTCGATCGGTCCACTCATCAGTCCGTCTGTGACTCCCGGTTCCGCGTCTTCTCGTGTGGGAATGTTCTTGGGACCATCTACGCCACCATCGTATCACTACCGATATTTCCCGTCCAATTCGCTCCGCAATACGACGATACGACCACCCGGCCTCGCGGAGTCCGACTAGACGACCTCGCTCAAAGTCCGATAACTGCTGAAATCGTTCACATCTTCCATGTCCAGGCATTGCAGCTTCCTTAGGGTCTTCGCACGTGTCCGTACGCTGACGACTGATTACATTCACTTCGCTGTACTCCCTAAATACCACCGACGATAATTTGCATATTATGACGTGCTGTGGCGTAAGCGCTCACCGGTTGGTCCTGAAATTGACATCACACCTACGTAAACTTGACCCAATTAACATATGTAAATTTCATGATCGTCCGCCAATTCCTTCTTGGTGTTCTTTTTCACTTTCCGGCAGTGTATTAGTTGACGCCGCTATATCTTCGCACCTCATTCGTCGATCTTCTTGCAGGATTTCCCAAACAGTGTAAACAATACGCTCCGTAACAATACTTTCTGGTCTGCCAGACCTAGGAGTGAGTTCTACCGATAAACTTCTATTTTTATGCTCCCCAACCGTATGTTGAAGAAGCGTATATTCTCCAGCTTTGTCCGTCCGTCCGCCTGTCCGCACGATAACTCGCGTAAAAATGGTACGATTTCGATGAAATTTTAGTATGTGTTAGGGGACCAGCTGGGGACGAACCCTATTGAAAACGGACATAAATGAGGTCAAAGGTCAGGACATAGGATCGGGTTCCATTCCATCGGCCTTATGCGTTATATAACTTACGTAAAAATGCTTCGATTGAGACAAAGCTTTATCATTTGGTTCCGGAAGTATACTTTACCGGTTCCGTTGAATATCATCGAAATGGGGTCAAAGATCGGAACACAGGAGCGAGATTTATTCCAGAGCCATTATCCTCATAACTTGAGTAATAACTTGACTAATGATTTCTGGTAGGTTGGAAAGCGTAACATAATCAATGCATTGCATGATTTTGCTAACCTGTTTTGAAATCATTGTGCCATCTATAAACCGTTGACTCACCCAAGCATTTATCTTTTTAAGCGTTTTTTCATTAAATTAACTGTTTCTGGGGCCGTTTTACTCAAGCGATAGCACAATTTTTATCGCACAAGGCATTTTACTTTAAAACTCTGAATCACTCACCTCTATAGCTGTAAGGGGAAATGCAGACGTACCTTAAACAACTGCGCAATAGCAAACCCGGAATCGTCTCCCACGGCTAATAACTGTTGTCATTGATACCTCCTTAATTAAGTTATTCGTCTGCGTGGTTATTTCACCCCTACGCACAGCTGCGAACACAAAAAAAAATTACTCTCAGTTTTTATGGAACGGTCTTCCTAAATATACATATGTCCCTCACTTTCGAAGTCTCGGTCTTTCTTTTTGGGTGCTTTAGCCGCAATTTATCAATGGAGTTGGACACCAAAGCGTAAGCCCTGGTCTTTTTTGGGGCTTTATTCGCAATTTATCAATGGTGTTGGACACCAAAGCGGCCTTGGTCTTCCTTTTTTGGAGCTTTAGCCGCAATTTATCTAAGGGGTTGAACACCAAAACGTAAGCCTTTGGTGTTTCTTTTTTGGGGCTTTAGACGCAATTTATCGATGGGGTTGGACACCAAAGCGTAAGCCTTGGTCTTTCTTTTAGGGTCTTTAGCTGCAATTCATCAATGGGGTTGGACACCAAAGCGTAAGCCTTGGTCTTTCTTTTTGGGGTCTTTAGCCGCAATTCATCAATGGGGTTGGACACCAAAGCGTAAGCCTTGGTCTTTCTTTTTGGGGTCTTTAGCCGCAATTCATCAATGGGGTTTGACACCACAGCGTAAGCCTTGGTCTTTCTTTTTGGGGTCTTTAGCCGCAATTCATCAATGGAGTTTACCGTAAGCTTTGGTCTTCCTTTTGGGGGCTTTAGCCGCAATTCATCAATGGGGTTGTACACCAAAGCGTAAGCCTTGGTCTTCCTTTTTGATGGTTTTAGCCGCAATTTATCAATGGGGTTGGACACCAAAGCATAAGCATTGGTCTTCCTTTTTTGGGGCTTTAGCCACAATTTATCAGAGGGGTTGGACACCAAAACGTAAGCCTTGGTCTTTTTGGGGCTTTAGCCGCAATTTATCAAAGGGTAGGACACCAAAGCGTAAGCCTTGGTCTTTTTGGGGCTTTAGCCGCAATTTATCAATGAGGTTGGATACCAAAGCCTAAGCCTTCCTTTTTAGGGATTTGGTCGCAATTTATCAATGTGGTTGGACACCAAAGCGTAATCCTTGGTCTTTTTGGGGCTTTAGCCGCAATTTATCAAAGGGGTTGAACACCAAAACGTAAGCCTTGGTGTTTCTTTTGGGGCTTTAGCCGCAATTTATCAATGTGGTTGGACACCAATGCGTAATCCTTGGTCTTCTTTTTTGGGGCTTTAGCCGCAATTTATCAAAGGGGTTGAACACCAAAACGTAAGCCTTGGTGTTTCTTTTGGGGGCTTTAGCCGCAATTTATCAATGGGGTAGGACACCAAAGCGTAAGCCTTGGTCTTTTTGGGGCTTTAGCCGCAATTTATCAATGAGGTTGGATACCAAAGCCTAAGCCTTCCTTTTTGGGGATTTAGTCGCAATTTATCAATGTGGTTGGACACCAAAGCGTAATCCTTGGTCTTTTTGGGTCTTTAGCCGCAATTTATCAAAGGGGTTGAACACCAAAACGTAAGCCTTGTTGTTTCTTTTGGGGGCTTTAGCCGCAATTTATGAAAGGGGTTGAACACCAAAGCATAAGCATTGGTCTTCTTTTTTTGGGGCTTTAGCCACAATTTATCAAAGGGGTTGAACACCAAAACGTAAGACTTGGGGTTTCTTTTGGGGGCTTTAGCCGCAATTTATCAATGGGGTAGGACACCAAAGCGTAAGCCTTGGTCTTTTTGGGGCTTTAGCCGCAATTTATCAATGAGGTTGGATACCAAAGCCTAAGCCTTCCTTTTTGGGGATTTAGTCGCAATTTATCAATGGGGTTGTACACCAAAACGTAAGCCATGGTCTTCCTTTTTGGGGGCTTTAGCCGCAATTTATCAATGGGGTAGGACACCAAAGCGTAAGCCTTGGTCTTTTTGGGGCTTTAGCCGCAATTTATCAATGAGGTTGGATACCAAAGCCTAAGCCTTCCTTTTTGTGGATTTGGTCGCAATTTATCAATGGGGTTGGACACCAAAGCGTAAGCCTTGGTCTTCCTTTTTCGGGGCTTTAGCCGCAATTTATCAATGGGGTAGGACACCAAAGCGTAAGCCTTGGTCTTTTGGGGGCTTTAGCTGTAATTTATCAAAGGGGTTGAACACCAAAACGTAAGCCTTGGTATTTCTTTTTTGGGGCTTTAGCCGCAATTTATCAATGTGGTTGGACACCAAAGCGTAATCCTTGGTCTTTTTGGGCTTTTGCCGCAATTTATCAAAGGGGTTGAACACCAAAACGTAAGCCTTGTTGTTTCTTTTTTGGGGCTTTAGCCGCAATTTATCAATGGGGTTGGACACCAAAGCATAAGCCTTGGTCTTCCTTTTTTGGGGCTTTAGCCACAATTTATCAGAGGGGTTGGACACCAAAACGTAAGCCTTGGTCTTCCTTTTTTGGGGCTTTAGCCGCAATTTATCAATGGGGTTGGACACCAAAGCGTAAGCCTTGGTCTTTTTGGGGCTTTAGCCGCAATTTATCAATGAGGTTGGATACCAAAGCCTAAGCCTTCCTTTTTGGGGATTTAGTCGCAATTTATCAATGGGGTTGTACACCAAAGCGTAAGCCATGGTCTTCCTTTTTGGGGGCTTTACCCGCAATTTATCAATGGGGTAGGACACCAAAGCGTAAGCCTTGGTCTTTTTGGGGCTTTAGCCGCAATTTATCAATGAGTTTAAATACCAAAGCCTAAGCCTTCCTTTTTGGGGATTTAGTCGCAATTTATCAGTGGGGTTGGACACCAAAGCGTAAGCCATGGTCTTCCTTTTTGGGGAATTTAGCCGCAATTTATCAATGGGGTAGGACACCAAAGCGTAAGCCTTGGTCTTTTGGGGGCTTTAGCTGTAATTTATCAAAGGGGTTGAAAACCAAAACGTAAGCCTTGGTGTTTCTTTTTTGGGGCTTTAGCCGCAATTTATCAATGTGGTTGGACACCAAAGCGTAATCCTTGGTCTTTTTGGGCTTTAGCCGCAATTTATCAAAGGGGTTGAACACCAAAACGTAAGCCTTGTTGTTTCTTTTTTGGGGCTTTAGCCGCAATTTATCAATGGGGTTGGACACCAAAGCATAAGCATTGTTCTTCCTTTTTTGGGGCTTTAGCCACAATTTATCAATGGGGTTGGACACCAAAACGTAAGCCTTGGTCTTCCTTTTTTGGGGCTTTAGCCGCAATTTATCAATGTGGTTGGACACCAAAGCGTAAGCCTTGGTCTTTTTGGGGCTTTAGCCGTAATTTATAAATGGGGTTGGACACCAAAGCCTAAGCCTTCCTTTTCGAGAATTTAGTCGCAATTTATCAATGGGGTTGGACACCAAAGAGTAAGCCTTGGTCTACATTTTTTGGGGCTTTAGCCGCAATTTATCAATGGGGTAGGACACCAAAGCGTAAGCCTTAGTGTTTCTTTTGGGGGTTTTAGCCGTAATTTATCAATGTGGTTGGACACCAAAGCGTAATACTTGGTCTTTTTGGGGCTTTAGCCGCAATTTATCAATGAGGTTGGATACCAAAGCCTAAGCCTTCCTTTTTGGGGATTTAGTCGCAATTTATCAATGGGGTTGGACACCAAAGCGTAAGCCTTGGTCTTCCTTTTGGGGGCTTTAGCCGCAATTTATCAATGGGGTAGGGCACCAAAGCGTAAGCCTTGGCCTTTTTGGGGCTTTAGCCGTAATTTATAAACGTGGTTGGACACCAAAGCGTAATCCTTGGTCTTTTTGGGGCTTTAGCCGCAATTTATCAAAGGGGTTAAACACCAAAACGTAAGCCTTGGTGTTTCTTTTTGGGGGCTTTAGCCGCAATTTATCAATGTGGTTGGACACCAAAGCGTAATCCTTAGTGTTTCTTTTGGGGCCTTTAGCCGCAATTTATCAATGGGGTAGGACACCAAAGCGTAATACTTGGTCTTTTTGGGGCTTTAGCCGCAATTTATCAATGAGGTTGGATACCAAAGCCTAAGCCTTCCTTTTTGGGGATTTAGTCGCAATTTATCAATGGGGTTGTACACCAAAGCGTAAGCCATGGTCTTCCTTTTTGGGGGCTTTACCCGCAATTTATCAATGGGGTAGGACACCAAAGCGTAAGCCTTGGTCTTTTTGGGGCTTTAGCCGCAATTTATCAATGAGTTTAAATACCAAAGCCTAAGCCTTCCTTTTTGGGGATTTAGTCGCAATTTATCAGTGGGGTAGGACACCAAAGCGTAAGCCTTGGTCTTTTGGGGGCTTTAGCTGTAATTTATCAAAGGGGTTGAAAACCAAAACGTAAGCCTTGGCGTTTCTTTTTTGGGGCTTTAGCCGCAATTTATCAATGTGGTTGGACACCAAAGCGTAATCCTTGGTCTTTTTGGGCTTTAGCCGCAATTTATCAAAGAAGTTGAACACCAAAACGTAAGCCTTGTTGTTTCTTTTTTGGGGCTTTAGCCGCAATTTATCAATGGGGTTGGACACCAAAGCATAAGCCTTGGTCTTCCTTTCTTGTGGCTTTATCCACAATTTATCAATGGGGTTGGATACCAAAGCGTAAGCCTTGGCCTTCTTTTTGGGGGCTTTAGCCGCAATTTATCAATGGGGTTGGACACCAACGTGTAAGCCTTGGTCTTTTCGAGGCTTTAGCCGTAATTTATAAATGGGGTTGGACACCAAAGCCTAAGCCTTCCTTTTCGAGAATTTAGTCGCAATTTATCAATGGGGTTGGACACCAAAGAGTAAGCCTTGGTCTACATTTTTGGGGGCTTTAGCCGCAATTTATCAAAGGGGTTGAACACCAAAACGTAAGCCTTAGTGTTTCTTTTGGGGGCTTTAGCCGCAATTTATCAATGGGGTAGGACACCAAAGCGTAAGCCTTGGTCTTTTTGGGGCTTTAGCCGCAATTTATCAATGAGGTTGGATACCAAAGCCTAAGCCTTCCTTTTTGGGGATTTAGTCGCAATTTATCAATGGGGTTGTACACCAAAGCGTAAGCCATGGTCTTCCTTTTTTGGGGGCTTTACCCGCAATTTATCAATGGGGTAGGACACCAAAGCGTAAGCCTTGGTCTTTTTGGGGCTTTAGCCGCAATTTATCAATGAGTTTAAATACCAAAGCCTAAGCCTTCCTTTTTGGGGATTTAGTCGCAATTTATCAGTGGGGTAGGACACCAAAGCGTAAGCCTTGGTCTTTTGGGGGCTTTAGCTGTAATTTATCAAAGGGGTTGAACACCAAAACGTAAGCCTTGTTGTTTCTTTTTTGGGGCTTTAGAAGCAATTTATCAATGGGGTTGGACACCAAAGCATAAGCCTTGGTCTTCCTTTCTTGTGGCTTTATCCACAATTTATCAATGGGGTTGGATACCAAAGCGTAAGCCTTGGCCTTCTTTTTGGGGGCTTTAGTCGCAATTTATCAATGGGGTTGGACACCAAAGCGTAAGCCTTGGTCTTCCTTTTGGGGGCTTTAGCCGCAATTTATCAATGGGGTAGGACACCAAAGCGTAAGCCTTGGCCTTTTTGGGGCTTTAGCCGCAATTTATCAATGTGGTTGGACACCAAAGCGTAATCCTTGGTCTACATTTTTGGGGGCTTTAGCCGCAATTTATCAAAGGGGTTGAACACCAAAACGTAAGCCTTGGAGTTTCTTTTTTTGGGGGCTTTAGCCACAATTTATCAAAGGGGTTGGACACCAAAACTTAAGCCTTTGTCTTCCTTTTTGGCGGCTTTAGCCGCAATTTATCAATGTGGTTGGACACCAAAGCGTAAGCCTTGGTCTTCCTTTCTTGTGGCTTTATCCACAATTTATCAATGGGGTTGGATACCAAAGCGTAAGCCTTGGCCTTCTTTTTGGGGGCTTTAGCCGCAATTTATCAATGGGGTTGGACACCAACGTGTAAGCCTTGGCCTTCTTTTCGGGGCTTTAGCCGTAATTTATAAATGGGGTTGGACACCAAAGCCTAAGCCTTCCTTTTCGAGAATTTAGTCGCAATTTATCAATGGGGTTGGACACCAAAGCCTAAGCCTTCCTTTTCGAGAATTTAGTCGCAATTTATCAATGGGGTTGGACACCAAAGAGTAAGCCTTGGTCTACATTTTTGGGGGCTTTAGCCGCAATTTATCAAAGGGGTTGAACACCAAAACGTAAGCCTTAGTGTTTCTTTTGGGGGGCTTTAGCCGCAATTTATCAATGGGGTAGGACACCAAAGCGTAAGCCTTGGTCTTTTTGGGGCTTTAGCCGCAATTTATCAATGAGGTTGGATACCAAAGCCTAAGCCTTCCTTTTTGGGGATTTAGTCGCAATTTATCAATGGGGTTGTACACCAAAACGTAAGCCTTAGTCTTTCTTTTGGGGGCTTTAGCCGCAATTTATCAATGGGGTAGGACACCAAAGCGTAAGCCTTGGTCTTTTTGGGGCTTTAGCCGCAATTTATCAATGAGGTTGGATACCAAAGCCTAAGCCTTCCTTTTTGTGGATTTGGTCGCAATTTATCAATGGGGTTGGACACCAAAGCGTAAGCCTTGGTCTTCCTTTTTCGGGGCTTTAGCCGCAATTTATCAATGGGGTAGGACACCAAAGCGTAAGCCTTGGTCTTTTGGGGGCTTTAGCCGAATTTATCAAAGGGGTTGAACACCAAAACGTAAGCCTTGGTATTTCTTTTTTGGGGCTTTAGCCGCAATTTATCAATGTGGTTGGACACCAAAGCGTAATCCTTGGTCTTTTTGGGCTTTAGCCGCAATTTATCAAAGGGGTTGAACACCAAAACGTAAGCCTTGTTGTTTCTTTTTTGGGGCTTTAGCCGCAATTTATCAATGGGGTTGGACACCAAAGCATAAGCATTGGTCTTCCTTTTTTGGGGCTTTAGCCACAATTTATCAGAGGGGTTGGACACCAAAACGTAAGCCTTGGTCTTCCTTTTTTGGGCTTTAGCCGCAGTTTATCAATGTGGTTGGACACCAAAGCGTAAGCCTTGGTCTTTTTGGGGCTTTAGCCGCAATTTATCAATGAGGTTGGATACCAAAGCCTAAGCCTTCCTTTTTGGGGATTTAGTCGCAATTTATCAATGGGGTTGTATACCAAAGCGTAAGCCATGGTCTTCCTTTTTGGGGGCTTTACCCGCAATTTATCAATGGGGTAGGACACCAAAGCGTAAGCCTTGGTCTTTTTGGGGCTTTAGCCGCAATTTATCAATGAGTTTAAATACCAAAGCCTAAGCCTTCCTTTTTGGGGATTTAGTCGCAATTTATCAGTGGGGTAGGACACCAAAGCGTAAGCCTTGGTCTTTTGGGGGCTTTAGCTGTAATTTATCAAAGGGGTTGAAAACCAAAACGTAAGCCTTGGCGTTTCTTTTTTGGGGCTTTAGCCGCAATTTATCAATGTGGTTGGACACCAAAGCGTAATCCTTGGTCTTTTTGGGCTTTAGCCGCAATTTATCAAAGGGGTTGAACACCAAAACGTAAGCCTTGTTGTTTCTTTTTTGGGGCTTTAGCCGCAATTTATCAATTATGGTTGGACACCAAAGCATAAGCATTGGTCTTCCTTTTTTGGGGCTTTAGCCACAGTTTATCAAAGGGGTTGGACACCAAAACGTAAGCCTTGGTCTTCCTTTTTTGGGGCTTTAGCCGCAGTTTATCAATGTGGTTGGACACCAAAGCGTAAGCCTTGGTCTTTTTGGGGCTTTAGCCACAATTTTTCAATGGGGTTGGACACCAACGTGTAAGCCTTGGTCTTTTTGGGGCTTTAGCCGCAATTTATCAATGGGGTAGGACACCAAAGCGTAAGCCTTGGTCTTTTTGGGGTTTTAGCCGTAATTTATGTATGTGGTTGGACACCAAAGCGTAATACTTGGTCTTTTTGGGGCTTTAGCCGCAATTTATCAATGAGGTTGGATACCAAAGCCTAAGCCTTCCTTTTTGGGGATTTAGTCGCAATTTATCAATGGGGTTGGACACCAAAGCGTAAGCCTTGGTCTTCCTTTTGGGGGGCTTTAGCCACAATTTATCAATGGGGTAGGGCACCAAAGCGTAAGCATTGGCCTTTTTGGGGCTTTAGCCGTAATTTATCAATGTGGTTGGACACCAAAGCGTAATCCTTGGTCTTTTTGGGCTTTAGCCGCAATTTATGAAAGGGGTTGAACACCAAAACGTAAGCCTTGGTGTTTCTTTTTTGGGGGCTTTAGCCACAATTTATCAAAGGGGTTGGACACCAAAACTTAAGCCTTGGTCTTCCTTTTTGGCGGCTTTAGCCGCAGTTTATCAATGTATTTGGACACCAAAGCGTAAGCCTTGGTCTTCCTTTCTTGTGGCTTTATCCACAATTTATCAATGGGGTTGGATACCAAAGCGTAAGCCTTGGCCTTCTTTTTGGGGGCTTTAGCCGCAATTTATCAATGGGGTTGGACACCAACGTGTAAGCCTTGGTCTTTTCGGGGCTTTAGCCGTAATTTATAAATGGGGTTGGACACCAAAGCCTAAGCCTTCCTTTTCGAGAATTTAGTCGCAATTTATCAATGGGGTTGGACACCAAAGAGTAAGCCTTGGTCTACATTTTTGGGGGCTTTAGCCGCAATTTATCAAAGGGGTTGGACCCCAAAACGTAAGCCTTGGGCTTCATTTCTTGGCGCTTTATCCACAATTTATCAATGGGGTTGGATACCAAAGCGTAAGACTTGACCTTCTTTTTGGGGGCTTTAGCCGCAATTTATCAATGGGTGTTGGACACCAAAGCGTAAACCTTGGTGATCTTCCCTTCCCTTCTCACAGGTTTCAGTCATAGTTTAGTACGGGTTGTAGTGAAAGCCAAAGCCACTGTCGGCTTTACCTCAAATCTGAGTCTGGAGACCTAAGTCTATGTTATCTTGTTTTCCCTTAGATTTAAGCAGCAATTCATCTATGGCGTTGCAGCCCAAAACCTAAGCCTCCGTTATTTTACCCTTCCTTAGGCTTTAGCCGTAGTTTATCTATGGAATTGAAGAACAGCCGTGGCAAGTCGCCGCAGTTTATTGACACTGTTGCCTGACTCTGAATTGCTTTCTGGATCAAGGGGTTCTTATCCTGATTTCAAAATATGCTACTTTTGTTGTTATCACCGTTCCATTTGTTCTCAGGGAAAGACATGCACTAAAAAAAATACTGTGAAGAAGAGAGAGAAAATACTTGTCCTGTATATCAGCCACGTGGTGTACAATCTTCTCATCGGCATAGTGCAGTCTCGCAAACTCAATCATTTCTGGCAAAGCATCAATCGCAATCAGTTTCTTCAGCTTTGGAATTCGGCGGAGAAATATGTCCTTTGTATTATCACCTGATCCACAGCCGACGTCCATGATGACATCATCTTCTTCGAAGGACATTTTAGGAACAAAAATGTCCAACAGTCTGTTGGCCTCTATCACAGACAATGTGTGGTTGTTTTTGTGCGATCTGGCATCTCTTAACATCTTGAACTTTAACCTATTCAAGGAAGAACAAAGTTATCACAACAGTGTGCCTAATACCATACTCACGTTTCACACCTTCAAAATACAGTGATAGATAACACTTTTGCTAGAAACACATAAATAGACGTAGAAGTTGAAAAACTTGAATGAGTTGCATAGAAATAATGGCGCCATAAAATTCATTCACTGGTTTCAACAGAAAAGCTTTGTTCCTGTGATTGCCCGCCTCTTGTACGAAGATTGTGCGTAACAGTGACAAAATGACGACGGATTAAAATAAACTCTAATTAGCTCCGATCGCAGTTCTGCGATACTTTTGAGACAAAAGTAAAGAGCAGATACGTCTCACTAAAGTGATCCCAGACATGCTCTATACGATAAAGGTCAAGAGACCTAAGTAGCATCTGTGGATATGCTCACTCTCGAGGCAATCGTTAATAACCGAGCCCAATGAGGGCAGCGCCAGTGGCGCGATGGTCTAAGCGATGGCCTCTGATCATTCGTTTAAAAGGGGTTCGGGTTCAAATCCCGGTGAGGCATGGATGTTGTGTTTGTCTTACGCAAATAGCAGATACGTCTCACTAAAGTGATCCCAGAAATGCTCTATACGATAAAGATCAAGAGTCCTAGGTAGCATCTGTGGATATACTCACTCTCGAGGCAATCGTCAATAACCAAGCCCAATGAGGGCCGCGCCGGTGGCGCGGTGGTCTAAGCGATGGTCTCTAATTATTCGTTTAAAAGGGGTCCAGGTTCGGATCCCGGTGAGGCATGGATGTTGTGTTTGTCTTACGCAAATAGCAGATACGTCTCACTAAAACGATTCCAGTCATCCTCTATACAATAATGGTCAAGAGACCTAGGTAGCATCTGTGGATATACTCACTCTCGAGGCAATCGTCAATAACCAAGCCCAATGAGGGCCGCCAATGAGGGCCGCCAATGAGGGCCGCCAATGAGGGCCGCGTCGGTGGCACGGTGGTCTAAGCGATGGTCTCTGATTATTCGTTTAAAAGGGGTCCGGGTTCGAATCCCGGTGTGGCATGGATGTTGTGTTTGTCTTACAGAAATAGCAGATACGTCTCACTAAAATAATCCCAGACATGGTCTACACGATAAAGGTCAAGAGACCTAGGTAGCATCTGTGGATATGCTCACTTATAATGAATAGATTTCTCCTGCTGGACGTGTCGTGCAGGAAAGCTTACGTTAACTAACGTTAGGGTTATTGAAAGGTTACTTGACGTAGCTAAAGTGTGATTAATCTTCAAAGTGCTAGAGTTTGTTTACGTAAGACATGCACGTGCAATAAATTCCAAGAATATGGAATTTATTTTTACTCAGCGTTCTTCATTATCTTGAATATCAGTAATATAACTTCGGTTTTAGTACATTAGTACCTTGAAGGCTCCTTATTAGAGCGGTAAACACAATATTCCCTGAACTTAACGTAAACACTCAATGAAATAGACTTAACGGCCAGAACGAGGTCTAACAATAAAATGAACTAAGTAAACGTACTCACTTTTAACCCTTTATCGGGGAGTACTCAATTACACACTCCAAAATAACACAACTACTGTTAGACCGAACTTTCGTAGAATCGCATAACAATAATTAAAAAGAACCTATCATATATAAAAACGAACCTCTCTGGTATACTTGAGCGGGCCTATATATACAGCATACCACAACGTCATGAATTACACTCGTTGCCTATTTCAGCTTGAGAAACAATATCTCGTTAAGTGAGAAGATAATTTGCATAGGAAAATAAAATAACAAGACATAGTAAAATTAAAAAGAAACTGAATCTAGAGTATACGTTACACACTCTCGAGGCAATCGTTAATAACCGAGCCCAATGAAAGCCGCGTCGGTGGCGCGGTGGTCTAAGCGATGGCCTCTGTTCATTCGTTTAAAAGGTGTCCGGGTTCGAATCCCGGTGAGGCATTGATGTTGTATTTGTCTTACGGAAATAGCAGATACGTCTCACTAAAGTGATCCCACCACATGTTCTATACGATAAAGTCAAGAGACCTAGGTAGCATCTGTGGATATGCTCACTCTCGAGGCAATCGTTAATAACCGAGCCCAATGAAAGCCGCGTCGGTGGCGCGGTGGTCTAAGCGATGGCCTCTGATCATTCGTTTAAAAGGTGTCAGGGTTCGAATCCCGGTGAGGCATTGATGTTGTATTTGTCTTACGGAAATAGCAGATACGTCTCACTAAAGTGATCCCACCACATGTTCTATACGATAAAGTCAAGAGACCTAGGTAGCATCTGTGGATATGCTCACTCTCGAGGCAATCGTTAATAACCGAGCCCAATGAAAGCCGCGTCGGTGGCGCGGTGGTCTAAGCGATGGCCTCTGATCATTCGTTTAAAAGGTGTCCGGGTTCGAATCCCGGTGAGGCATTGATGTTGTATTTGTCTTACGGAAATAGCAGATACGTCTCACTAAAGTGATCCCACCACATGTTCTATACGATAAAGTCAAGAGACCTAGGTAGCATCTGTGGATATGCTCACTCTCGAGGCAATCGTTAATAACCGAGCCCAATGAAAGCCGCGTCGGTGGCGCGGTGGTCTAAGCGATGGCCTCTGATCATTCGTTTAAAAGGTGTCCGGGTTCGAATCCCGGTGAGGCATTGATGTTGTATTTGTCTTACGGAAATAGCAGATACGTCTCACTAAAGTGATCCCACCACATGTTCTATACGATAAAGTCAAGAGACCTAGGTAGCATCTGTGGATATGCTCACTCTCGAGGCAATCGTTAATAACCGAGCCCAATGAAAGCCGCGTCGGTGGCGCGGTGGTCTAAGCGATGGCCTCTGATCATTCGTTTAAAAGGTGTCCGGGTTCGAATCCCGGTGAGGCATTGATGTTGTATTTGTCTTACGGAAATAGCAGATACGTCTCACTAAAGTGATCCCACCACATGTTCTATACGATAAAGTCAAGAGACCTAGGTAGCATCTGTGGATATGCTCACTCTCGAGGCAATCGTTAATAACCGAGCCCAATGAAAGCCGCGTCGGTGGCGCGGTGGTCTAAGCGGATGGCCTCTGATCATTCGTTTAAAAGGTGTCCGGGTTCGAATCCCGGTGAGGCATTGATGTTGTATTTGTCTTACGGAAATAGCAGATACGTCTCACTAAAGTGATCCCACCACATGTTCTATACGATAAAAGTCAAGAGACCTAGGTAGCATCTGTGGATATGCTCACTCTCGAGGCAATCGTTAATAACCGAGCCCAATGAAAGCCGCGTCGGTGGCGCGGTGGTCTAAGCGATGGCCTCTGATCATTCGTTTAAAAAGTGTCCGGGTTCGAATCCCGGTGAGGCATTGATGTTGTATTTGTCTTACGGAAATAGCAGATACGTCTCACTAAAGTGATCCCACCACATGTTCTATACGATAAAGTCAAGAGACCTAGGTAGCATCTGTGGATATGCTCACTCTCGAGGCAATCGTTAATAACCTAGCCCAATGGAAGCCGCGTCGGTGGTGCGGTGGTCAAAGCGATGGCCTCTGATCACTCGTTCAAAAGGGGTCCGGGTTCGAATCCCGGTGAGGCATGGATGTTGTGTTTGTCTTACGGAAATAGCAGATACGTCTCACTAAAGTGATTCCAGACATGTTCTATACGATAAAGTCAAGAGACCTACGTAGCATCTGCGGATATGCTCACTCTCGAGGCAATCGTTAATAACCTAGCCGAATGAAAGCCGCGTCGGTGGCGCGGTGGTCAAAGCGATGGCCTCTGATCACTCGTTCAAAAGGGGTCCGGGTTCGGATCCCTGTGAGGCATGGATGTTGTGCTTGTCTTGTGGAAATGGCAGATACGTCTCACTAAGGTGATTCCAGACATGTTCTATACGATAAAGCTCAAGAGACCTAAGTAGCATCTGTGGATATGCTCAATCTCGAGGCAATCGTTAATAACCGAGCCCAATGAGGGCAGCGCCCGTGGCGCGATGGTCTAAGCGATGGCCTCTGATCATTCGTTTAAAAGGGGTCCGGGTTCGAATCCCGGTGTGGCATGGATGTTGTGTTAGTCTTACGGAAATAGCAGATACGTCTCACTAAAGTGACCCCAGAAATGCTCTATATGATAAAGGTCAAGAGTCCTAGGTAGCATCTGTGGATATCCTCACTCTCGAGGCAATCATTAATAACCGAGTCCAATGAGCACCGCGCCGGTGGCGCGGTGGTCTAAGCGATGGCCTCTGATCATTCGTTTAAAAGGGGTCCGGGTTCGAATCCCGGTGTGGCATGGATGTTGTGTTAGTCTTACGGAAATAGCAGATACGTCTCACTAAAGTGACCCCAGAAATGCTCTATATGATAAAGGTCAAGAGTCCTAGGTAGCATCTGTGGATATGCTCACTCTCGAGGCAATCATTAATAACCGAGTCCAATGAGGGCCGCGCCTGTGGCGCGGTGGTCTAAGCGATGGTCTCTAATTATTCGTTTAAAAGGGGTCCGGGTTCGAATCCCGGTGAGGCATGGATGTTGTGTTTGTCTTACGGAAATAGCAGATACGTCTCACTAAAGTGACCCCAGAAATGCTCTATATGATAAAGGTCAAGAGTCCTAGGTAGCATCTATGGATATGCTCACTCTCGAGGCAATCATTAATAACCGAGTCCAATGAGGGCCGCGCCTGTGGCGCGGTGGTCTAAGCGATGGTCTGTAATTATTCGTTTAAAAGGGGTCCGGGTTCGAATCCCGGTGAGGCATGGATGTTGTGTTTGTCTTACGGAAATAGCAGATACGTCTCACTAAAGTGACCCCAGAAATGCTCTATATGATAAAGGTCAAGAGTCCTAGGTAGCATCTGTGGATATGCTCACTCTCGAGGCAATCATTAATAACCGAGTCCAATGAGGGCCGCGCCTGTGGCGCGGTGGTCTAAGCGATGGTCTCTAATTATTCGTTTAAAAGGGGTCCGGGTTCGAATCCCGGTGAGGCATGGATGTTGTGTTTGTCTTACAGAAATAGCAGATACGTCTCACTAAAATGATCCCAGTCATGCTCTATACGATAAAGGTCAAGAGACCTAGGTAGCATCTGTGGATATGCTCACTTATAATGAATAGATTTCTCCTGCTGGACGTGTCGTGCAGGAAAGCTAACGTTAAGTCACGTTAGGGTTATTGAAAGGTTACTTGACGTAGCTGAAATGTGATTAAACTTCAAAGTGCTAGAGTTTGTTTACGTAAGACATGCACGTGCAATAAATTCCAAGAATATGGAATTTATTTTTACTCAGCGTTCTTCATTATCTTGAATATCAGTAATATAACTTCGGTTTTAGTACATTAGTACCTTGAAGGCTCCTTATTAGAGCGGTAAACACAATATTCCCTGAACTTAACGTAAACACTCATTGAAATAGACTTAAAATAGACTCAATGAAATAGACTTAATTATATAATGAATAGAATTATCCGGCTGTACGTGTAGTGCAGGAAAGCTTACGTTAAGTCACGTTAGGGTTATTGAAATTTTACTTGACGTAGCTAAAGTGTGATTAGTCTTCAAAGTGCTAGAGTTTGTTTACGTAAGACATGCACGTGCAATAAATTCCAAGAATATGGAATTTATTTTTACTCAGCGTTCTTCATTATCTTGAATATCAGTAATATAACTTCGGTTTTAGTACATTAGTACCTTGAAGGCTCCTTATTAGAGCGGTAAACACAATATTCCCTGAACTTAACGTAAACACTCAATGAAATAGACTTAAAATAGACTCAATGAAATAGACTTAATTATATAATGAATAGAATTCTCCGGCTGGACGTGTAGTGCAGGAAAGCTTACGTTAAGTCACGTTAGGGTTATTGAAAGGTTACTTGACGTAGCTAAAGTGTGATTAATCTTCAAAGTGCTAGAGTTTGTTTACGTAAGACACGCACGTGCAATAAATTCCAAGAATATGGAATTTATTTTTACTCAAGCGTTCTTCATTATCTTGAATATCAGTAATATAACTTCGGTTTTAGTACATTAGTACCTTGAAGGCTCCTTATTAGAGCGGTAAACACAATATTTCCTGAACTTAACGTAAACACTCCATGAAATAGACTTAAAATAGACTCAATGAAATAGACTTAATTATATAATGAATAGATTTCTCCTGCTGGACGTGTCGTGCAGGAAAGCTAACGTTAAGTCACGTTAGGGTTATTGAAAGGTTACTTGACGTAGCTGAAATGTGATTAAACTTCAAAGTGCTAGAGTTTGTTTAGGTAAGACACGCACGTTCAATAAATTGTAAGAATATGGAATTTATTGTTTTACTCAGCGTTCCTCATTATCTTGAATATCAGTAATATAACTTCGGTTTTAGTACATTAGTACCTTGAAGGCTCCTTATTAGAGCGGTAAACACAATATTCCCTGAACTTAACGTAAACACTCATTGAAATAGACTTAAAATAGACTCAATGAAATAGACTTAATTATATAATGAATAGAATTATCCGGCTGTACGTGTAGTGCAGGAAAGCTTACGTTAAGTCACGTTAGGGTTATTGAAAGGTTACTTGACGTAGCTAAAGTGTGATTAGTCTTCAAAGTGCTAGAGTTTGTTTACGTAAGACATGCACGTGCAATAAATTCCAAGAATATGGAATTTATTTTTACTCAGCGTTCTTCATTATCTTGAATATCAGTAATATAACTTCGGTTTTAGTACATTAGTACCTTGAAGGCTCCTTATTAGAGCGGTAAACACAATATTCCCTGAACTTAACGTAAACACTCAATGAAATAGACTTAAAATAGACTCAATGAAATAGACTTAATTATATAATGAATAGAATTCTCCGGCTGGACGTGTAGTGCAGGAAAGCTTACGTTAAGTCACGTTAGGGTTATTGAAAGGTTACTTGACGTAGCTAAAGTGTGATTAATCTTCAAAGTGCTAGAGTTTGTTTACGTAAGACACGCACGTGCAATAAATTCCAAGAATATGGAATTTATTTTTACTCAGCGTTCTTCATTATCTTGAATATCAGTAATATAACTTCGGTTTTAGTACATTAGTACCTTGAAGGCTCCTTATTAGAGCGGTAAACACAATATTTCCTGAACTTAACGTAAACACTCCATGAAATAGACTTAAAATAGACTCAATGAAATAGACTTAATTATATAATGAATAGAATTCTCCGGCTGGACGTGTAGTGCAGGAAAGCTTACGTTAAGTCACGTTAGGGTTATTGAAAGGTTACTTGACGTAGCTAAAGTGTGATTAGTCTTCAAAGTGCTAGAGTTTGTTTACGTAAGACATGCACGTGCAATAAATTCCAAGAATATGGAATTTATTTTTACTCAGCGTTCTTCATTATCTTGAATATCAGTAATATAACTTCGGTTTTAGTACATTAGTACCTTGAAGGCTCCTTATTAGAGCGGTAAACACAATATTCCCTGAACTTAACGTAAACACTCAATGAAATAGACTTAAAATAGACTCAATGAAATAGACTTAATTATATAATGAATAGATTTCTCCTGCTGGACGTCGTGCAGGAAAGCTTACGTTAACTAACGTTAGGGTTATTGAAAGGTTACTTGACGTAGCTAAAGTGTGATTAATCTTCAAAGTGCTAGAGTTTGTTTACGTAAGACATGCACGTGCAATAAATTCCAAGAATATGGAATTTATTTTTACTCAGCGTTCTTCATTATCTTGAATATCAGTAATATAACTTCGGTTTTAGTACATTAGTACCTTGAAGGCTCCTTATTAGAGCGGTAAACACAATATTCCCTGAACTTAACGTAAACACTCAATGAAATAGACTTAACGGCCAGAATGAGGTCTAACAATAAAATGAACTAAGTAAACGTACTCACTTTTAACCCTTTATCGGGGAGTACTCAATTACACACTCCAAAATAACACAACTACTGCTAGACCGAACTTTCGTAGAATCGCATAACAATAATTAGAAAGAACCTATCATATATAAAAACGAACATCTCTGGTATACTTGAGCGGGCCTATATATACAGCATACCACAACGTCATGAATTACACTCGTTGCCACATATATTTCAGCTTGAGAAACAATATCTCGTTAAGTGAGAAGATAATTTGCATAGGAAAATAAAATAACAAGACATAGTAAAATTAAAAAGAAACTGAATCTAGAGTATACGTTACACACTCTCGAGGCAATCGTTAATAACCGAGCCCAATGAAAGCCGCGTCGGTGGCGCGGTGGTCTAAGCGATGGCCTCTCACTCGTTTAAAAGGGGTCCGGGTTCGAATCCCGGTGAGGCATGGATGTTGTGTTTGTCTTACGGAAATAGCAGATACGTCTCACTAAAGTGATCCCACCACATGTTCTATACGATAAAGTCAAGAGACCTAGGTAGCATCTGTGGATATGCTCACTCTCGAGGCAATCGTTAATAACCTAGCCCAATGAAAGCCGCGTCGGTGGCGCGGTGGTCTAAGCGATGGCCTCTGATCATTCGTTTAAAAGGTGTCCGGGTTCGAATCCCGGTGAGGCATTGATGTTGTATTTGTCTTACGGAAATAGCAGATACGTCTCACTAAAGTGATCCCACCACATGTTCTATACGATAAAGTCAAGAGACCTACGTAGCATCTGCGGATATGCTCACTCTCGAGGCAATCGTTAATAACCTAGCCCAATGAAAGCCGCGTCGGTGGCGCGGTGGTCTAAGCGATGGCCTCTGATCATTCGTTTAAAAGGGGTCAGGGTTCGAATCCCGGTGAGGCATTGATGTTGTATTTGTCTTACGGAAATAGCAGATACGTCTCACTATACTGATTCCAGACATGTTCTATACGATAAAGTCAAGAGACCTACGTAGCATCTGCGGATATGCTCACTCTCGAGGCAATCGTTAATAACCTAGCCCAATGAAAGCCGCGTCGGTGGCGCGGTGGTCTAAGCGATGGCCTCTGATCATTCGTTTAAAAGGGGTCAGGGTTCGAATCCCGGTGAGGCATTGATGTTGTATTTGTCTTACGGAAATAGCAGATACGTCTCACTAAAGTGATCCCACCACATGTTCTATACGATAAAGGTCAAGAGACCTACGTAGCATCTGCGGATATGCTCACTCTCGAGGCAATCGTTAATAACCTAGCCCAATGAAAGCCGCGTCGGTGGCGCGGTGGTCTAAGCGATGGCCTCTGATCATTCGTTTAAAAGGGGTCAGGGTTCGAATCCCGGTGAGGCATTGATGTTGTATTTGTCTTACGGAAATAGCAGATACGTCTCACTAAAGTGATCCCACCACATGTTCTATACGATAAAGTCAAGAGACCTACGTAGCATCTGCGGATATGCTCACTCTCGAGGCAATCGTTAATAACCTAGCCCAATGAAAGCCGCGTCGGTGGCGCGGTGGTCTAAGCGATGGCCTCTGATCATTCGTTTAAAAGGGGTCAGGGTTCGAATCCCGGTGAGGCATTGATGTTGTATTTGTCTTACGGAAATAGCAGATACGTCTCACTAAAGTGATCCCACCACATGTTCTATACGATAAAGTCAAGAGACCTACGTAGCATCTGCGGATATGCTCACTCTCGAGGCAATCGTTAATAACCTAGCCCAATGAAAGCCGCGTCGGTGGCGCGGTGGTCTAAGCGATGGCCTCTGATCATTCGTTTAAAAAGGGTCAGGGTTCGAATCCCGGTGAGGCATTGATGTTGTATTTGTCTTACGGAAATAGCAGATACGTCTCACTAAAGTGATCCCACCACATGTTCTATACGATAAAGTCAAGAGACCTAGGTAGCATCTGTGGATATGCTCACTCTCGAGGCAATCGTTAATAACCTAGCCCAATGAAAGCCGCGTCGGTGGCGCGGTGGTCTAAGCGAGGGCCTCTGATCACTCGTTCAAAAGAGGTCCGGGTTCGAATCCCGGTGAGGCATGGATGTTGTGTTTGCCTTACGGAAATAGCAGATACGTCTCACTAAAGGGATCCCAGAAATTTTTTTTTTTTTTTTGATTGGAGGTTTAACGACCACCGTGAGCAACTCAATGGGCTATAAGCAGTCGCCCGTCCCTAATTTAGGGTCACTGGTTCCAGGGAAGGGAGAGAGCCAGTGCCGTAAGACAAACACAACATCCATGCCTGACCGGGATTCGAACCCGGACCCCTTACGGACGAATGGTCAGAGGCCAGCGCCTTAGACCACTGCGCCACCGGGGCGGCCTCCCAGACATGTTCTATACGATAAAGGTCAAGAGACCTACGTAGCATCTGCGGATATGCTCACTCTCGAGGCAATCGTTAATAACCGAGCCCAATGAGGGCCGCGTCGGTGGCGCGGTGGTCAAAGCGATGGCCTCTGATCACTCGTTCAAAAGGGGTCCGGGTTCGAATCCCGGTGAGGCATGGATGTTGTGTTTGTCTTACGGAAATAGCAGATACGTCTCACTAAAGTTATTCCAGACATGTTCTATACGATAAAGTCAAGAGACCTACGTAGCATCTGCGGATATGCTCACTCTCGAGGCAATCGTTAATAACCTAGCCGAATGAAAGCCGCGTCGGTGGTGTGGTGGTCTAAGCGATGGCCTCTGATCACTCGTTCAAAAGGGGTCCGGGTTCGAATCCCGGTGAGGCATGGATGTTGTGTTTGTCTTACGGAAATAGCAGATACGTCTCACTAAAGTGATTCCAGACATGTTCTATACGATAAAGTCAAGAGACCTACGTAGCATCTGCGGATATGCTCACTCTCGAGGCAATCGTTAATAACCTAGCCGAATGAAAGCCGCGTCGGTGGTGTGGTGGTCTAAGCGATGGCCTCTGATCACTCGTTCAAAAGGGGTCCGGGTTCGAATCCCGGTGAGGCATGGATGTTGTGTTTGTCTTACGGAAATAGCAGATACGTCTCACTAAAGTTATTCCAGACATGTTCTATACGATAAAGTCAAGAGACCTACGTAGCATCTGCGGATATGCTCACTCTCGAGGCAATCGTTAATAACCTAGCCGAATGAAAGCCGCGTCGGTGGCGCGGTGGTCTAAGCGATGGCCTCTGATCACTCGTTCAAAAGGGGTCCGGGTTCGAATCCCGGTGAGGCATGGATGTTGTGTTTGTCTTACGGAAATAGCAGATACGTCTCACTAAAGTAATCCCAGACATGTTCTATACGATAAAGTCGAGAGACCTAGGTAGCATCTGCGGATATGCTCACTCTCGAGGCAATCGTTAATAACCTAGCCGAATGAAAGCCGCGTCGGTGGCGCGGTGGTCTAAGCGATGGCCTCTGATCACTCGTTCAAAAGGGGTCCGGGTTCGAATCCCGGTGAGGCATGGATGTTGTGTTTCTCTTACGGAAATAGCCGATACGTCTCACTAAAGTGATTCCAGACATGTTCTATACGATAAAGTCAAGAGACCTACGAAGCATCTGCGGATATGCTCACTCTCGAGGCAATCGTTAATAACCTAGCCCAATGAAAGCCGCGTCGGTGGCGCGGTGGTCTAAGCGATGGCCTCTGATCATTCGTTTAAAAGGGGTCAGGGTTCGAATCCCGGTGAGGCATTGATGTTGTATTTGTCTTACGGAAATAGCAGATACGTCTCACTAAACTGATTCCAGACATGTTCTATACGATAAAGTCAAGAGACTTACGTAGCATCTGCGGATATGCTCACTCTCGAGGCAATCGTTAATAACCTAGCCCAATGAAAGCCGCGTCGGTGGCGCGGTGGTCTAAGCGATGGCCTCTGATCATTCGTTTAAAAGGGGTCAGGGTTCGAATCCCGGTGAGGCATTGATGTTGTATTTGTCTTACGGAAATAGCAGATACGTCTCACTAAAGTGATCCCACCACATGTTCTATACGATAAAGTCAAGAGACCTACGTAGCATCTGCGGATATGCTCACTCTCGAGGCAATCGTTAATAACCTAGCCCAATGAAAGCCGCGTCGGTGGCGCGGTGGTCTAAGCGATGGCCTCTGATCATTCGTTTAAAAAGGGTCAGGGTTCGAATCCCGGTGAGGCATTGATGTTGTATTTGTCTTACGGAAATAGCAGATACGTCTCACTAAAGTGATCCCACCACATGTTCTATACGATAAAGTCAAGAGACCTAGGTAGCATCTGTGGATATGCTCACTCTCGAGGCAATCGTTAATAACCTAGCCCAATGAAAGCCGCGTCGGTGGCGCGGTGGTCTAAGCGAGGGCCTCTGATCACTCGTTCAAAAGAGGTCCGGGTTCGAATCCCGGTGAGGCATGGATGTTGTGTTTGCCTTACGGAAATAGCAGATACGTCTCACTAAAGGGATCCCAGAAATTTTTTTTTTTTTTTGATTGGAGGTTTAACGACCACCGTGAGCAACTCAATGGGCTATAAGCAGTCGCCCGTCCCTAATTTAGGGTCACTGGTTCCAGGGAAGGGAGAGAGCCAGTGCCGTAAGACAAACACAACATCCATGCCTGACCGGGATTCGAACCCGGACCCCTTACGGACGAATGGTCAGAGGCCAGCGCCTTAGACCACTGCGCCACCGGGGCGGCCTCCCAGACATGTTCTATACGATAAAGGTCAAGAGACCTACGTAGCATCTGCGGATATGCTCACTCTCGAGGCAATCGTTAATAACCGAGCCCAATGAGGGCCGCGTCGGTGGCGCGGTGGTCAAAGCGATGGCCTCTGATCACTCGTTCAAAAGGGGTCCGGGTTCGAATCCCGGTGAGGCATGGATGTTGTGTTTGTCTTACGGAAATAGCAGATACGTCTCACTAAAGTGATCCCACCACATGTTCTATACGATAAAGTCAAGAGACCTAGGTAGCATCTGTGGATATGCTCACTCTCGAGGCAATCGTTAATAACCTAGCCCAATGAAAGCCGCGTCGGTGGTGTGGTGGTCTAAGCGATGGCCTCTGATCACTCGTTCAAAAGGGGTCCGGGTTCGAATCCCGGTGAGGCATGGATGTTGTGTTTGTCTTACGGAAATAGCAGATACGTCTCACTAAAGTGATTCCAGACATGTTCTATACGATAAAGTCAAGAGACCTACGTAGCATCTGCGGATATGCTCACTCTCGAGGCAATCGTTAATAACCTAGCCGAATGAAAGCCGCGTCGGTGGTGTGGTGGTCTAAGCGATGGCCTCTGATCACTCGTTCAAAAGGGGTCCGGGTTCGAATCCCGGTGAGGCATGGATGTTGTGTTTGTCTTACGGAAATAGCAGATACGTCTCACTAAAGTTATTCCAGACATGTTCTATACGATAAAGTCAAGAGACCTACGTAGCATCTGCGGATATGCTCACTCTCGAGGCAATCGTTAATAACCTAGCCGAATGAAAGCCGCGTCGGTGGCGCGGTGGTCTAAGCGATGGCCTCTGATCACTCGTTCAAAATGGGTCCGGGTTCGAATCCCGGTGAGGCATGGATGTTGTGTTTCTCTTACGGAAATAGCCGATACGTCTCACTAAAGTGATTCCAGACATGTTCTATACGATAAAGTCAAGAGACCTACGTAGCATCTGCGGATATGCTCACTCTCGGGGCAATCGTTAATAACCTAGCCGAATGAAAGCCGCGTCGGTGGCGCGGTGGTCTAAGCGATGGCCTCTGATCACTCGTTCAAAAGGGGTCAGGGTTCGAATCCCGGTGAGGCATGGATGTTGTGTTTGTCTTACGGAAATAGCAGATACGTCTCACTAAAGTGATCTCAGACATGCTCTATACGATAAAAGCCAAGAGACCTAGGTAGCATCCGTGGATATGCTCACTCTCGAGGCAATCGTTAATAACCGAGCTTAATGAGGGCCGCGCCGGTGGCCCGGTGGTCTAAGAGATGTCCTCTGATCATTCGTTTAAAAGGGGTCCGGGTTAAAATCCCGGTGAGGCATGGATGTTGTGTTTGTCTTACGGAAACAGCAGATACGTCTAACTAAAGTGATCCCAGACATGCTCTATACGATAAAAGTCAAGAGACCTAGGTAGCATCTGTGGATATGCTCACTCTCGAGGCAATCTTTAATAACCGAGACCAATGAGGGCCGCGCCGTTGTCGCGGTGGTCTAAGCGGTGGCCTCTGATCATTCGTTTAAAAAGGGTCCGGGTTCGAATCCCGGTGAGGCATGGATGTTGTGTTTGTCTTACGGAAATAGCAGATACGTCTCACTAAAGTGATCCCAGACATGCTCTATACGATAAAGGTCAAGAGACCTACTTAGCATCTGTAGATATGCTCACTCTAGCATCTGTGGATATGTTTAGGCAAACGTTAATAACCGAGCCCAATGAAGGCCGCGCCGCTGGCGCGGTGGTCTAAGCGATTGTCTCTGATCATTCTTTTAAAAGGGGTCCACGTTCGAATCCCGGTGTGGCGTGGATGTTGTGTTTGTCTTACGGAAACAGCAGATACGTCTAACTAAAGTGATCCCAGACATGTTCTATACGATAAAGCTCAAGAGACCTAGGTAGCATCTGTGGATATGCTCAATCTCGAGGCAATCGTTAATAACCGAGCCCAATGAGGGCAGCGCCCGTGGCGCGATGGTCTAAGCGATGGCCTCTGATCATTCGTTTAAAAGGCGTCCGGGTTCAAATCCCGGTGAGGCATGGATGTTGAGTTTGTCTTACGGAAATAGCAGATACGTCTCACTAAAGTGACCCCAGAAATGCTCTATATGATAAAGGTCAAGAGTCCTAGGTAGCATCTGTGGATATGCTCACTCTCGAGGCAATCATTAATAACCGAGTCCAATGAGGTCCGCGCCTGTGACGCGGTGGTCTAAGCGATGGTCTCTAATTATTCGTTTAAAAGGGGTCCGGGTTCGAATCCCGGTGAGGCATGGATGTTGTGTTTGTCTTACGGAAATAGCAGATACGTCTCACTAAAGTGATCCCCGAAATGCTCTATACGATAAAGGTCAAGAGTCCTAGGTAGCATCTGTGGATATGCTCACTCTCGAGGCAATCATTAATAACCGAGTCCAATGTGGTTCGCGCCTGTGGCGCGGTGGTCTAAGCGATGGTCTCTGATTATTCGTTTAAAAGGGGTCCGGGTTCGAATCCCGGTGAGGCATGGATGTTGTGTTTGTCTTACAGAAATAGCAGATACGTCTCACTAAAATGATCCCAGTCATGCTCTATACGATAAAGGTCAAGGGACCTAGGTAGCATCACTGGATATGCTCACTCTGAAGGCAATCGTTAATAACTGAGCCCAATGAGGGCCGCGCCAGTGGCACGGTGGTTTAAGCGATGGTCTCTTATTATTCGTTTAAAAGGGGTCCGGGTTCGAATCCCGGTGTGGCATGGATGTTGTGTTTGTCTTACAGAAATAGCAGATACGTCTCACTAAAATAATCCCAGACATGGTCTATACGATAAAGGTCAAGAGACCTAGGTAGCATCTGTGGATATGCTCACTTATAATGAATAGATTTCTCCTGCTGGACGTGTCGTGCAGGAAAGCTCACGTTAAGTCACGTTAGGGTTATTGAAAGGTTACTTGACGTAGCTAAAGTGTGATTAATCTTCAAAGTGCTAGAGTTTGTTTACGTAAGACATGCACGTGCAATAAATTCCAAGAATATGGAATTTATTTTTACTCAGCGTTCTTTATTATCTTGAATATCAGTAATATAACTTCGGTTTTAGTACATTAGTACCTTGAAGGCTCCTTATTAGAGCGGTAAACACAATATTCCCTGAACTTAACGTAAACACTCAATGAAATAGACTTAAAATAGACTCAATGAAATAGACCTAATTATATAATGAATAGAATTCTCCGGCTCGACGTGTAGTGCAGGAAAGCTTACGTTAAGTCACGTTAGGGTTATTGAAAGGTTACTTGACGTAGCTAAAGTGTGATTAATCTTCAAAGTGCTAGAGTTTGTTTACGTAAGACATGCACGTGCAATAAATTCCAAGAATATGGAATTTATTTTTACTCAGCGTTCTTCATTATCTTGAATATCAGTAATATAACTTCGGTTTTAGTACATTAGTACCTTGAAGGCTCCTTATTAGAGCGGTAAACACAATATTCCCTGAACTTAACGTAAACACTCAATGAAATAGACTTAAAATAGACTCAATGAAATAGACTTAATTATATAATGAATAGAATTCTCCGGCTGGACGTGTAGTGCAGGAAAGCTTACGTTAAGTCACGTTAGGGTTATTGAAAGGTTACTTGACGTAGCTAAAGTGTGATTAATCTTCAAAGTGCTAGAGTTTGTTTACGTAAGACATGCACGTGCAATAAATTCCAAGAATATGGAATTTATTTTTACTCAGCGTTCTTCATTATCTTGAATATCAGTAATATAACTTCGGTTTTAGTACATTAGTACCTTGAAGGCTCCTTATTAGAGCGGTAAACACAATATTCCCTGAACTTAACGTAAACACTCAATGAAATAGACTTAAAATAGACTCAATGAAATAGACTTAATTATATAATGAATAGAATTCTCCGGCTGGACGTGTAGTGCAGGAAAGCTTACGTTAAGTCACGTTAGGGTTATTGAAAGGTTACTTGACGTAGCTAAAGTGTGATTAATCTTCAAAGTGCTAGAGTTTGTTTACGTAAGACATGCACGTGCAATAAATTCCAAGAATATGGAATTTTTTTTTACTCAGCGTTCTTCATTATCTTGAATATCAGTAATATAACTTCGGTTTTAGTACATTAGTACCTTGAAGGCTCCTTATTAGAGCGGTAAACACAATATTCCCTGAACTTAACGTAAACACTCAATGAAATAGACTTAAAATAGACTCAATGAAATAGACTTAATTATATAATGAATAGAATTCTCCGGCTGGACGTGTAGTGCAGGAAAGCTTACGTTAAGTCACGTTAGGGTTATTGAAAGGTTACTTGACGTAGCTAAAGTGTGATTAATCTTCAAAGTGCTAGAGTTTGTTTACGTAAGACATGCACGTGCAATAAATTCCAAGAATATGGAATTTATTTTTACTCAACGTTCTTCATTATCTTGAATATCAGTAATATAACTTCGGTTTTAGTACATTAGTACCTTGAAGGCTCCTTATTAGAGCGGTAAACACAATATTCCCTGAACTTAACGTAAACACTCAATGAAATAGACTTAAAATAGACTCAATGAAATAGACTTAATTATATAATGAATAGAATTCTCCGGCTGGACGTGTAGTGCAGGAAAGCTTACGTTAAGTCACGTTAGGGTTATTGAAAGGTTACTTGACGTAGCTAAAGTGTGATTAATCTTCAAAGTGCTAGAGTTTGTTTACGTAAGACATGCACGTGCAATAAATTCCAAGAATATGGAATTTTTTTTACTCAGCGTTCTTCATTATCTTGAATATCAGTAATATAACTTCGGTTTTAGTACATTAGTACCTTGAAGGCTCCTTATTAGAGCGGTAAACACAATATTCCCTGAACTTAACGTAAACACTCAATGAAATAGACTTAAAATAGACTCAATGAAATAGACTTAATTATATAATGAATAGAATTCTCCGGCTGGACGTGTAGTGCAGGAAAGCTTACGTTAAGTCACGTTAGGGTTATTGAAAGGTTACTTGACGTAGCTAAAGTGTGATTAATCTTCAAAGTGCTAGAGTTTGTTTACGTAAGACATGCACGTGCAATAAATTCCAAGAATATGGAATTTATTTTTACTCAACGTTCTTCATTATCTTGAATATCAGTAATATAACTTCGGTTTTAGTACATTAGTACCTTGAAGGCTCCTTATTAGAGCGGTAAACACAATATTCCCTGAACTTAACGTAAACACTCAATGAAATAGACTTAAAATAGACTCAATGAAATAGACTTAATTATATAATGAATAGAATTCTCCGGCTGGACGTGTAGTGCAGGAAAGCTTACGTTAAGTCACGTTAGGGTTATTGAAAGGTTACTTGACGTAGCTAAAGTGTGATTAATCTTCAAAGTGCTAGAGTTTGTTTACGTAAGACATGCACGTGCAATAAATTCCAAGAATATGGAATTTATTTTTACTCAGCGTTCTTCATTATCTTGAATATCAGTAATATAACTTCGGTTTTAGTACATTAGTACCTTGAAGGCTCCTTATTAGAGCGGTAAACACAATATTCCCTGAACTTAACGTAAACACTCGATGAAATAGACTTAAAATAGACTCAATGAAATAGACTTAATTATATAATGAATAGAATTCTCCGGCTGGACGTGTAGTGCAGGAAAGCTTACGTTAAGTCACGTTAGGGTTATTGAAAGGTTACTTGACGTAGCTAAAGTGTGATTAATCTTCAAAGTGCTAGAGTTTGTTTACGTAAGACATGCACGTGCAATAAATTCAAGAATATGGAATTTTTTTACTCAGCGTTCTTCATTATCTTGAATATCAGTAATATAACTTCGGTTTTAGTACATTAGTACCTTGAAGGCTCCTTATTAGAGCGGTAAACACAATATTCCCTGAACTTAACGTAAACACTCAATGAAATAGACTTAAAATAGACTCAATGAAATAGACTTAATTATATAATGAATAGAATTCTCCGGCTGGACGTGTAGTGCAGGAAAGCTTACGTTAAGTCACGTTAGGGTTATTGAAAGGTTACTTGACGTAGCTAAAGTGTGATTAATCTTCAAAGTGCTAGAGTTTGTTTACGTAAGACATGCACGTGCAATAAATTCCAAGAATATGGAATTTATTTTTACTCAGCGTTCTTCATTATCTTGAATATCAGTAATATAACTTCGGTTTTAGTACATTAGTACCTTGAAGGCTCCTTATTAGAGCGGTAAACACAATATTCCCTGAACTTAACGTAAACACTCAATGAAATAGACTTAAAATAGACTCAATGAAATAGACTTAATTATATAATGAATAGAATTCTCCGGCTGGACGTGTAGTGCAGGAAAGCTTACGTTAAGTCACGTTAGGGTTATTGAAAGGTTACTTGACGTAGCTAAAGTGTGATTAATCTTCAAAGTGCTAGAGTTTGTTTACGTAAGACATGCACGTGCAATAAATTCCAAGAATATGGAATTTTTTTACTCAGCGTTCTTCATTATCTTGAATATCAGTAATATAACTTCGGTTTTAGTACATTAGTACCTTGAAGGCTCCTTATTAGAGCGGTAAACACAATATTCCCTGAACTTAACGTAAACACTCAATGAAATAGACTTAAAATAGACTCAATGAAATAGACTTAATTATATAATGAATAGAATTCTCCGGCTGGACGTGTAGTGCAGGAAAGCTTACGTTAAGTCACGTTAGGGTTATTGAAAGGTTACTTGACGTAGCTAAAGTGTGATTAATCTTCAAAGTGCTAGAGTTTGTTTACGTAAGACATGCACGTGCAATAAATTCCAAGAATATGGAATTTATTTTTACTCAGCGTTCTTCATTATCTTGAATATCAGTAATATAACTTCGGTTTTAGTACATTAGTACCTTGAAGGCTCCTTATTAGAGCGGTAAACACAATATTCCCTGAACTTAACGTAAACACTCAATGAAATAGACTTAAAATAGACTCAATGAAATAGACTTAATTATATAATGAATAGAATTCTCCGGCTGGACGTGTAGTGCAGGAAAGCTTACGTTAAGTCACGTTAGGGTTATTGAAAGGTTACTTGACGTAGCTAAAGTGTGATTAATCTTCAAAGTGCTAGAGTTTGTTTACGTAAGACATGCACGTGCAATAAATTCCAAGAATATGGAATTTTTTTACTCAGCGTTCTTCATTATCTTGAATATCAGTAATATAACTTCGGTTGTAGTACATTAGTACCTTGAAGGCTCCTTATTAGAGCGGTAAACACAATATTCCCTGAACTTAACGTAAACACTCAATGAAATAGACTTAAAATAGACTCAATGAAATAGACTTAATTATATAATGAATAGAATTCTCCGGCTGGACGTGTAGTGCAGGAAAGCTTACGTTAAGTCACGTTAGGGTTATTGAAAGGTTACTTGACGTAGCTAAAGTGTGATTAATCTTCAAAGTGCTAGAGTTTGTTTACGTAAGACATGCACGTGCAATAAATTCCAAGAATATGGAATTTATTTTTACTCAGCGTTCTTCATTATCTTGAATATCAGTAATATAACTTCGGTTTTAGTACATTAGTACCTTGAAGGCTCCTTATTAGAGCGGTAAACACAATATTCCCTGAACTTAACGTAAACACTCGATGAAATAGACTTAAAATAGACTCAATGAAATAGACTTAATTATATAATGAATAGAATTCTCCGGCTGGACGTGTAGTGCAGGAAAGCTTACGTTAAGTCACGTTAGGGTTATTGAAAGGTTACTTGACGTAGCTAAAGTGTGATTAATCTTCAAAGTGCTAGAGTTTGTTTACGTAAGACATGCACGTGCAATAAATTCCAAGAATATGGAATTTATTTTTACTCAAGCGTTCTTCATTATCTTGAATATCAGTAATATAACTTCGGTTTTAGTACATTAGTACCTTGAAGGCTCCTTATTAGAGCGGTAAACACAATATTCCCTGAACTTAACGTAAACACTCAATGAAATAGACTTAAAATAGACTCAATGAAATAGACTTAATTATATAATGAATAGAATTCTCCGGCTGGACGTGTAGTGCAGGAAAGCTTACGTTAAGTCACGTTAGGGTTATTGAAAGGTTACTTGACGTAGCTAAAGTGTGATTAATCTTCAAAGTGCTAGAGTTTGTTTACGTAAGACATGCACGTGCAATAAATTCCAAGAATATGGAATTTTTTTTACTCAGCGTTCTTCATTATCTTGAATATCAGTAATATAACTTCGGTTTTAGTACATTAGTACCTTGAAGGCTCCTTATTAGAGCGGTAAACACAATATTCCCTGAACTTAACGTAAACACTCAATGAAATAGACTTAAAATAGACTCAATGAAATAGACTTAATTATATAATGAATAGAATTCTCCGGCTGGACGTGTAGTGCAGGAAAGCTTACGTTAAGTCACGTTAGGGTTATTGAAAGGTTACTTGACGTAGCTAAAGTGTGATTAATCTTCAAAGTGCTAGAGTTTGTTTACGTAAGACATGCACGTGCAATAAATTCCAAGAATATGGAATTTATTTTTACTCAGCGTTCTTCATTATCTTGAATATCAGTAATATAACTTCGGTTTTAGTACATTAGTACCTTGAAGGCTCCTTATTAGAGCGGTAAACACAATATTCCCTGAACTTAACGTAAACACTCAATGAAATAGACTTAAAATAGACTCAATGAAATAGACTTAATTATATAATGAATAGAATTCTCCGGCTGGACGTGTAGTGCAGGAAAGCTTACGTTAAGTCACGTTAGGGTTATTGAAAGGTTACTTGACGTAGCTAAAGTGTGATTAATCTTCAAAGTGCTAGAGTTTGTTTACGTAAGACATGCACGTGCAATAAATTCCAAGAATATGGAATTTTTTTACTCAGCGTTCTTCATTATCTTGAATATCAGTAATATAACTTCGGTTTTAGTACATTAGTACCTTGAAGGCTCCTTATTAGAGCGGTAAACACAATATTCCCTGAACTTAACGTAAACACTCAATGAAATAGACTTAAAATAGACTCAATGAAATAGACTTAATTATATAATGAATAGAATTCTCCGGCTGGACGTGTAGTGCAGGAAAGCTTACGTTAAGTCACGTTAGGGTTATTGAAAGGTTACTTGACGTAGCTAAAGTGTGATTAATCTTCAAAGTGCTAGAGTTTGTTTACGTAAGACATGCACGTGCAATAAATTCCAAGAATATGGAATTTATTTTTACTCAGCGTTCTTCATTATCTTGAATATCAGTAATATAACTTCGGTTTTAGTACATTAGTACCTTGAAGGCTCCTTATTAGAGCGGTAAACACAATATTCCCTGAACTTAACGTAAACACTCAATGAAATAGACTTAAAATAGACTCAATGAAATAGACTTAATTATATAATGAATAGAATTCTCCGGCTGGACGTGTAGTGCAGGAAAGCTTACGTTAAGTCACGTTAGGGTTATTGAAAGGTTACTTGACGTAGCTAAAGTGTGATTAATCTTCAAAGTGCTAGAGTTTGTTTACGTAAGACATGCACGTGCAATAAATTCCAAGAATATGGAATTTATTTTTACTCAGCGTTCTTCATTATCTTGAATATCAGTAATATAACTTCGGTTTTAGTACATTAGTACCTTGAAGGCTCCTTATTAGAGCGGTAAACACAATATTCCCTGAACTTAACGTAAACACTCAATGAAATAGACTTAAAATAGACTCAATGAAATAGACTTAATTATATAATGAATAGAATTCTCCGGCTGGACGTGTAGTGCAGGAAAGCTTACGTTAAGTCACGTTAGGGTTATTGAAAGGTTACTTGACGTAGCTAAAGTGTGATTAATCTTCAAAGTGCTAGAGTTTGTTTACGTAAGACATGCACGTGCAATAAATTCCAAGAATATGGAATTTTTTTACTCAGCGTTCTTCATTATCTTGAATATCAGTAATATAACTTCGGTTTTAGTACATTAGTACCTTGAAGGCTCCTTATTAGAGCGGTAAACACAATATTTCCTGAACTTAACGTAAACACTCAATGAAATAGACTTAAAATAGACTCAATGAAATAGACTTAATTATATAATGAATAGAATTCTCCGGCTGGACGTGTAGTGCAGGAAAGCTTACGTTAAGTCACGTTAGGGTTATTGAAAGGTTACTTGACGTAGCTAAAGTGTGATTAATCTTCAAAGTGCTAGAGTTTGTTTACGTAAGACATGCACGTGCAATAAATTCCAAGAATATGGAATTTATTTTTACTCAGCGTTCTTCATTATCTTGAATATCAGTAATATAACTTCGGTTTTAGTACATTAGTACCTTGAAGGCTCCTTATTAGAGCGGTAAACACAATATTCCCTGAACTTAACGTAAACACTCAATGAAATAGACTTAAAATAGACTCAATGAAATAGACTTAATTATATAATGAATAGAATTCTCCGGCTGGACGTGTAGTGCAGGAAAGCTTACGTTAAGTCACGTTAGGGTTATTGAAAGGTTACTTGACGTAGCTAAAGTGTGATTAATCTTCAAAGTGCTAGAGTTTGTTTACGTAAGACATGCACGTGCAATAAATTCCAAGAATATGGAATTTTTTTACTCAGCGTTCTTCATTATCTTGAATATCAGTAATATAACTTCGGTTTTAGTACATTAGTACCTTGAAGGCTCCTTATTAGAGCGGTAAACACAATATTTCCTGAACTTAACGTAAACACTCAATGAAATAGACTTAAAATAGACTCAATGAAATAGACTTAATTATATAATGAATAGAATTCTCCGGCTGGACGTGTAGTGCAGGAAAGCTTACGTTAAGTCACGTTAGGGTTATTGAAATTTTACTTGACGTAGCTAAAGTGTGATTAATCTTCAAAGTGCTAGAGTTTGTTTACGTAAGACATGCACGTGCAATAAATTCCAAGAATATGGAATTTATTTTTACTCAGCGTTCTTCATTATCTTGAATATCAGTAATATAACTTCGGTTTTAGTACATTAGTACCTTGAAGGCTCCTTATTAGAGCGGTAAACACAATATTCCCTGAACTTAACGTAAACACTCAATGAAATAGACTTAACGGCCAGAATGAGGTCTAACAATAAAATAAACTAAGTAAACGTACTCACTTTTAACCCTTTATCGGGGAGTACTCAATTACACACTCCAAAATAACACAACTACTGCTAGACCGAACTTTCGTAGAATCGCATAACAATAATTAGAAAGAACCTATCATATATAAAAACGAACATCTCTGGTATACTTGAGCGGGCCTATATATACAGCATACCACCACGTCATGAATTACACTCGTTGCCACATATATTTCAGCGGGAGAAACAATATCTCGTTAAGTGAGAAGATAATTTGCATAGGAAAATAAAATAACAAGACATAGTAAAATCAAAAAGAATTTGAATCTAGAGTATACGTTACACACTCTCGAGGCAATCTTTAATAACCTAGCCCAATGAAAGCCGCGTCGGTGGCGCGGTGGTCTAAGCGAGGGCCTCTGATCACTCGTTCAAAAGAGGTCCGGGTTTGAATCCCGGTGAGGCATGGATGTTGTGTTTGCCTTACGGAAATAGCAGATACGTCTCACTAAAGGGATCCCAGACATTTTTTTTTTTTTTGATTAGAGGTTTAACGACCACCGTGAGCAACTCAATGGGCTATAAGCAGTCGCCCGTCCCTAATTTAGGGTCACTGGTTCCAGGGAAGGGAGAGAGCCAGTGCCGTAAGACAAACACAACATCCATGCCTGACCAGGATTCGAACCCGGACCCCTTACTGACGAATGGTCAGAGGCCAGCGCCTTAGACCACTGCGCCACCGGGGCGGCCTCCCAGACATGTTCTATACGATAAAGGTCAAGAGACCTACGAAGCATCTGCGGATATGCTCACTCTCGAGGCAATCGTTAATAACCGAGCCCAATGAGGGCCGCGTCGGTGGCGCGGTGGTCAAAGCGATGGCCTCTGATCATTCGTTTAAAAGGGGTCAGGGTTCGAATCCCGGTGAGGCATTGATGTTGTATTTGTCTTACGGAAATAGCAGATACGTCTCACTAAAGTGATCCCACCACATGTTCTATACGATAAAGTCAAGAGACCTAGGTAGCATCTGTGGATATGCTCACTCTCGAGGCAATCGTTAATAACCTAGCCCAATGAAAGCCGCGTCGGTGGTGTGGTGGTCTAAGCGATGGCCTCTGATCACTCGTTCAAAAGGGGTCCGGGTTCGAATCCCGGTGAGGCATGGATGTTGTGTTTGTCTTACGGAAATAGCAGATACGTCTCACTAAAGTTATTCCAGACATGTTCTATACGATAAAGTCAAGAGACCTACGTAGCATCTGCGGATATGCTCACTCTCGAGGCAATCATTAATAACCTAGCCGAATGAAAGCCGCGTCGGTGGCGCGGTGGTCTAAGCGATGGCCTCTGATCACTCGTTCAAAAAGGGTCCGGGTTCGAATCCCGGTGAGGCATGGATGTTGTGTTTGTCTTACGGAAATAGCAGATACGTCTCACTAAAGTGATCCCACCACATGTTCTATACGATAAAGTCAAGAGACCTAGGTAGCATCTGTGGATATGCTCACTCTCGAGGCAATCGTTAATAACCTAGCCCAATGAAAGCCGCGTCGGTGGTGTGGTGGTCTAAGCGATGGCCTCTGATCACTCGTTCAAAAGGGGTCCGGGTTCGAATCCCGGTGAGGCATGGATGTTGTGTTTGTCTTACGGAAATAGCAGATACGTCTCACTAAAGTTATTCCAGACATGTTCTATACGATAAAGTCAAGAGACCTACGTAGCATCTGCGGATATGCTCACTCTCGAGGCAATCATTAATAACCTAGCCGAATGAAAGCCGCGTCGGTGGCGCGGTGGTCTAAGCGATGGCCTCTGATCACTCGTTCAAAAGGGGTCCGGGTTCGAATCCCGGTGAGGCATGGATGTTGTGTTTGTCTTACGGAAATAGCAGATACGTCTCACTAAAGTTATTCCAGACATGATCTATACGATAAAGTCAAGAGACCTACGTAGCATCTGCGGATATGCTCACTCTCGGGGCAATCGTTAATAACCTAGCCGAATGAAAGCCGCGTCGGTGGCGCGGTGGTCTAAGCGATGGCCTCTGATCACTCGTTCAAAAGGGGTCAGGGTTCGAATCCCGGTGAGGCATGGATGTTGTGTTTGTCTTACGGAAATAGCAGATACGTCTCACTAAAGTGATCTCAGACATGCTCTATACGATAAAAGCCAAGAGACCTAGGTAGCATCCGTGGATATGCTCACTCTCGAGGCAATCGTTAATAACCGAGCTTAATGAGGGCCGCGCCGGTGGCCCGGTGGTCTAAGAGATGTCCTCTGATCATTCGTTTAAAATAGGTCCGGGTTCAAATCCCGGTGAGGCATGGATGTTGTGTTTGTCTTACGGAAACAGCAGATACGTCTAACTAAAGTGATCCCAGACATGCTCTATGCGATAAAAGTCAAGAGACCTAGGTAGCATCTGTGGATATGCTCACTCTCGAGGCAATCTTTAAAAACCGAGACCAATGAGGGCCGCGCCGTTGTCGCGGTGGTCTAAGCGGTGGCCTCTGATCATTCGTTTAAAAAGGGTCCGGGTTCGAATCCCGGTGAGGCATGGATGTTGTGTTTGTCTTACGGAAATAGCAGATACGTCTCACTAAAGTGATCCCAGACATGCTCTATACGATAAAGGTCAAGAGACCTACTTAGCATCTGTAGATATGCTCACTCTAGCATCTGTGGATATGTTTAGGCAAACGTTAATAACCGAGCCCAATGAAGGCCGCGCCGCTGGCGCGGTGGTCTAAGCGATTGTCTCTGATCACTCGTTCAAAAGGGGTCCGGGTTAAAATCCCGGTGAGGCATGGATGTTGTGTTTGTCTTACGGAAACAGCAGATACGTCTAACTAAAATGATCCCAGACATGCTCTATACGATAAAAGTCAAGAGACCTACGTAGCATCTGCGGATATGCTCACTCTCGGGGCAATCGTTAATAACCTAGCCGAATGAAAGCCGCGTCGGTGGCGCGGTGGTCTAAGCGATGGCCTCTGATCACTCGTTCAAAAGGGGTCAGGGTTCGAATCCCGGTGAGGCATGGATGTTGTGTTTGTCTTACGGAAATTGCAGATACATCTCACTAAAGTGATCCGAGACATGCTCTATACGATAAAAGTCAAGAGACCTAGGTAGCATCTGCGGATATGCTCACTCTCGAGGCAATCGTTAATAACCGAGCCCAATGAGGGCCGCGTCGGTGGCGCGGTGGTCAAAGCGATGGCCTCTGATCAATCGTTTAAAAAGGGCCCGGGTTCGGATCCCTGTGAGGCATGGATGTTGTGTTTGTCTTACGGAAATAGCAGATACGTCTCACTAAAGTGATTCCAGACATGTTCTATACGATAAAGTCAAGAGACCTACGTAGCATCTGCGGATATGCTCACTCTCGAGGCAATCGTTAATAACCTAGCCGAATGAAAGCCGCGTCGGTGGCGCGGTGGTCTAAGCGATGGCCTCTGATCACTCGTTCAAAAGGGGTCCGGGTTCGAATCCCGGTGAGGCATGGATGTTGTGTTTGTCTTACGGAAATAGCAGATACGTCTCACTAAAGTGATTCCAGACATGTTCTATACGATAAAGTCAAGAGACCTACGTAGCATCCGTGGATATGCTCACTCTCGAGGCAATCGTTAATAACCGAGCTTAATGAGGGCCGCGCCGGTGGCCCGGTGGTCTAAGAGATGTCCTCTGATCATTCGTTTAAAAGGGGTCCGGGTTCAAATCCCGGTGAGTCATGGATGTTGTGTTTGTCTTACGGAAACAGCAGATACGTCTAACTAAAGTGATCCCAGACATGCTCTATACGATAAAAGTCAAGAGACCTAGGTAGCATCTGTGGATATGCTCACTCTCGAGGCAATCTTTAATAACCGAGACCAATGAGGGCCGCGCCGTTGTCGCGGTGGTCTAAGCGGTGGCCTCTGATCATTCGTTTAAAAAGGGTCCGGGTTCGAATCCCGGTGAGGCATGGATGTTGTGTTTTTCTTACGGAAATAACAGATACGTCTCACTAAAGTGATCCCAGACATGCTCTATACGATAAAGGTCAAGAGACCTAGGTAGCATCTGTGGATATGCTCACTCTCGAGGCAATCTTTAATAACCGAGACCAATGAGGGCCGCGCCGTTGTCGCGGTGGTCTAAGCGGTGGCCTCTGATCATTCGTTTAAAAAGGGTCCAGGTTCGAATCCCGGTGAGGCATGGATGTTGTGTTTTTCTTACGGAAATAACAGATACGTCTCACTAAAGTGATCCCAGACATGCTCTATACGATAAAGGTCAAGAGACCTAGGTAGCATCTGTGGATATGCTCACTCTCGAGGCAATCTTTAATAACCGAGACCAATGAGGGCCGCGCCGTTGTCGCGGTGGTCTAAGCGGTGGCCTCTGATCATTCGTTTAAAAAGGGTCCGGGTTCGGATCCCTGTGAGGCATGGATGTTGTGTTAGTCTTACGGAAATAGCAGATACGTCTCACTAAAGGGATCCCAGACATGCTCTATACGATAAAAGTCAAGAGACCTAGGTAGCATCTGTGGATATGCTCACTCTCGAGGCAATCGTTAATAAGCGAGCCCATTGAGGGCCGCGCCGGTGGCGCGGTGGTCTAAGCGATGTCCTCTGATCATTCGTTTAAAAGTGGTCCGGGTTCGGATCCCTGTGAGGCATGGATGTTGTGCTTGTCTTGTGGAAATGGCAGATACGTCTCACTAAAGGGATCCCAGACATGTTCTATACGATAAAGCTCAAGAGACCTACGTAACATCTGTGGATATGCTCAATCTCAAGGCAATCGTTAATAACCGAGCCCAGTGATATCCAATGTCAACAAAAATACTGTTTTCTTTTCAGAAAGTTTATATATTATTGCATACGGAGACAACTGTTGTAATTTAGATCTCCCCACATTTGTACCATGACCTTGGAGAAAAATGCTTGCTCCACAAGGGACTTTGGCACATGAAGAATTTTAAAACATCGGAATAGTACATTTTTGTAAATATTTTGTATTCTTATATTTATGTTATATTGATTTGGAATTAAAATTTTATAATTTGTGTTTATACTGTGACGTCATGGTCTGTTGGTGACGCGGTGCATGATGGGTCGTGTTATCAAGTATATATATAAGGGTTTGACTCTTTTGGATCCCGTGGCGCATTGACCAGTAGATGGGGACGGGAGATCCCCGAAAGCGCTAGTCTGCTTTTAACCCGCTTTTAATTTGTAAATACATTGATTTTAATTTGCTTATTGAAGACGTGGTTTGCTTTTATCGCATGTATAGACAGCTTATTTTGTACATATACGCTACGGAATTATCTTCAAACCACGCTGTAATAGTCCTGGCTTTATCGCTCGGTGCATTATCCTGCTGGTACAAACAAGGCTCGGTTCCATAGTATTGTCACAGAGTTGAAAGGGAATTATTGTCCAGAATATCGAGGTGGAAATGCTGGTTAACAGGTTTTTCCACGAAAACCAATAGGCCGGGACCATGCCACGAAAAAAGACCCCAGACGACTCTACTGCCAGCTCCAAACTTGATCGTGAGAAATAGGAAAGTTTGGAGCCTAACTAATGCTTAGCAGAAGACCTTGATTCCAAACTTGACCGTGAAGGACACTGTGGTAAATAGCGTACCCCTGGCTTTCGCCATACCCACCCACGGCCATCAGACCGATGAATCGTGTATCTGGATTCCGGACCCGTTTCCATTGATCTAAAGTCCACGATAAATGTTCTGCGCAACATGCTAAACGACGAGTAGCATTCCGAGTGGACTTGAAAAGCCTATGAGCAACTTCGCGGCATCGGTAACCCATGGAATTGAAGTTCTTTGCGAATGGTACGTGTACATACCGAGGTTCCAGCATTGTTTCTCACCTGTAAACTAAGGTCTTGTGCAGTACTCCGTCGATTAGCTGTTAACGACTCTCCTGAATCTTCGACGTCCTCTATCACTCATTTTCTTTGGTCTGCCGGTACGTTTTGCTGCTTCTGGCACGCCATGTGTCTTCCACTTATTCAGTACATCAAAGACAGTTGACGTGGGTATGTTGAAACACCTTTCGGTTTCTCTTATGAACAACCCTCTAATACACTATCTACCAACAAGTAATTGGGCACCTATGATAGCAAAGGAAAACGAAGTTTATTCACCTTCAGTAGTTGGTGGAGCCTCCACGAGCGGCGATTACAGCTGCGACCCTCCGGGGCATACTCTCAACCAGGCGTTGTACGACGGATAGCTGTATTTTCTTCCACTCGGCTTGGAGAAAACAGGTCAGTTTCTTCACCGATTTCCGACGGTGGGGGTACCCCTTAAGTCGACGCTCCAACTCGTCCCAGAGGTGCTCGATAGGGTTAAGGTCCGGGGCCAGTCCATTCGATTAACCCCATTGTCACCATACCAAGCCATGGTGGACCTCGCAACATGACAGGTGGCATTGTCATCCTGAAAGTAACATGGGTATACCCCGTAAAACTGCCACAACGTAGGAAGCACATGGTCATCCAAAACGGTGCAGTAGGTCTCGGCGTTGAGTCTATCAGGAATTGCGACCAAGGGTCCTGTGCCATACCAGGAGAAACACCCCCACAGCATAATTCCACCGCCGCCGAACTTCACAGTTGGCACAATACATTCCCGCAGGAGGCGTTCTCCAGGCAGACGCCAAACCCAGACCCTGCCATCCGATCGGTAGAGGGTGAACCTTGATTCGTCGCTCCAGAGAACCTGTTACCACTGTGCAACGGTCCACTGTCGACGTTCTTTGCACCACGTTAGCCGAGCAGCGCTATTGGACTTGGTGATCAAAGGCTTGTGGACGGCAGCACGTCCATGATAACCGAGCAGATGGGCTTTCGTACGGATGGTATTCATCGAACGAAGACTCCCGGATGCCTGTTGAAACTCCTCGTTGATGTGGCCCATCGATTTGGTGCGGTTCTTCCGAATTTCTCTGGCCAGCACCCGTCGGTCTCTAACTCCCAGTTTTGTTGGTCTGCCGGGTCGGGGCACATTCGGACAGTAACCTCTCATCTTCCACTTGCCAATCACGTAGGCCACTGTCGATTTTGAGAACTTCAACTCGCTGGGTATGTCACGTATGGATCGGCCATTTCTGTGATACCCGACGATTACACCTTTCTCGAAATCAGATAGCTCCGAACTGCGTGGCATCTTGCATGCGACTTATTGTGTTGTTGCTTCCCACACGATATTTAACGGCGGCGGACGTGACGTGTATTAGTACCGCACATATCGTCGATTGCAGGGGTGTCCAATTACTTGTTGGTAGATAGTGTATAACACCCAATACAGCGTCACACATACGAGAACCATCACCCGGATACGCTTTCCGGTCAAGAACAACCTGGCGGTGGCAGTGTGCATGCCAGGGGGTGTTTTCTTGGTATGATTTGGGACCGCTGGTACCACTGGATGGGTCCCTGAATTCCAATGGCTACCTGTCTATCCTCGCTGACCACATGCACCCCTTCATTTTGGATATTTACCCAGGTGGTGATGGTGTCTAAAAACAGGACAATGCACTGTGTCATGTCGCTGAAGGGGGTACATTACTGGTTCCAGCAATACGGCATAGATGTCTCCGTTCTTCCAATGTCCGGCGAAATCGTCCGACCTCAATCTCATAGAGCACATGTGGGACTATCTGGATCGACAGGTTTGACGTGCCGACCCACAAACACGTCATCTCCGGGACCTGCGCTCTGCTGCAGTCCGAATGGTCACGTGTGCCTCGGGCAACCTTCCAGGGCCTCATTGCGTCCATGCCGTCCTGATGATGTCATCCGGTTCAAAGGTGGTTATTCCCATTACTAGGCAGATGATCACATTCTTCAGATAAGACCGTGGGCAATCACACGTACGACACCTCAAATACCCAGTTTCCTACGGCAACACAATATACACTGCCGGACAATTGCTAAGGATGGATGACAATAGCAACGATAGCAACCATAAAATGGAAGGCAGGAAAATGTGGTAATTAGCATAAGTGTGGGATACAATAAGACATGTTGTGCGTATGCAAATTTTGGATTGCCGAACTTGTTCGTGACGTCATAGCGCTGATAAGAGATATAAAGGATTTGACGCGTATTGACCGTTGTTGTTCAAACGCAAAGTTGAAAGGGAAAGAATCAATTGACGAACTTGCAATTTTCAGTATGTCTTCCCGACATCACCTAGATGATTTTGACGCGTGGCCGTATTATTGGCAAGATTGAAGAAGGGCGAAAAATAACAGATGTTGCCAGGGAGTTCGACGTCAGCCACAGTGTTGTTTCAAGGCTTTGGAAATCATTTCGAACAAATGGAGAGTGTAGCAAACGTCACGGGGGAGGTCGTGTTCGCAGTACGACACCTGCAGAAGATCGGTACATAGTGCTATCAACAAAAAGACACCGGCGCAGCACAGCTAGTGAGGTAGCAAATCAGTTTATGGCTGCTACTGGCAAGCGGATCTCCCGAAAAACTATCGCCAGACGTTTGCATGAAGGAGGACTATACGCCCGTCGTCCTGTTGTGTGCATCCCATTGTCCAGACGTCACCGTACCGCCCGTTTGCAATGGTGCTATCAACATCGCAATTGGACTGATAAAGACTGGTCTGCTGTCCTCTTCTCAGATGAGAGTAGATACAGTCTATCGTCTGATTGTCGACGACAACTGATCTGGCGTGATAGTGGTACAGCATATTGTCCACCAAACATACTGGAAAGGGACCGATATCCGACATGTAGTGTCATGGTATGGGCTGGCATCATGATCAATGGCCGTACGTCCATTCTATGTGCTTCCAACTGGGACTATGGCTGGCCAGCGATATATTAATGATGTTCTGCTACCTCATGTTCGCATGTTCCGTGGTGCTGTCGGTGATAGATTCATTTTCATGGACGACAACGCAACATGTCATCGAACAGTCGCTGTCCAGGAGTGTCTTGAGAGCGAGGATATTCAACGCCTCGTATGGCCAGCCCGTTCTCCAGATCTGAATCTCATTGAAAATGTGTGGGATGCTTTGGGGAGGAGTCTTGCTGGTCGCCAATGCCCTCCAATAAACAAGGACACCCTCATCCGTGCACTGACAGAGGAATGGGATAAATTACCCCAACAGCTGCTTGATAATGTTGTGCAAAGCATGACACGACGTGTGGAATCTTGCATCGCCCTCCATGGTGGCCATATCCCGTATTGACATCTTACGCCGGAACGCCTGCGGACGGTAATTGCATTTTTTTTTTCACGTTTACGTATTCTGCACAAAATGGCCTGTTTGTCCCTTGAACACGTTCCAAAGCCTTCTGGATTTCAGAGCACAATAAATTGTCTTTCTTGTAATGTCCTGGCATTCTGACATTATTTTATTTCACTTGGCATCCAACCACACTTACTTTTTTATGCGTTATATAGCCGTTTATGATCCGTCAATAGCAATTGTCCAGCAGTGTATTAGAGGTATGCAAAAGTTTCCGCCGTTTTAAGGAGACAGGAACAATCAGGAAATCAGTACACATTTATTCAACGAAGTATTGGAAGTTAGCATCGATGACCTTTTGCCATTTTTCAGGGAATAAATGAATGCCCATGTGATAGAAGGACTCGGGTTTTGAGCTGAATGAATTTTCCACCTTTGGAACTGTGGTGAACCGCTGTCGGGCTAGGGAGTGTTGCATACAGCGAGACAGATGTGAGGATGAAGGTGCAATGTCCAGGGAGTAAGTTGGGTGCGGTAAATGCTCCCAGTGTAACTTTTCAAGGGTTGATTCCGTAGTGGTACCGACATGCGGTCTGGCATTATCGTGTAACAGGATGACTGGGAGGAATCCTTTACCTATCCATGTGCGTTTTTGCTCAATTGCGGCGTTCAGTTTCACCAAGCAATCGCTATATCGTTGTGCAGTGATTGTTTGTCCCGGTTTCAACAGTTCGAAGTACAGCACTCCATGCATATCTACAACACACACTACAGCAATTTTTCCCCGTGGATATCCTGTTTGGCAATGGATGTTGATGGCTGGCCTGCGTCGATCCACGATCGCTTGCATTCGGGGTTCTCACAATAGACCCACTTTTCATCCCCGGTGACAACTTTCCTGAAGAAATTCTTCCCTTGAAACCTCTTCAGCAACGACATGCAGATTCCCAATCGTTAACCAATATTACGCTCCGTTAAAGTATGTGGAACCCACTTACCAATGTTTTGGATCTTCACCAAGGCCTGTAGACTCCGTGCCACCTTCGATTGATCCACTTTCAAGCGTTTCGCTAGTTGTGTGGTCGATTGTGTGGCATCCTCTTGCAACAGCGATTCCAGCTCCTCGTATGCGAGTTCCTGAGGTCTACCTGCACGTGGCTTGTCTTCCAAGCTTAGATCCAGCTCCTCGTATGCGAGTTCCTGAGGTCTACCTGCACGTGGCTTGTCTTCCAAGCTTAGATCCAGCTCCTCGTATGCGAGTTCCTGAGGTCTACCTGCACGTGGCTTGTCTTCCAAGCTTAGATCCAGCTCCTCGTATGCGAGTTCCTGAGGTCTACCTGCACGTGGCTTGTCTTCCAAGCTTAGATCCCCTTCCTTAAACCTGGCAAACCATTCTCGACACGTCCGTTCACCCTAACCGTTTCGCTATACGCCTGACATATTGAACCCTATGTTTCTCTCGCACTTTTCCCTAATTTAAACATTAATAACAAACAGTGCCGCAAATGAACTTTATCGACCGCCATTTTTGGCTTCATGTACGAACTGATAGCACAAGTTGCCGGCCGGTTAGACTCCTCCAGTGCCCTCTAGCGGGGCCGACGGAAACTTTTCCATAACCCTAATACAATAGTTGGTGAACGAAGAATCAGCTGAGGGAGGGGGGGGATATCCTTTGCCACAATAACCAAAATTTCATTTATTGCATTTTAGTTGTTACAGATATTGTATTACGTAATCATAAATATGGGATGTAAGGTCAGGTGATGCGTAACATCACAGCCTCTCCTTGACAAATGTCAAATCCGCCTTCTCGTGGTGCATCCTGTTCCCACTAAAGGGGCTCTGACGACCGCCAATAGCGGTATAACTATACCATTGGGATTAGAGGAAATGCTATCCCACACTCACCAACCCGCTTGGCCAGCGTGGTGAGTTATGGCCAAACCTCTCCAAAATGACTCCACAACTTAAATCTTGGCCCTCAGTCTCCGGCAGCTGGAATGTACCTGGCCAAGGCAGCGGCCAGTGCGACATGAAGGCAGAGGGTGCGAAGAATCCCCGGAGAACCGGACTAGGCTGCCATCTGATGCTGACCTTGGCTACGTATAATGGACGCTCTCTATCTTCTGATTCGAGGCTTCTTGAATTGGAAGAGGAACTACAAAGGATCAAGTGGGACATCGTCGGGCTAAGTGAGGTAAGGAGAAAAGGAGAAGATCTCATTGAACTGAAAAGTGGACATCTCTTCTACTATCGTGGGACAGATACTGGCAGAACTAGTGGTGTTGGATTTATAATAAACAAGAAACTGAAGGATAAAGTTGTAGAAGTTGAAAGTTCCTCTGACAGAGCTGCACGGCTTGTTATCCAACTCTCGAAAAGATACCAGGCTCAGATTATTCAAACTTATGCACCCACCACAAGTCATCTTGAAGAAGAAATTGAAGAATTTTATGAGGAAATTTGTCATCTAAATAATAAAGGTAAGCAACACTTGAAAATAATTATGGGAGATTTCAATGCAAAAATAGGGCAACGGCAAACAGAATGAAACTTCAGTAGGTAAATTCGGTCACGGCAACAGAAACCAGCGTGGAAATACTCTCGTTGAGTTTGCAGAGGCAGAAGGGTTTTTCATCTTGAACTCCTTCTTCAAGAAAAAGCCACACAGGAAATGGACATGGAGACATCCAAATGGGACGGCAAGTGAAATTGATTTTATTATGTGTAACAAAAAATTCGTCATTGAAGACTGCAGTGTGCTAAACAAGTTCAACACAGGTAGTGACCATAGATTGGTGAGATGTAAGATGCACCTCAACACTAAACTTGAACGTGGCAAGCTCATAAGACAAACAAAATCTATTGACATAACCAACCTTAAAAAACACCATAATACTTTCAAGTTGGAACTGAAGAACAGATTCTCTGCTTTAAAAGGCCTAACATCGGAAGAAGTGGATATTTCTGAAGTTAACAGAAAAGTAACCAAAGCTCTTATGGAAACAGCAACAAAATTAGCTGGGTCTAAGAACAAGTAGTATGTGAACAAATTATCAGGAAAAACGAAAATGTTGATGCAAAAAAAAAGAGCGATGAGGACAACTAAAAAAGATGTGACTTCCAAAGTGGAATATATAGAGCTATGCAAGACAGTAAGAAAAAGTATCACTGAAGACGTAATAAAATTCAACTGTGAACTACTGAGGAAAGCAATTGAAAACAACCAAAGCCTAAAGATAGCAAAGGGACATCTCATTAAGGGAAGAAAACAGATTATGGCACTGAGAAAAGAAGATGGTTCTGTAACAAGAAATAGAGGCGAAATTTTGACAAGAGTGAAAGATTTCTACTCCAAATTATATGAAAGGGATGATACATGCACTCCAGACATCATGAAAGATACCAGTACCAGAGTTCTTCCAGTCCTTCCAGCAGAAGTTGCACATGCAATCAAGAACATGAAGCGAGGAAAAGCTCCAGGAGAAGATGGAATTACTGTAGACATCATACAAGAAGCAAGTGGAGAAATCGAAACAGTACTCGCCCAAATTTTCACTCGATGCCTTAATGAAGGAAAGATTCCTGAGGATTGGAACACCGCTACAATGATCCTGCTACATAAGAAAGGTGACATTGAGGATCTCGGAAACTACAGACCTATCAGCCTCCTATCAGTGGTTTATAAAATCTTCACCAAAGTTCTTTCACACCGCTTGAAGGTAACACTGGACATGGCTCAACCGAGAGAACAAGCTGGATTCAGGAGTGGCTACAGCACAATAGATCATATCCACGTACTGAGAGAACTAATTGAAAGAGCGAGGGAATATGAACTTCCATTGTGCATGGCTTTTATCGATTATGAAAAAGCCTTTGATTCGGTGAAACCATCAGCAGTTACATGGGCTCTGAAAACCTGCGGTATTGAAGATGCATACATTAATATTATTAATAACATCTATGAAAATGCAAGTGCAAAGATTCGGCTGTTTGAAAATACAACACACGTAAAAATTGGAAAGGGAGTGAGACAAGGTGACACCATATCTCCGAAGCTCTATAATGCCACATTGGAGGGTGATTTTCAGTCGCTGGGCTGGGAAAACAAGGGGATAAAGATTAATGGAGATTATCTAACCCACCTTCGTTTTGCTGATGACGTAGTCATTTTTGCAACTACCCCATCAGAGCTGCAGAGTATGATCCAGGAACTTGCTGACAAGAGTAAAGAAGTGGGATTAAAAATGAACTTTCAGAAGACAAAAGTGATGTTCAATGCTTTTACAAGAAATGAAGATTTATCGATTGATGGAGAAAAGCTGGAGATAACAGACACGTACGTTTATCTTGGACAGCAGATATCAAGTGAGGGTCACATTGATGAAGAAATTAATCGGCGTACAAAACTTGCCTGGAGAGCTTTTAGAAGAAACAGCATAATTTTCAAGAGCAATATGCCATTATGTCTTAAAAGAAAAGTGTTTGATCAATGCATCCTTCTAGTGCTTACGTATGGTGCAGAGACGTGGACCTTAACTAAAAGAGACATACAAAGGCTGCAGACAACTCAAAGCAGCATGGAGAGGTGCATACTTGGGGTAACCAGGAGAGATAAGAAGAGGAACTCGTGGATCCGAAAAATGACAAGAGTGGAAGACATCATCATCAGAGTTAAATCCCTGAAATGGCAATGGGCTGGACATACTGCCAGAAGGACAGATCATCGATGGACAGCCGAAATTTTAGATTGGATTCCAAGGGACAGGAAAAGACCCAGAAGAAGACCACATGGGAGATGGGTGGATGAAATTCGAAAGTATGCAGGGGTGACATGGAGGAGACTGGCACAAGACAGACCGTTGTGGAGGAAACTTGGGGAGACCTTCGTCCAGCAGTGGATTGATAATGGTTGACAATGATGATGATGATGAATCATAAATATATCACCATCATCATCGTCAAATATTTTTGTAAAAATAGAGCTGATAGGCCTGACGTGCCCTCTTCTCCTAAAGCATCAAAATTTTCATGAAAACAAAAAAAAAATGACTTTATGATTCATCATCATTGTCAACCATTATCAATCCACTGCTGGACGAAGGTCTCCCCAACCTTCGTCCAGCAGTGGATTGATGTTTTTTTTTAATTTTTTTTTGTTTTCATGAAAATTTTGATGCTTTAGGAAAAGAGGGCACGTCAGGCCTATCAGCTCTGTTTTTACAAAAATATTTGACGATGATGATGGTGATATATTTATGATTCATCATCATCATCATTGTCAACCATTATCAATCCACTGCTGGACGAAGGTCTCCCCAAGTTTCCTCCACAACGGTCTGTCTTGTGCCAGTCTCCTCCATGTCACCCCTGCATACTTTCGAATTTCATCCACCCATCTCCCATGTGGTCTTCTTCTGGGTCTTTTCCTGTCCCTTGGAATCCAATCTAAAATTTCGGCTGTCCATCGATGATCTGTCCTTCTGGCAGTATGTCCAGCCCATTGCCATTGCAGGGATTTAACTCTGATGATGATGTCTTCCACTCTTGTCATTTTTCGGATCCACGAGTTCCTCTTCTTATCTCTCCTGGTTACCCCAAGTATGCACCTCTCCATGCTGCTTTGAGTTGTCTGCAGCCTTTGTATGTCTCTTTTAGTTAAGGTCCACGTCTCTGCACCATACGTAAGCACTAGAAGGATGCATTGATCAAACACTTTTCTTTTAAGACATAATGGCATATTGCTCTTGAAAATTATGCTGTTTCTTCCAAAAGCTCTCCAGGCAAGTTTTGTACGCCGATTAATTTCTTCATCAATGTGACCCTCACTTGATATCTGCTGTCCAAGCTAAACGTACGTGTCTGTTATTTCCAGATTTTCTCCATCAATCGATAAATTTTCATTTGTCGTAAAAGCATTGAACATCACTTTTGTCTTCTGAAAGTTCATTTTTAATCCTACTTCTTTACTCTTGTCAGCAAGTTCCTGGATCATACTCTGCAGCTCTGATGGGGTAGTTGCAAAAATGACTATGTCATCAGCAAAACGAAGGTGGGTTAGATAATCTCCATTAATCTTTATCCTTTTGTTTTCCCAGTTCAGTGATTGAAAGACATTTTCCGATGTGGCATTAAAGAGCTTGGGAGATATGGTGTCACCTTGTCTCACTCCTTTTCCAATTTTTATGTGTGTTGTATTTTCAAACAGCCGAATCTTTGCACTTGCATTTTCATAGATGTTATTAATAATATTAATGTACGCAATCTTCAATACCGCAGGATTTCAGACCCATTGTAACTGCTGATGGTTTCACCGAATCAAAGGCTCTTTCATAATCGATTATATTTTTGTAAAAACAGGAATGAAGAGGGAAAAGGCTTGATAGTCCTGACGTGCTCTCTTCTCCCAAAGCATCAAAATTTTCATGAAAAAAAAAAAAAAAGAAAAAAACATAAAGCAAGACAAGTCCACACAATATCAACCACAGCTAGGGATGGTACTATAAATTAATAAAGGTAATAATACATTATGAGCTTTTGGTCAGTAAGTAATACCTAAGTTTTCGTTTAAATATATTAATATTATTAAGTGATACAATATCAGTAGGAAATGTATTCCAAAATGCAGGACCAGTATAATTAACAAATGATCTCTGTTAGTGGAAACACGGGGATTAGTGTTGTTTTTTGTCTCGTGGAGTAATCATGACCACGAGTACTTATTGAAATTAAATCTTGGTAGTAACCATTTTTTATTCTCAAAAACATCAGTTTACCTATACTATAGATATGCAATTGTTGAATCGTTAGTATATTAAAATCATTTGGACTGAGTCTAGCCTGAAACACTGTATTTGAAAATTGAGTATATTGTAATTTAAATTGTAATAGTCTCATGCATCTATTTTGTAACGACTGACGTTTTTTTCATATTATATAAGGTAATGGATCCCTATACAGATATACACTATCTACCAACAAGTAATTGGACACCTGTGATAGCAAAGGAAAACGAAGTTTATTCACCTTCAATAGTTGGTGGAGCCTCCACGAGCATCGATTCCAGCTGCGCACCTTCGGGGCATACTCTCAACCAGGCGTTGTACGACGGCTAGCGGTATTTTCTTCCACTCGGCTTGGAGAAGACAGGTCAGTTCCTTCACCGATTTCGGACGGTGGGGGCACCCCTTAAGTCGACGCTCCAACTCGTCCCTGAGGTGCTAGATAGTGTTAAGGTCCGGACCCAGTCCATTCGATTAACCCCATTGTCACCATACCAAGCCATGGTGGACCTCGCAACATGACAGGTGGCATTGTCATCCTGAAAGTAACATGGGTCCACCCCGTAAAACTGCCACAACGTAGGAAGCGCATGGTCATCCAAAATGGTGCAGTAGGTCTCGGCGTTGAGTCTACCAGGAATTGCGACGAAGGGTCCCGTGCCATACCAGGAAAACACCCCCATAGCATAATTCCACCGCCGCCGAATTTCACAGTTGGCACAATACATACCGGCAGGAGGCGTTCTCTAGGCAGACGCCAAACCCAGACCCTGCCATCCGAACGATAGAGGGTGAACCTTGATTCGTCGCTCTAGAGAACCTGTTTCCACTGTTCAACGGTCCACTGTCGACGTTCTTTGCACCACGTTAGCCGAGCAGCGCTATTGGACTTGGTGATCAAAGGCATGTGTGCGGCAGCACGTCCATGATAACCGAGCAGATGGGCTTTCTTACGGATGATATTCATCGAAAGAACACTCCCGGATGCCTGTTGAAACTCCTCGCGGATGTGGCCCATCGATTTGGTGCTGTTCTTCCGAATTTCTCTGGCCAGCACCCGTCGGTCTCCAACTTCCAGTTCTGTGGGTCTGCCGGGTCGGGACACATTCGGACAGTCACCTCTCATCTTCCACTTGCCAATCACGTAGGCCACTGTCGATTTTGGGTACTTCAACTTGCTGGATATGTCACGTATGGATCGACCATTTCTGTAATACCCGATGATTACACCTTTCTCGAAATCAGAGAGCTCCGAACTGCGGTGGCATCTTGCATGCGACTGGTTGCGTTGTTGTTTCCCACACGATATTTAACGGCGGCGGCCGTGATGTGTATCAGATATCGTCGATTGCAGGGTTGTCCTTGTTGGTAGATAGTGTACAATAGATCAGATGAGACTGAATTAAAGTATAGTATAATAAAATCATTAGTTTTGGGGTTAAATTGGCAACTGCACTAGTAATAACCCCTATATTTCTTGAGATCTTATTAGAGAAGTAGTCAACATGTGAATTCATGTACGCTATGTTGCCAACAATCTCTGATTTCGTTACGGAACTTCAAAATCTGATCCTCTGGCAAACGACTAAAAAGTTTAGTTGTACTGGAATCACTTCTAGTACGGAACATTTTCCGTCACATGGGTACGGAAAAAGTGAGAACAGAATTTTCCCGTTAATATACGAACCAAACTGCGCAAGGGTTTCGGAAAATTCAGAATTTTCTTGGCGCACAAAAAAATAAAAAAATCCATTTCTCCCGTCATTTTAGGTAAAATTCTGTAACTGGAATGTGCTTCATTAATTTACGAAAGTATCACAGAAAACGAATTTCAGAATTTTTTTTACCATCATCCTCATGAATCATGGGAAGATCATCGTTGGTTGTCTGGTGGCCCTACGGCGATCTTCTCATGGTTGATGAGGATAATTGTAGGCAATATACACAGTGCGTCAAAGAATGTGTAAGACTGGGTCTGTAAAATGAAATAGAAACAAGAAATTATAATTTGTTTTGGTTTGTTATTCAAAATAATTCCCTCCGGCTTCAATACACTTGTTACAGCGATTTAATAAAGGATTCGAATGCCTTCACTTTGCGGAATTGCCTCCAAAGCACGCGTCGAAGCTGTTTCTATGGTCGAAATATCATCAAAATAACATCCTTTTAACGTCATTTTAAGTTTCGGGAATAAAGAAAAGTCGCAGGGTGCTACATCGGGCGAATACGGTGGATGATTCAACACACAGGCGTTATTTTTCGCCAAAAATCTACGAACAAGAAGTGAGGTGTGACTGGGTGCATTATCGTGCAACAAACACCAACTGTTTTCATCCCGATATTCTGGACGAATGCGACGAATTTTGCCCATGAAACGCTGCAAAACATTTAAATAAAACTCTGATCAGTAATTGTTTGTCCACTTGGAACAAATTCTTTGTGGATAATACCCTTACTATCGAAGAATGTAATGAGCATTGTTTCGATTTTCGATGGAACTTTTCATGTTTTTTTTTTGGCTTGTGGCGAGTTTTTTGACTTCCATTCCGCACTTGGTCGCTTTGTTTTAGGATCATATTGAAAACACCATGTTTCATCACCAGTAACAATTGATTTTGAGAAGTTTGGATCATTTTCAGCGGCTGAAATGATGTCTCTGCAATGTGCACTTCTCCTTGATTTTTGTTCATTGGTTAACGTGTGTGGAACAAATTTAGCACAGACTTTTGTTTTGCCCAAATCTTCATGCAGGATGGTTCGAATCGTTTCTTTGTTGATGTTTAAAGACTCTTCCATCATTCTTAGTGACGCACATCGATTGTTTTCCACGAAATCACACACTTTTTCAATAATCTCAGGTGTCCTTGGTCTTCCGGTATGCTTATCATCTTCTGGCGTATCTCTTCCGTCCAAAAAACGTTTGTGCCACAGGAAAACATTTGATCTACTTAAACAAAACTCACCGTAAACTTGTTTCATCATTTGGTACGTAGGCACTTTTATCAAGTTTTGCGTTAAATTTAATAATAGCCCTTTGTTCCATCTTAATAATTCAACGTGAAAGAAACTTTACTTCTCTAATGAACGGCCGTTTCGTTTGAGTTACTTTAACAACTGCGCAGTACTTTTGGCAGAAAGCAAGCAGATGGTCACGGTTTATAACGCATTCGCGATGACACTGGTGGCGCCACCGTAGGCTGAAATCTAGCGCCAGTCTTAAAAATTCTTTGACGCACTGTGTAAAATGAGACATCAGATTACAATCGCTTTTTATTGTTTTACTAGCACTGTGTCGACTAGAGATGAGCTCGGGTTCGGACGGGCTCAGAATTCATTAACTATAGAAAAACACGGGCACACGTCTTGAATTTCATTACTGTAATTAATTCAACACGTGTAATTCCGAGCACGGTTGAATTACACGTGTTGAATTTCATTGTGGATTTGTTACCATTTTGGAAGGATTTTCAATTTCCTAAGCTAGCTGCCATTGCAAGACAAATTTTGCTTAGCAAGACTTGCATTGTCCAAAGCTATGACCCAAGCAAGGATTAGTTTAAGGAGGTCTGGTATCGAAAAACTGGGAAAATATCACATTCCCATTTTTTGTATATAATTAAAAATCAAGAATCTTATCTTTAAAATGATGTATTAATTTTCAGAATTGTTCAGTAAGAAGTATTGTTATATATATTTTTTAATTTCCTCACTCTCGCGAATTTTGGGGTGACGTTGGTGTTTAGTGCAGGAGGTCGAGTTTTAGAGAAAAAAGATCAAGTTGAAGCGCTGAGGCATTAGATGCAATTCTCTCTCTCTCTCTTTTCATGATGAACTTGAAACTGCACACACATATGATAATATTGTGATTATTATACACTGCTGGACAATTTCTAAGGACGGATCATAAACGGCTATATAGCGCATAAAAACGTGAGTGTGGTTGGATGCCAAGTGAAATAAAATAATGTCAGAATGCCAGGACATTACAAGAAAGACAATTTATTGTGCTCTGAAATCCAGAAGGCTTTGGAACGTGTTCAAGGGACAAACAGGCCATTTTGTGCAGAATACGTAAACGTGAAAAAAATGCAATTACCGTCCGCAGGCGTTCCGGCGTAAGATGTCAATACGGGATATGGCCACCATGGAGGGCGATGCAAGATTCCACACGTCGTGTCATGCTTTGCACAACATTATCAAGCAGCTGTTGGGGTAATTTATCCCATTCCTCTGTCAGTGCACGGATGAGGGTGTCCTTGTTTATTGGAGGGCATTGGCGACCAGCAAGACTCCTCCCCAAAGCATCCCACATATTTTCAATGGGATTCAGATCGGGAGAACGTGCTGGCCATACGAGGCGTCGAATATCCTCGCTCTCAAGACACTCCTGGACAGCGACTGTTCGATGACATGTTGCGTTGTCGTCCATGAAAATGAATCTATCACCGACAGCACCACGGAACATGCGAACATGAGGTAGCAGAACATCATTAATGTATCGTTGGCCAGTCATAGTCCCAGTTGGAAGCACATAGAGGGACGTACGGCCATTGATCATGATGCCAGCCCATACCATGACACTACATGTCGGATATCGGTCCCTTTCCTGTATGTTTGCTGGACAATATGCAGTACCACTATCACGCCAGATCAGTTGTCGTCGACAATCAGACGATAGACTGTATCTACTCTCATCTGAGAAGAGGACAGCAGACCAGTCGTTGTCAGTCCAATTGCGATGTTCATGGCACCATTGCAAACGGGCGGTACGGTGACGTCTGGACAATGGGATGCACACAACAGGACGGCGGGCGTATAGTCCTCCTTCATGCAAACGTCTGGCGACAGTTTTTCGGGAGATCCGCTTGCCAGTAGCAGCCATAAACTGATTTGCTACCTCACTAGCTGTGCTGCGCCGGTGTCTTTTTGTTGATAGCACTATGTACCGATCTTCTGCAGGTGTCGTACTGCGAACACGACCTCCCCCGTGACGTTTGCTACACTCTCCATTTGTTTGAAATGATTTCCAAAGCCTTGAAACAACACTGTGGCTGACGTCGAACTCCCTGGCAACATCTGTTATTTTTCGCCCTTCTTCAATCTTGCCAATAATACGGCCACGCGTAAAATCATCTAGGTGATGTCGGGAAGACATACTGAAAATTGCAAGTTCGTCAATTGATTCTTTCCCTTTCAACTTTGCGTTTGAACAACAACGGTCAATACGCGTCAAATCCTTTATATCTCTTATCAGCGCTTATGACGTCACGAACAAGTTCGGCAATCCAAAATTTGCATACGCACAACACATCTTACTGTATCCCGCACTTATGCTAATTTCCACATTTTCCTGCCTTCCATTTTATGGTTGCTATGGTTACTATTGTCATCCGTCCTTAGCAATTATCCGGCAGTGTACTATGAAGCGCAAAGCTTTGTTAATGTTACAAAGAGCAGAATAATCTGGTTTGGAATGCTTTTACGTTCTTTTTTACGCTTTCCAACCGTAGGTTGAAGAAGCGGATATGCTCCAGCTTTGTCCATCCGTCCGCCTGTCCGCACAATAACTCACGTGAAAATATTTCGATTTCGACGAAATTTTAGTATGTGGTAGCGGACCACCTGGGGACGAACGCTATTGAAAGTGAGCGAAACAGGGTCAAAAGTCAGGACATAGGAGCGGGATTCATTCCATTGTTCTTATGCGTCATAACTTGCGTAAAAATAGTTCGACTTCGATGGAATTTCAGTATGTTGTAGGGAACCACCTGGGGACGATCCCTATTGAAAATAAATGCAATGGGGTCAAAGGTCAGGACATAGGAGCGGGATCCATTCCATTGCCTTTATGCATCATAACTTGCGTAAAAATGGTTCGATTTCAATGAAATTTTAGTATGTGTCAAGGAACCACCTGGGAACGAAACCTATTGAAAATGGGCGGAATGGGGTCAAAGGTCAGGACATAAAAGCGGGATCCATTTCATTGCTTTATGCGTCATAACATGCGTAAATATGGTTCGATTTCGATGAAATTTTAGTATGTGGTAGGGAACCACTGGGCACGAACCCTAATGAAAATTGGCGAAATGGGGTCAAAGGTCAGGCAGGGCATAAGAGCGGGATTTATTCCATTGCCCTTATGCGTCATAACTTACGTAAAAGTGGTTCGATTGCGATGAAATTTTGGAATCTGGTAAGGAACCACATGGGAACGATCCCTATTGAAAATAAATGAAATGGGGTCAAAGATCAGGGCATAAAAGCGGGATCCATTCCATTGCCTTTATGTGTCATAACATGCGTAATTATGGTTCGATTTCGATGAAATTGTAGTATGTGTTAGGGAATATCCTGGGCACAAACCCTGTTTAAAATGGGCGAAATGGGGTCAAAGGTTAGGACACTGGAGTGAGATCCATTCCATTGCCCTTGTGCATCATAACTTACCTAAAAATGTTTCGATTGCGACAAAACGTTATCATGTTGTTCCGGAGTTATAGTGAACCGGTTCTGTTGAATATCAACGAAATGGGGTCAAAGGTCATTGCACAAAATCAAGTATTATTTCACAGACATTATTCTTATAACTTCCGTAAAACTGCTTCTGTTGCGACAAAACTTTAGTATGTTATTCTTGAGGTATACTGAACCGGTTCTGTTGAATATCATCGAAATGGGGTCAAAGGTCAGAACACAGGAGCGAGATTTATTCCACAGCCATTCACCTCATAACTTGAGTAATAATTTCTGGTATCATGAAAGAAATACGGGATTACGCCATATAATACAAATTTTGAAGATGACAATCCGATTTTTGGCGTAAATGTGACAAGGATGGTAAGTCAGATAATATCCGAAAACTTGAAAATTTTCATCGTCCTGGAGCGGGACTCGAACCCGCGTCTCCCAGAAAACGCCTAGGTATGCTAACCACTACACCACCCAGAACGACCAAGTTTCAAGTTTCCGATCAATTTAAATTTAACCATCACAGGATTCGCTATTCGAAGCAACCGGCATTCATGTTACCATCCTTGTCACATTTACGCCAAAAATCGGATTGTCATCTTCAAAAATTTGTATTATATGGCGTAATCCCGTATTTCTTTCATGATTTATCTGCTTCTCCGGGCAAACACGGGACAGGATTCACAACCTCCAGATTCGCTAAACATGAATGCCGGTTGCTTCGACTAACGAATCCTGTGATGGTTAAATTCAAATTGATCGGAAACTTGAAACTTGGTCGTTCTGCGTGGTGTAGTCGTTAGCATACCTAGGCGTTTTCCGGGAGACGCGGGTTCGAGTCCCGCTCCAGGACGATGAAAATTTTCAAGTTTTCGGATATTATCTGACTTACCATCCTTGTCACATTTACGCCAAAAATCGGATTGTCATCTTCAAAAATTTGTATTATATGGCGTAATCCCGTATTTCTTTCATGATTTATCTGCTTCTCCGGGCAAACACGGGACAGGATTCACAACCTCCAGATTCGCTAAACATGAATGCCGGTTGCTTCGACTAGCGAATCCTGTGATGGTTAAATTCAAATTGATCGGAAACTTGAAACTTGGTCGTTCTGGGTGGTGTAGTCGTTAGCATACCTAGGCGTTTTCCGGGAGACGCGGGTTCGAGTCCCGCTCCAGGACGATGAAAATTTTCAAGTTTTCGGATATTATCTGACTTACCATCCTTGTCACATTTACGCCAAAAATCGGATTGTCATCTTCAAAAATGTCTGGTATGTTGGAAAGCGTATCATAATCAATGCATTACATGATTTTACGTTCTTTTTTTTTTAATTTTGGAAATTTCCCTACATGCTTTTTTTATATTCTAGTACATCACTCTAAACTATCTTTACCAATTAGCATATATGTAAATTATATTGCAAAGATTAGTTTTCTAGAGTCAAAATTTCAAACACTTGCAACTGTCTGTATGGCGTTGTACGTTTTATAATGCAATTTATTCAAAATCAAAGTAAATTTAGAAATCAAAAAGAAATAACGAATGGAATTTTTTGTTTCTAAACGATTTTCTTTTCTTCAGCGTTTACCAAAATTACTGATTCCCCTGATACGGTTGAAGGGCACAATGATTATTTATTTATTTTGAAATTCCCATTTTAGAACATTTGGCTTTATGCGTAGAATTTCTAAAAACATATTAATATTGTGAAGTGGATTAACTCAACTAAACTTTTTAAACAAATGATTTTTAAACTAATCCTTGCTTGGGCCATATCTTTGGCCAGTGTATAATGCATTAATGCAAGCCTTGATAAGCAAAATTTTCCAAAAATCCGGGCCCGGGCTCCCAAAATTGAACCCGAACTCATCTCTAGTGTCGATACTCATCTGATAAACCCCGGCAACACACAGAACGAGAGAGTCCAAGGACAAAGTACGTCCGAGGCCAATTTGAGAGGGAATCAATCATCCACACATTCGCGTCCCCAAACACGTCTGCGGAAAACCCCCTGGAAAACCGCAGACTAGATGGCTGGAAGGGCCGGGCGGGATTCGAACACCCGTCAAAAAAACGTCCACCTCCCACACGCTCCACAGCAGAGTTGGAAACGGGTGAAAAAAATGTTGGACCTAGACCCGACACGGACGTCATATAATTCGACCCAACCCGGACTTGACCCAGTCAAATCTGCTTTGAAATATAAATTCGGAACTCAATTTATAATTATGCACATACATACATACTAAGTGTGCAACTTAATTTTCGGCCACATGCACGACACGTTGACAGCAAATTACAACTAATCGAATACGTACCTAATCAGGGAAATAATCCCCGTCGTGTTGGGTACATTTGAGATATCGGTCATTGAGCTGCCGAATGCCACTACGAAAAAAAGAGGGCTGTTTCGGGTTGATAAAATCATCAATACTTATGTGGACCTCCTCCACAGAACTGAAGTGCGTATCACTCAGGTGATGTTGCAGGGAGCAAAAGAGCTGATAATCCGACGGGTCGGACTATAATGAATAGAATTCTCCGGCTGGAGGTGTAGTGCAGGAAAGCCTACGTTAAGTCACGTTAGGGTTATTGAAAGGTTACTTGACGTAGCTAAAGTGTGCTTAATCTTCAAAGTGCTAGAGTTTGTTTAGGTAAGACACGCACGTGCAATAAATTCCAAGAATATGGAATTTATTTTTACTCAGCGTTCCTCATTATCTTGAATATCAGTAATATAACTTCGGTTTTAGTACATTAGTACCTTGAAGGCTCCTTATTAGAGCGGTAAACACAATATACCCTGAACGTAACGTAAACACTCAATGAAATAGACTTAAAATAGACTCAATGAAATAGACAATGAAATAGACTTAATTATATAATGAATAGAATTCTCCGGCTGGACGTGTAGTGCAGGAAAGCTTACGTTAAGTCACGTTAGGGTTTTTGAAAGGTTACTTGACGTAGCTAAAGTGTGCTTAATCTTCAAAGTGCTAGAGTTTGTTTAGGTAAGACACGCACGTGCAATAAATTCCAAGAATATGGAATTTATTTTTACTCAGCGTTCCTCATTATCTTGAATATCAGTAATATAACTTCGGTTTTAGTACATTAGTACCTTGAAGGCTCCTTATTAGAGCGGTAAACACAATATTCCCTGAACTTAACGTAAACACTCAATGAAATAGGCTTAAAATAGACTCAATGAAATAGACAATGAAATAGACTTAAAATAGACTCAATGAAATAGACAATGAAATAGACTTAATTATATAATGAATAGAATTCTCCGGCTGGACGTGTAGTGCAGGAAAGCTTACGTTAAGTCACGTTAGGGTTTTTGAAAGGTTACTTGACGTAGCTAAAGTGTGCTTAATCTTCAAAGTGCTAGAGTTTGTTTAGGTAAGACACGCACGTGCAATAAATTCCAAGAATATGGAATTTATTTTTACTCAGCGTTCCTCATTATCTTGAATATCAGTAATATAACTTCGGTTTTAGTACATTAGTACCTTGAAGGCTCCTTATTAGAGCGGTAAACACAATATACCCTGAACGTAACGTAAACACTCAATGAAATAGACTTAAAATAGACTCAATGAAATAGACAATGAAATAGACTTAATTATATAATGAATAGAATTCTCCGGCTGGACGTGTAGTGCAGGAAAGCTTACGTTAAGTCACGTTAGGGTTTTTGAAAGGTTACTTGACGTAGCTAAAGTGTGCTTAATCTTCAAAGTGCTAGAGTTTGTTTAGGTAAGACACGCACGTGCAATAAATTCCAAGAATATGGAATTTATTTTTACTCAGCGTTCCTCATTATCTTGAATATCAGTAATATAACTTCGGTTTAAGTACATTAGTACCTTGAAGGCTCCTTATTAGAGCGGTAAACACAATATACCCTGAACGTAACGTAAACACTCAATGAAATAGACTTAAAATAGACTCAATGAAATAGACAATGAAATAGACTTAATTATATAATGAATAGAATTCTCCGGCTGGACGTGTAGTGCAGGAAAGCTTACGTTAAGTCACGTTAGGGTTTTTGAAAGGTTACTTGACGTAGCTAAAGTGTGCTTAATCTTCAAAGTGCTAGAGTTTGTTTAGGTAAGACACGCACGTGCAATAAATTCCAAGAATATGGAATTTATTTTTACTCAGCGTTCCTCATTATCTTGAATATCAGTAATATAACTTCGGTTTTAGTACATTAGTACCTTGAAGGCTCCTTATTAGAGCGGTAAACACAATATTCCCTGAACTTAACGTAAACACTCAATGAAATAGACTTAAAATAGACTCAATGAAATAGACAATGAAATAGACTTAATTATATAATGAATAGAATTCTCCGGCTGGACGTGTAGTGCAGGAAAGCTTACGTTAAGTCACGTTAGGGTTTTTGAAAGGTTACTTGACGTAGCTAAAGTGTGCTTAATCTTCAAAGTGCTAGAGTTTGTTTAGGTAAGACACGCACGTGCAATAAATTCCCAGAATATGGAATTTATTTTTACTCAGCGTTCCTCATTATCTTGAATATCAGTAATATAACTTCGGTTTTAGTACATTAGTACCTTGAAGGCTCCTTATTAGAGCGGTAAACACAATATTCCCTGAACTTAACGTAAACACTCAATGAAATAGACTTAAAATAGACTCAATGAAATAGACAATGAAATAGACTTAATTATATAATGAATAGAATTCTCCGGCTGGACGTGTAGTGCAGGAAAGCTTACGTTAAGTCACGTTAGGGTTATTGAAAGGTTACTTGACGTAGCTAAAGTGTGCTTAATCTTCAAAGTGCTAGAGTTTGTTTAGGTAAGACACGCACGTGCAATAAATTCCCAGAATATGGAATTTATTTTTACTCAGCGTTCCTCATTATCTTGAATATCAGTAATATAACTTCGGTTTTAGTACATTAGTACCTTGAAGGCTCCTTATTAGAGCGGTAAACACAATATTCCCTGAACTTAACGTAAACACTCAATGAAATAGACTTAAAATAGACTCAATGAAATAGACAATGAAATAGACTTAATTATATAATGAATAGAATTCTCCGGCTGGACGTGTAGTGCAGGAAAGCTTACGTTAAGTCACGTTAGGGTTATTGAAAGGTTACTTGACGTAGCTAAAGTGTGCTTAATCTTCAAAGTGCTAGAGTTTGTTTAGGTAAGACACGCACGTGCAATAAATTCCAAGAATATGGAATTTATTTTTTACTCAGCGTTCCTCATTATCTTGAATATCAGTAATATAACTTCGGTTTTAGTACATTAGTACCTTGAAGGCTCCTTATTAGAGCGGTAAACACAATATTCCCTGAACTTAACGTAAACACTCAATGAAATAGACTTAAAATAGACTCAATGAAATAGACTTAAAATAGACTCAATGAAATAGACAATGAAATAGACTTAATTATATAATGAATAGAATTCTCCGGCTGGACGTGTAGTGCAGGAAAGCTTACGTTAAGTCACGTTAGGGTTTTTGAAAGGTTACTTGACGTAGCTAAAGTGTGCTTAATCTTCAAAGTGCTAGAGTTTGTTTAGGTAAGACACGCACGTGCAATAAATTCCAAGAATATGGAATTTATTTTTACTCAGCGTTCCTCATTATCTTGAATATCAGTAATATAACTTCGGTTTAAGTACATTAGTACCTTGAAGGCTCCTTATTAGAGCAGTAAACACAATATACCCTGAACGTAACGTAAACACTCAATGAAATAGACTTAAAATAGACTCAATGAAATAGACAATGAAATAGACTTAATTATATAATGAATAGAATTCTCCGGCTGGACGTGTAGTGCAGGAAAGCTTACGTTAAGTCACGTTAGGGTTTTTGAAAGGTTACTTGACGTAGCTAAAGTGTGCTTAATCTTCAAAGTGCTAGAGTTTGTTTAGGTAAGACACGCACGTGCAATAAATTCCCAGAATATGGAATTTATTTTTACTCAGCGTTCCTCATTATCTTGAATATCAGTAATATAACTTCGGTTTTAGTACATTAGTACCTTGAAGGCTCCTTATTAGAGCGGTAAACACAATATTCCCTGAACTTAACGTAAACACTCAATGAAATAGACTTAAAATAGACTCAATGAAATAGACAATGAAATAGACTTAATTATATAATGAATAGAATTCTCCGGCTGGACGTGTAGTGCAGGAAAGCTTACGTTAAGTCACGTTAGGGTTTTTGAAAGGTTACTTGACGTAGCTAAAGTGTGCTTAATCTTCAAAGTGCTAGAGTTTGTTTAGGTAAGACACGCACGTGCAATAAATTCCAAGAATATGGAATTTATTTTTACTCAGCGTTCCTCATTATCTTGAATATCAGTAATATAACTTCGGTTTTAGTACATTAGTACCTTGAAGGCTCCTTATTAGAGCGGTAAACACAATATTCCCTGAACTTAACGTAAACACTCAATGAAATAGACTTAAAATAGACTCAATGAAATAGACAATGAAATAGACTTAATTATATAATGAATAGAATTCTCCGGCTGGACGTGTAGTGCAGGAAAGCTTACGTTAAGTCACGTTAGGGTTTTTGAAAGGTTACTTGACGTAGCTAAAGTGTGCTTAATCTTCAAAGTGCTAGAGTTTGTTTAGGTAAGACACGCACGTGCAATAAATTCCAAGAATATGGAATTTATTTTTACTCAGCGTTCCTCATTATCTTGAATATCAGTAATATAACTTCGGTTTTAGTACATTAGTACCTTGAAGGCTCCTTATTAGAGCGGTAAACACAATATTCCCTGAACTTAACGTAAACACTCAATGAAATAGACTTAAAATAGACTCAATGAAATAGACAATGAAATAGACTTAATTATATAATGAATAGAATTCTCCGGCTGGACGTGTAGTGCAGGAAAGCTTACGTTAAGTCACGTTAGGGTTTTTGAAAGGTTACTTGACGTAGCTAAAGTGTGCTTAATCTTCAAAGTGCTAGAGTTTGTTTAGGTAAGACACGCACGTGCAATAAATTCCCAAGAATATGGAATTTATTTTTACTCAGCGTTCCTCATTATCTTGAATATCAGTAATATAACTTCGGTTTTAGTACATTAGTACCTTGAAGGCTCCTTATTAGAGCGGTAAACACAATATTCCCTGAACTTAACGTAAACACTCAATGAAATAGACTTAAAATAGACTCAATGAAATAGACAATGAAATAGACTTAATTATATAATGAATAGAATTCTCCGGCTGGACGTGTAGTGCAGGAAAGCTTACGTTAAGTCACGTTAGGGTTTTTGAAAGGTTACTTGACGTAGCTAAAGTGTGCTTAATCTTCAAAGTGCTAGAGTTTGTTTAGGTAAGACACGCACGTGCAATAAATTCCCAGAATATGGAATTTATTTTTACTCAGCGTTCCTCATTATCTTGAATATCAGTAATATAACTTCGGTTTTAGTACATTAGTACCTTGAAGGCTCCTTATTAGAGCGGTAAACACAATATTCCCTGAACTTAACGTAAACACTCAATGAAATAGACTTAAAATAGACTCAATGAAATAGACAATGAAATAGACTTAATTATATAATGAATAGAATTCTCCGGCTGGACGTGTAGTGCAGGAAAGCTTACGTTAAGTCACGTTAGGGTTATTGAAAGGTTACTTGACGTAGCTAAAGTGTGCTTAATCTTCAAAGTGCTAGAGTTTGTTTAGGTAAGACACGCACGTGCAATAAATTCCAAGAATATGGAATTTATTTTTACTCAGCGTTCCTCATTATCTTGAATATCAGTAATATAACTTCGGTTTTAGTACATTAGTACCTTGAAGGCTCCTTATTAGAGCGGTAAACACAATATTCCCTGAACTTAACGTAAACACTCAATGAAATAGACTTAAAATAGACTCAATGAAATAGACAATGAAATAGACTTAATTATATAATGAATAGAATTCTCCGGCTGGACGTGTAGTGCAGGAAAGCTTACGTTAAGTCACGTTAGGGTTTTTGAAAGGTTACTTGACGTAGCTAAAGTGTGCTTAATCTTCAAAGTGCTAGAGTTTGTTTAGGTAAGACACGCACGTGCAATAAATTCCAAGAATATGGAATTTATTTTTACTCAGCGTTCCTCATTATCTTGAATATCAGTAATATAACTTCGGTTTTAGTACATTAGTACCTTGAAGGCTCCTTATTAGAGCGGTAAACACAATATTCCCTGAACTTAACGTAAACACTCAATGAAATAGACTTAAAATAGACTCAATGAAATAGACAATGAAATAGACTTAATTATATAATGAATAGAATTCTCCGGCTGGACGTGTAGTGCAGGAAAGCTTACGTTAAGTCACGTTAGGGTTATTGAAAGGTTACTTGACGTAGCTAAAGTGTGCTTAATCTTCAAAGTGCTAGAGTTTGTTTAGGTAAGACACGCACGTGCAATAAATTCCAAGAATATGGAATTTATTTTTTACTCAGCGTTCCTCATTATCTTGAATATCAGTAATATAACTTCGGTTTTAGTACATTAGTACCTTGAAGGCTCCTTATTAGAGCGGTAAACACAATATTCCCTGAACTTAACGTAAACACTCAATGAAATAGACTTAAAATAGACTCAATGAAATAGACAATGAAATAGACTTAATTATATAATGAATAGAATTCTCCGGCTGGACGTGTAGTGCAGGAAAGCTTACGTTAAGTCACGTTAGGGTTATTGAAAGGTTACTTGACGTAGCTAAAGTGTGCTTAATCTTCAAAGTGCTAGAGTTTGTTTAGGTAAGACACGCACGTGCAATAAATTCCAAGAATATGGAATTTATTGTTTTACTCAGCGTTCCTCATTATCTTGAATATCAGTAATATAACTTCGGTTTTAGTACATTAGTACCTTGAAGGCTCCTTATTAGAGCGGTAAACACAATATTCCCTGAACTTAACGTAAACACTCAATGAAATAGACTTAAAATAGACTCAATGAAACAGACAATGAAATAGACTTAATTATATAATGAATAGAATTCTCCGGCTGGACGTGTAGTGCAGGAAAGCTTACGTTAAGTCACGTTAGGGTTATTGAAAGGTTACTTGACGTAGCTAAAGTGTGCTTAATCTTCAAAGTGCTAGAGTTTGTTTAGGTAAGACACGCACGTGCAATAAATTCCAAGAATATGGAATTTATTTTTACTCAGCGTTCCTCATTATCTTGAATATCAGTAATATAACTTCGGTTTTAGTACATTAGTACCTTGAAGGCTCCTTATTAGAGCGGTAAACACAATATTCCCTGAACTTAACGTAAACACTCAATGAAATAGACTTAAAATAGACTCAATGAAATAGACAATGAAATAGACTTAATTATATAATGAATAGAATTCTCCGGCTGGACGTGTAGTGCAGGAAAGCTTACGTTAAGTCACGTTAGGGTTATTGAAAGGTTACTTGACGTAGCTAAAGTGTGCTTAATCTTCAAAGTGCTAGAGTTTGTTTAGGTAAGACACGCACGTGCAATAAATTCCAAGAATATGGAATTTATTTTTTACTCAGCGTTCCTCATTATCTTGAATATCAGTAATATAACTTCGGTTTTAGTACATTAGTACCTTGAAGGCTCCTTATTAGAGCGGTAAACACAATATTCCCTGAACTTAACGTAAACACTCAATGAAATAGACTTAAAATAGACTCAATGAAATAGACAATGAAATAGACTTAATTATATAATGAATAGAATTCTCCGGCTGGACGTGTAGTGCAGGAAAGCTTACGTTAAGTCACGTTAGGGTTATTGAAAGGTTACTTGACGTAGCTAAAGTGTGCTTAATCTTCAAAGTGCTAGAGTTTGTTTAGGTAAGACACGCACGTGCAATAAATTCCAAGAATATGGAATTTATTGTTTTACTCAGCGTTCCTCATTATCTTGAATATCAGTAATATAACTTCGGTTTTAGTACATTAGTACCTTGAAGGCTCCTTATTAGAGCGGTAAACACAATATTCCCTGAACTTAACGTAAACACTCAATGAAATAGACTTAAAATAGACTCAATAAAACAGACAATGAAATAGACTTAATTATATAATGAATAGAATTCTCCGGCTGGACGTGTAGTGCAGGAAAGCTTACGTTAAGTCACGTTAGGGTTATTGAAAGGTTACTTGACGTAGCTAAAGTGTGCTTAATCTTCAAAGTGCTAGAGTTTGTTTAGGTAAGACACGCACGTGCAATAAATTCCAAGAATATGGAATTTATTTTTACTCAGCGTTCCTCATTATCTTGAATATCAGTAATATAACTTCGGTTTTAGTACATTAGTACCTTGAAGGCTCCTTATTAGAGCGGTAAACACAATATTCCCTGAACTTAACGTAAACACTCAATGAAATAGACTTAAAATAGACTCAATGAAATAGACAATGAAATAGACTTAATTATATAATGAATAGAATTCTCCGGCTGGACGTGTAGTGCAGGAAAGCTTACGTTAAGTCACGTTAGGGTTATTGAAAGGTTACTTGACGTAGCTAAAGTGTGCTTAATCTTCAAAGTGCTAGAGTTTGTTTAGGTAAGACACGCACGTGCAATAAATTCCAAGAATATGGAATTTATTTTTACTCAGCGTTCCTCATTATCTTGAATATCAGTAATATAACTTCGGTTTTAGTACATTAGTACCTTGAAGGCTCCTTATTAGAGCGGTAAACACAATATTCCCTGAACTTAACGTAAACACTCAATGAAATAGACTTAAAATAGACTCAATGAAATAGACAATGAAATAGACTTAATTATATAATGAATAGAATTCTCCGGCTGGACGTGTAGTGCAGGAAAGCTTACGTTAAGTCACGTTAGGGTTATTGAAAGGTTACTTGACGTAGCTAAAGTGTGCTTAATCTTCAAAGTGCTAGAGTTTGTTTAGGTAAGACACGCACGTGCAATAAATTCCAAGAATATGGAATTTATTTTTACTCAGCGTTCCTCATTATCTTGAATATCAGTAATATAACTTCGGTTTTAGTACATTAGTACCTTGAAGGCTCCTTATTAGAGCGGTAAACACAATATTCCCTGAACTTAACGTAAACACTCAATGAAATAGACTTAAAATAGACTCAATGAAACAGACAATGAAATAGACTTAATTATATAATGAATAGAATTCTCCGGCTGGACGTGTAGTGCAGGAAAGCTTACGTTAAGTCACGTTAGGGTTATTGAAAGGTTACTTGACGTAGCTAAAGTGTGCTTAATCTTCAAAGTGCTAGAGTTTGTTTAGGTAAGACACGCACGTGCAATAAATTCCAAGAATATGGAATTTATTTTTTACTCAGCGTTCCTCATTATCTTGAATATCAGTAATATAACTTCGGTTTTAGTACATTAGTACCTTGAAGGCTCCTTATTAGAGCGGTAAACACAATATTCCCTGAACTTAACGTAAACACTCAATGAAATAGACTTAAAATAGACTCAATGAAATAGACAATGAAATAGACTTAATTATATAATGAATAGAATTCTCCGGCTGGACGTGTAGTGCAGGAAAGCTTACGTTAAGTCACGTTAGGGTTATTGAAAGGTTACTTGACGTAGCTAAAGTGTGCTTAATCTTCAAAGTGCTAGAGTTTGTTTAGGTAAGACACGCACGTGCAATAAATTCCAAGAATATGGAATTTATTTTTTACTCAGCGTTCCTCATTATCTTGAATATCAGTAATATAACTTCGGTTTTAGTACATTAGTACCTTGAAGGCTCCTTATTAGAGCGGTAAACACAATATTCCCTGAACTTAACGTAAACACTCAATGAAATAGACTTAAAATAGACTCAATGAAATAGACAATGAAATAGACTTAATTATATAATGAATAGAATTCTCCGGCTGGACGTGTAGTGCAGGAAAGCTTACGTTAAGTCACGTTAGGGTTATTGAAAGGTTACTTGACGTAGCTAAAGTGTGCTTAATCTTCAAAGTGCTAGAGTTTGTTTAGGTAAGACACGCACGTGCAATAAATTCCAAGAATATGGAATTTATTGTTTTACTCAGCGTTCCTCATTATCTTGAATATCAGTAATATAACTTCGGTTTTAGTACATTAGTACCTTGAAGGCTCCTTATTAGAGCGGTAAACACAATATTCCCTGAACTTAACGTAAACACTCAATGAAATAGACTTAAAATAGACTCAATAAAACAGACAATGAAATAGACTTAATTATATAATGAATAGAATTCTCCGGCTGGACGTGTAGTGCAGGAAAGCTTACGTTAAGTCACGTTAGGGTTATTGAAAGGTTACTTGACGTAGCTAAAGTGTGCTTAATCTTCAAAGTGCTAGAGTTTGTTTAGGTAAGACACGCACGTGCAATAAATTCCAAGAATATGGAATTATTCTTACTCAGCGTTCCTCATTATCTTGAATATCAGTAATATAACTTCGGTTTTAGTACATTAGTACCTTGAAGGCTCCTTATTAGAGCGGTAAACACAATATTCCCTGAACTTAACGTAAACACTCAATGAAATAGACTTAAAATAGACTCAATGAAATAGACAATGAAATAGACTTAATTATATAATGAATAGAATTCTCCGGCTGGACGTGTAGTGCAGGAAAGCTTACGTTAAGTCACGTTAGGGTTATTGAAAGGTTACTTGACGTAGCTAAAGTGTGCTTAATCTTCAAAGTGCTAGAGTTTGTTTAGGTAAGACACGCACGTGCAATAAATTCCAAGAATATGGAATTTATTTTTACTCAGCGTTCCTCATTATCTTGAATATCAGTAATATAACTTCGGTTTTAGTACATTAGTACCTTGAAGGCTCCTTATTAGAGCGGTAAACACAATATTCCCTGAACTTAACGTAAACACTCAATGAAATAGACTTAAAATAGACTCAATGAAATAGACAATGAAATAGACTTAATTATATAATGAATAGAATTCTCCGGCTGGACGTGTAGTGCAGGAAAGCTTACGTTAAGTCACGTTAGGGTTATTGAAAGGTTACTTGACGTAGCTAAAGTGTGCTTAATCTTCAAAGTGCTAGAGTTTGTTTAGGTAAGACACGCACGTGCAATAAATTCCAAGAATATGGAATTTATTTTTTACTCAGCGTTCCTCATTATCTTGAATATCAGTAATATAACTTCGGTTTTAGTACATTAGTACCTTGAAGGCTCCTTATTAGAGCGGTAAACACAATATTCCCTGAACTTAACGTAAACACTCAATGAAATAGACTTAAAATAGACTCAATGAAATAGACAATGAAATAGACTTAATTATATAATGAATAGAATTCTCCGGCTGGACGTGTAGTGCAGGAAAGCTTACGTTAAGTCACGTTAGGGTTATTGAAAGGTTACTTGACGTAGCTAAAGTGTGCTTAATCTTCAAAGTGCTAGAGTTTGTTTAGGTAAGACACGCACGTGCAATAAATTCCAAGAATATGGAATTTATTTTTTACTCAGCGTTCCTCATTATCTTGAATATCAGTAATATAACTTCGGTTTTAGTACATTAGTACCTTGAAGGCTCCTTATTAGAGCCGTAAACACAATATTCCCTGAACTTAACGTAAACACTCAATGAAATAGACTTAAAATAGACTCAATGAAATAGACTTAAAATAGACTCAATGAAATAGACAATGAAATAGACTTAATTATATAATGAATAGAATTCTCCGGCTGGACGTGTAGTGCAGGAAAGCTTACGTTAAGTCACGTTAGGGTTATTGAAAGGTTACTTGACGTAGCTAAAGTGTGCTTAATCTTCAAAGTGCTAGAGTTTGTTTAGGTAAGACACGCACGTGCAATAAATTCCAAGAATATGGAATTTATTTTTACTCAGCGTTCCTCATTATCTTGAATATCAGTAATATAACTTCGGTTTTAGTACATTAGTACCTTGAAGGCTCCTTATTAGAGCGGTAAACACAATATTCCCTGAACTTAACGTAAACACTCAATGAAATAGACTTAAAATAGACTCAATGAAATAGACAATGAAATAGACTTAATTATATAATGAATAGAATTCTCCGGCTGGACGTGTAGTGCAGGAAAGCTTACGTTAAGTCACGTTAGGGTTATTGAAAGGTTACTTGACGTAGCTAAAGTGTGCTTAATCTTCAAAGTGCTAGAGTTTGTTTAGGTAAGACACGCACGTGCAATAAATTCCAAGAATATGGAATTTATTTTTTACTCAGCGTTCCTCATTATCTTGAATATCAGTAATATAACTTCGGTTTTAGTACATTAGTACCTTGAAGGCTCCTTATTAGAGCGGTAAACACAATATTCCCTGAACTTAACGTAAACACTCAATGAAATAGACTTAAAATAGACTCAATGAAATAGACAATGAAATAGACTTAATTATATAATGAATAGAATTCTCCGGCTGGACGTGTAGTGCAGGAAAGCTTACGTTAAGTCACGTTAGGGTTATTGAAAGGTTACTTGACGTAGCTAAAGTGTGCTTAATCTTCAAAGTGCTAGAGTTTGTTTAGGTAAGACACGCACGTGCAATAAATTCCAAGAATATGGAATTTATTGTTTTACTCAGCGTTCCTCATTATCTTGAATATCAGTAATATAACTTCGGTTTTAGTACATTAGTACCTTGAAGGCTCCTTATTAGAGCGGTAAACACAATATTCCCTGAACTTAACGTAAACACTCAATGAAATAGACTTAAAATAGACTCAATAAAACAGACAATGAAATAGACTTAATTATATAATGAATAGAATTCTCCGGCTGGACGTGTAGTGCAGGAAAGCTTACGTTAAGTCACGTTAGGGTTATTGAAAGGTTACTTGACGTAGCTAAAGTGTGCTTAATCTTCAAAGTGCTAGAGTTTGTTTAGGTAAGACACGCACGTGCAATAAATTCCAAGAATATGGAATTTATTCTTACTCAGCGTTCCTCATTATCTTGAATATCAGTAATATAACTTCGGTTTTAGTACATTAGTACCTTGAAGGCTCCTTATTAGAGCGGTAAACACAATATTCCCTGAACTTAACGTAAACACTCAATGAAATAGACTTAAAATAGACTCAATGAAATAGACAATGAAATAGACTTAATTATATAATGAATAGAATTCTCCGGCTGGACGTGTAGTGCAGGAAAGCTTACGTTAAGTCACGTTAGGGTTATTGAAAGGTTACTTGACGTAGCTAAAGTGTGCTTAATCTTCAAAGTGCTAGAGTTTGTTTAGGTAAGACACGCACGTGCAATAAATTCCAAGAATATGGAATTTATTTTTACTCAGCGTTCCTCATTATCTTGAATATCAGTAATATAACTTCGGTTTTAGTACATTAGTACCTTGAAGGCTCCTTATTAGAGCGGTAAACACAATATTCCCTGAACTTAACGTAAACACTCAATGAAATAGACTTAAAATAGACTCAATGAAACAGACAATGAAATAGACTTAATTATATAATGAATAGAATTCTCCGGCTGGACGTGTAGTGCAGGAAAGCTTACGTTAAGTCACGTTAGGGTTATTGAAAGGTTACTTGACGTAGCTAAAGTGTGCTTAATCTTCAAAGTGCTAGAGTTTGTTTAGGTAAGACACGCACGTGCAATAAATTCCAAGAATATGGAATTTATTTTTACTCAGCGTTCCTCATTATCTTGAATATCAGTAATATAACTTCGGTTTTAGTACATTAGTACCTTGAAGGCTCCTTATTAGAGCGGTAAACACAATATTCCCTGAACTTAACGTAAACACTCAATGAAATAGACTTAAAATAGACTCAATGAAATAGACAATGAAATAGACTTAATTATATAATGAATAGAATTCTCCGGCTGGACGTGTAGTGCAGGAAAGCTTACGTTAAGTCACGTTAGGGTTATTGAAAGGTTACTTGACGTAGCTAAAGTGTGCTTAATCTTCAAAGTGCTAGAGTTTGTTTAGGTAAGACACGCACGTGCAATAAATTCCAAGAATATGGAATTTATTTTTTACTCAGCGTTCCTCATTATCTTGAATATCAGTAATATAACTTCGGTTTTAGTACATTAGTACCTTGAAGGCTCCTTATTAGAGCGGTAAACACAATATTCCCTGAACTTAACGTAAACACTCAATTAAATAGACTTAAAATAGACTCAATGAAATAGACAATGAAATAGACTTAATTATATAATGAATAGAATTCTCCGGCTGGACGTGTAGTGCAGGAAAGCTTACGTTAAGTCACGTTAGGGTTATTGAAAGGTTACTTGACGTAGCTAAAGTGTGCTTAATCTTCAAAGTGCTAGAGTTTGTTTAGGTAAGACACGCACGTGCAATAAATTCCAAGAATATGGAATTTATTTTTACTCAGCGTTCCTCATTATCTTGAATATCAGTAATATAACTTCGGTTTTAGTACATTAGTACCTTGAAGGCTCCTTATTAGAGCGGTAAACACAATATTCCCTGAACTTAACGTAAACACTCAATGAAATAGACTTAAAATAGACTCAATGAAATAGACAATGAAATAGACTTAATTATATAATGAATAGAATTCTCCGGCTGGACGTGTAGTGCAGGAAAGCTTACGTTAAGTCACGTTAGGGTTATTGAAAGGTTACTTGACGTAGCTAAAGTGTGCTTAATCTTCAAAGTGCTAGAGTTTGTTTAGGTAAGACACGCACGTGCAATAAATTGTAAGAATATGGAATTTATTGTTTTACTCAGCGTTCCTCATTATCTTGAATATCAGTAATATAACTTCGGTTTTAGTACATTAGTACCTTGAAGGCTCCTTATTAGAGCGGTAAACACAATATTCCCTGAACTTAACGTAAACACTCAATGAAATAGACTTAAAATAGACTCAATGAAACAGACAATGAAATAGACTTAATTATATAATGAATAGAATTCTCCGGCTGGACGTGTAGTGCAGGAAAGCTTACGTTAAGTCACGTTAGGGTTATTGAAAGGTTACTTGACGTAGCTAAAGTGTGCTTAATCTTCAAAGTGCTAGAGTTTGTTTAGGTAAGACACGCACGTGCAATAAATTCCAAGAATATGGAATTTATTTTTACTCAGCGTTCCTCATTATCTTGAATATCAGTAATATAACTTCGGTTTTAGTACATTAGTACCTTGAAGGCTCCTTATTAGAGCGGTAAACACAATATTCCCTGAACTTAACGTAAACACTCAATGAAATAGACTTAAAATAGACTCAATGAAATAGACAATGAAATAGACTTAATTATATAATGAATAGAATTCTCCGGCTGGACGTGTAGTGCAGGAAAGCTTACGTTAAGTCACGTTAGGGTTATTGAAAGGTTACTTGACGTAGCTAAAGTGTGCTTAATCTTCAAAGTGCTAGAGTTTGTTTAGGTAAGACACGCACGTGCAATAAATTCCAAGAATATGGAATTATTCTTACTCAGCGTTCCTCATTATCTTGAATATCAGTAATATAACTTCGGTTTTAGTACATTAGTACCTTGAAGGCTCCTTATTAGAGCCGTAAACACAATATTCCCTGAACTTAACGTAAACACTCAATGAAATAGACTTAAAATAGACTCAATAAAACAGACAATGAAATAGACTTAATTATATAATGAATAGAATTCTCCGGCTGGACGTGTAGTGCAGGAAAGCTTACGTTAAGTCACGTTAGGGTTATTGAAAGGTTACTTGACGTAGCTAAAGTGTGCTTAATCTTCAAAGTGCTAGAGTTTGTTTAGGTAAGACACGCACGTGCAATAAATTCCAAGAATATGGAATTTATTTTTACTCAGCGTTCCTCATTATCTTGAATATCAGTAATATAACTTCGGTTTTAGTACATTAGTACCTTGAAGGCTCCTTATTAGAGCGGTAAACACAATATTCCCTGAACTTAACGTAAACACTCAATGAAATAGACTTAAAATAGACTCAATAAAACAGAAAATGAAATAGACTTAATTATATAATGAATAGAATTCTCCGGCTGGACGTGTAGTGCAGGAAAGCTTACGTTAAGTCACGTTAGGGTTATTGAAAGGTTACTTGACGTAGCTAAAGTGTGCTTAATCTTCAAAGTGCTAGAGTTTGTTTAGGTAAGACACGCACGTGCAATAAATTCCAAGAATATGGAATTTATTCTTACTCAGCGTTCCTCATTATCTTGAATATCAGTAATATAACTTCGGTTTTAGTACATTAGTACCTTGAAGGCTCCTTATTAGAGCGGTAAACACAATATTCCCTGAACTTAACGTAAACACTCAATGAAATAGACTTAAAATAGACTCAATGAAATAGACAATGAAATAGACTTAAAATAGACTCAATGAAATAGACTTAATTATATAATGAATAGAATTCTCCGGCTGGACGTGTAGTGCAGGAAAGCTTACGTTAAGTCACGTTAGGGTTATTGAAAGGTTACTTGACGTAGCTAAAGTGTGCTTAATCTTCAAAGTGCTAGAGTTTGTTTAGGTAAGACACGCACGTGCAATAAATTCCCAGAATATGGAATTTATTTTTACTCAGCGTTCCTCATTATCTTGAATATCAGTAATATAACTTCGGTTTTAGTACATTAGTACCTTGAAGGCTCCTTATTAGAGCGGTAAACACAATATTCCCTGAACTTAACGTAAACACTCAATGAAATAGACTTAAAATAGACTCAATGAAATAGACAATGAAATAGACTTAATTATATAATGAATAGAATTCTCCGGCTGGACGTGTAGTGCAGGAAAGCTTACGTTAAGTCACGTTAGGGTTATTGAAAGGTTACTTGACGTAGCTAAAGTGTGCTTAATCTTCAAAGTGCTAGAGTTTGTTTAGGTAAGACACGCACGTGCAATAAATTCCAAGAATATGGAATTTATTTTTTACTCAGCGTTACTCATTATCTTGAATATCAGTAATATAACTTCGGTTTTAGTACATTAGTACCTTGAAGGCTCCTTATTAGAGCCGTAAACACAATATTCCCTGAACTTAACGTAAACACTCAATGAAATAGACTTAAAATAGACTCAATGAAACAGACAATGAAATAGACTTAATTATATAATGAATAGAATTCTCCGGCTGGACGTGTAGTGCAGGAAAGCTTACGTTAAGTCACGTTAGGGTTATTGAAAGGTTACTTGACGTAGCTAAAGTGTGCTTAATCTTCAAAGTGCTAGAGTTTGTTTAGGTAAGACACGCACGTGCAATAAATTCCAAGAATATGGAATTTATTTTTACTCAGCGTTCCTCATTATCTTGAATATCAGTAATATAACTTCGGTTTTAGTACATTAGTACCTTGAAGGCTCCTTATTAGAGCCGTAAACACAATATTCCCTGAACTTAACGTAAACACTCAATGAAATAGACTTAAAATAGACTCAATGAAACAGAAAATGAAATAGACTTAATTATATAATGAATAGAATTCTCCGGCTGGACGTGTAGTGCAGGAAAGCTTACGTTAAGTCACGTTAGGGTTATTGAAAGGTTACTTGACGTAGCTAAAGTGTGCTTAATCTTCAAAGTGCTAGAGTTTGTTTAGGTAAGACACGCACGTGCAATAAATTCCAAGAATATGGAATTTATTTTTACTCAGCGTTCCTCATTATCTTGAATATCAGTAATATAACTTCGGTTTTAGTACATTAGTACCTTGAAGGCTCCTTATTAGAGCGGTAAACACAATATTCCCTGAACTTAACGTAAACACTCAATGAAATAGACTTAAAATAGACTCAATGAAATAGACAATGAAATAGACTTAATTATATAATGAATAGAATTCTCCGGCTGGACGTGTAGTGCAGGAAAGCTTACGTTAAGTCACGTTAGGGTTTTTGAAAGGTTACTTGACGTAGCTAAAGTGTGCTTAATCTTCAAAGTGCTAGAGTTTGTTTAGGTAAGACACGCACGTGCAATAAATTCCCAGAATATGGAATTTATTTTTACTCAGCGTTCCTCATTATCTTGAATATCAGTAATATAACTTCGGTTTTAGTACATTAGTACCTTGAAGGCTCCTTATTAGAGCGGTAAACACAATATTCCCTGAACTTAACGTAAACACTCAATGAAATAGACTTAAAATAGACTCAATGAAATAGACAATGAAATAGACTTAATTATATAATGAATAGAATTCTCCGGCTGGACGTGTAGTGCAGGAAAGCTTACGTTAAGTCACGTTAGGGTTATTGAAAGGTTACTTGACGTAGCTAAAGTGTGCTTAATCTTCAAAGTGCTAGAGTTTGTTTAGGTAAGACACGCACGTGCAATAAATTCCAAGAATATGGAATTTATTTTTTACTCAGCGTTCCTCATTATCTTGAATATCAGTAATATAACTTCGGTTTTAGTACATTAGTACCTTGAAGGCTCCTTATTAGAGCGGTAAACACAATATTCCCTGAACTTAACGTAAACACTCAATGAAATAGACTTAAAATAGACTCAATGAAACAGACAATGAAATAGACTTAATTATATAATGAATAAAATTCTCCGGCTGGACGTGTAGTGCAGGAAAGCTTACGTTAAGTCACGTTAGGGTTATTGAAAGGTTACTTGACGTAGCTAAAGTGTGCTTAATCTTCAAAGTGCTAGAGTTTGTTTAGGTAAGACACGCACGTGCAATAAATTCCAAGAATATGGAATTTATTTTTACTCAGCGTTCCTCATTATCTTGAATATCAGTAATATAACTTCGGTTTTAGTACATTAGTACCTTGAAGGCTCCTTATTAGAGCGGTAAACACAATATTCCCTGAACTTAACGTAAACACTCAATGAAATAGACTTAAAATAGACTCAATGAAACAGAAAATGAAATAGACTTAATTATATAATGAATAGAATTCTCCGGCTGGACGTGTAGTGCAGGAAAGCTTACGTTAAGTCACGTTAGGGTTATTGAAAGGTTACTTGACGTAGCTAAAGTGTGCTTAATCTTCAAAGTGCTAGAGTTTGTTTAGGTAAGACACGCACGTGCAATAAATTCCAAGAATATGGAATTTATTTTTTACTCAGCGTTCCTCATTATCTTGAATATCAGTAATATAACTTCGGTTTTAGTACATTAGTACCTTGAAGGCTCCTTATTAGAGCGGTAAACACAATATTCCCTGAACTTAACGTAAACACTCAATGAAATAGACTTAAAATAGACTCAATAAAATAGACAATGAAATAGACTTAATTATATAATGAATAGAATTCTCCGGCTGGACGTGTAGTGCAGGAAAGCTTACGTTAAGTCACGTTAGGGTTATTGAAAGGTTACTTGACGTAGCTAAAGTGTGCTTAATCTTCAAAGTGCTAGAGTTTGTTTAGGTAAGACACGCACGTGCAATAAATTCCAAGAATATGGAATTTATTTTTTACTCAGCGTTCCTCATTATCTTGAATATCAGTAATATAACTTCGGTTTTAGTACATTAGTACCTTGAAGGCTCCTTATTAGAGCGGTAAACACAATATTCCCTGAACTTAACGTAAACACTCAATTAAATAGACTTAAAATAGACTCAATGAAATAGACAATGAAATAGACTTAATTATATAATGAATAGAATTCTCCGGCTGGACGTGTAATGCAGGAAAGCTTTCGTTAAGTCACGTTAGGGTTATTGAAAGGTTACTTGACGTAGCTAAAGTGTGCTTAATCTTCAAAGTGCTAGAGTTTGTTTAGGTAAGACACGCACGTTCAATAAATTGTAAGAATATGGAATTTATTGTTTTACTCAGCGTTCCTCATTATCTTTAATATCAGTAATATAACTTTGGTTTTACTACATTAGTACCTTGAAGGCTCCTTATTAGAGCGGTAAACACAATATTCCCTGAACTTAACGTAAACACTCAATGAAATAGACTTAAAATAGACTCAATAAAACAGACAATGAAATAGACTTAATTATATAATGAATAGAATTCTCCGGCTGGACGTGTAGTGCAGGAAAGCTTACGTTAAGTCACGTTAGGGTTATTGAAAGTTTACTTGACGTAGCTAAAGTGTGCTTAATCTTCAAAGTGCTAGAGTTTGTTTAGGTAAGACACGCACGTGCAATAAATTCCAAGAATATGGAATTTATTCTTACTCAGCGTTCCTCATTATCTTGAATATCAGTAATATAACTTCGGTTTTAGTACATTAGTACCTTGAAGGCTCCTTATTAGAGCGGTAAACACAATATTCCCTGAACTTAACGTAAACACTCAATGAAATAGACTTAAAATAGACTCAATGAAATAGACAATGAAATAGACTTAATTATATAATGAATAGAATTCTCCGGCTGGACGTGTAGTGCAGGTAAGCTTTCGTTAAGTCACGTTAGGGTTATTGAAAGGTTACTTGACGTAGCTAAAGTGTGCTTAATCTTCAAAGTGCTAGAGTTTGTTTAGGTAAGACACGCACGTGCAATAAATTCCAAGAATATGGAATTTATTCTTACTCAGCGTTCCTCATTATCTTGAATATCAGTAATATAACTTCGGTTTTAGTACATTAGTACCTTGAAGGCTCCTTATTAGAGCGGTAAACACAATATTCCCTGAACTTAACGTAAACACTCAATGAAATAGACTTAAAATAGACTCAATAAAACAGACAATGAAATAGACTTAATTATATAATGAATAGAATTCTCCGGCTGGACGTGTAGTGCAGGAAAGCTTACGTTAAGTCACGTTAGGGTTATTGAAAGGTTACTTGACGTAGCTAAAGTGTGCTTAATCTTCAAAGTGCTAGAGTTTGTTTAGGTAAGACACGCACGTGCAATAAATTCCAAGAATATGGAATTTATTCTTACTCAGCGTTCCTCATTATCTTGAATATCAGTAATATAACTTCGGTTTTAGTACATTAGTACCTTGAAGGCTCCTTATTAGAGCGGTAAACACAATATTCCCTGAACATTAACGTAAACACTCAATGAAATAGACTTAAAATAGACTCAATAAAACAGAAAATGAAATAGACTTAATTATATAATGAATAGAATTCTCCGGCTGGACGTGTAGTGCAGGAAAGCTTACGTTAAGTCACGTTAGGGTTATTGAAAGGTTACTTGACGTAGCTAAAGTGTGCTTAATCTTCAAAGTGCTAGAGTTTGTTTAGGTAAGACACGCACGTGCAATAAATTCCAAGAATATGGAATTTATTTTTTACTCAGCGTTCCTCATTATCTTGAATATCAGTAATATAACTTCGGTTTTAGTACATTAGTACCTTGAAGGCTCCTTATTAGAGCGGTAAACACAATATTCCCTGAACTTAACGTAAACACTCAATTAAATAGACTTAAAATAGACTCAATGAAATAGACAATGAAATAGACTTAATTATATAATGAATAGAATTCTCCGGCTGGACGTGTAGTGCAGGAAAGCTTACGTTAAGTCACGTTAGGGTTATTGAAAGGTTACTTGACGTAGCTAAAGTGTGCTTAATCTTCAAAGTGCTAGAGTTTGTTTAGGTAAGACACGCACGTGCAATAAATTCCAAGAATATGGAATTTATTTTTACTCAGCGTTCCTCATTATCTTGAATATCAGTAATATAACTTCGGTTTTAGTACATTAGTACCTTGAAGGCTCCTTATTAGAGCGGTAAACACAATATTCCCTGAACTTAACGTAAACACTCAATTAAATAGACTTAAAATAGACTCAATGAAATAGACAATGAAATAGACTTAATTATATAATGAATAGAATTCTCCGGCTGGACGTGTAATGCAGGAAAGCTTTCGTTAAGTCACGTTAGGGTTATTGAAAGGTTACTTGACGTAGCTAAAGTGTGCTTAATCTTCAAAGTGCTAGAGTTTGTTTAGGTAAGACACGCACGTTCAATAAATTGTAAGAATATGGAATTTATTGTTTTACTCAGCGTTCCTCATTATCTTTAATATCAGTAATATAACTTTGGTTTTACTACATTAGTACCTTGAAGGCTCCTTATTAGAGCGGTAAACACAATATTCCCTGAACTTAACGTAAACACTCAATGAAATAGACTTAAAATAGACTCAATAAAACAGACAATGAAATAGACTTAATTATATAATGAATAGAATTCTCCGGCTGGACGTGTAGTGCAGGAAAGCTTACGTTAAGTCACGTTAGGGTTATTGAAAGGTTTACTTGACGTAGCTAAAGTGTGCTTAATCTTCAAAGTGCTAGAGTTTGTTTAGGTAAGACACGCACGTGCAATAAATTCCAAGAATATGGAATTATTCTTACTCAGCGTTCCTCATTATCTTGAATATCAGTAATATAACTTCGGTTTTAGTACATTAGTACCTTGAAGGCTCCTTATTAGAGCGGTAAACACAATATTCCCTGAACTTAACGTAAACACTCAATGAAATAGACTTAAAATAGACTCAATGAAATAGACAATGAAATAGACTTAATTATATAATGAATAGAATTCTCCGGCTGGACGTGTAGTGCAGGTAAGCTTTCGTTAAGTCACGTTAGGGTTATTGAAAGGTTACTTGACGTAGCTAAAGTGTGCTTAATCTTCAAAGTGCTAGAGTTTGTTTAGGTAAGACACGCACGTGCAATAAATTCCAAGAATATGGAATTTATTCTTACTCAGCGTTCCTCATTATCTTGAATATCAGTAATATAACTTCGGTTTTAGTACATTAGTACCTTGAAGGCTCCTTATTAGAGCCGTAAACACAATATTCCCTGAACTTAACGTAAACACTCAATGAAATAGACTTAAAATAGACTCAATAAAACAGACAATGAAATAGACTTAATTATATAATGAATAGAATTCTCCGGCTGGACGTGTAGTGCAGGAAAGCTTACGTTAAGTCACGTTAGGGTTATTGAAAGGTTACTTGACGTAGCTAAAGTGTGCTTAATCTTCAAAGTGCTAGAGTTTGTTTAGGTAAGACACGCACGTGCAATAAATTCCAAGAATATGGAATTTATTCTTACTCAGCGTTCCTCATTATCTTGAATATCAGTAATATAACTTCGGTTTTAGTACATTAGTACCTTGAAGGCTCCTTATTAGAGCGGTAAACACAATATTCCCTGACATTAACGTAAACACTCAATGAAATAGACTTAAAATAGACTCAATAAAACAGAAAATGAAATAGACTTAATTATATAATGAATAGAATTCTCCGGCTGGACGTGTAGTGCAGGAAAGCTTACGTTAAGTCACGTTAGGGTTATTGAAAGGTTACTTGACGTAGCTAAAGTGTGCTTAATCTTCAAAGTGCTAGAGTTTGTTTAGGTAAGACACGCACGTGCAATAAATTCCAAGAATATGGAATTTATTCTTACTCAGCGTTCCTCATTATCTTGAATATCAGTAATATAACTTCGGTTTTAGTACATTAGTACCTTGAAGGCTCCTTATTAGAGCGGTAAACACAATATTCCCTGAACTTAACGTAAACACTCAATGAAATAGACTTAAAATAGACTCAATGAAATAGACAATGAAATAGACTTAAAATAGACTCAATGAAATAGACTTAATTATATAATGAATAGAATTCTCCGGCTGGACGTGTAGAGCAGGAAAGCTTACGTTAAGTCACGTTAGGGTTATTGAAAGGTTACTTGACGTAGCTAAAGTGTGCTTAATCTTCAAAGTGCTAGAGTTTGTTTAGGTAAGACACGCACGTGCAATAAATTCCCAGAATATGGAATTTATTTTTACTCAGCGTTCCTCATTATCTTGAATATCAGTAATATAACTTCGGTTTTAGTACATTAGTACCTTGAAGGCTCCTTATTAGAGCGGTAAACACAATATTCCCTGAACTTAACGTAAACACTCAATGAAATAGACTTAAAATAGACTCAATGAAATAGACAATGAAATAGACTTAATTATATAATGAATAGAATTCTCCGGCTGGACGTGTAGTGCAGGAAAGCTTACGTTAAGTCACGTTAGGGTTATTGAAAGGTTACTTGACGTAGCTAAAGTGTGCTTAATCTTCAAAGTGCTAGAGTTTGTTTAGGTAAGACACGCACGTGCAATAAATTCCAAGAATATGGAATTTATTTTTTACTCAGCGTTACTCATTATCTTGAATATCAGTAATATAACTTCGGTTTTAGTACATTAGTACCTTGAAGGCTCCTTATTAGAGCCGTAAACACAATATTCCCTGAACTTAACGTAAACACTCAATGAAATAGACTTAAAATAGACTCAATGAAACAGACAATGAAATAGACTTAATTATATAATGAATAAAATTCTCCGGCTGGACGTGTAGTGCAGGAAAGCTTACGTTAAGTCACGTTAGGGTTATTGAAAGGTTACTTGACGTAGCTAAAGTGTGCTTAATCTTCAAAGTGCTAGAGTTTGTTTAGGTAAGACACGCACGTGCAATAAATTCCAAGAATATGGAATTTATTTTTACTCAGCGTTCCTCATTATCTTGAATATCAGTAATATAACTTCGGTTTTAGTACATTAGTACCTTGAAGGCTCCTTATTAGAGCCGTAAACACAATATTCCCTGAACTTAACGTAAACACTCAATGAAATAGACTTAAAATAGACTCAATGAAACAGAAAATGAAATAGACTTAATTATATAATGAATAGAATTCTCCGGCTGGACGTGTAGTGCAGGAAAGCTTACGTTAAGTCACGTTAGGGTTATTGAAAGGTTACTTGACGTAGCTAAAGTGTGCTTAATCTTCAAAGTGCTAGAGTTTGTTTAGGTAAGACACGCACGTGCAATAAATTCCAAGAATATGGAATTTATTTTTTACTCAGCGTTCCTCATTATCTTGAATATCAGTAATATAACTTCGGTTTTAGTACATTAGTACCTTGAAGGCTCCTTATTAGAGCGGTAAACACAATATTCCCTGAACTTAACGTAAACACTCAATGAAATAGACTTAAAATAGACTCAATGAAATAGACAATGAAATAGACTTAATTATATAATGAATAGAATTCTCCGGCTGGACGTGTAGTGCAGGAAAGCTTTTGTTAAGTCACGTTAGGGTTATTGAAAGGTTACTTGACGTAGCTAAAGTGTGCTTAATCTTCAAAGTGCTAGAGTTTGTTTAGGTAAGACACGCACGTTCAATAAATTGTAAGAATATGGAATTTATTGTTTTACTCAGCGTTCCTCATTATCTTTAATATCAGTAATATAACTTTGGTTTTACTACATTAGTACCTTGAAGGCTCCTTATTAGAGCGGTAAACACAATATTCCCTGAACTTAACGTAAACACTCAATGAAATAGACTTAAAATAGACTCAATAAAACAGACAATGAAATAGACTTAATTATATAATGAATAGAATTCTCCGGCTGGACGTGTAGTGCAGGAAAGCTTACGTTAAGTCACGTTAGGGTTATTGAAAGGTTACTTGACGTAGCTAAAGTGTGCTTAATCTTCAAAGTGCTAGAGTTTGTTTAGGTAAGACACGCACGTGCAATAAATTCCAAGAATATGGAATTTATTCTTACTCAGCGTTCCTCATTATCTTGAATATCAGTAATATAACTTCGGTTTTAGTACATTAGTACCTTGAAGGCTCCTTATTAGAGCGGTAAACACAATATTCCCTGAACTTAACGTAAACACTCAATGAAATAGACTTAAAATAGACTCAATGAAATAGACAATGAAATAGACTTAATTATATAATGAATAGAATTCTCCGGCTGGACGTGTAGTGCAGGTAAGCTTTCGTTAAGTCACGTTAGGGTTATTGAAAGGTTACTTGACGTAGCTAAAGTGTGCTTAATCTTCAAAGTGCTAGAGTTTGTTTAGGTAAGACACGCACGTGCAATAAATTCCAAGAATATGGAATTTATTCTTACTCAGCGTTCCTCATTATCTTGAATATCAGTAATATAACTTCGGTTTTAGTACATTAGTACCTTGAAGGCTCCTTATTAGAGCGGTAAACACAATATTCCCTGAACTTAACGTAAACACTCAATGAAATAGACTTAAAATAGACTCAATAAAACAGACAATGAAATAGACTTAATTATATAATGAATAGAATTCTCCGGCTGGACGTGTAGTGCAGGAAAGCTTACGTTAAGTCACGTTAGGGTTATTGAAAGGTTACTTGACGTAGCTAAAGTGTGCTTAATCTTCAAAGTGCTAGAGTTTGTTTAGGTAAGACACGCACGTGCAATAAATTCCAAGAATATGGAATTTATTCTTACTCAGCGTTCCTCATTATCTTGAATATCAGTAATATAACTTCGGTTTTAGTACATTAGTACCTTGAAGGCTCCTTATTAGAGCGGTAAACACAATATTCCCTGAACTTAACGTAAACACTCAATGAAATAGACTTAAAATAGACTCAATAAAACAGAAAATGAAATAGACTTAATTATATAATGAATAGAATTCTCCGGCTGGACGTGTAGTGCAGGAAAGCTTACGTTAAGTCACGTTAGGGTTATTGAAAGGTTACTTGACGTAGCTAAAGTGTGCTTAATCTTCAAAGTGCTAGAGTTTGTTTAGGTAAGACACGCACGTGCAATAAATTCCAAGAATATGGAATTTATTTTTTACTCAGCGTTCCTCATTATCTTGAATATCAGTAATATAACTTCGGTTTTAGTACATTAGTACCTTGAAGGCTCCTTATTAGAGCGGTAAACACAATATTCCCTGAACTTAACGTAAACACTCAATTAAATAGACTTAAAATAGACTCAATGAAATAGACAATGAAATAGACTTAATTATATAATGAATAGAATTCTCCGGCTGGACGTGTAGTGCAGGAAAGCTTACGTTAAGTCACGTTAGGGTTATTGAAAGGTTACTTGACGTAGCTAAAGTGTGCTTAATCTTCAAAGTGCTAGAGTTTGTTTAGGTAAGACACGCACGTGCAATAAATTCCAAGAATATGGAATTTATTTTTTACTCAGCGTTCCTCATTATCTTGAATATCAGTAATATAACTTCGGTTTTAGTACATTAGTACCTTGAAGGCTCCTTATTAGAGCGGTAAACACAATATTCCCTGAACTTAACGTAAACACTCAATGAAATAGACTTAAAATAGACTCAATGAAACAGACAATGAAATAGACTTAATTATATAATGAATAGAATTCTCCGGCTGGACGTGTAGTGCAGGAAAGCTTACGTTAAGTCACGTTAGGGTTATTGAAAGGTTACTTGACGTAGCTAAAGTGTGCTTAATCTTCAAAGTGCTAGAGTTTGTTTAGGTAAGACACGCACGTGCAATAAATTCCAAGAATATGGAATTTATTTTTTACTCAGCGTTCCTCATTATCTTGAATATCAGTAATATAACTTCGGTTTTAGTACATTAGTACCTTGAAGGCTCCTTATTAGAGCGGTAAACACAATATTCCCTGAACTTAACGTAAACACTCAATGAAATAGACTTAAAATAGACTCAATGAAATAGACAATGAAATAGACTTAATTATATAATGAATAGAATTCTCCGGCTGGACGTGTAGTGCAGGAAAGCTTTTGTTAAGTCACGTTAGGGTTATTGAAAGGTTACTTGACGTAGCTAAAGTGTGCTTAATCTTCAAAGTGCTAGAGTTTGTTTAGGTAAGACACGCACGTTCAATAAATTGTAAGAATATGGAATTTATTGTTTTACTCAGCGTTCCTCATTATCTTTAATATCAGTAATATAACTTTGGTTTTACTACATTAGTACCTTGAAGGCTCCTTATTAGAGCGGTAAACACAATATTCCCTGAACTTAACGTAAACACTCAATGAAATAGACTTAAAATAGACTCAATAAAACAGACAATGAAATAGACTTAATTATATAATGAATAGAATTCTCCGGCTGGACGTGTAGTGCAGGAAAGCTTACGTTAAGTCACGTTAGGGTTATTGAAAGGTTACTTGACGTAGCTAAAGTGTGCTTAATCTTCAAAGTGCTAGAGTTTGTTTAGGTAAGACACGCACGTGCAATAAATTCCAAGAATATGGAATTTATTCTTACTCAGCGTTCCTCATTATCTTGAATATCAGTAATATAACTTCGGTTTTAGTACATTAGTACCTTGAAGGCTCCTTATTAGAGCGGTAAACACAATATTCCCTGAACTTAACGTAAACACTCAATGAAATAGACTTAAAATAGACTCAATGAAATAGACAATGAAATAGACTTAATTATATAATGAATAGAATTCTCCGGCTGGACGTGTAGTGCAGGTAAGCTTTCGTTAAGTCACGTTAGGGTTATTGAAAGGTTACTTGACGTAGCTAAAGTGTGCTTAATCTTCAAAGTGCTAGAGTTTGTTTAGGTAAGACACGCACGTGCAATAAATTCCAAGAATATGGAATTTATTCTTACTCAGCGTTCCTCATTATCTTGAATATCAGTAATATAACTTCGGTTTTAGTACATTAGTACCTTGAAGGCTCCTTATTAGAGCGGTAAACACAATATTCCCTGAACTTAACGTAAACACTCAATGAAATAGACTTAAAATAGACTCAATAAAACAGACAATGAAATAGACTTAATTATATAATGAATAGAATTCTCCGGCTGGACGTGTAGTGCAGGAAAGCTTACGTTAAGTCACGTTAGGGTTATTGAAAGGTTACTTGACGTAGCTAAAGTGTGCTTAATCTTCAAAGTGCTAGAGTTTGTTTAGGTAAGACACGCACGTGCAATAAATTCCAAGAATATGGAATTTATTCTTACTCAGCGTTCCTCATTATCTTGAATATCAGTAATATAACTTCGGTTTTAGTACATTAGTACCTTGAAGGCTCCTTATTAGAGCGGTAAACACAATATTCCCTGACATTAACGTAAACACTCAATGAAATAGACTTAAAATAGACTCAATAAAACAGAAAATGAAATAGACTTAATTATATAATGAATAGAATTCTCCGGCTGGACGTGTAGTGCAGGAAAGCTTACGTTAAGTCACGTTAGGGTTATTGAAAGGTTACTTGACGTAGCTAAAGTGTGCTTAATCTTCAAAGTGCTAGAGTTTGTTTAGGTAAGACACGCACGTGCAATAAATTCCAAGAATATGGAATTTATTTTTTACTCAGCGTTCCTCATTATCTTGAATATCAGTAATATAACTTCGGTTTTAGTACATTAGTACCTTGAAGGCTCCTTATTAGAGCGGTAAACACAATATTCCCTGAACTTAACGTAAACACTCAATGAAATAGACTTAAAATAGACTCAATGAAATAGACAATGAAATAGACAATGAAATAGACTTAATTATATAATGAATAGAATTCTCCGGCTGGACGTGTAGTGCAGGAAAGCTTACGTTAAGTCACGTTAGGGTTATTGAAAGGTTACTTGACGTAGCTAAAGTGTGCTTAATCTTCAAAGTGCTAGAGTTTGTTTAGGTAAGACACGCACGTGCAATAAATTCCAAGAATATGGAATTTATTTTTTACTCAGCGTTCCTCATTATCTTGAATATCAGTAATATAACTTCGGTTTTAGTACATTAGTACCTTGAAGGCTCCTTATTAGAGCGGTAAACACAATATTCCCTGAACTTAACGTAAACACTCAATGAAATAGACTTAAAATAGACTCAATGAAATAGACAATGAAATAGACTTAATTATATAATGAATAGAATTCTCCGGCTGGACGTGTAGTGCAGGAAAGCTTTCGTTAAGTCACGTTAGGGTTATTGAAAGGTTACTTGACGTAGCTAAAGTGTGCTTAATCTTCAAAGTGCTAGAGTTTGTTTAGGTAAGACACGCACGTGCAATAAATTGTAAGAATATGGAATTTATTGTTTTACTCAGCGTTCCTCATTATCTTGAATATCAGTAATATAACTTCGGTTTTAGTACATTAGTACCTTGAAGGCTCCTTATTAGAGCGGTAAACACAATATTCCCTGAACTTAACGTAAACACTCAATGAAATAGACTTAAAATAGACTCAATGAAACAGACAATGAAATAGACTTAATTATATAATGAATAGAATTCTCCGGCTGGACGTGTAGTGCAGGAAAGCTTACGTTAAGTCACGTTAGGGTTATTGAAAGGTTACTTGACGTAGCTAAAGTGTGCTTAATCTTCAAAGTGCTAGAGTTTGTTTAGGTAAGACACGCACGTGCAATAAATTCCAAGAATATGGAATTTATTTTTACTCAGCGTTCCTCATTATCTTGAATATCAGTAATATAACTTCGGTTTTAGTACATTAGTACCTTGAAGGCTCCTTATTAGAGCGGTAAACACAATATTCCCTGAACTTAACGTAAACACTCAATGAAATAGACTTAAAATAGACTCAATGAAATAGACAATGAAATAGACTTAAAATAGACTCAATGAAATAGACAATGAAATAGACTTAATTATATAATGAATAGAATTCTCCGGCTGGACGTGTAGTGCAGGAAAGCTTTCGTTAAGTCACGTTAGGGTTATTGAAAGGTTACTTGACGTAGCTAAAGTGTGCTTAATCTTCAAAGTGCTAGAGTTTGTTTAGGTAAGACACGCACGTGCAATAAATTCCAAGAATATGGAATTTATTCTTACTCAGCGTTCCTCATTATCTTGAATATCAGTAATATAACTTCGGTTTTAGTACATTAGTACCTTGAAGGCTCCTTATTAGAGCGGTAAACACAATATTCCCTGAACTTAACGTAAACACTCAATGAAATAGACTTAAAATAGACTCAATGAAACAGACAATGAAATAGACTTAATTATATAATGAATAGAATTCTCCGGCTGGACGTGTAGTGCAGGAAAGCTTACGTTAAGTCACGTTAGGGTTATTGAAAGGTTACTTGACGTAGCTAAAGTGTGCTTAATCTTCAAAGTGCTAGAGTTTGTTTAGGTAAGACACGCACGTGCAATAAATTCCAAGAATATGGAATTTATTTTTACTCAGCGTTCCTCATTATCTTGAATATCAGTAATATAACTTCGGTTTTAGTACATTAGTACCTTGAAGGCTCCTTATTAGAGCGGTAAACACAATATTCCCTGAACTTAACGTAAACACTCAATGAAATAGACTTAAAATAGACTCAATGAAATAGACAATGAAATAGACTTAATTATATAATGAATAGAATTCTCCGGCTGGACGTGTAGTGCAGGAAAGCTTACGTTAAGTCACGTTAGGGTTATTGAAAGGTTACTTGACGTAGCTAAAGTGTGCTTAATCTTCAAAGTGCTAGAGTTTGTTTAGGTAAGACACGCACGTGCAATAAATTCCAAGAATATGGAATTTATTTTTTACTCAGCGTTCCTCATTATCTTGAATATCAGTAATATAACTTCGGTTTTAGTACATTAGTACCTTGAAGGCTCCTTATTAGAGCGGTAAACACAATATTCCCTGAACTTAACGTAAACACTCAATGAAATAGACTTAAAATAGACTCAATGAAATAGACAATGAAATAGACTTAATTATATAATGAATAGAATTCTCCGGCTGGACGTGTAGTGCAGGAAAGCTTACGTTAAGTCACGTTAGGGTTATTGAAAGGTTACTTGACGTAGCTAAAGTGTGCTTAATCTTCAAAGTGCTAGAGTTTGTTTAGGTAAGACACGCACGTGCAATAAATTCCAAGAATATGGAATTTATTTTTACTCAGCGTTCCTCATTATCTTGAATATCAGTAATATAACTTCGGTTTTAGTACATTAGTACCTTGAAGGCTCCTTATTAGAGCGGTAAACACAATATTCCCTGAACTTAACGTAAACACTCAATGAAATAGACTTAAAATAGACTCAATGAAATAGACAATGAAATAGACTTAATTATATAATGAATAGAATTCTCCGGCTGGACGTGTAGTGCAGGAAAGCTTACGTTAAGTCACGTTAGGGTTATTGAAAGGTTACTTGACGTAGCTAAAGTGTGCTTAATCTTCAAAGTGCTAGAGTTTGTTTAGGTAAGACACGCACGTGCAATAAATTCCAAGAATATGGAATTTATTTTTTACTCAGCGTTCCTCATTATCTTGAATATCAGTAATATAACTTCGGTTTTAGTACATTAGTACCTTGAAGGCTCCTTATTAGAGCCGTAAACACAATATTCCCTGAACTTAACGTAAACACTCAATGAAATAGACTTAAAATAGACTCAATGAAACAGACAATGAAATAGACTTAATTATATAATGAATAGAATTCTCCGGCTGGACGTGTAGTGCAGGAAAGCTTACGTTAAGTCACGTTAGGGTTATTGAAAGGTTACTTGACGTAGCTAAAGTGTGCTTAATCTTCAAAGTGCTAGAGTTTGTTTAGGTAAGACACGCACGTGCAATAAATTCCAAGAATATGGAATTTATTTTTTACTCAGCGTTCCTCATTATCTTGAATATCAGTAATATAACTTCGGTTTTAGTACATTAGTACCTTGAAGGCTCCTTATTAGAGCGGTAAACACAATATTCCCTGAACTTAACGTAAACACTCAATGAAATAGACTTAAAATAGACTCAATGAAACAGATAGACTCAATGAAATAGACAATGAAATAGACTTAATTATATAATGAATAGAATTCTCCGGCTGGACGTGTAGTGCAGGAAAGCTTACGTTAAGTCACGTTAGGGTTATTGAAAGGTTACTTGACGTAGCTAAAGTGTGCTTAATCTTCAAAGTGCTAGAGTTTGTTTAGGTAAGACACGCACGTGCAATAAATTCCAAGAATATGGAATTTATTTTTTACTCAGCGTTCCTCATTATCTTGAATATCAGTAATATAACTTCGGTTTTAGTACATTAGTACCTTGAAGGCTCCTTATTAGAGCGGTAAACACAATATTCCCTGAACTTAACGTAAACACTCAATGAAATAGACTTAAAATAGACTCAATGAAATAGACAATGAAATAGACTTAAAATAGACTCAATGAAATAGACAATGAAATAGACTTAATTATATAATGAATAGAATTCTCCGGCTGGACGTGTAGTGCAGGAAAGCTTTCGTTAAGTCACGTTAGGGTTATTGAAAGGTTACTTGACGTAGCTAAAGTGTGCTTAATCTTCAAAGTGCTAGAGTTTGTTTAGGTAAGACACGCACGTTCAATAAATTGTAAGAATATGGAATTTATTGTTTTACTCAGCGTTCCTCATTATCTTTAATATCAGTAATATAACTTTGGTTTTACTACATTAGTACCTTGAAGGCTCCTTATTAGAGCGGTAAACACAATATTCCCTGAACTTAACGTAAACACTCAATGAAATAGACTTAAAATAGACTCAATAAAACAGACAATGAAATAGACTTAATTATATAATGAATAGAATTCTCCGGCTGGACGTGTAGTGCAGGAAAGCTTACGTTAAGTCACGTTAGGGTTATTGAAAGGTTACTTGACGTAGCTAAAGTGTGCTTAATCTTCAAAGTGCTAGAGTTTGTTTAGGTAAGACACGCACGTGCAATAAATTCCAAGAATATGGAATTTATTCTTACTCAGCGTTCCTCATTATCTTGAATATCAGTAATATAACTTCGGTTTTAGTACATTAGTACCTTGAAGGCTCCTTATTAGAGCGGTAAACACAATATTCCCTGAACTTAACGTAAACACTCAATGAAATAGACTTAAAATAGACTCAATGAAATAGACAATGAAATAGACTTAATTATATAATGAATAGAATTCTCCGGCTGGACGTGTAGTGCAGGTAAGCTTTCGTTAAGTCACGTTAGGGTTATTGAAAGGTTACTTGACGTAGCTAAAGTGTGCTTAATCTTCAAAGTGCTAGAGTTTGTTTAGGTAAGACACGCACGTGCAATAAATTCCAAGAATATGGAATTTATTCTTACTCAGCGTTCCTCATTATCTTGAATATCAGTAATATAACTTCGGTTTTAGTACATTAGTACCTTGAAGGCTCCTTATTAGAGCGGTAAACACAATATTCCCTGAACTTAACGTAAACACTCAATGAAATAGACTTAAAATAGACTCAATAAAACAGACAATGAAATAGACTTAATTATATAATGAATAGAATTCTCCGGCTGGACGTGTAGTGCAGGAAAGCTTACGTTAAGTCACGTTAGGGTTATTGAAAGGTTACTTGACGTAGCTAAAGTGTGCTTAATCTTCAAAGTGCTAGAGTTTGTTTAGGTAAGACACGCACGTGCAATAAATTCCAAGAATATGGAATTTATTCTTACTCAGCGTTCCTCATTATCTTGAATATCAGTAATATAACTTCGGTTTTAGTACATTAGTACCTTGAAGGCTCCTTATTAGAGCGGTAAACACAATATTCCCTGAACTTAACGTAAACACTCAATGAAATAGACTTAAAATAGACTCAATGAAATAGACAATGAAATAGACTTAATTATATAATGAATAGAATTCTCCGGCTGGACGTGTAGTGCAGGAAAGCTTACGTTAAGTCACGTTAGGGTTATTGAAAGGTTACTTGACGTAGCTAAAGTGTGCTTAATCTTCAAAGTGCTAGAGTTTGTTTAGGTAAGACACGCACGTGCAATAAATTCCAAGAATATGGAATTTATTTTTACTCAGCGTTCCTCATTATCTTGAATATCAGTAATATAACTTCGGTTTTAGTACATTAGTACCTTGAAGGCTCCTTATTAGAGCGGTAAACACAATATTCCCTGAACTTAACGTAAACACTCAATTAAATAGACTTAAAATAGACTCAATGAAATAGACAATGAAATAGACTTAATTATATAATGAATAGAATTCTCCGGCTGGACGTGTAGTGCAGGAAAGCTTTCGTTAAGTCACGTTAGGGTTATTGAAAGGTTACTTGACGTAGCTAAAGTGTGCTTAATCTTCAAAGTGCTAGAGTTTGTTTAGGTAAGACACGCACGTGCAATAAATTCCAAGAATATGGAATTTATTGTTTTACTCAGCGTTCCTCATTATCTTGAATATCAGTAATATAACTTTGGTTTTACTACATTAGTACCTTGAAGGCTCCTTATTAGAGCGGTAAACACAATATTCCCTGAACTTAACGTAAACACTCAATGAAATAGACTTAAAATAGACTCAATAAAACAGACAATGAAATAGACTTAATTATATAATGAATAGAATTCTCCGGCTGGACGTGTAGTGCAGGAAAGCTTACGTTAAGTCACGTTAGGGTTATTGAAAGGTTACTTGACGTAGCTAAAGTGTGCTTAATCTTCAAAGTGCTAGAGTTTGTTTAGGTAAGACACGCACGTGCAATAAATTCCAAGAATATGGAATTTATTTTTACTCAGCGTTCCTCATTATCTTGAATATCAGTAATATAACTTCGGTTTTAGTACATTAGTACCTTGAAGGCTCCTTATTAGAGCGGTAAACACAATATTCCCTGAACTTAACGTAAACACTCAATGAAATAGACTTAAAATAGACTCAATGAAATAGACAATGAAATAGACTTAATTATATAATGAATAGAATTCTCCGGCTGGACGTGTAGTGCAGGAAAGCTTACGTTAAGTCACGTTAGGGTTATTGAAAGGTTACTTGACGTAGCTAAAGTGTGCTTAATCTTCAAAGTGCTAGAGTTTGTTTAGGTAAGACACGCACGTGCAATAAATTCCAAGAATATGGAATTTATTCTTACTCAGCGTTCCTCATTATCTTGAATATCAGTAATATAACTTCGGTTTTAGTACATTAGTACCTTGAAGGCTCCTTATTAGAGCGGTAAACACAATATTCCCTGAACTTAACGTAAACACTCAATGAAATAGACTTAAAATAGACTCAATAAAACAGACAATGAAATAGACTTAATTATATAATGAATAGAATTCTCCGGCTGGACGTGTAGTGCAGGAAAGCTTACGTTAAGTCACGTTAGGGTTATTGAAAGGTTACTTGACGTAGCTAAAGTGTGCTTAATCTTCAAAGTGCTAGAGTTTGTTTAGGTAAGACACGCACGTGCAATAAATTCCAAGAATATGGAATTATTCTTACTCAGCGTTCCTCATTATCTTGAATATCAGTAATATAACTTCGGTTTTAGTACATTAGTACCTTGAAGGCTCCTTATTAGAGCGGTAAACACAATATTCCCTGAACTTAACGTAAACACTCAATGAAATAGACTTAAAATAGACTCAATAAAACAGAAAATGAAATAGACTTAATTATATAATGAATAGAATTCTCCGGCTGGACGTGTAGTGCAGGAAAGCTTACGTTAAGTCACGTTAGGGTTATTGAAAGGTTACTTGACGTAGCTAAAGTGTGCTTAATCTTCAAAGTGCTAGAGTTTGTTTAGGTAAGACACGCACGTGCAATAAATTCCAAGAATATGGAATTTATTTTTTACTCAGCGTTCCTCATTATCTTGAATATCAGTAATATAACTTCGGTTTTAGTACATTAGTACCTTGAAGGCTCCTTATTAGAGCGGTAAACACAATATTCCCTGAACTTAACGTAAACACTCAATGAAATAGACTTAAAATAGACTCAATGAAATAGACAATGAAATAGACTTAATTATATAATGAATAGAATTCTCCGGCTGGACGTGTAGTGCAGGAAAGCTTACGTTAAGTCACGTTAGGGTTATTGAAAGGTTACTTGACGTAGCTAAAGTGTGCTTAATCTTCAAAGTGCTAGAGTTTGTTTAGGTAAGACACGCACGTGCAATAAATTCCAAGAATATGGAATTTATTTTTACTCAGCGTTCCTCATTATCTTGAATATCAGTAATATAACTTCGGTTTTAGTACATTAGTACCTTGAAGGCTCCTTATTAGAGCGGTAAACACAATATTCCCTGAACTTAACGTAAACACTCAATGAAATAGACTTAAAATAGACTCAATGAAATAGACAATGAAATAGACTTAATTATATAATGAATAGAATTCTCCGGCTGGACGTGTAGTGCAGGAAAGCTTACGTTAAGTCACGTTAGGGTTATTGAAAGGTTACTTGACGTAGCTAAAGTGTGCTTAATCTTCAAAGTGCTAGAGTTTGTTTAGGTAAGACACGCACGTGCAATAAATTCCAAGAATATGGAATTTATTTTTACTCAGCGTTCCTCATTATCTTGAATATCAGTAATATAACTTCGGTTTTAGTACATTAGTACCTTGAAGGCTCCTTATTAGAGCGGTAAACACAATATTCCCTGAACTTAACGTAAACACTCAATGAAATAGACTTAAAATAGACTCAATGAAACAGACAATGAAATAGACTTAATTATATAATGAATAGAATTCTCCGGCTGGACGTGTAGTGCAGGAAAGCTTACGTTAAGTCACGTTAGGGTTATTGAAAGGTTACTTGACGTAGCTAAAGTGTGCTTAATCTTCAAAGTGCTAGAGTTTGTTTAGGTAAGACACGCACGTGCAATAAATTCCAAGAATATGGAATTTATTTTTACTCAGCGTTCCTCATTATCTTGAATATCAGTAATATAACTTCGGTTTTAGTACATTAGTACCTTGAAGGCTCCTTATTAGAGCGGTAAACACAATATTCCCTGAACTTAACGTAAACACTCAATGAAATAGACTTAAAATAGACTCAATGAAATAGACAATGAAATAGACTTAATTATATAATGAATAGAATTCTCCGGCTGGACGTGTAGTGCAGGAAAGCTTACGTTAAGTCACGTTAGGGTTATTGAAAGGTTACTTGACGTAGCTAAAGTGTGCTTAATCTTCAAAGTGCTAGAGTTTGTTTAGGTAAGACACGCACGTGCAATAAATTCCAAGAATATGGAATTTATTTTTACTCAGCGTTCCTCATTATCTTGAATATCAGTAATATAACTTCGGTTTTAGTACATTAGTACCTTGAAGGCTCCTTATTAGAGCGGTAAACACAATATTCCCTGAACTTAACGTAAACACTCAATGAAATAGACTTAAAATAGACTCAATGAAATAGACAATGAAATAGACTTAATTATATAATGAATAGAATTCTCCGGCTGGACGTGTAGTGCAGGAAAGCTTACGTTAAGTCACGTTAGGGTTATTGAAAGGTTACTTGACGTAGCTAAAGTGTGCTTAATCTTCAAAGTGCTAGAGTTTGTTTAGGTAAGACACGCACGTGCAATAAATTCCAAGAATATGGAATTTATTTTTTACTCAGCGTTCCTCATTATCTTGAATATCAGTAATATAACTTCGGTTTTAGTACATTAGTACCTTGAAGGCTCCTTATTAGAGCGGTAAACACAATATTCCCTGAACTTAACGTAAACACTCAATGAAATAGACTTAAAATAGACTCAATGAAATAGACAATGAAATAGACTTAATTATATAATGAATAGAATTCTCCGGCTGGACGTGTAGTGCAGGAAAGCTTACGTTAAGTCACGTTAGGGTTATTGAAAGGTTACTTGACGTAGCTAAAGTGTGCTTAATCTTCAAAGTGCTAGAGTTTGTTTAGGTAAGACACGCACGTGCAATAAATTCCAAGAATATGGAATTTATTGTTTTACTCAGCGTTCCTCATTATCTTGAATATCAGTAATATAACTTCGGTTTTAGTACATTAGTACCTTGAAGGCTCCTTATTAGAGCGGTAAACACAATATTCCCTGAACTTAACGTAAACACTCAATGAAATAGACTTAAAATAGACTCAATGAAACAGACAATGAAATAGACTTAATTATATAATGAATAGAATTCTCCGGCTGGACGTGTAGTGCAGGAAAGCTTACGTTAAGTCACGTTAGGGTTATTGAAAGGTTACTTGACGTAGCTAAAGTGTGCTTAATCTTCAAAGTGCTAGAGTTTGTTTAGGTAAGACACGCACGTGCAATAAATTCCAAGAATATGGAATTTATTTTTACTCAGCGTTCCTCATTATCTTGAATATCAGTAATATAACTTCGGTTTTAGTACATTAGTACCTTGAAGGCTCCTTATTAGAGCGGTAAACACAATATTCCCTGAACTTAACGTAAACACTCAATGAAATAGACTTAAAATAGACTCAATGAAATAGACAATGAAATAGACTTAATTATATAATGAATAGAATTCTCCGGCTGGACGTGTAGTGCAGGAAAGCTTACGTTAAGTCACGTTAGGGTTATTGAAAGGTTACTTGACGTAGCTAAAGTGTGCTTAATCTTCAAAGTGCTAGAGTTTGTTTAGGTAAGACACGCACGTGCAATAAATTCCAAGAATATGGAATTTATTTTTTACTCAGCGTTCCTCATTATCTTGAATATCAGTAATATAACTTCGGTTTTAGTACATTAGTACCTTGAAGGCTCCTTATTAGAGCGGTAAACACAATATTCCCTGAACTTAACGTAAACACTCAATGAAATAGACTTAAAATAGACTCAATAAAACAGACAATGAAATAGACTTAATTATATAATGAATAGAATTCTCCGGCTGGACGTGTAGTGCAGGAAAGCTTACGTTAAGTCACGTTAGGGTTATTGAAAGGTTACTTGACGTAGCTAAAGTGTGCTTAATCTTCAAAGTGCTAGAGTTTGTTTAGGTAAGACACGCACGTGCAATAAATTCCAAGAATATGGAATTTATTTTTACTCAGCGTTCCTCATTATCTTGAATATCAGTAATATAACTTCGGTTTTAGTACATTAGTACCTTGAAGGCTCCTTATTAGAGCGGTAAACACAATATTCCCTGAACTTAACGTAAACACTCAATGAAATAGACTTAAAATAGACTCAATGAAATAGACAATGAAATAGACTTAATTATATAATGAATAGAATTCTCCGGCTGGACGTGTAGTGCAGGAAAGCTTACGTTAAGTCACGTTAGGGTTATTGAAAGGTTACTTGACGTAGCTAAAGTGTGCTTAATCTTCAAAGTGCTAGAGTTTGTTTAGGTAAGACACGCACGTGCAATAAATTCCAAGAATATGGAATTTATTTTTACTCAGCGTTCCTCATTATCTTGAATATCAGTAATATAACTTCGGTTTTAGTACATTAGTACCTTGAAGGCTCCTTATTAGAGCGGTAAACACAATATTCCCTGAACTTAACGTAAACACTCAATGAAATAGACTTAAAATAGACTCAATGAAATAGACAATGAAATAGACTTAATTATATAATGAATAGAATTCTCCGGCTGGACGTGTAGTGCAGGAAAGCTTACGTTAAGTCACGTTAGGGTTATTGAAAGGTTACTTGACGTAGCTAAAGTGTGCTTAATCTTCAAAGTGCTAGAGTTTGTTTAGGTAAGACACGCACGTGCAATAAATTCCAAGAATATGGAATTATTCTTACTCAGCGTTCCTCATTATCTTGAATATCAGTAATATAACTTCGGTTTTAGTACATTAGTACCTTGAAGGCTCCTTATTAGAGCGGTAAACACAATATTCCCTGAACTTAACGTAAACACTCAATGAAATAGACTTAAAATAGACTCAATAAAACAGACAATGAAATAGACTTAATTATATAATGAATAGAATTCTCCGGCTGGACGTGTAGTGCAGGAAAGCTTACGTTAAGTCACGTTAGGGTTATTGAAAGGTTACTTGACGTAGCTAAAGTGTGCTTAATCTTCAAAGTGCTAGAGTTTGTTTAGGTAAGACACGCACGTGCAATAAATTCCAAGAATATGGAATTTATTCTTACTCAGCGTTCCTCATTATCTTGAATATCAGTAATATAACTTCGGTTTTAGTACATTAGTACCTTGAAGGCTCCTTATTAGAGCGGTAAACACAATATTCCCTGAACTTAACGTAAACACTCAATGAAATAGACTTAAAATAGACTCAATGAAATAGACAATGAAATAGACTTAAAATAGACTCAATGAAATAGACTTAATTATATAATGAATAGAATTCTCCGGCTGGACGTGTAGTGCAGGAAAGCTTACGTTAAGTCACGTTAGGGTTATTGAAAGGTTACTTGACGTAGCTAAAGTGTGCTTAATCTTCAAAGTGCTAGAGTTTGTTTAGGTAAGACACGCACGTGCAATAAATTCCAAGAATATGGAATTTATTTTTACTCAGCGTTCCTCATTATCTTGAATATCAGTAATATAACTTCGGTTTTAGTACATTAGTACCTTGAAGGCTCCTTATTAGAGCGGTAAACACAATATTCCCTGAACTTAACGTAAACACTCAATGAAATAGACTTAAAATAGACTCAATGAAATAGACAATGAAATAGACTTAATTATATAATGAATAGAATTCTCCGGCTGGACGTGTAGTGCAGGAAAGCTTACGTTAAGTCACGTTAGGGTTATTGAAAGGTTACTTGACGTAGCTAAAGTGTGCTTAATCTTCAAAGTGCTAGAGTTTGTTTAGGTAAGACACGCACGTGCAATAAATTCCAAGAATATGGAATTTATTTTTACTCAGCGTTCCTCATTATCTTGAATATCAGTAATATAACTTCGGTTTTAGTACATTAGTACCTTGAAGGCTCCTTATTAGAGCGGTAAACACAATATTCCCTGAACTTAACGTAAACACTCAATGAAATAGACTTAAAATAGACTCAATAAAACAGACAATGAAATAGACTTAATTATATAATGAATAGAATTCTCCGGCTGGACGTGTAGTGCAGGAAAGCTTACGTTAAGTCACGTTAGGGTTATTGAAAGGTTACTTGACGTAGCTAAAGTGTGCTTAATCTTCAAAGTGCTAGAGTTTGTTTAGGTAAGACACGCACGTGCAATAAATTCCAAGAATATGGAATTTATTTTTTACTCAGCGTTCCTCATTATCTTGAATATCAGTAATATAACTTCGGTTTTAGTACATTAGTACCTTGAAGGCTCCTTATTAGAGCGGTAAACACAATATTCCCTGAACTTAACGTAAACACTCAATGAAATAGACTTAAAATAGACTCAATGAAATAGACAATGAAATAGACTTAATTATATAATGAATAGAATTCTCCGGCTGGACGTGTAGTGCAGGAAAGCTTACGTTAAGTCACGTTAGGGTTATTGAAAGGTTACTTGACGTAGCTAAAGTGTGCTTAATCTTCAAAGTGCTAGAGTTTGTTTAGGTAAGACACGCACGTGCAATAAATTCCAAGAATATGGAATTTATTTTTTACTCAGCGTTCCTCATTATCTTGAATATCAGTAATATAACTTCGGTTTTAGTACATTAGTACCTTGAAGGCTCCTTATTAGAGCGGTAAACACAATATTCCCTGAACTTAACGTAAACACTCAATTAAATAGACTTAAAATAGACTCAATGAAATAGACAATGAAATAGACTTAATTATATAATGAATAGAATTCTCCGGCTGGACGTGTAGTGCAGGAAAGCTTTCGTTAAGTCACGTTAGGGTTATTGAAAGGTTACTTGACGTAGCTAAAGTGTGCTTAATCTTCAAAGTGCTAGAGTTTGTTTAGGTAAGACACGCACGTTCAATAAATTGTAAGAATATGGAATTTATTGTTTTACTCAGCGTTCCTCATTATCTTTAATATCAGTAATATAACTTTGGTTTTACTACATTAGTACCTTGAAGGCTCCTTATTAGAGCGGTAAACACAATATTCCCTGAACTTAACGTAAACACTCAATGAAATAGACTTAAAATAGACTCAATAAAACAGACAATGAAATAGACTTAATTATATAATGAATAGAATTCTCCGGCTGGACGTGTAGTGCAGGAAAGCTTACGTTAAGTCACGTTAGGGTTATTGAAAGGTTACTTGACGTAGCTAAAGTGTGCTTAATCTTCAAAGTGCTAGAGTTTGTTTAGGTAAGACACGCACGTGCAATAAATTCCAAGAATATGGAATTTATTTTTTACTCAGCGTTCCTCATTATCTTGAATATCAGTAATATAACTTCGGTTTTAGTACATTAGTACCTTGAAGGCTCCTTATTAGAGCGGTAAACACAATATTCCCTGAACTTAACGTAAACACTCAATGAAATAGACTTAAAATAGACTCAATGAAATAGACAATGAAATAGACTTAATTATATAATGAATAGAATTCTCCGGCTGGACGTGTAGTGCAGGAAAGCTTTCGTTAAGTCACGTTAGGGTTATTGAAAGGTTACTTGACGTAGCTAAAGTGTGCTTAATCTTCAAAGTGCTAGAGTTTGTTTAGGTAAGACACGCACGTGCAATAAATTCCAAGAATATGGAATTTATTTTTACTCAGCGTTCCTCATTATCTTGAATATCAGTAATATAACTTCGGTTTTAGTACATTAGTACCTTGAAGGCTCCTTATTAGAGCGGTAAACACAATATTCCCTGAACTTAACGTAAACACTCAATGAAATAGACTTAAAATAGACTCAATAAAACAGACAATGAAATAGACTTAATTATATAATGAATAGAATTCTCCGGCTGGACGTGTAGTGCAGGAAAGCTTACGTTAAGTCACGTTAGGGTTATTGAAAGGTTACTTGACGTAGCTAAAGTGTGCTTAATCTTCAAAGTGCTAGAGTTTGTTTAGGTAAGACACGCACGTGCAATAAATTCCAAGAATATGGAATTATTCTTACTCAGCGTTCCTCATTATCTTGAATATCAGTAATATAACTTCGGTTTTAGTACATTAGTACCTTGAAGGCTCCTTATTAGAGCGGTAAACACAATATTCCCTGACATTAACGTAAACACTCAATGAAATAGACTTAAAATAGACTCAATAAAACAGAAAATGAAATAGACTTAATTATATAATGAATAGAATTCTCCGGCTGGACGTGTAGTGCAGGAAAGCTTACGTTAAGTCACGTTAGGGTTATTGAAAGGTTACTTGACGTAGCTAAAGTGTGCTTAATCTTCAAAGTGCTAGAGTTTGTTTAGGTAAGACACGCACGTGCAATAAATTCCAAGAATATGGAATTTATTTTTACTCAGCGTTCCTCATTATCTTGAATATCAGTAATATAACTTCGGTTTTAGTACATTAGTACCTTGAAGGCTCCTTATTAGAGCGGTAAACACAATATTCCCTGAACTTAACGTAAACACTCAATTAAATAGACTTAAAATAGACTCAATGAAATAGACAATGAAATAGACTTAATTATATAATGAATAGAATTCTCCGGCTGGACGTGTAGTGCAGGAAAGCTTACGTTAAGTCACGTTAGGGTTATTGAAAGGTTACTTGACGTAGCTAAAGTGTGCTTAATCTTCAAAGTGCTAGAGTTTGTTTAGGTAAGACACGCACGTGCAATAAATTCCAAGAATATGGAATTTATTTTTTACTCAGCGTTCCTCATTATCTTGAATATCAGTAATATAACTTCGGTTTTAGTACATTAGTACCTTGAAGGCTCCTTATTAGAGCGGTAAACACAATATTCCCTGAACTTAACGTAAACACTCAATGAAATAGACTTAAAATAGACTCAATGAAATAGACAATGAAATAGACTTAATTATATAATGAATAGAATTCTCCGGCTGGACGTGTAGTGCAGGAAAGCTTACGTTAAGTCACGTTAGGGTTATTGAAAGGTTACTTGACGTAGCTAAAGTGTGCTTAATCTTCAAAGTGCTAGAGTTTGTTTAGGTAAGACACGCACGTGCAATAAATTCCAAGAATATGGAATTTATTTTTACTCAGCGTTCCTCATTATCTTGAATATCAGTAATATAACTTCGGTTTTAGTACATTAGTACCTTGAAGGCTCCTTATTAGAGCGGTAAACACAATATTCCCTGAACTTAACGTAAACACTCAATGAAATAGACTTAAAATAGACTCAATGAAATAGACAATGAAATAGACTTAATTATATAATGAATAGAATTCTCCGGCTGGACGTGTAGTGCAGGAAAGCTTTCGTTAAGTCACGTTAGGGTTATTGAAAGGTTACTTGACGTAGCTAAAGTGTGCTTAATCTTCAAAGTGCTAGAGTTTGTTTAGGTAAGACACGCACGTTCAATAAATTGTAAGAATATGGAATTTATTGTTTTACTCAGCGTTCCTCATTATCTTTAATATCAGTAATATAACTTTGGTTTTACTACATTAGTACCTTGAAGGCTCCTTATTAGAGCGGTAAACACAATATTCCCTGAACTTAACGTAAACACTCAATGAAATAGACTTAAAATAGACTCAATAAAACAGACAATGAAATAGACTTAATTATATAATGAATAGAATTCTCCGGCTGGACGTGTAGTGCAGGAAAGCTTACGTTAAGTCACGTTAGGGTTATTGAAAGGTTACTTGACGTAGCTAAAGTGTGCTTAATCTTCAAAGTGCTAGAGTTTGTTTAGGTAAGACACGCACGTGCAATAAATTCCAAGAATATGGAATTTATTCTTACTCAGCGTTCCTCATTATCTTGAATATCAGTAATATAACTTCGGTTTTAGTACATTAGTACCTTGAAGGCTCCTTATTAGAGCGGTAAACACAATATTCCCTGAACTTAACGTAAACACTCAATGAAATAGACTTAAAATAGACTCAATGAAATAGACAATGAAATAGACTTAATTATATAATGAATAGAATTCTCCGGCTGGACGTGTAGTGCAGGAAAGCTTTCGTTAAGTCACGTTAGGGTTATTGAAAGGTTACTTGACGTAGCTAAAGTGTGCTTAATCTTCAAAGTGCTAGAGTTTGTTTAGGTAAGACACGCACGTGCAATAAATTCCAAGAATATGGAATTTATTCTTACTCAGCGTTCCTCATTATCTTGAATATCAGTAATATAACTTCGGTTTTAGTACATTAGTACCTTGAAGGCTCCTTATTAGAGCGGTAAACACAATATTCCCTGAACTTAACGTAAACACTCAATGAAATAGACTTAAAATAGACTCAATAAAACAGACAATGAAATAGACTTAATTATATAATGAATAGAATTCTCCGGCTGGACGTGTAGTGCAGGAAAGCTTACGTTAAGTCACGTTAGGGTTATTGAAAGGTTACTTGACGTAGCTAAAGTGTGCTTAATCTTCAAAGTGCTAGAGTTTGTTTAGGTAAGACACGCACGTGCAATAAATTCCAAGAATATGGAATTTATTTTTACTCAGCGTTCCTCATTATCTTGAATATCAGTAATATAACTTCGGTTTTAGTACATTAGTACCTTGAAGGCTCCTTATTAGAGCGGTAAACACAATATTCCCTGACATTAACGTAAACACTCAATGAAATAGACTTAAAATAGACTCAATAAAACAGAAAATGAAATAGACTTAATTATATAATGAATAGAATTCTCCGGCTGGACGTGTAGTGCAGGAAAGCTTACGTTAAGTCACGTTAGGGTTATTGAAAGGTTACTTGACGTAGCTAAAGTGTGCTTAATCTTCAAAGTGCTAGAGTTTGTTTAGGTAAGACACGCACGTGCAATAAATTCCAAGAATATGGAATTTATTTTTTACTCAGCGTTCCTCATTATCTTGAATATCAGTAATATAACTTCGGTTTTAGTACATTAGTACCTTGAAGGCTCCTTATTAGAGCGGTAAACACAATATTCCCTGAACTTAACGTAAACACTCAATGAAATAGACTTAAAATAGACTCAATGAAATAGACAATGAAATAGACTTAATTATATAATGAATAGAATTCTCCGGCTGGACGTGTAGTGCAGGAAAGCTTACGTTAAGTCACGTTAGGGTTATTGAAAGGTTACTTGACGTAGCTAAAGTGTGCTTAATCTTCAAAGTGCTAGAGTTTGTTTAGGTAAGACACGCACGTGCAATAAATTCCAAGAATATGGAATTTATTTTTACTCAGCGTTCCTCATTATCTTGAATATCAGTAATATAACTTCGGTTTTAGTACATTAGTACCTTGAAGGCTCCTTATTAGAGCGGTAAACACAATATTCCCTGAACTTAACGTAAACACTCAATTAAATAGACTTAAAATAGACTCAATGAAATAGACAATGAAATAGACTTAATTATATAATGAATAGAATTCTCCGGCTGGACGTGTAATGCAGGAAAGCTTTCGTTAAGTCACGTTAGGGTTATTGAAAGGTTACTTGACGTAGCTAAAGTGTGCTTAATCTTCAAAGTGCTAGAGTTTGTTTAGGTAAGACACGCACGTTCAATAAATTGTAAGAATATGGAATTTATTGTTTTACTCAGCGTTCCTCATTATCTTTAATATCAGTAATATAACTTTGGTTTTACTACATTAGTACCTTGAAGGCTCCTTATTAGAGCGGTAAACACAATATTCCCTGAACTTAACGTAAACACTCAATGAAATAGACTTAAAATAGACTCAATAAAACAGACAATGAAATAGACTTAATTATATAATGAATAGAATTCTCCGGCTGGACGTGTAGTGCAGGAAAGCTTACGTTAAGTCACGTTAGGGTTATTGAAAGGTTACTTGACGTAGCTAAAGTGTGCTTAATCTTCAAAGTGCTAGAGTTTGTTTAGGTAAGACACGCACGTGCAATAAATTCCAAGAATATGGAATTTATTCTTACTCAGCGTTCCTCATTATCTTGAATATCAGTAATATAACTTCGGTTTTAGTACATTAGTACCTTGAAGGCTCCTTATTAGAGCGGTAAACACAATATTCCCTGAACTTAACGTAAACACTCAATGAAATAGACTTAAAATAGACTCAATGAAATAGACAATGAAATAGACTTAATTATATAATGAATAGAATTCTCCGGCTGGACGTGTAGTGCAGGAAAGCTTACGTTAAGTCACGTTAGGGTTATTGAAAGGTTACTTGACGTAGCTAAAGTGTGCTTAATCTTCAAAGTGCTAGAGTTTGTTTAGGTAAGACACGCACGTGCAATAAATTCCAAGAATATGGAATTTATTTTTACTCAGCGTTCCTCATTATCTTGAATATCAGTAATATAACTTCGGTTTTAGTACATTAGTACCTTGAAGGCTCCTTATTAGAGCGGTAAACACAATATTCCCTGAACTTAACGTAAACACTCAATGAAATAGACTTAAAATAGACTCAATGAAACAGACAATGAAATAGACTTAATTATATAATGAATAGAATTCTCCGGCTGGACGTGTAGTGCAGGAAAGCTTACGTTAAGTCACGTTAGGGTTATTGAAAGGTTACTTGACGTAGCTAAAGTGTGCTTAATCTTCAAAGTGCTAGAGTTTGTTTAGGTAAGACACGCACGTGCAATAAATTCCAAGAATATGGAATTTATTTTTACTCAGCGTTCCTCATTATCTTGAATATCAGTAATATAACTTCGGTTTTAGTACATTAGTACCTTGAAGGCTCCTTATTAGAGCGGTAAACACAATATTCCCTGAACTTAACGTAAACACTCAATGAAATAGACTTAAAATAGACTCAATGAAATAGACAATGAAATAGACTTAATTATATAATGAATAGAATTCTCCGGCTGGACGTGTAGTGCAGGAAAGCTTACGTTAAGTCACGTTAGGGTTATTGAAAGGTTACTTGACGTAGCTAAAGTGTGCTTAATCTTCAAAGTGCTAGAGTTTGTTTAGGTAAGACACGCACGTGCAATAAATTCCAAGAATATGGAATTTATTTTTACTCAGCGTTCCTCATTATCTTGAATATCAGTAATATAACTTCGGTTTTAGTACATTAGTACCTTGAAGGCTCCTTATTAGAGCGGTAAACACAATATTCCCTGAACTTAACGTAAACACTCAATGAAATAGACTTAAAATAGACTCAATGAAATAGACAATGAAATAGACTTAATTATATAATGAATAGAATTCTCCGGCTGGACGTGTAGTGCAGGAAAGCTTACGTTAAGTCACGTTAGGGTTATTGAAAGGTTACTTGACGTAGCTAAAGTGTGCTTAATCTTCAAAGTGCTAGAGTTTGTTTAGGTAAGACACGCACGTGCAATAAATTCCCAGAATATGGAATTTATTTTTTACTCAGCGTTCCTCATTATCTTGAATATCAGTAATATAACTTCGGTTTTAGTACATTAGTACCTTGAAGGCTCCTTATTAGAGCGGTAAACACAATATTCCCTGAACTTAACGTAAACACTCAATGAAATAGACTTAAAATAGACTCAATGAAATAGACAATGAAATAGACTTAATTATATAATGAATAGAATTCTCCGGCTGGACGTGTAGTGCAGGAAAGCTTACGTTAAGTCACGTTAGGGTTATTGAAAGGTTACTTGACGTAGCTAAAGTGTGCTTAATCTTCAAAGTGCTAGAGTTTGTTTAGGTAAGACACGCACGTGCAATAAATTCCAAGAATATGGAATTTATTTTTTACTCAGCGTTCCTCATTATCTTGAATATCAGTAATATAACTTCGGTTTTAGTACATTAGTACCTTGAAGGCTCCTTATTAGAGCCGTAAACACAATATTCCCTGAACTTAACGTAAACACTCAATGAAATAGACTTAAAATAGACTCAATGAAACAGACAATGAAATAGACTTAATTATATAATGAATAGAATTCTCCGGCTGGACGTGTAGTGCAGGAAAGCTTACGTTAAGTCACGTTAGGGTTATTGAAAGGTTACTTGACGTAGCTAAAGTGTGCTTAATCTTCAAAGTGCTAGAGTTTGTTTAGGTAAGACACGCACGTGCAATAAATTCCAAGAATATGGAATTTATTTTTTACTCAGCGTTCCTCATTATCTTGAATATCAGTAATATAACTTCGGTTTTAGTACATTAGTACCTTGAAGGCTCCTTATTAGAGCCGTAAACACAATATTCCCTGAACTTAACGTAAACACTCAATGAAATAGACTTAAAATAGACTCAATGAAACAGAAAATGAAATAGACTTAATTATATAATGAATAGAATTCTCCGGCTGGACGTGTAGTGCAGGAAAGCTTACGTTAAGTCACGTTAGGGTTATTGAAAGGTTACTTGACGTAGCTAAAGTGTGCTTAATCTTCAAAGTGCTAGAGTTTGTTTAGGTAAGACACGCACGTGCAATAAATTCCAAGAATATGGAATTTATTTTTTACTCAGCGTTCCTCATTATCTTGAATATCAGTAATATAACTTCGGTTTTAGTACATTAGTACCTTGAAGGCTCCTTATTAGAGCCGTAAACACAATATTCCCTGAACTTAACGTAAACACTCAATGAAATAGACTTAAAATAGACTCAATGAAATAGACAATGAAATAGACTTAATTATATAATGAATAGAATTCTCCGGCTGGACGTGTAGTGCAGGAAAGCTTTCGTTAAGTCACGTTAGGGTTATTGAAAGGTTACTTGACGTAGCTAAAGTGTGCTTAATCTTCAAAGTGCTAGAGTTTGTTTAGGTAAGACACGCACGTGCAATAAATTCCAAGAATATGGAATTTATTTTTTACTCAGCGTTCCTCATTATCTTGAATATCAGTAATATAACTTCGGTTTTAGTACATTAGTACCTTGAAGGCTCCTTATTAGAGCGGTAAACACAATATTCCCTGAACTTAACGTAAACACTCAATGAAATAGACTTAAAATAGACTCAATGAAATAGACAATGAAATAGACTTAATTATATAATGAATAGAATTCTCCGGCTGGACGTGTAGTGCAGGAAAGCTTTCGTTAAGTCACGTTAGGGTTATTGAAAGGTTACTTGACGTAGCTAAAGTGTGCTTAATCTTCAAAGTGCTAGAGTTTGTTTAGGTAAGACACGCACGTTCAATAAATTGTAAGAATATGGAATTTATTGTTTTACTCAGCGTTCCTCATTATCTTTAATATCAGTAATATAACTTTGGTTTTACTACATTAGTACCTTGAAGGCTCCTTATTAGAGCGGTAAACACAATATTCCCTGAACTTAACGTAAACACTCAATGAAATAGACTTAAAATAGACTCAATAAAACAGACAATGAAATAGACTTAATTATATAATGAATAGAATTCTCCGGCTGGACGTGTAGTGCAGGAAAGCTTACGTTAAGTCACGTTAGGGTTATTGAAAGGTTACTTGACGTAGCTAAAGTGTGCTTAATCTTCAAAGTGCTAGAGTTTGTTTAGGTAAGACACGCACGTGCAATAAATTCCAAGAATATGGAATTTATTTTTTACTCAGCGTTCCTCATTATCTTGAATATCAGTAATATAACTTCGGTTTTAGTACATTAGTACCTTGAAGGCTCCTTATTAGAGCGGTAAACACAATATTCCCTGAACTTAACGTAAACACTCAATGAAATAGACTTAAAATAGACTCAATGAAATAGACAATGAAATAGACTTAATTATATAATGAATAGAATTCTCCGGCTGGACGTGTAGTGCAGGAAAGCTTTCGTTAAGTCACGTTAGGGTTATTGAAAGGTTACTTGACGTAGCTAAAGTGTGCTTAATCTTCAAAGTGCTAGAGTTTGTTTAGGTAAGACACGCACGTGCAATAAATTGTAAGAATATGGAATTTATTGTTTTACTCAGCGTTCCTCATTATCTTGAATATCAGTAATATAACTTCGGTTTTAGTACATTAGTACCTTGAAGGCTCCTTATTAGAGCGGTAAACACAATATTCCCTGAACTTAACGTAAACACTCAATGAAATAGACTTAAAATAGACTCAATAAAACAGACAATGAAATAGACTTAATTATATAATGAATAGAATTCTCCGGCTGGACGTGTAGTGCAGGAAAGCTTACGTTAAGTCACGTTAGGGTTATTGAAAGGTTACTTGACGTAGCTAAAGTGTGCTTAATCTTCAAAGTGCTAGAGTTTGTTTAGGTAAGACACGCACGTGCAATAAATTCCAAGAATATGGAATTTATTCTTACTCAGCGTTCCTCATTATCTTGAATATCAGTAATATAACTTCGGTTTTAGTACATTAGTACCTTGAAGGCTCCTTATTAGAGCGGTAAACACAATATTCCCTGAACTTAACGTAAACACTCAATGAAATAGACTTAAAATAGACTCAATAAAACAGACAATGAAATAGACTTAATTATATAATGAATAGAATTCTCCGGCTGGACGTGTAGTGCAGGAAAGCTTACGTTAAGTCACGTTAGGGTTATTGAAAGGTTACTTGACGTAGCTAAAGTGTGCTTAATCTTCAAAGTGCTAGAGTTTGTTTAGGTAAGACACGCACGTGCAATAAATTCCAAGAATATGGAATTTATTCTTACTCAGCGTTCCTCATTATCTTGAATATCAGTAATATAACTTCGGTTTTAGTACATTAGTACCTTGAAGGCTCCTTATTAGAGCGGTAAACACAATATTCCCTGAACTTAACGTAAACACTCAATGAAATAGACTTAAAATAGACTCAATGAAATAGACAATGAAATAGACTTAATTATATAATGAATAGAATTCTCCGGCTGGACGTGTAGTGCAGGTAAGCTTTCGTTAAGTCACGTTAGGGTTATTGAAAGGTTACTTGACGTAGCTAAAGTGTGCTTAATCTTCAAAGTGCTAGAGTTTGTTTAGGTAAGACACGCACGTGCAATAAATTCCAAGAATATGGAATTATTCTTACTCAGCGTTCCTCATTATCTTGAATATCAGTAATATAACTTCGGTTTTAGTACATTAGTACCTTGAAGGCTCCTTATTAGAGCGGTAAACACAATATTCCCTGAACTTAACGTAAACACTCAATGAAATAGACTTAAAATAGACTCAATAAAACAGACAATGAAATAGACTTAATTATATAATGAATAGAATTCTCCGGCTGGACGTGTAGTGCAGGAAAGCTTACGTTAAGTCACGTTAGGGTTATTGAAAGGTTACTTGACGTAGCTAAAGTGTGCTTAATCTTCAAAGTGCTAGAGTTTGTTTAGGTAAGACACGCACGTGCAATAAATTCCAAGAATATGGAATTATTCTTACTCAGCGTTCCTCATTATCTTGAATATCAGTAATATAACTTCGGTTTTAGTACATTAGTACCTTGAAGGCTCCTTATTAGAGCGGTAAACACAATATTCCCTGACATTAACGTAAACACTCAATGAAATAGACTTAAAATAGACTCAATAAAACAGAAAATGAAATAGACTTAATTATATAATGAATAGAATTCTCCGGCTGGACGTGTAGTGCAGGAAAGCTTACGTTAAGTCACGTTAGGGTTATTGAAAGGTTACTTGACGTAGCTAAAGTGTGCTTAATCTTCAAAGTGCTAGAGTTTGTTTAGGTAAGACACGCACGTGCAATAAATTCCAAGAATATGGAATTTATTTTTACTCAGCGTTCCTCATTATCTTGAATATCAGTAATATAACTTCGGTTTTAGTACATTAGTACCTTGAAGGCTCCTTATTAGAGCGGTAAACACAATATTCCCTGAACTTAACGTAAACACTCAATGAAATAGACTTAAAATAGACTCAATGAAATAGACAATGAAATAGACTTAATTATATAATGAATAGAATTCTCCGGCTGGACGTGTAGTGCAGGAAAGCTTACGTTAAGTCACGTTAGGGTTATTGAAAGGTTACTTGACGTAGCTAAAGTGTGCTTAATCTTCAAAGTGCTAGAGTTTGTTTAGGTAAGACACGCACGTGCAATAAATTCCAAGAATATGGAATTTATTGTTTTACTCAGCGTTCCTCATTATCTTGAATATCAGTAATATAACTTCGGTTTTAGTACATTAGTACCTTGAAGGCTCCTTATTAGAGCGGTAAACACAATATTCCCTGAACTTAACGTAAACACTCAATGAAATAGACTTAAAATAGACTCAATGAAATAGACAATGAAATAGACTTAATTATATAATGAATAGAATTCTCCGGCTGGACGTGTAGTGCAGGAAAGCTTTCGTTAAGTCACGTTAGGGTTATTGAAAGGTTACTTGACGTAGCTAAAGTGTGCTTAATCTTCAAAGTGCTAGAGTTTGTTTAGGTAAGACACGCACGTTCAATAAATTGTAAGAATATGGAATTTATTGTTTTACTCAGCGTTCCTCATTATCTTTAATATCAGTAATATAACTTTGGTTTTACTACATTAGTACCTTGAAGGCTCCTTATTAGAGCGGTAAACACAATATTCCCTGAACTTAACGTAAACACTCAATGAAATAGACTTAAAATAGACTCAATGAAATAGACAATGAAATAGACTTAATTATATAATGAATAGAATTCTCCGGCTGGACGTGTAGTGCAGGAAAGCTTACGTTAAGTCACGTTAGGGTTATTGAAAGGTTACTTGACGTAGCTAAAGTGTGCTTAATCTTCAAAGTGCTAGAGTTTGTTTAGGTAAGACACGCACGTGCAATAAATTCCAAGAATATGGAATTTATTTGTTTTACTCAGCGTTCCTCATTATCTTGAATATCAGTAATATAACTTCGGTTTTAGTACATTAGTACCTTGAAGGCTCCTTATTAGAGCGGTAAACACAATATTCCCTGAACTTAACGTAAACACTCAATGAAATAGACTTAAAATAGACTCAATGAAATAGACAATGAAATAGACTTAATTATATAATGAATAGAATTCTCCGGCTGGACGTGTAGTGCAGGTAAGCTTTCGTTAAGTCACGTTAGGGTTATTGAAAGGTTACTTGACGTAGCTAAAGTGTGCTTAATCTTCAAAGTGCTAGAGTTTGTTTAGGTAAGACACGCACGTGCAATAAATTCCAAGAATATGGAATTTATTTTTTACTCAGCGTTCCTCATTATCTTGAATATCAGTAATATAACTTCGGTTTTAGTACATTAGTACCTTGAAGGCTCCTTATTAGAGCGGTAAACACAATATTCCCTGAACTTAACGTAAACACTCAATGAAATAGACTTAAAATAGACTCAATGAAATAGACAATGAAATAGACTTAATTATATAATGAATAGAATTCTCCGGCTGGACGTGTAGTGCAGGAAAGCTTTCGTTAAGTCACGTTAGGGTTATTGAAAGGTTACTTGACGTAGCTAAAGTGTGCTTAATCTTCAAAGTGCTAGAGTTTGTTTAGGTAAGACACGCACGTGCAATAAATTCCAAGAATATGGAATTTATTTCTTACTCAGCGTTCCTCATTATCTTGAATATCAGTAATATAACTTCGGTTTTAGTACATTAGTACCTTGAAGGCTCCTTATTAGAGCGGTAAACACAATATTCCCTGAACTTAACGTAAACACTCAATGAAATAGACTTAAAATAGACTCAATGAAATAGACAATGAAATAGACTTAATTATATAATGAATAGAATTCTCCGGCTGGACGTGTAGTGCAGGAAAGCTTTCGTTAAGTCACGTTAGGGTTATTGAAAGGTTACTTGACGTAGCTAAAGTGTGCTTAATCTTCAAAGTGCTAGAGTTTGTTTAGGTAAGACACGCACGTGCAATAAATTCCCAGAATATGGAATTTATTGTTTTACTCAGCGTTCCTCATTATCTTGAATATCAGTAATATAACTTCGGTTTTAGTACATTAGTACCTTGAAGGCTCCTTATTAGAGCGGTAAACACAATATTCCCTGAACTTAACGTAAACACTCAATGAAATAGACTTAAAATAGACTCAATAAAACAGACAATGAAATAGACTTAATTATATAATGAATAGAATTCTCCGGCTGGACGTGTAGTGCAGGAAAGCTTACGTTAAGTCACGTTAGGGTTATTGAAAGGTTACTTGACGTAGCTAAAGTGTGCTTAATCTTCAAAGTGCTAGAGTTTGTTTAGGTAAGACACGCACGTGCAATAAATTCCAAGAATATGGAATTTATTTTTTACTCAGCGTTCCTCATTATCTTGAATATCAGTAATATAACTTCGGTTTTAGTACATTAGTACCTTGAAGGCTCCTTATTAGAGAGGTAAACACAATATTCCCTGAACTTAACGTAAACACTCAATGAAATAGACTTAAAATAGACTCAATGAAATAGACAATGAAATAGACTTAATTATATAATGAATAGAATTCTCCGGCTGGACGTGTAATGCAGAAAAGCTTTCGTTAAGTCACGTTAGGGTTATTGAAAGGTTACTTGACGTAGCTAAAGTGTGCTTAATCTTCAAAGTGCTAGAGTTTGTTTAGGTAAGACACGCACGTGCAATAAATTGTAAGAATATGGAATTTATTGTTTTACTCAGCGTTCCTCATTATCTTGAATATCAGTAATATAACTTCGGTTTTAGTACATTAGTACCTTGAAGGCTCCTTATTAGAGCGGTAAACACAATATTCCCTGAACTTAACGTAAACACTCAATGAAATAGACTTAAAATAGACTCAATAAAACAGACAATGAAATAGACTTAATTATATAATGAATAGAATTCTCCGGCTGGACGTGTAGTGCAGGAAAGCTTACGTTAAGTCACGTTAGGGTTATTGAAAGGTTACTTGACGTAGCTAAAGTGTGCTTAATCTTCAAAGTGCTAGAGTTTGTTTAGGTAAGACACGCACGTGCAATAAATTCCAAGAATATGGAATTATTCTTACTCAGCGTTCCTCATTATCTTGAATATCAGTAATATAACTTCGGTTTTAGTACATTAGTACCTTGAAGGCTCCTTATTAGAGCGGTAAACACAATATTCCCTGAACTTAACGTAAACACTCAATGAAATAGACTTAAAATAGACTCAATGAAATAGACAATGAAATAGACTTAATTATATAATGAATAGAATTCTCCGGCTGGACGTGTAGTGCAGGAAAGCTTACGTTAAGTCACGTTAGGGTTATTGAAAGGTTACTTGACGTAGCTAAAGTGTGCTTAATCTTCAAAGTGCTAGAGTTTGTTTAGGTAAGACACGCACGTGCAATAAATTCCAAGAATATGGAATTTATTTTTTACTCAGCGTTCCTCATTATCTTGAATATCAGTAATATAACTTCGGTTTTAGTACATTAGTACCTTGAAGGCTCCTTATTAGAGCGGTAAACACAATATTCCCTGAACTTAACGTAAACACTCAATTAAATAGACTTAAAATAGACTCAATGAAATAGACAATGAAATAGACTTAATTATATAATGAATAGAATTCTCCGGCTGGACGTGTAGTGCAGGAAAGCTTTCGTTAAGTCACGTTAGGGTTATTGAAAGGTTACTTGACGTAGCTAAAGTGTGCTTAATCTTCAAAGTGCTAGAGTTTGTTTAGGTAAGACACGCACGTTCAATAAATTGTAAGAATATGGAATTTATTGTTTTACTCAGCGTTCCTCATTATCTTTAATATCAGTAATATAACTTTGGTTTTACTACATTAGTACCTTGAAGGCTCCTTATTAGAGCGGTAAACACAATATTCCCTGAACTTAACGTAAACACTCAATGAAATAGACTTAAAATAGACTCAATAAAACAGACAATGAAATAGACTTAATTATATAATGAATAGAATTCTCCGGCTGGACGTGTAGTGCAGGAAAGCTTACGTTAAGTCACGTTAGGGTTATTGAAAGGTTACTTGACGTAGCTAAAGTGTGCTTAATCTTCAAAGTGCTAGAGTTTGTTTAGGTAAGACACGCACGTGCAATAAATTCCAAGAATATGGAATTATTCTTACTCAGCGTTCCTCATTATCTTGAATATCAGTAATATAACTTCGGTTTTAGTACATTAGTACCTTGAAGGCTCCTTATTAGAGCGGTAAACACAATATTCCCTGAACTTAACGTAAACACTCAATGAAATAGACTTAAAATAGACTCAATGAAATAGACAATGAAATAGACTTAATTATATAATGAATAGAATTCTCCGGCTGGACGTGTAGTGCAGGAAAGCTTACGTTAAGTCACGTTAGGGTTATTGAAAGGTTACTTGACGTAGCTAAAGTGTGCTTAATCTTCAAAGTGCTAGAGTTTGTTTAGGTAAGACACGCACGTGCAATAAATTCCAAGAATATGGAATTTATTTTTACTCAGCGTTCCTCATTATCTTGAATATCAGTAATATAACTTCGGTTTTAGTACATTAGTACCTTGAAGGCTCCTTATTAGAGCGGTAAACACAATATTTCCTGAACTTAACGTAAACACTCAATTAAATAGACTTAACGGCCAGACAGAGGTCTGACAATAAAATGACTTAAGTAAACGTACTCACTTTTAACCTTTTATTGGGGAGCTCCTGGTATTACTTAAATACACACTCCAAAATAACACAACTACTGGTAGCCCGAACTTTCGTAATATCGTAGAAAAGTAGGTAAATCGCATATCAATAATCAGGAAGAACCTATCACATATAAAACGAAGCTCTTTGGTATACTTGAGCGCGCCTATATATACTGCATAGCACCACGTCATGACTTACACTCGTTGCCACATATAATTCAGCGGGAGAAACAATATCTCGTTAAGTGAGAAGATAATTTGCATAGGAAAATAAAATAACAAGAGATAGTAAAATCAAGAAGAAACTGAATCTAGAGTATACGTTACAGGACAAAATCTTCCATCCCAGATTGGTGATCGTGTTTAAAGTCGATTTCGCGGTGTGAGGACGCGCGCTATCCTGAAGCAACAGTACCGACCTTCTGCCCTTGCCGGTGTGTGGCCTTTTCGCCTCCATTGCGTCACTCACACGAATGAGTTGCTGACAATAACACTCAGCATTGACCGTTTCACCAGGTGTGAGCAACTCATAGGGTACGACACCGCGCTGATCCCACCATATGCACAACAACGACTTCCTGGCATGGATATTCGGTTTGGCGGTACTGGTGGTACGATGACCTGGATAAACCCACGATTTGCGCCGCTTAGGATTATCGTCGAGGATCTAATTCTCATCACAGGTCAAAATCTTGTGGAGGAAATCCTTCTTCTTGAATCTGGAGAGCAAGGACTACAGCAACATCGTAGCAGCTAGACTTGTTCGCAGCTGTGAGTTGGTGGGGCACAAAACGGCCCACGTTGTGAATCCGTCCAAACTTGTGCAGGCCCTTTGCAATGCCTTGCCGAGTTCTGACTGTGTGCGACAGGGAACCGCGTTCCACAGTTGTTCCAGTTCCTCATCGTCAACTTTCTGTGGCTGTCCCGGACGTTCTGCGTCACGGAGTTCAAAATTTCCCTGCTTAAACAGCTGGAACCACTTCTTACACGTACTGTAGGACACATCAGTCTCTCCCAAAGCAGCAGAGATCATTTTCTGGGCTTTCGTGGCACTTTTATTCAGCGTGAAGCGCGAACAGAAGGCAGTGCCTCAAAAGTTGCTTTTCGAACGACATTACTTTCACCGCCGACTTCGGTCCCTTCTGTCACTACAGCTGTGAGCGGTTACGGTTTCCTGGAAAGCAGTTGGATGGCGCTGCAATCAGCCATTATCGCACACAGCTATTTACATTTGGCGACGTTCTATGATCGCTTGCGGTTAGGGGTCGAGAATTAAGTTGCACACCTAATACATACATACATACATACATACATACATACATACAGAACGTTCAAAAAGTCTCTCCTCATTGGGTGTCGTAGGTTATATAGAAATCGCACAAATATATCATGGGAACGTATAATTTACTCACAAACAGAAAGTGTTGAAACTGTTGTCTTTCACGTAACCTAACTGTTTTACACATGTTTTCAAACACCTCTGCGAGAGTTAAAAAGTCCTTCCGTAGTAATGTTAACGTTGTTCCACTTAATTTTAATGGTGCTACACTAAAAATGTTTGAATTAAGTAACTTGATGTATATTTAATTTCAGTTTCTGCTCTTTTCTTTATAACGAAGTAAATTTCTCCGTCATTTTTGGTCTACGCCGGGATTCGAACCCGAGGCCGCTTATTCAGGAACAAGTCGCTCTACCAACTGAGCTACGCAGACGTTTATTCTGATTCCTATCTGCCTTTATGTCGTGTGCGTCCTGCTGGCAGGTACGTCACATCTTCCCCCCGAAAGAGGGCCGGGGGCATGGCCCACGGGTCAGCCGTGACCATGAATCGTTGCAGGCAGCCATCCACTGTAGAACGTGCACTTGAGAACTCCCAGTCAATCTGCTATGTGGAATGCAACATCACACATTTTTATTTTTCGAAGCGCTGTAGAAGGAATTCTCTGATTTTTCCTGTCTCGCGGTGTGGAAATATCATCACACCAATGCGAGATTTTGAACGGTCGGGTCATCTGGATAGTTCGGGCGCCATTATAACGAAGTAAATTTCTCCGTCATTTTTGGTCTACGCCGGGATTCGAACCCGAGGCCGCTTATTCAGGAACAAGTCGCTCTACCAACTGAGCTACGCAGACGTTTATTCTGATTCCTATCTGCCTTTATGTCGTGTGCGTCCTGCTGGCAGGTACGTCACATCTCGATAACGTATCAAGCTTCAGAATATGTTCCACAACAGCACCCATTTTCACGAGCTTCTGATAAGTTGAAAGTTTCCAAAATGTGGGTGTTGATGTTATACGATGTGACGTACCTGCCAGCAGGACGCACACGACATAAAGGCACATAGCAATCAGAACAAATGCCCGCGTAGCTCAATTGGTAGAGTGACTTATTCCGGAATGAGGGGATCCGGGTTCGAATCCTGGCGTGGACAGAAATGACGGAGAAATTTACTTCGTTATACGCCTTGATGCTTCTTTCAATCTCTGTAATATTAAATTCATCCATGTTAACCAATAAGGTATTAATTCCGACACAACATGCGATGAAAGCACTTCAAACAAAAACCAGTGAATGCTCAATGCAAAAGATGCAATGTGAAAATTAACTCTCAGTCTTACAATGTGACAAGCGGGGTGTGAGATAGTGAATCACCCAGTGACGCAACAATCTTTCAGAATCTGGGGGGGGCGATCACCCATTGCATGTGTAAAAATATATGTATCATCGTCATCATCATTGTCAACCATTATCAATCCACTGCTGGGCGAAGGTCTCTCCAAGCCTCTTCCACAACGGTCTGTCTTGTGCCAATCTCCTCCATGTCACTCCCGCATACTTTCGAATTTCATCCACCCATCTCTCATGTGGTCTTCTTCTGGGTCTTTTCCTGTCCCTTGGAATCCAATCTAAAATTTCGGCTGTCCATCGATGGTCTGTCCTTCTGGCAGTATGTCCAGCCGATTGCCATTTCAGGGATTTTACTCTGATCATGATGTCTTGTCATTTTTCTGATCCAGGAGTTCCTCTTCTTATCTCTCCTGGTTACACCAAGCATGCACCTCTCCATGCTGCTTTGAGTTGTCTGCAGCCTTTGTATGTCTCTTTTAGTTAAGGTCCACGTCTCTGCACCATACGTAAGCACTGCAAGGATGCATTGATCAAACACTTTTCTTTTAAGACATAATGGCATATTGCTCTTGAAAATTATGCTGTTTCTTCCAAAAGCTCTCCGGGCAAGTTTTATACGCCGATTAATTTCTTCATCAATGTGACCCTCCCTTGATATATGCTGTCCAAGATAAACATATATGTATATACAGTATTATTTCATCATCATCATCATCATCATTGTCAACCATTATCAATCCAATGCTGGACGAAGGTCTCCCCAAGTTTCCTCCACAACGGTTAGTCTTGTGCCAGTCTCCTCCATGTCATTCCCGCATACTTTCGAATTTCATCCACCCATCTCCCATGTGGTCTTCTTCTAGGTCTTTTCCTGTCCCTTGGAATCCAATCTAAAATTTCGGCTGTCCATCGATGGTCTGTCCTTCTGGCAGTATGTCCAGCCCATTGCCATTTCAGGGATTTTACTCTGATCATGATGTCTTTTCATTTTTCTGATCCAGGAGTTCCTCTTCTTATCTCTCCTGGTTACACCAAGCATGCACCTCTCCATGCTGCTTTGAGTTGTCTGCAGCCTTTGTATGTCTCTTTTAGTTAAGGTCCACGTCTCTGCACCTTACGTAAGCACTGGAAGGTTGCATTCATCAAACACTTTTCTTTTAAGACATAATGGCATATTGCTCTTGAAAATTATGCTGTTTCTTCCAAAAGCTCTCCAGGCAAGTTTTGTACGCCGATTAATTTCTTCATCAATGTGACCCTCCCTTGATATCTGCTGTCCAAGATAAACATATATGTATATACAGTATTATATCATCATCATCATCATTGTCAACCATTATCGAATGGATGAAGGTCTACTCAAGTTTCTTCCACAATTGTCTGTCTTGAGCCGGCCTCCTTCATGTACTCCAGCATGCTTTCGAATTTCTTCCATCCCTCTCCCACGCAGTCTTCTGGGTCTTTTTATGTCCATCGGAATCCAGTCTAAAATTTCCGTTGTCCATCGGTGGTCCGTTCTTCTGGCAACATGTCCATACATACTGCATAACATAGAGTTCGGGACCCCTCGCCGTACATGCACACACACACACACACACACACACGCTGGAGCAAAACAGTTGCTGAGGTACGATCTAACGGGCACGACATAGGCTCCTCTGTTGGCGAATTGTGGAACTTAGCGAACACAACTGTAAAACTACGATAGATGGGGAAGAAATGGAAATTATAAAGATGTAGAACTGACTCTGCCTATTAGTAATCAATATCCCTGTTTTACCAAGTACACATTATACACGTGTTTGCATTCTACGAAATATTGCAATCTTATATCATTAAATTTAGTTGGTTTACATTATAAAGTGTGCAGTATATCATTATATTCCCGATAAAATTGGGGGGGGGTCCTTTACATTGGAGACTCCTGACTCTGAAAATCTGGGGGTCCTGACCCCCACACACACACACACACTGGTTACGCCTATGAATGGGCGATAAGCATTTGCTTGTATCTTGCTCGGGACAATCGTCCTGAAAACAAACGCAAAGGAGGTATCGGTGAGTTTAACGTCTCCGCTGTATCGAGGAACGGTGGAAATCTTCGTTGTTTTAAGAAAGATACAGCAATAGTTTTGTATGACAAAATCATTTTGCACTGCGCTGGCACCACTATCGAGTAAGAAATTCTAGAGTATGCATTTTTCTTTTCAAAAATAAAACGGAAATAAAACGGGTTTAAAATCGGGTCAGAAACACCTTGGCCCGACATTTTTTTTTTTTTTTTTGATTGGAGGTTTAACGACCACCGTGAGCAACTCAATGGGCTATAAGCAGTCGCCCGTCCCTAATTTAGGGTCACTGGTTCCAGGGAAGGGAGAGAACCAGTGCCGTAAGACAAACACATCCCTTCATTGATTGATTGGAGGTTTAACGACCACCGTGAGCAACTCAATGGGCTATAAGCAGTCGCCCGTCCCTAATTTAGGGTCACTGGTTCCAGGGAAGCGAGAGAGCCAGTGTCGTAAGACAAACACAACATCCATTCATTGATTGATTGGAGGTTTAACGACCACCGTGAGCAACTCAATGGGCTATAAGCAGTCGCCCGTCCCTAATTTAGGGTCACTGGTTCCAGGGAAGGGAGAGAGCCAGTGCCGTAAGACAAACACAACATCCATTCATTGATTGATTGGAGGTTTAACGACCACCGTGAGCAACTCAATGGGCTATAAGCAGTCGCCCGTCCCTAATTTAGGGTCACTGGTTCCAGGGAAGCGAGAGAGCCAGTGTCGTAAGACAAACACAACATCCATTCATTGATTGATTTGAGGATTAACGACCACCGTGAGCAACTCAATGGGCTATAAGCAGTCGCCCGTCCCTAATTTAGGGTCACTGGTTCCAGGGAAGGGAGAGAGCCAGTGCCGTAAGACAAACACAACATCCATTCATTGATTGATTGGAGGTTTAACGACCACCGTGAGCAACTCAATGGGCTATAAGCAGTCGCCCGTCCCTAATTTAGGGTCACTGGTTCCAGGGAAGGGAGAGAGCCAGTGCCGTAAGACAAACACAACATCCATTCATTGATTGATTGGAGGTTTAACGACCATCGTGAGCAACTCAATGGGCTATAAGCAGTCGCCCGTACCTAATTTAGGGTCACTGGTTCCAGGGAAGGGAGAGAGCCAGTGCCATAAGACAAACACAACATCCATTCATTGATTGATTGGAGGTTTAACGACCATCGTGAGCAACTCAATGGGCTATAAGCAGTCGCCCGTACCTAATTTAGGGTCACTGGTTCCAGGGAAGGGAGAGAGCCAGTGCCATAAGACAAACACAACATCCATTCATTGATTGATTGGAGGTTTAACGACCACCGTGAGCAACTCAATGGGCTATAAGCAGTCGCCCGTCCCTAATTTAGGGTCACTGGTTCCAGGGAAGGGAGAGAGCCAGTGCCATAAGACAAACACAACATCCATTCATTGATTGATTGGAGGTTTAACGACCACCGTGAGCAACTCAATGGGCTATAAGCAGTCGCCCGTACCTAATTTAGGGTCACTGGTTCCAGGGAAGGGAGAGAGCCAGTGCCATAAGACAAACACAACATCCATTCATTGATTGATTGGAGGTTTAACGACCACCGTGAGCAACTCAATGGGCTATAAGCAGTCGCCCGTCCCTAATTTAGGGTCACTGGTTCCAGGGAAGGGAGAGAGCCAGTGCCATAAGACAAACACAACATCCATTCATTGATTGATTGGAGGTTTAACGACCACCGTGAGCAACTCAATGGGCTATAAGCAGTCGCCCGTCCCTAATTTAGGGTCACTGGTTCCAGGGAAGGGAGAGAGCCAGTGCCGTAAGACAAACACAACATCCATGCCTGACCGGGATTCGAACCCGGACCCCTTACGGAAGAATGATCAGAGGCCAGCGCCTTAGACCACTGCGCCACCGGGGCGGTTGGCCCGACATGTTTGACCAAGAAGAAATTAACGATTCGTTGACCTGTAACCCATTTTCATCTCTGGTACGCAGCAACTTAACAATGTGCGCTACACCGGTCAGTGGCATACCCAGAAACTAATTGGGGAGGGGGGGTGCGTATCATCGCGACAATGTCAAAACCACGAATGCGAAATTTTGTAGTTTTAATTATTGGTATTTAAAAATTAAATTTGATCAATGAATCACTTTTGTAATTACGTCAGACTGTTCAAGCACTATACATAATATTGGGTTGTCGGAAAAGTCATGAGGTATTTTAGTCATGTTTTGCAAAGGTCATCCATTGATAAAAAGAACAAAGATCAATCAATGATATAATATCCCGTTTTGTTCGATAACCTTTTCCCATCTTTCAGTGAGCTGCAGAATGCCTCGTTCATAGAAGGACCTGTCTTTCGTGGCGAAAAACTCTACAAGGTGCTGATTTACAACCTCATCTGAATTGAACGTTACACCACGCAAGGACTGTTGAAGAGAGTATGATGTTGCAAGGTCAGGCGAGTATGCTGGGTGTGGTAACACATCCCACCCAAGCTCCATTAATTTTTGGCGAGTGATCAAACTTGTGTGTGGTCTCGCGTTGTCGTGATGGAACACAACGCCTTTACGACGAACGAGCTCTGGACGTTTCTGGATGATGGACTCGTTCAAACTGTCCAATTGCAGACAGTACACATTCGAATTGATTGTTTGGTTTCGTAGCAGGAGCTCGAAAAACAAGACACCTCTAAAATTCCACCACACTGAGACCTTCGGCTGGTGAATGTCTGCTTTGGATGTCGTTCGAGGCAAAGCAGCACGTCGGGTCCAAGACCGTTTCGTTGTACAAATCCACTTTTCGTCACCAGTTATCAGTCGCTTCAAAAGAGGATCGTTTTCCTCACGTTTAATGAGCATATCGCAGATGTTTATACGCGCCGTCAATTGAGCTTCTTTGAGTTCATGAGGAACCCACACATCGAGCTTGCTTACGTAACCCAGCTTCTTCAGATAGTCGTGAACTCTTGAATGATGGATGTGCAATGTGTCTGCAATCTCTCGTGTCGTGTAACGTGGGTTTGACTCGGGCTATGCCTTGGTTTGGTCTTCATCAACCTCGGTGGGCCTCCCGGACCAAGGAGCATGGTTGAGGTCAAAACCACCAGCACGAAATTTTGCGAACCACCGCGTTCTTGTAGAGCATTATCACCACGCAACTTTTCACAAGCTTGACGCGCGTTCTTCCCTTTACGGAAGTGAAACAGTCAAATATGGGGAAAATGCACAGTTTGGTCTTTCATCTTCAACTTGATGTTAAATCTCCGCAAATCAACCAAATCGCTCTCTATTCCTTTTAGACTGCAGCTAGAACTGGCACCTGTCGAATGCCATAGCGGTAACAGAGCTGCGCATGCCTCTAGTAATTCCAAAACCGCCCAACCGCCATTGGGGGCCAAAATACCTCATGACTTTTCCGACAACCCAATATTTACATCATGTTGCATCTGTTTTATGCGTTAAAATTTTACATTATGTAAAGCCAACAATCAAAAAATTCCCACATTCTTGGTTTTATCACTGCAGCTACGTTATCAGTCCTTCCTAAAGTGGTGAAAGAATGTGCAGGAGAACAAGCATTTTTATTTTTCTCAAATACTATTAATATTATTTATTCTACGTTCTTGTTTCTCTGCTATCGTATGTACTCAAGATAAAAGGCTCAATCCCACCTTCCCCCAGGCCCCAACCTCCACCTATTCATTCGACTGACCCACTGACCACTACAAAATACAGCACCAGTTCGCTCTCTTCTTTCTTTGGTGGCATACAAGTTGGAAATATGCACGGGTGGGGGGAGTTAGGAATTAAAAATGATCATATGTAACCTTGTCTGACCATTCAAAATGAAGAAGTAACTAACGGAAATTTAAGGAAGACCAGAATGTTGACATTAGCAAAATAACGTCACCGACGATTTTTATCAGTTTTTAATCCACTGCTGGACAATTGCTAAGGACGGATCATAAACGGCTATATAGCGCATAAAAAAGTAAGTGTGGTTGGATGCCAAGTGAAATAAAATAATGTCAGAATGCCAGGACATTACAAGAAAGACAATTTATTGTGCTCTGAAATCCAGAAGGCTTTGGAACGGGTTCAAGGGACAAACAGGCCATTTTGTGCAGAATACGTAAACGTGAAAAAAATGCAATTACCGTCCGCAGGCGTTCCGGCGTAAGATGTCAATACGGGATATGGCCACCATGGAGGGCGATGCAAGATTCCACACGTCGTGTCATGCTTTGCACAACATTATCAAGCAGCTGTTGGGGTAATTTATCCCATTCCTCTGTCAGTGCACGGACGAGGGTGTCCTTGTTTATTGGAGGGCATTGGCGACCAGCAAGACTCCTCCCCAAAGCATCCCACACATTTTTAATGAGATTCAGATCTGGAGAACGTGCTGGCCATTCGAGGCATTGAATATCCTCGCTCTCAAGACACTCCTGGACAGCGACTGTTCGATGACATGTTGCGTTGTCGTCCATGAAAATGAAATCTATCACCGACAGCACCACGGAACATGCGAACATGAGGTAGCAGAACATCATTAATGTATCGTTGGCCAGTCATAGTCCCAGTTGAAAGCACATAGAGGGACGTACGGCCATTGATCATGATGCCAGCCCATACCATGACACTACATGTTGGATATCGGTTCCTTTCCTGTATGTTTGCTGGACAATATGCAGTACCACTATCACGCCAGATCAGTTGTCGTCGACAATCAGACGATAGACTGTATTTACTCTCATCTGAGAAGAGGACAGCAGACCAGTCGTTATCAGTCCAATTGCGATGTTGACGGCACCATTGCAAACGGGCGGTACGGTGACGTCTGGACAATGGGATGCACACAACAGGACGGCGGGCGTATAGTCGTCCTTCATGCAAACGTCTGGCGACAGTTTTTCGGGAGATCCGCTTGCCAGTAGCAGCCATAAACTGATTTGCTACCTCACTAGCTGTGCTGCGCCGGTGTCTTTTTGTTGATAGCACTATGTACCGATCTTCTGCAGTTGTCGTAGTGCGAACACGACCTCCCCCGTGACGTTTGCTACACTCTCCATTTGTTTGAAATGATTTCCAAAGCCTTGAAACAACACTGTGGCTGACGTCGAACTTCCTGGCAACATCTGTTATTTTTCGCCCTTCTTCAATCTTGCCAATAATACGGCTATGCGTAAAATCATCTAGGTGATGTCGGGAAGACATACTGAAAATTGCAAGTTCGTCAATTGATTCTTTCCCTTTCAACTTTGCGTTTGAACAACAACAGTCAATACGCGTCAAATCCTTTATATCTCTTATCAGCGCTATGACGTCACGAACAAGTTCGGCAATCCAAAATTTGCATACGCACAACACGTCTTACTGTATCCCGCACTTATGCTAATTTCCACATTTTCCTGCCTTCCATTTTATGGTTGCTATCGTTACTATTGTCATCCGTCCTTAGCAATTGTCCGGCAGTGTATTACAATAAACGATAATCCGGAATATTTCTGAGACTCTGTATAAGTCACGTGACCTCCGAGGAGGAGGGGGGGCTTCTATACTCAAAAATATTGCATGAAAAGGGCAATTTCCATGCCTTTCAAATTTTCTGGGTTTTCAAATTATCATTCCCTACGCCGGACCCGGAAATATCCTTGGGGGATAAGGAGGGGGGGGGGGTAATTCGAAAAGTACGAAATATCCAGAATTATGAGTCCGATCGTTTTACTGCGAGAAGATTTTATGGCTTTATAAACTACTGCACCTATCTGTACTGGTAGTTCATATCGCTGTAACCCAATATGTCTCTCGTGTGCGTGATTGTCGGGGTGGGGGTGGGGGGGACATTTGTGCCGCTTAAGATGTTCCAGAATTTGTGCTATCGAAACTCAAAAAGTTTTTGCATTTAGTGCACTGCACAACGTTTTCCGGCCGACTAGTTTTAGAACGGGACAGTATTATTTAAAATACACTGGCGGAAAGTGAAAAAAGAACACCAAGAACGAGACGTCTGATACCAACGAAATTTATACAGCTTAATAACGGAATACAGAGGATAACGTGATCAAAACATTATGGCAAAATACAGCTGTATTTGCTGGTAAACTGAAAAATAACATTTCCATGTAACATGGTTAGTACGAGGTTGAACCGCCATGAACTGCGTCACAATGTGCAATTCTGGCATTTAGTCTGTCGTACAGATGTTGGATGTAAGTTTGGGGTATTGAGTTCCAAGCATCCTCAACCTGGACGCCTAAATCGGGGATGGTCGTGGCTGGAAAGTGAAAAAAGAACACCAAGAAGGAGACGTCTGATACCAACGAAATTTATACATAACGGAATACAGAGGATAACGTGATCAAAACATTATGGCAAAATACAGCTGTATTTGCTGGTAAACTGAAAAATACCATTTCCATGTAACATGGTTAGTACGAGGTTGAACCGCCATGAACTGCGTCACACTGTGCAATTCTGGCATGGAGTCTGTCGTACAGATGTTGGATGGAAGTTTGGGGTATTGAGTTCCAAGCATCCTCAACCTGGACGCCTAAATCGGGGATGGTCGTGGCTGGAAAGTGAAAAAGAACACCAAGAAGGAGACGTCTGATACCAACGAAATTTATACATAACGGAATACAGAGGATAACGTGATCAAAACATTATGGCAAAATACAGCTGTATTTGCTGGTAAACTGAAAAATAACATTTCCATGTAACATGGTTAGTACGAGGTTGAACCGCCATGAACTGCGTCACACTGTGCAATTCTGGCATGGAGTCTGTCGTACAGATGTTGGATGTAAGTTTGGGGTATTGAGTTCCAAGCATCCTCAACCTGGACGCGTAAATCGGGGATGGTCGTGGCTGGCCGTGGAGACCGGATAAGTCGTTGTCCCATAAAATCCCACACGTGCTCAATGGGCGACAAATCCGGTGGGCCATGGAAGTTCCCTCACACCCTGAAGTGCATGTTGCGTTGCACGTGCCGTGTGTGAGCGTGCGTTATCTTGCTGGAAAACACCACGACGGACCGACCTTACAAAATGGCACAACAACGGGCTGAATGATGTTGTTGATGTAGGAGGTGCTGTTTAACGTACCCGGTACAAACACTAGTTGTGTACGGGAGTGATAGCTGATCGCTCCTCACACCAGGAGACCAGGTGTAGGCCCTGTGTGTCGCTGGCGGATGCAAGAAGGGTGGAGACGCTCCTTTGTGTGTCTGCGAACACGCGTACGGCCATCGGAGGCTCCCAAGCAGAATCTGCTTTCATCGCTGAACACGACAGATCGCCATTGCGTTCTCCAGTGCAGACGTTGGCGACACCACTGCAGCCGTTCCTGACGTTGGACTGAAGTCAGAGGTACACATGCCAGAGACACACGTGCACGTAGTCCTGCATCCAGTTGACCGTTGCGGATTGTTCGCACAGTCACCTCAGGTGCAACGGCAGCTCGGATTTGCGTCGCAGTGAATGTTCTGCTTGACAACGCCGCTCTTCTTATGCGTCGATCGGTCCGCTCATCAGTCCGTCTGTGACTCCCGGTTCCAAGTCTTCTCGGGTGGGAATGTTCCTCGGACCATCTACGCCACCATCGTACCACCACCGATACTTCCCGTCCAATTCGCTCCGCAATACGACGATACGACCACGCGGCCTCGCGGAGTCCGACTAGACGACCTCGCTCAAAGTCCGATAACTGCTGAAATCGTACACGTCTTCCATGTCCAGGCATTGCAGCTTCTTCAGGGTCTTCGCACGTGTCCGTACGCCGACGACTGATTACATTCACTTCGCCGTACTCCTTAAAAACCACCGATGATAATTTGCATATTATGCCGTGCTGTGGCGTTAGAGCTCACCGGTTGGTCCCGAAATTAACATCACACTTACGTAAACTCGACCCCATTAACATATGTAAATTTCATGATGGTCCGCCAATTCCTTCTTGGTTTTCTTTTTTCACTTTCCGCCAGTGTATTTCCAAATAGCGCTTTTCCCCTTTACATCGTCTGCAAGCACATATCCTCCGGAAGCAATGTTTTCGCAAAAATATTTCGTTTTCTTAAACTTCATAATAAGTATAGAAAAGTATTTATTAGCAACACTGAACTTAGCATGTGCTAAGGGAAACAATGACAGACTGCCCCGCTAATCAGGGTCACAGAAGTTTTAAAAACGGCTGCCTGAGAGTACAAATGGGGAAAATACAGGACAGATTTATACACAGAAGTACATTTCTCCCAGCCCATTTCTCCCGTGCTATTTAAGACAACTTAAAAGTTTTCACACATCTAGAGAACAAAGTGCCGCCGACCAGAACAATAAAAAAGATCGGCTGCGAGCGTGTGGCTCGGTTTATAAATGCTGCAGGTAATAACCTGCCCTGAAGCATGAGCGGAGGGTGGAAATTAGAGAGAGAAACCTAGCGAGCTGATCCACTCCAGTTGTTTGGAGGGGAGGATGTCATAAAACCTCTATTTTTTCCATCAGCGGAAATTATTCAATGTTATCCTTCTGCTGTACACAGTGCGTTAAACAATTTGTAAGACTGGCGCTAGATTTCAGCCTACGGTGGCGCCACCAGTGTAATCGCGAATGCGTTATAAACCGTGACCATCTGCTTGCTTTCTGCCAAAAGTACTGCGCAGTTGTTAAAGTAACTCAAACGAAACGGGCGTTCATTAGAGAAGTAAAATGTTTTTCATGTTGAATTATTAAGATGGAAGAAAGGGCTGTTATTAAATTTAACGCAAAACTTGTTAAAAATGCCTCGTAAACGTACCAAATGATGAAAAGAGGTTTACGGTGAATTTTGTTTAAGTAGATCAAATGTTTTCCTGTGGCACAAACGTTTTTTGGACGGAAGAGATACGCTAGAAGATGATAAGCATACCGGAAGACCAAGTTCATTTAGGACACCTGAGATTATTGAAAAAGTGCGTGATTTCGTTGCAAACAATCGATGTGCGTCACTAAGAATGATGGAAGAGTCTTTAAACATTAACAAAGAAACGATTCGAACCATCCTGCATGAAGATTTGGGCAAAACAAAAGTCTGTGCTAAATTTGTTCCACACACGTTAACCAATGAACAAAAATCAAGGAGAAGTGCACATTGCAGAGACATCATTTCAGCCGCTGAAAATGATCCAAACTTCTTAAAATCGGATGTTACAGGTGATGAAACATGGTGTTTTGAATATGATCCTAAAACAAAGCGACAAAGTGTGGAATGGAAATAAAAAAAAACTCACCAGAAGCCAAAAAAAAAAAAAACAAGAAAAGTTCCATCGAAAATCAAAACAATGCTCGTTACATTCTTCGATAGTAAGGGTATTATACACAAAGAATTTGTTCCAAGTGGACAAACAATTACTGGTGAGTTTTATTTAAGGGTTTGGAGGCGTTTGATGAGCAGAATTCGTCGCATTCGTCGAGAATATCGAAATGAAAACAGTTGGTGTTTGTTGCACGATAATGCACCCAGTCACACCTCACTTCTTGTTCGTAGATTTTTGGCGAAAAATAACGTCTGTGTGTGTTGATGCATCCATCGTATTCGCCTGATTTAGCACCCTGCGACTTTTCTTTGTTCCCGAAACTTACAATGAGGTTAAAAGGGTGTTATTTTGATGATATTTCGACCATACAAAAGCTTCGACGCGTGCTTTGGAGGCAATTCCGCAAAGTGAAGGCATTCGAATCATTATTAAATCGCTGTAACAAGTGTATTGAAGCCGGAGGGAATTATTTTGAATAACAAATCAAAACAAATTATAATTTCTTGTTTCTATTTCATTTTACAGACCCAGTTTTAAAAATTCTTTGTCACACTGTGTATGTTGCGAGTTTTTCAAATGAGAAAGGCATGATACAGCGATTATTTTACTCATAAAAAAAAAAAAAAAAAACCTGCTTGGCCCGTGTCTGTTTTACATTAAATATTGAAAGCCCGGCCCGTTTTCCCAACTTAGAAATGAGCAAAGACCCGACCCGAGCCCATGCATACCTCTACTTTGCAATCCCCGTCCCTTAGTACGTCATTAATGCCGGTTGTTATTTTTTCAATGTAACAGTGAAATTAGGAGGAAAAAAAAATACTTACTGAGAGTCCTACAATGTCTCTGTTCAACCCTCAATTAATATACCTCGCAACTTCGGCAAACTATAGAATGAAACAGAACAGTTTTATTAGCGCACGTGACGTTTGCTGACGTTATCGCACGAATACAAAGAAATTGTAATAACTTAAAATAAAAGGAACCATTGTAAAATAAATCTCTGTGACGTTCACCGCAATAATTCCGAAAAACTTCGTTCGCTCGTTTAACATTTCGGCGAAGTTTCCTTTGTGTATGTGTGTGTGTGTGTGTGTGTGACCCTTTCAAACCTCTGAAGCTATATTCCATTTTGAGTAAACCTTCTGTGATTTAGTATCGGTTTCTTCACAGACACACACACATACAATGGGACGATATTTCAAAGGTTTCCCCGTCATCTTGGAGAACATAAATTTCTAATCTTTTACACAACAATAGCACAAGTGTCAAGTTGCATATATCATGCAGATTAAAATCCACACGAAACGTCTCTTAAGCCAATAAAACCCACGAAAATAACACCGAGTTCTCGATTGCAATCAGCATATCATTTGGATTCACATGACGCGAAAAATACACTATCTACCAACAAGTAATTGGACACCCCTGCAATCGACGATATCTGCTGTCCTAATACGCGTCACGGCCGCCGCCGTTAAATATCGTGTGGGAAACAACAACGCAACCAGTCGCATGCTATAGATGCCACGCAGTTCGGAGCTCTCTGATTTCGAGAAAGGTGTAATCGTCGGGTATCACAGAAATGGCCGATGACATATCCAGCGAGTTGAAGTACCCAAAATCGACAGTGGCCTACGTGATTGGCAAGTGGAAGATGAGAGGTGACTGTCAGAATGTGCCCCGACCCGGCAGACCCATAAAACTGGGAGTTAGAGACCGACGGGTGCTGGCCAGAGAAATTCGGAAGAACCGCACCAAATCGATGGGCCTCATCCGCGAGGAGTTCTTTCGATGAATACCATCCGTAAGGAAGCCCATCTACTCGGTTATCATGGACATGCTGCCGCCCACAAGCCTTTGATCACCAAGTCCAATAGCGCTGCTCGGAAAACGTGGTACAAAGAACGTCGTCAGTGGACCGTTGAACAGTGGAAACAGGTTCTCTGGAGCGACGAATCAAGGTTCACCCTCTACCGTTCGGATGGCAGGGTCTGGGTTTGGCGTCTGCCTGGAGAACGCCTCCTGCCGGAATGTATTGTGCCAACTGTGAAGTTCGGCGGCGGTGGAATTATGCTATGGGGGTGTTTCTCCTGCTATGGCACGGGACCCTTGGTCGCAATTCCTGGTAGACTCAACGCCGAGACCTACTGCACCATTTTGGATGACCATGCGCTTCCTACGTTGTGGTAGTTTTACGGGGTGGACCCATGTTACTTTCAGGATGACAATGCCACCTGTCATGTTGCGAGGTCCCCCATGGCTTGGTATGGTGACAATGGGGTTAATCGAATGGTCTGGTCCCGGACCTTAACCCTATCGAGCACCTCAGGGACGAGTTGGAGCGTCGACTTAAGGGGTGCCCCCACCGTCCGAAATCGGTGAAGGAACTGACCTGTCGTCTCCAAGCCGAGTGGAAGAAAATACCGCTAGCCGTCGTACAACGCCTGGTTGAGAGTATGCCCCGGAGGGTCGCAGCTGTAATCGCCGCTCGTGGAGGCTCCACCAACTATTGAAGGTGAATAAACTTCGTTTTCCTTTGCTATCACAGGTGTCCAATTACTTGTTGGTAGATAGTGTACATTTCAAAGCAGATTTTTAGGAAATCTAAAAATTAAAAAAATAATAATAATAACAATAAGGTTTGCGCCATCTGGGGAAAACCTGCATATACAGGGGTTGGTCAGAGTAATGTAAACACCTAGGAAAAGAAGGTTTTACATGCATAATAGGGTGTTTTTTTTTTTTTTTTTTTTTTTTTTGAGGTTTAACGACCGCCGTGAGTAACTCAATGGGCTATAAGCAGTCGCCCGTCCCTAATTTAGGGTCACTGGTTCCAGGGAAGGGAGAGAGCTTGTGCCGTATGACAAACACAACATCCATGCCTGACCGGGATTCGAACCCGGACCCCTTACGGACGAATGATCAGAGGCCAACGCCTGAGACCACTGCGCCACCTACGGCGGCCCTAATAGGGCGTGAGAACGCCTTTCGCATTCAACCCCCCCCCCCCCCCGAAACCTCCTTAGAATGGACGCATACAATTCCTGGATGGTGGTTAGTGGGATGTTACAGCATCCTTCATGCAGAAACTGCCTGAGGTCCTTGAGAGATGTAGGACGAGGATAATGAGATCTGATTTCCAACACAAACCACAGTGGCTCGATGACGTTGAAGTCTGGTGACGGCTTACGATTGTGAATTTGGACAGCCGCAAAGCAATCACCAGAAGTGCGGGAATCAGCATAACCTTGTCATCTACTAACCTTAAGCTCAACCATATAACGTTATCTAGTATTTTGGGCTGTGTGCATAAGTTCTACTCGTTTTTGTAGCCTATAAGGAAAGAAAGAAAACACAACAAATAACGTACCTAGGATTTCACGTAATTGCCATCATTCTGAATGACCTCTTGCCATCTGTCTATATGAGTAGGTCAATCCCACGCAAGAAAAGCCCCTGTTTTGTAGAGTCAAAACGTTCATGTAATGCAGCTTTCACATCGTCCACATCATTGAAGGTTTGGAGAGCGAAGGCGTTCTGTAACGATCGAAAAACGCGGTAGTCCGTAGGTGCCAGATCAGGGGAATACGCCATGTGAGGTAACACTTCCCAACCAAAGTCCAGTAATTTTTGCCGACTGATTAAAACAACATGAGGTCTTGCGTTATCATGAGGAAGGATCACGTCTTTGCGATTGACGAGTGCTTCGATGTCATTTGTTCTCGCAATCTGTCCAGCTGTTGGCAGTAGAGGTCAGTGTTTATCGTTCGGTTAGGTGCCAACACCTCCCAGTGGATTCTTTCCTGGACATCCCACCAAACACTCTACAAATCCTTTTTGGGATGCAGTCCTCCTTTAGAGGTCGATGGAGCAGGATCCTAACCTTGGCACACAGTCCGGCGACGCTTACAGTACAGTACCCATTTTTCATCACCCGTTACAATTCGTCCCCGAAACGGTTCATTTCCCAGCAAAAACAGTCTTGCTGGGCCAGCAGTGGGCCATTGCTGGCAGCCAGCACTGCCAGCAATGGGCCAGCACTATGTTGCGGCTGCCGAACCGTCAATAAAATGTCCGGGCGGCCAACAGAAGGGCCAGCAGTTCAGGCCAACAGCTGGCCAACAGTTGGCACCCCATCAGTTGTCATATGCCACAACAGGGACTTCAGTGGTCCATCACAGGCAGTAGCTGCCACAAGTGGCCCTTCAGTGGCCCTGCAAGCACGTGCCAGAAATGATGGCTAGCCTAATGTGGTCCGCTAGTGGGCCGGTAGTGGCAGCCAGCAACCACGTGATGTAACTGGTGGCTTGCCGAATCTTGTCCGCCAATTTCCCAGTAGTAGCCATAATAATAAAAAAAAAGTAAGTATAACCGTAGTTTCTTAAAACTACAATTTTATTTTTTGTGCCCTTACGAAGCTTGTGAATTAACGCCCTGCGTTGGGGGAATTTTCTCGACAGACCGGAAAAACGCCGTTTGCATCTGACTAGATTCGATCCTTGGCCGTTTGCGTGGAAGCCGCGCTCGCTACAGACCGGACTAATTCACTACGCTCGGATACGTGCGGGAAGCTATCTGTTTGGTATGCAATTTGTAATCGAATGCTTCCCTCTTTCATTTTATAATATTGCGAGGTATTTTTCATAAAAGTCAGTTTCATATAATTGATAAATTAATTTTTTCAACGTAACGATAGTTTTTTTTTTACCTTAAGGGAACTTCACTCATTTTCAAGGCGTGTACATACTTAGAGTCGCTTTCCAAAGTTTTGTACAAAAAGAGATTGTTGAATAAATATATATTTACCCGGGTTCATGTCACATTCTGTTACATTTTTAACGTTGTGTCTTTCCTTTCTGTTGTCCGAAGCTACATTTGTTTTAAAGAGTAAAATATATTTTATTTTACTTCTCGTTATTTTCAGAAGCGAATTCCTCCCAGTCTTGTGTATTCAACCCATGGATGAGTACACCACATAGCGTTGCTTTTTTTTTCTTTCAAATAATTAATAAATTTTGTACGCGTATAATTCTTTTTTTTTTTTCCCAACAAACGCTATTTTAATGGTTTTCCAGGATATGTGTTTCAAGCGGTTTCAAATTTTTTCTTGTTATTCATCCACTCCATTCCATGAATTGTTATTCATGGGAATGGAGTGGGTGTATTTCATGGCTGTAATCTAGTATTTCACGGCTTAATCTGATATCTCCTTCGACGTAAAATTTCAGTAGGAAATTAATTCGCCTCTCCACATATGGATTTTTTTCTTAACATCCACTAAAATAACACGATGGCGATAGCGTCGTCTTCAACTAACTGGTACCATGAGAGACACAGCAAGTGTTGCTTCTGCGCATGCGCAGTCCCGATGCTTCCACCTGCTGTTGGGAGGGTTACATTGGTTGCCAGCAACGGGCCACTAGTGGCACTTGCTTGGAGGCCCACAATTCACGGCGATGCTGCAGGGCCATCAATGGCTCGCCAACTGATAGCGTTGCCACCAACGGACCACTACCGAACCGTGTGCGGCAGATTTCAGCCAGCAGTGACCCATCACTGCCAGCTGATGGCCAGCAGTTTCCCAGCACTTGTGTTTTTGCTGGGTTCTGTGACGAGAAAACAAAGAAACACAGGTACGGATTCTCTCCTCTCGTTGCTTTGCAGAAAGCTGGTGCGGAACCCAGTTATCGAACTTGGTGATGAACCCAAGCGCATGCAACAGTCTTTCGACAGTTGTTCTGTGTACCGACAACGTTTTCGCTCTTTCCTGAACGGTTGGATGTGGGTCATTTGTTATGGCTTGGTCCACATCCTCGTCAGAAATCACGGATAGACGTCCAGAACGTGGTTGATATTTACAGCTTCTGTCTCCGTCCCGGAATTTCCGAAACCAACGGCGACATGTGCTATCATTAACTGCATCCTCCCCATACACCAGACAGATGTTGGGGCAAGCCGCGGCTCCTTGTCGGACTCTTATAGTAAACAATGTGTAATGTGCTCCTTATCGCATGCCATGTTACACCGTCCATGATTTCCGTTACGAATGACTTACTCAGACAAACCTCGTGCCTCTGTATGCTCTACTGCTCCACGCTTTATTGGCCGAAAATTCGACATCGCATCGTCATCTATGACGTAACTACTCCGATCGCAATTTGCATCATTTACAAAAACGGGTACAACTTTTGCACACACACAATACAAGGCCATCATAGTTTCTTTGGAAAATGGCGGAAGAAGTTCTTTGTTAGAATGAACACGTGCTTGGCTCTTCCAAGAAGAGTAACTACGCTTAAGGCAAAGTTCTCTAGCATTCTGTTAACGAGGAATTAGGAAAGAGAGTGGCGCATTACAGGAGAAGGGGATTTATCTAAACCCCAAACTGAATCAGTCTTAAACACATGGTAAAATAAAAGATCTCACAAGCTATCGCATAGGCCATGTATCAGTGTTAGGGTGCACCACAAAGGGTGAACCAGGTGTCTGTACCCAGAAAGATATTTTGAAAATGTTAATTCATAAAACAAATAGGGAAAGTACAAAATAACTACAAAGACGCCTTTCAGCCAAGCCTGACCATTTTTAAACACTCGATGACTGATATCCTCCTCCTCCTCATCATCATCATTGTCAACCATTATCAATCCACTGCTGGACGAAGGTTTCCCCAAGTTTCCTCCACAACGGTCTGTCTTGTGCCAGTCTCCTCCACGTCACTCCAGCATACTTTCGAATTTCATCCACCCATCTACCATGTGGTCTTCTTCTGGGTCTTTTCCTGTCCCTTGGAATACAATCTAAAATTTCGGCTGTCCATCGATGGTCTGTCCTTCTGGCAGTATGTCCAACCCATTGCCATTTCAGGGATTTAACTCTGATCATGATGTCTTCCACTCCCGTCATTTTTCTGATCCAGGAGTTCCTCTTCTTATCTCTCCTGGTTACACCAAGCATGCATCTCTCCATGCTACTTTGAGTTGTCTGCAGCCTTTGTATGTCTCTTTTAGTTAAGGTCCACGTCTCTGCACCATACGTAAGCACTGAAAGGATGCATTGATCAAACACTTTTCTTTTAAGACATAATGGCATATTGCTCTTGAAAAGTATGCTGTTTCTTCCAAAAGCTCTCCAGGCAAGTTTTGTACGCCGATTAATTTCTTCATCAATGTGACCCCATTGCCTCCTATTTATTACTTTTTATCACTTACTTAATTAATGATCTGACAGAGTGTGACAAACTACAGAGGTAAAGCACGCAGTGTTGCACTCAGAGAGTTTTTTCGGACGGGGGGAGGCTGAAACTTGTTGACTGATTTACAATAAACATATAACAACAATTTGTTATTTTTTTTTTATTGGAGGTTTAACGACCACCGTGAGCAACTCAATGGGCTATAAGCAGTCGCCCGTCCCTAATTTAGGGTCACTGGTTCCAGGGAAGGGAGAGAGCCAGTACCGTAAGACAAACACAACATCCATGCCTCACTGGGATTCGAACCCGGACCCCTTACGGACGAATGATCACAGGCCAGCGCCTTAGACCACTGCGCCACCGGGGCGGCAATTTGTTATTTATATATACACTGAAGAGCAATTGAATTAGAGACACCTGGCGTTATGCAAATGTGGCGCTGTGGGCGGCCCTGTGGGCGGCCCTGTGGGCGGCCCTGTAAACGGAAACAACATGACGTATGCAGCGATCCTCCAATATAAGGAGTGATGCGACGGGAATAAGTAAGATTCGGACGCAGTATGGATAAGACGAAGGATCTAAGCGTATTTAGTCGTGGGCAAATTGTCGGGGCCCGACGAATGGGTCACTACTCCATCTCGGAAGTCGTGCAGGCACTGGAATTTTCACGAGCCACTGTGTCACGGGTGCACCGTGAGTAAATCGAAGCAGGCAAAACCATCCCTGCAAGGTCCAACTGCCGTGGACAACAGCGTGTAGATGAGCGGGGTCATCGTCGGCTAGCTCGCACTGCAACAGCAGATAGACGGGCCACAGTGCAAGAAATCACTCGGCAATTTAACGCTGGTGCACAAAAACGTGTAAGCAGCCACACCATCCAGAACCAACTCCTCGCTATGGGGTACAGAAACCATCGTCCCACGAGGGTACCGCTGCTGACCGCACATCACATGGTGCAAAGATTAGTATGGGCGCGGGAACATCGCCACTGGACCCTTGACATGTGGGAAAATGTTGCCTGGACTGATGAGTCGAGATTCACGTTGGTACATGCGGATGGCAGGATACGAGTACGGCGCAAACCACATGAAGCGATGGATCCTTCTTGCCAGCAGGGTATTCTTCAAGCTGGTGGGGGTGGAATTCTCGTCTGGGAACTTTTTACTTGAACTGAAATAGGACCCCTGGTACGTGTGACATCGTCCCTCACAGGTCAACGTTATTGGGATATGGTGGACGAACATTTGCTCCCGTTTGTGCGTCTTCAACATCCCACTGGGGGATGTCATCCTTCAATAAGACAATGCAGCTCCCGAATTGTATCCGAACGGTTGGATGAACACTCCACCGACATGACCTCGCTTCTTTGGCCAGCTAGGTCATCTGACCTCAATCCCATCGAGCACATCTGGAATGCCATCGAGAGATATGTTCGAGGCTCTGCCCCCCCTCCATGAAATCTTCGTGAACTGTGAGAGCTTGTTCAGGGTCGTGGATCCGTATGGCTTCCCAACGCTTCCGGTGTCTTGTCGAGTCCATGCCGAGACGAATCGCCGCCGTCATCAGGGCGAAAGGTTGTGCTACACGTTACTAGACAGGTATCTCTAATCCAATTGCTCTTCAGTGCACATTAACTCGCAAATGCGAATTCCAAGAAATCTACACATACAAATGATTAAAAAGGTTATACCTTTGCTTTAGTTCAGTAACGCTCCACGGATTTCACAATGGGATGATGTAAAATATTGAGGGTGCAAGTAAGATAATGCTGTGCTGGAGAAAATCCCCCACTCCCAACATTAGGGGAGATATAAATGTCCTCGCCTTATACTACTACAGGAGTATTTCTGATTATTAAGGAATCATTAGAGCGTTACCTGAAAACGTGTAGTGTAAAGCATTCCCGCTGCCATTTGGTATCAGCCCCTTTAGATTATCTAGATTAGCACATAGTAAGAAAAAAACTAACTAACCGTTTGTGTGTGGATGAGAGTTTGAGGTGCCTTGATTATTATTATTATTTTATTTTTTTTGACACGGAGCGTAGATGACCCACCGCTGGGAAAAACAACAACTTTTTTTTTTTATGGGAACAATTGCTCATAATTTGATATTGTTAAAAATTAGTTAGCAAATATTTTGTTATATTAGAAGCACTAGCATCACGCTAGCTACAATGAGACTTTTAACTGTATAAGCCTACATGGAAAGTCGGCATCCAAAAGACTGAAATAAAGCTGAATGCCAGCTTCCAAAATATTATGTATTGCAGTGCAAACATCTCTACTCTGTGGCATTGGGTTTTTATTGCGGAAGTAGTCTTAGTTGTCAATGCTTGAAAAATTGCCCTTTCAGCGAGGACTGTTAAAGGTTTTATTGAAGGATGATAGAAATGCCTGAAGTCTATGTGGATGTTGTTTTTTTATATTATAATATTTTCCCTCGTTTTCTTAATTTTTTTCTTTTAATTAATTTCTCCAAATATTCAGCTGTTTTTATTTTATATTATAATATTTTCCCTCGTTTTCTTAGTTATTTTCTTTTAATTTAATTTCTCCAAATATTCAGCTGTTTTTTTTTTATATTATAATATTTTCCCTCGTTTTCTTAGTTATTTTCTTTTAATTAATTTCTCCAAATATTCAGCTGTTTTTTTTTATATTATAATATTTTCCCTCGTTTTCTTAATTTTTTTCTTTTAATTAATTTCTCCAAATATTCAGCTGTTTTTTTTTATATTATAATATTTTCCCTCGTTTTCTTAATTTTTTTCTTTTAATTAATTTCTCCAAATATTCAGCTGTTTTTTTTTATATTATAATATTTTCCCTCGTTTTCTTAGTTATCTTCTTTTAATTAATTTCTCCAAATATTCCGCTGGGTTTTTTTTATATTATAATATTTTCCCTCGTTTTCTTAGTTTCTTTCTTTTAATTAATTTCTCCAAATATTCAGCTGTTTTTTTTATATTATAATATTTTCCCTCGTTTTCTTAGTTATTTTCTTTTAATTAATTTCTCCAAATATTCAGCTGTTTTTATTTTATATTATAATATTTTCCCTCGTTTTCTTAGTTATTTTCTTTTAATTAATTTCTCCAAATATTCAGCTGTTTTTATTTTATATTATAATATTTTCCCTCGTTTTCTTAGTTATTTTCTTTTAATTAATTTCTCCAAATATTCAGCTGTTTTTATTTTATATTATAATATTTTCCCTCATTTTCTTAGTTATTTTCTTTTAATTAATTTCTCCAAATATTCAGCTGTTTTTTTTATATTATAATATTTTCCCTCGTTTTCTTAATTTTTTTCTTTTAATTAATTTCTCCAAATATTCAGCTGTTTTTATTTTATATTATAATATTTTCCCTCGTTTTCTTAGTTATTTTCTTTTAATTAATTTCTCCAAATATTCAGCTGTTTTTTTTTATATTATAATATTTTCCCTCGTTTTCTTAATTTTTTTCTTTTAATTAATTTCTCCAAATATTCAGCTGGTTTTATTTTATATTATAATATTTTCCCTCGTTTTCTTAGTTATTTTCTTTTAATTAATTTCTCCAAATATTCAGCTGTTTTTTTTTATATTATAATATTTTCCCTCGTTTTCTTAGTTATTTTCTTTTAATTAATTTCTCCAAATATTCAGCTGTTTTTATTTTATATTATAATATTTTCCCTCATTTTCTTAGTTATTTTCTTTTAATTAATTTCTCCAAATATTCAGCTGTTTTTTTTTATATTATAATATTTTCCCTCGTTTTCTTAATTTTTTTCTTTTAATTAATTTCTCCAAATATTCAGCTGGTTTTATTTTATATTATAATATTTTCCCTCGTTTTCTTAGTTATTTTCTTTTAATTAATTTCTCCAAATATTCCGCTGGGTTTTTTTTATATTATAATATTTTCCCTCGTTTTCTTAGTTATTTTCTTTTAATTAATTTCTCCAAATATTCAGCTGTTTTTATTTTATATTATAATATTTTCCCTCATTTTCTTAGTTATTTTCTTTTAATTAATTTCTCCAAATATTCAGCTGTTTTTTTTTATATTATAATATTTTCCCTCGTTTTCTTAATTTTTTTCTTTTAATTAATTTCTCCAAATATTCAGCTGGTTTTTTTTATATTATAATATTTTCCCTCGTTTTCTTAGTTATCTTCTTTTAATTAATTTCTCCAAATATTCCGCTGGGTTTTTTTTATATTATAATATTTTCCCTCGTTTTCTTAGTTATTTTCTTTTAATTAATTTCTCCAAATATTCAGCTGTTTTTATTTTATATTATAATATTTTCCCTCATTTTCTTAGTTATTTTCTTTTAATTAATTTCTCCAAATATTCAGCTGTTTTTTTTTATATTATAATATTTTCCCTCGTTTTCTTAATTTTTTTCTTTTAATTAATTTCTCCAAATATTCAGCTGGTTTTTTTTTATATTATAATATTTTCCCTCATTTTCTTAGTTATCTTCTTTTAACTAATTTCTCCAAATATTCCGCTGGGTTTTTTTTATATTATAATATTTTCCCTCGTTTTCTTAATTTTTTTCTTTTAATTAATTTCTCCAAATATTATAGAAAAAACAATAATATTAAATATAAGAGAAGATCGTCCAAAAACCTAGTGGGGGGGGGCGTTCATTAATTTTTGGGTAGCTAAGTACCCCCGAAAAGATGCCTGAATACATCACTGAAAGCACGTGTCAAGACGACAAATCTGCAGCGATACATTATGTCCGTGTAGATTAGTTGGGAGAGCAACTTACTCCGGAGTGAGGGGGCGCGAATTCAATCTCCGTCACGGAAAAATTTGTGTTCTCATAGCAGATTAAGAGAACCGGCCACAAGAGTGTAAGGGATCGTATAAAAATTGCATTTTTCCCTTTCGTGTTCGCTTTCATGTAAGATGACCACAAAAATCGCACATTTGACAACTTCCAGGTACGTTGCCTCTACACTGAAGTGCAATTAAATTAGAGATACCTATCTAGCAACGTGTAGCACCACCTCTCGGCCTGATGACGGCGGCGATTCGTCTTGGCATGGACTCGACAAGACACCGGAAGCGTTGGGAAGCCATACTGATTCACGACCCCTGAACAAGCTCCCGCAGTTCACGAAGATTTGATGGAGGGGGTCAGAGCCTCGAACATCTCTCTCGATGGCATCCCAGATGTGCTCGATGGGACTGAGGTCAGGTTACCTAATTAGCCAAGGAACCGAGGTCACATCGGTGGAGTGTTCATCCAACCATTCGGATACAATTCGGGAGCGATGGCACGATGCATTGTCTTGTTGCAGAATGAGGTCCCCAGTGGGATGTTGAAGACGCACAAATGGGAGCAAATGGTTGTCCAGAATATTTCGGTAACGTTGACGCGTGAGGGACGATGGCACACGTACCAGGGGTCCCATTTCAGTCCACGCAAACAGTCCTTAGACGAGAATGCCACCCCCACCAGCTTGAGAAATACCCTGCTGGCAAGAAGGATCCATCGCTTCATGTGGTTTGCGCCGTACTCTTATCCTGCCATCCGCATGTACCAACGTGAATCTCGACTCATCAGTCCAGGCAACATTTTCCCACATGTCTAGGGTCCAGTGGCAATGTTCCCGCGCCCAATGCTAATCTTTGCACTCTGTGATGTGCGGTCAGCAGCGGTACCCTCGTGGGACGATGGCTTCTGTACCCCATAGCGAGGAGATGGTTCTGGATGGTGTGGCTGCTTACACGTTTTTGTGCACCAGCGTTAAATTGCCGAGTGATTTCTTGCACTGTGGCCCGTCTATCTGCTGTTACAGTGCGACCTAGCCGAAGATGACCCCGCTCATCCACACGCTGTTGTCCACGGCAGTTGGATCTTGCAGGGATGGTTTTGCCTGCTTCGATTTACTCACGGTGCACCCGTGACACAGTGGCTCGTGAAAATTCCAGTGCCTGCACGACTTCCGAGATGGAGTAGTGACCCATTCGTCGGGCCCCGACAATTTGACCACGACTAAATACGCTTAGATCCTTCGTCTTATCCATACTGCGTCCGACTCTTACTGATTCCCGTCGCATCACTCCTTATATTGGAGGATCGCTGCATACGTCATGTTGTTTCCGTTTACAGGGCCGCCCACAGCGCCACATTTGCATAACGCCAGCTGTCTCTGATTCAATTGCTCTTCAGTGTATAGCTTACAATTTTTTTTTTTTTTTTTTTTTTTGCACAGTTACAACCGTTCTTCTGTTGTTTTTATTCCACGGATCTCATATTCATGAGGTTTACGTAAAAAGTCAAATTAATAGCGTTGCGCTTTTACGTAGGCAGTAAATATTAATTACTAGCCTTTATCCCTGGGCCCTTTCAACACTTTGTATTTTACCGATGTCCTAGGCGCTAGCGATTGATATTTTATGCCTAAGTAAAAGAGCAATCTTAATAATTTTATAATTTTTTGATTGGAGGTTTAACGATCACCGTGAGCAACTCAATGTTCTATAAGCGGTCGTCCGTCCCTAATGTAGGGTCACTGGTTCCAGGGAAGGGAGAGAGCTAGTGCCTTAAGACAAACACAACATCCATGCCTCACCGGAATTCGAACCCAGAACCTTTTTTTTTTTTTTTTTTTGATTGGAGGTTTAATGACCACCGTTAGCAACTCCATACCCTTTCGGACTATTGATGAGAAGCCATCGCTTAGACCACTGCGCCACTTCAAATGTTATGTAAATGTCATGAATATTTAGTGTGATGGATTAAAAACTGTTAAAAAGGCCTTGGGCGTTTTAATTAATGTTTGGTGCGCAACGTTAATAACTTATCTTGATAAAATGAAGTGTTTTGAATACAACACCGACGAAATAAATACTGCAAAAACCGCCTAGGGCTTATAAATTAAAACTTAGGGCCTAAGTAAAAGCCTTTTTAACTTCTTATGTCAAACGTGTGAATATGAGATCGACGGATTAAAAGCTATTAAAAATGCCAACGCCTAGGGCCTATTAATGCTTGGCGTCAAGGTCAAAGCGCAATATTATTAACTTTACCTACACTGACGGAAAAAAGAATCCCAACACCTAGAAGGGGTTGTGTTAGATAAACGACAGTTGGTTGGCGGTGAGAGTACATCTGTAAGATGACGTCTATGCAAATTTCGCGCTTGGCGCATACGTGTGGCGCTAGTAGCTCCCCTCGGAACATGCAAAGCAGGTTTGCTGTAAATACGCGCTGTAACGTTCGTGAGCGTTAGTTATCGTTGAGATTCGACGTAGTGTGTTGATGTTAGTCAAGAATGCCTTTAAGAAGACGAAGAAGCCATTATCAACAGCTCACGGAGTTTGAACGAGGTCGTGTAATAGGGCTACGAGAAGGTGGATCTTCTTTCCGCAATATTGCAGAACGACTTGGCAGGAATGTAGCCACTGTGCATGATTGTTGGCAGCGGTGGTCAAGGGAAGGTACTGCCTCAAGAAGTCCGGGTTCCGGCTGGCCACGTGGCACTACTGAGAGGGAAGACCGCCGTGAACGGCGTGTGGCCGTGGCGCATCGTACCGCGTCTGCGGCAGCAATTCGATCTGCAGTTGCCACCACAGTGACACAACGAACTGTTACAAATCGGTTACTTGAAGGACAGCTCCGAGCCAGACTCCCTCTAGCGTGCATTCCACTTGCTCCAAACCACTGCCGTTTGCGACGTCTGTGGTGTCAAGCTAGAACTCATTGGAAGACGGAGTGGAGATCTGTTGTGTTTTCTGATGAAAGCCGGTTCTGTCTGGGTGCCAGTGATGGCCGTGTGTTGGTTAGAAGGAGGCCAGGTGAGCGCTTGCAACTAACCTGTCTGCGGCCGAGACACACTGGTCCTACACCTGGAGTTATGGTCAGGGGCACAATTTCCTATGACAGCAGGAGCACTCTCATGGTTATCCCAAGCGCCCTGACGGCACAGTTGTACGTCGGTCTGGTGATTCAACCTGTTGTGCTGCCATTCATGAGCAGCATTCCGGGGGTTGTTTTCCAACAGGATAACGCTCGCCCTCATACCCCTGTTGTAACCCAACATGCTCTGCAGAGTGTCGACATGTTGCCGTGGCCTGCTATATCACCAGATCTTTCACCAATCGAGCACGTATGGGACATCATTGGACGACAACTCCAGTGTCATCCCCAACCAGCATTAACCGTCCCTGTATTGACCGACCAAGTGCAACAGGCATGGAACTCCATCCCACAAACTGACATCCAGCACCTGTACGACACAATGCATGGACGTTTGCATGCTTGCATTCAACATTCTGGCGGTTACACCGGTTATTAATGTACCAGCATTTCAATGGCTCTTCTCGCGCTTACATTAAGCTTTGATCTTGAAACCTTAATCGATTAAATATGTTACCTATACAAATGTATTGCCGCCATTTTATTCCTCTACAACTATTTTTTCGTGGTGTTGGGATTTTTTTCCGTCAGTGTATTATGTGAAAGTTATGAATATGGCATCGGAAAAAGAACTACTGTTAAAAAGGTCTATATTCGGAGTAAAGGCAACCTGATTACAGTGTTACGGTTGTGAAACCGATTAATCGATATGAAATCTCTTGTTTATCAGTATTTCTCCGCGCACTAATGGGGTGACACGTATACCGGACCCTTCCCCCAAAGGCGAGAGAAAAGGAAACTTACAGCGTTCCATCACGATGTCCTCCTCCACCCCCACACCTTCACTACCTTGCAGACCACAAGACAAACGATTTCTGAATGAGTATTTTAAAACAGCAACCACGAAGAAGGAAGTAAGCTCATTACAATGACCACAAACCATTATCTCCCCGCCTCCGCCAAACAATTCTCCCTTCCCAGTCCCAGTAAATGTTAACCAAAGAATATCTAACTGACAAGGGAAGACTTTCAACTGCCAGTCTCCAAAACTGAAGAAACATGGCCAGGAGATAGTACTAAGGGCAAACACCAATGGGTGCATTTCCGTTTTGGCCCAAATGACCTGACAAAGGTAAACGAGTTGTCTGAAATTGGCTTTAAAGCACAAGTGGAGAAAATCATACCACCTCTGCTCACTATACGACCAAAGACAACAGGTTTCATCCAACCTCTTGATGTTTATTGCTTTCGCCAGTATAAAATATATGCACATAAAATATCTGACTATGTAACACTTCACAATGATTTTGTACTCCATCACCGAAATAGCATCATACACTGAAGAGCAATTGAATTAGAAACAGCTGGCGTTATGCAAATGTGGCGCTGTGGGCGGCCCTGTAAACGGAAACAACATGACGTATGCAGCGATCTACCAATATACGGAGTGATGCGACGGGAATCAGTAAGAGTCGGACGCAGTATGGGTAAACGGAAGGAATTAAGCGCATTTGATCGTGGTCAAATTGCCGGGGCCCGACGAATGGGTCAATCCATCTCGGAAGTCGTGCAGGCACTGGGATTTTCACGAGCCACTGTGTCACGGGTGCACTGTGAGTAAATCGAATCCGGTTAAACCATCCCTGCAAGGGCCAACTGCCGTGGACAACAGCGTGTGGATGAGCGGGGCCATCGTCGGTTAGCTCGCATTGTAACAGCGGATAGACGCGCCACAGTGCAAGAAACCACTCGGCAATTTAACGCTGGTGCACAAAAACGTGTAAGTAGCCACGCCATCCAGAACCATCTCCTCGCTATGGGGTACAGAAGCCATCGTCCCACGAGGGTACCGCTGCTGACCGCATATCACAGGGTGCAAAGATTAGCATGGGCACGGAAACATCGCCACTGGACACTAGGCATGTGGGAAAATGTTGCTTGGACTGATGAGTCGAGATTCACGTTGGTACATGTGGATGGCAGGATACGAGTACGGCGCAAACCACATGAAGCGATGGATCCTTCTTGCCGGCAGGGTATTCCTCAAGCTGGTTGGGGTGGCATTCTCCACTGGGGACTGTTTACGTGGATATATAATAGGACCCCTGGTTCGTGTGACATCGTCCCTCACAGGTCAACGTTCCCAGGATATCCTGGAAGACCATTTGCTCCCGTTTGTGCGTCTTCAACATCCCGCTGGGGGACCTCATCCTGCAACAAGACAATGCAGCTCCCGAATTGTATCCGAATGGTTGGATGAACACTCCACCGACGTGACCTCGCTTCCTTGGCCAGCTAGGTCACCTGACCTCAATCCCATCGAGCACATCTGGGATGCCATCGAGAGAGATGACCACCCTCCAAGAAATCTTCGTGAACTGTGGGAGCTTGTTCAGGGGTCGTGGATCCGTATGGCTTCCCAACGCTTGCGGTGTCTTGTCGAGTCCATGCCGAGACGAATCGCCGTGGTCATCAGGGCGAAAGGTGGTGCTACACGTTACTAGACAAGTATCTCTAGTTCAGTTGCTTTTCAGTGTATTCCTGCATTCATTCATACACAATCAATTGCAGTCAGAAAAATTCAACATGTTGTTATATCCATGAAAAAACAACTGGTTACTGCGTAAGTGATGACGCTTTTTTGATAATGTTTAACGTATTTGTTTTTCAGTGACAATCGTCAGTACTGTAATATAAACGCTTCGCGTGAAGAAGCTCAACTCTCGTAGAGATAATGTAAAACAGGCGATAGCAGCGCCACCATGTAATGCGGCAGCAGATGCTCTGCGGGAAAGTTAACATTCAGGCGCAAAAAGCGTAGGAGACACGGGACGGGAAGCCTATTTCACGGAAAGGAAGCTAAGCTTTGATCTGCGACTGTTTCCTTCGGTCTCATTGGGTCTACTAAAGCATTTTCTTTTGTTGTTCTTTTCTGAGTATCCCTCCTGTCCCTTCTTTTGGTGAAACAAATATATACATTAGCAATTAATATTATTTTAAGGAAATTTTAGCAGTTTTATTCTCACTTTAAGCACCGTAGTAATACCAGGTTGCTTGGCATGAATTTCATATTTACAATATACCTTAAATGTCAAAAATGCTGAGGCTGGTTTCCCAGTAGCAGCCATAATAATAAAAAAAAAAAAAGCAAAGACAACCGCAGTTTCCCAAAGCTACAATTTTTTTCTACCCTTCCGAAGTTTGTAAATTAAACGCACTGCGCTGGAGAAATTTTCTCAACAGATCGGAAAAACATCCGTTCGTATCTGAGTAGGTTCGAACCTGGGCCGCTGGCGTGATAGCTGAGCTCTCTACCGACCGGACTAACTCGCCAAGATTGAGTGTATGCTTAAAGCTGTCTGTTTGGTATGCATTGTGTAATCGAATGCTTCCCTCTTTCATTTTACAATATTACGAGGTATTTTTCATAAAAGTCAGTTTCATATAATTGATAAATTAATTTTTTCAACGTAACGATAGCCTTTTTTTTCAGCAAACGTTGTTTTAATGGTTTTCCAGGATATTTGTTTCAAACGGTTTCAAATTTGTTCTTGTTATTCATCCACTCCATTCCATGAATTGTTATTCATCGGAATGGAGTGGGTGTATTTCATGGCTGTAATATAAACGCAGATCTAGATGAGAACAACAAAACCTTTGAACAAAACGCCAACACAAACAAGCGTTTATATTCTTTGAACACAAACACGCATGCTCAGTCTAACTCAGTCTGCTCGGCATCCTGCGGCATCAGCCTGTAATGTTGGCTTCTGTGTAGTAATTCTTTGCCGCATAATATAGTGGCGCTAGTTACGTCTCGCTGAGCCTTACCTTCTTATCAGTTAGATATTCTTTGGTACTGTGATAACTTTGGGATCTTGCGTTGTTCTCATTGTTCCAAATCACTTCGCTTCCGGCATGTGTTCAATGCCACAAATGTTCACTTACGCCTGTACTAAAGGGTTTTGTTGCTTTTGGTGTGACATGAGCTTATTTTGAATCAAGGGGACGTGACTGATATTTAGGGTTACATATCACGCACCATAACACATCTTAGATGATTTTCCCCACTTGTGCTCTAAGGCAATTTTCAGACCACTCGTTCACTTTTGGCAGTTCATTTGAGCTAAAACGGAAATACACTCATTGGTTTTTAGCACGTCTTTTGTAAAAGAAGATCGTGCTTATGTTATCGGCTTGTCCGTCCGTCTGTACGCACGATATCTCTGCAACTACACTGCCGGACAATTGCTAAGGACGGATGACGATAGCAACCATAAAATGGAAGGCAGGGAAATGTGGAAATTAGCATAAGTGCGGGATACAGTAAGACGTGTTGTGCGTATGCAAATTTTGGATTGCCGAACTTGTTCGTGACGTCATAGCGCTGATAAGAGATATAAAGGATTTGACGCGTATTGACCGTTGTTGTTCAAACGCAAAGTTGAAAGGGAAAGAATCAATTGACGAACTTGCAATTTTCAGTATGTCTTCCCGACATCACCTAGATGATTTTACGCGTGGCCGTATTATTGGCAAGATTGAAGAAGGGCGAAAAATAACAGATGTTGCCAGGGAGTTCGACGTCAGCCACAGTGTTGTTTCAAGGCTTTGGAAATCATTTTGTTTATGGCTGCTACTGGCAAGCGGGTCTCCCGAAAAACTGTCGCCAGACGTTTGCATGAAGGAGGACTATACGCCCGCCGTCCTGTTGTGTGCATCCCATTGTCCAGACGTCACCGTACCGCCCGTTTGCAATGGTGCCATCAACATCGCAATTGGACTGATAACGACTGGTCTGCTGTCCTCTTCTCAGGTGAGAGTAGATACAGTCTATCGTCTGATTGTCGACGACAACTGATCTGGCGTGATAGTGTTACTGCATATTGTCCAGCAAACATACAGGATATCCGACATGTAGTGTCATGGTATGGGCTGGCATCATGATAAATGGCCGTACGTCCCTCTATGTGCTTCCAACTGGGACTGTGACTGGCCAACGATACAATAATGATGTTCCGCTACCTCATGTTCGCATGTTCCGTGGTGCTGTCGGTGATAGATTCATTTTCATGGACGACAACGCAACATGTCATCGAACAGCCGCTGTCCAGGAGTGTCTTGAGAGCGAGGATATTCGACGCCTCGTATGGCCAGCCCGTTCTCCAGATCTGAATCCCATTGAAAATGTGTGGAATGCTTTGGGGAGGAGTCTTGCTGGTCGTCAATGCCCTCCAATAAACAAGGACACCCTCATCCGTGCACTGACAGAGGAATGGGATAAATTACCCCAACAGCTGCTTGATAATGTTGTGCAAAGCATGACACGACGTGTGGAATCTTGCATCGCCCTCCATGGCGGCCATATCCCGTATTGACATCTTACGCCGGAACGCCTGCGGACGGTAATTGCATTTTTTTTCACGTTTACGTATTCTGCACAAAATGGCCTGTTTGTCCCTTGAACACGTTCCAAAGCCTTCTGGATTTCAGAGCACAATAAATTGTCTTTCTTGTAATGTCCTGGCATTCTGACATTATTTTATTTCACTTGGCATCCAACAACACTTACTTTTTTATGCGCTATATAGCCGTTTATGATCCGTCCTTAGCAATTGTCCAGCAGTGTATTAGTCCGATTTGAAAAATTATTTTTGCATTGGGAAGCTTGAAATATGTGAATGATGATCCTTCATTTCGTTTTTTTTTACGATGTACAATTTCGCCGCTAGAGGGCGTAAATGCAGATGATATCGAATTCAAAAATACGTTTTATTCCACATATTAGCTTCTAAACATCCGATTGAAAAAATTCTTTTATCTTTCGATTCCATTTGTGTCGAAGAGTATTTTAGATATAGTTACATTCTTAAATTACGCATAGATTTCCCGCTAGGGGGCGAAAAACTATATTGCATTTTTCTCGATAACTCTTCTCGTAAAACTCCGATTTGAAAAACACTTTCTTCAGCAGTTACTCCACCTGATGGAAAATCTTTTGCATATAATTTCTAATTTTTCGTATAGCATACTTTGGCCACCAGGGGCGTAAGTGTTAATTTTTGCTTCAGATGTATTTGCCATAAAATCTGAGTTCCTAAGATATCGATTGAAAAAATTCCTTCGTAGACTGATGCCACTCACATCGATAAACCTTTTTGGAACCTTTTCTTCTTAAAATATTCCACAGTTTTACCGCCAGGGGTCGGGGCTTATATCTTATTTTTGTGAATATCTTTACTTCTAGGAATCCGATTTGAAAAATTCCTTTTTTGTTGGATAGTGTTTTCAGTGTGACCTGTTTTTCATATATTTTCAAAATTTTCAAGTAATTCATAGACTTTCCGCTAGGGGGCGTAGAGGTAAATTGCCCCCCCCTATATCTCTGCTTCTAAATCTCCGATTTGAAAAAGTCTTTCTGCATCGGATACAGCTCCTGATAGCAAATCATTTGCACATAATTTCTAATTTTTGTAAAAATATTGTTTGGCCACCAGGGGCGTAAATCTTAATTTCCGCTTCTGGTGTATTTGCAGCAAAATATAAGCTTCTAACATCTAGATTGAAAAAAACGTCGTTTGTAGACCGATACTACTCATATCGACAAACCTTTTAGAAACGTTTTCTTCTTAAATTGGGGCATGGTTTTTACGCCAAAGGGCGTAGATGTATATCTTATTTTTGTCAATATCTCTACTTCTAGGCGTCCGATTTGAAAAATTCCTGCTTTGTTGAATAGTGTTTCCAGTGTGACATGTTTTTCATATAATTTCAAAATTTTCAAGTAATTCATAGACTTTCCGCTAGGGGGCGTAAGGGTAAATTGCGTTTCCCTTTATATCTCTGCTTCTAAATCTTCGATTTGAAAAATTATTTCTGCACTGGATACAGCTCCTGATGGGAAATCCTTTGCGCATAATTTCAAATTTTTATAAAAAATGGTTTGGCCACCAGGTGGCGTAAGTCTTAATTTCCGCTGCTGATGTATTTGCAGCAAAATATGAGCTTCTAAAATCTCGATTGCAAAAAAAAAAAAGTCATTTGTTGACCGATACTACTCATGTCGACAAACCTTTTAGGAACATTTTCTACTTGAAATAATGCATGGTTTCTACGCCAGAGGGCGTAGATGTATATCTTATTTTTGTTAATATCTCTACTTCTAAGAGTCCGATTTGAAAAATTCCTTCTTTGTTGGATAGTGTTTCCGATGCGAAATGTTTTTCCTATAAATTCAAAATTTTTAAGTAAATCATTGAATTTTCACTAGGGTGCACAAAGGTAAAGTGCGTTTTCTGCGTTATTTCTGCTTCCAAAACTGTGATTTGAAAAATTCTTCCTCTATCTCATACAAGATCTGATGGAAATTTTTTTTATATAATTTCTAATGTTTGGAAATCGTTTGGCCACCACGGGGCATAATTGTTAATATCTGCTTCTGATGTATTTGTAGTAAAATCTGGACCTGAAAACACGACAATTTTTTTTTCTTGGACCGACACCGCTCATATGAAAAAACCTTTTGAGAATACTCTCTTCCTATAATAATGCATGGTTTTCCCACCAGGGGATGTAAAGTCGCATCTTATTTTTGTCGATATCTCTGTTTCTAAGAGTTCGTAAGCTCACGATTGCGTTTACAGCAATATCTGAGGGATTAAAAACCTGATTGGAAATCTTCTTTCTTTCGTCAGATCTATTGTTTTCCATACCGGTTGCATTGACTTTGAATAGCTTTGATAAATTTAATTTGCGTCAGAACGGATTCAAAAGACGTGCTTATTACACCCGAAAATTCGGTGTCATCTTTCTTGTTTAATGTGCGTACATATGACATTTGGAACATCTACACTGCCGGAAAGTGAAAAAAGAACAATAAGAAGGAATTGGCGGACGATCATGAAATTTACATATGTTAATTGGGTCGAGTTTACGTAGGTGTGACGTTAATTTCGGGACCAACCGGTGAGCGCATACGCCACAGCCCGGCATAATATGCAAATTATCGTCGGTGGTATTTAAGGAGTACGGCGAAGTGAATGTAATCAGTCTTCAGCATACGGACACGTGCGAAGACCCTAAAGAAGCTGCAATGCCTGGACATGGAGGACGTGTACAATTTCAGCAGTTATCGGACTTTGAGCGAGGTCGTCTAGTCGGACTCCGCGAGGCCGGGTGGTTGAATCGTCGTATAGCGGAGCGAATTGGATGGGAAGTATCGGTGGTGGTACGGTGGTGGCGTAGATAGCCCGAGGAACATTCCCACACGAGAAGACGTGGAACCGGGAGTCACAGACGGACTGTTGAGCGGACCGATCGACGCATAAGAAGAGCGGCGTTGTCAAGCAGAACATCCACTGCGACGCAAATCCGAGCTGCCGTTGCACCTGAGGTGACTGTGCGAACAATTCGCAACCGTCTACTGGATGCAGCACTACGTGCACGTGTGCCTCTGGCATGTGTACCTCTGACTTCAGCCCACCGTCAGGAACTGCTGCAGTGGTGTCGCCAACGTCTGCACTGGAGAACGCAATGGCGATCTGTCGTGTTCAGCGATGAAAGCAGATTAGGCTTGGGAGCCTCCGATGGCCGTATGCGTGTTCGCAGACGCACAGGGGAGCGTCTCCACACTTCTTGCATCCGCCAGCTACACCCAGGGCCTACACCTGTTCTCCTGGTGTGGAGAGCGATCAGCTATCACTCCCGTACACAACTAGTATTTGTACCGGATACCTTAAACAGCACCTCCTACATCAACAATATCATTCAGCCCGTTGTTGTGCCATTTGTAAGGTCGGTCCATCGTGGTGTTTTCCAGCAAGATTGCGCACGCCCACACACGGCACGTGCAACACAACATGCACTTCATGGTGTGAGACAACTTCCATGGCCACAGGATTTGTCCCCCATTGAACACATGTGGGATTTTATGGAACAACGACTAATCCGGTCTCCACGGCCAGCCAGGACCATCCCCGATTTACGCGTCCAGGTTGAGGATGCTTGGAACTCAATACCCCAAACTTACATCCAACATCTGTACGACAGACTCCATGCCAGAATTGCACAGTGTGACGCAGTTCATGGCGGTTCAACCTCGTACTAACCATGTTATATAGAAATGTTATTTTTCAGTTTACCAGCAAATACAGCTGTATTTTTCCATTAGTTTTGATCACGTCATCCTCTGTAGGCCTATTCCGTTATTATGCTGTATAAATTTCGTTGGTATCAGACGTCTCCCTCTTGGTGTTCTTTTTTCACTTTCCGACAGTGTATATATCCATGAGCTTTCTTAGGTCCCATTTGAAGCTCAAACACTGCTTTTAAATTGGAACTATATTACGCAGTGGAAGTACACACTTCGTAACTTTAACTCCAAAGTCAGATTAACCTTGCCCCGAGTATAGGCACCAGTGACGCGCCACGGGGGGGGGGGGGGGATGGAGCCCCCAACCTACCCGCTTGGGCTGACAGTTCGGAAAATTATTACGTCGAAGTTTGAAACAAATGTTCACGATACGTGATCTACATATACTTCTTAATCATGTACCGTATAATTAAAACATACAATAATCATAATATAGGCCGCCCCGGTGGCGCAGTGGTCTAAGGCGCTGGTCTCTGATCATTCGTCCGTAAGGGGTCCGGGTTCGAATCCCGATCAGGCATGGATGTTGTGTTTGTCTTACAGCACTGGCTCTCTCCCTTTCCTGGAACCAGTGACCCTAAATTAGGGACGGGCGACTGCTTATAGCCCATTGAGTTGCTCACGGTGGTCGTTAAACTCCAATCAATCAATGAATGGATGTTGTGTTTGTCTTACGGCACTGGCTCTCTCCCTTCCCTGGAACCAGTGACCCTAAATTAGGGACGGGCGACTGCTTATAGCCCATTGAGTTGCTCACGGTGGTCGTTAAACTCCAATCAATCAATGAATGGATGTTGTGTTTGTCTTACGGCACTGGCTCTCTCCCTTCCCTGGAACCAGTGACCCTAAATTAGGGACGGGCGACTGCTTATAGCCCATTGAGTTGCTCACGGTGGTCGTTAAACTCCAATCAATCAATGAATGGATGTTGTGTTTGTCTTACGGCACTGGCTCTCTCCCTTCCCTGGAACCAGTGACCCTAAATTAGGGACGGGCGACTGCTTATAGCCCATTGAGTTGCTCACGGTGGTCGTTAAACTCCAATCAATCAATGAATGGATGTTGTGTTTGTCTTACGGCACTGGCTCTCTCCCTTCCCTGGAACCAGTGACCCTAAATTAGGGACGGGCGACTGCTTATAGCCCATTGAGTTGCTCACGGTGGTCGTTAAACTCCAATCAATCAATGAATGGATGTTGTGTTTGTCTTACGGCACTGGCTCTCTCCCTTCCCTGGAACCAGTGACCCTAAATTAGGGACGGGCGACTGCTTATAGCCCATTGAGTTGCTCACGGTGGTCGTTAAACTCCAATCAATCAATGAATGGATGTTGTGTTTGTCTTACGGCACTGGCTCTCTCCCTTCCCTGGAACCAATGACCCTAAATTAGGGACGGGCGACTGCTTATAGCCCATTGAGTTGCTCACGGTGGTCGTTAAACTCCAATCAATCAATGAATGGATGTTGTGTTTGTCTTACGGCACTGGCTCTCTCCCTTCCCTGGAACCAGTGACCCTAAATTAGGGACGGGCGACTGCTTATAGCCCATTGAGTTGCTCACGGTGGTCGTTAAACTCCAATCAATGAATGAATGGATGTTGTGTTTGTCTTACGGCACTGGCTCTCTCCCTTCCTGGAACCAATGACCCTAAATTAGGGACGGGCGACTGCTTATAGCCCGTTGAGTTGCTCACGGTGGTCGTTAAACTCCAATCAATGAATGAATGGATGTTGTGTTTGTCTTACGGCACTGGCTCTCTCCCTTCCTGGAACCAGTGACCCTAAATTAGGGACGGGCGACTGCTTATAGCCCGTTGAGTTGCTCACGGTGGTCGTTAAACCTCCAATCAAAAAAAAAAAAATAATAATACAGTAGTTCTGTTAAATAAATTTAGAATAACCTGACCACAAAAACAATTTCATCTACTGCTTCTTTTAATCATTTACCTTTCTTGTACTGTGACATTACTAGTAACTCGATAACAATAAATGTACAAAAGTTAACCTCCTCCTTAGTTTTTATGGCATATAATCACTATGTTTATCACTATTTCACCTGGCAAATTCAGAGCGTTCAATCTCACTGTGGGATAGCGTATTAAATCCGTTAATTTTTGCTTCGTAGTAAGTTCAAAGATTCGCCAAGCTTTAGCACTCCACTGGGAGGCTTCCTCAAGGCAATGGTAGACATAAAAATGAATATAATAATTGGAACACGTAAGGAACAAAGAGGGATTTTTGAAAATAACGTGATTGACATCACGAGCGTATTACACGAATTTTTATCACGCAATTATACGGTGCGTAGCGATGTGTTTACCTCTTTTAATAACGCATGCCAAGCTCTTGGTAGTCCAGTAGCAACTATATCATTTCACGCTAGTTTGCTGGATAGGATTTCGACAGTTTCCCTGGTGGCAGTCACTTTAAAGGTCGTGAATGGGGCTATTCTTCTAATATTATTCCATAGATGTGTAGCCGATGAATGCATGACTTCTCTGGCGAGGGCTGTATTCTGCGTGTCCTATAGTTGACACTTCGCACGTGCTCTTTACATCTAGTGTCCAAGGAACGCTTCGCATTCCGATATACACTGACGGACAAAAAAATCCCAACATCACGAAAAAATAGTTGTAGAGGAATAAAATGGCGGCAATACATTTGAATAGGTAACATATTTAATCGATTAAGGTTTCAAGATCACAGCTTAATGTAAGCGCGAGAAGAGCCATTGAAATGCTGGTACATTAATAACCGGTGTAACCGCCAGAATGTTGAATGCAAGCACGCAAACGTTCATGCATTGTGACTTACAGGTGCTGGATGTCAGTTTGTGGGATGGAGTTCCATGCCTGTTGCACTTGGTCGGTCAATACAGGGACGGTTAATGTTGGTTGGGGGTGACGCTGGAGTTGTCGTCCAATGATGTCCCATACTTGCTCGATTGGTGAAAGATCTGGTAATCCAGCAGGCCACGGCAACATGTCGACACTCTGTATAGCATGTTGGGTTACAACAGCGGAATGCGGGCGAGCGTTATCTTGTTGGAAAACACCCCTGGAATGCTGTTCATGAATGGCAACACAACAGGTTGAATCACCAGACCGACGTGCAACTGTGCCGCCAGGGTGCGTGGGATAACCACGAGAGTGCTCCTGCTGTCATAGGAAATTGCTCCCCAGACCATAACTCCAGGTGTAAGTCCAGTGTGTCTCGGCCGCAGACAGGTTGGTTGCAGGCGCTCACCTGGCCTCCTTCTAACCAACACACGGCTGTCACTGGCAGCCAGGCAGAACCGGCTTTCATCAGAAAACACAATAGATCTCCACTCCGTCCTCCAATGAGCTCTAGCTTGACACCACTGACGTCGCAAACGGCAGTGGTTTGGAGTAAGTGGAATGCACGCTACAGGGCGTCTGGCTCGGAGCTGTCCTTCAAGTAACCAATTTTTAACAGTTCGTTGTGTCACTGTGGTGGGGTGGCATCTGCAGCTCGAATTGCTGCCGCAGACGCGGTACGATGTGCCACGGCCATACGCCGTACACGGCGGTCTTCCCTCTCAGTAGTGCCCCGTGGCCGGCCGGAACCCGGTCTTCTTGAGGCAGTACCTTTCCTTGACCACCGCTGCCAACAATCATGCACAGTGGCTAGATTCCTGCCAAGTCGTTCCGCAATATTGCGGAAAGAAAATCCAACTTCTCGTAGCCCTATTACACGACCTCGTTTAAACTCCGTGAGCTGTTGATAATGGCTTCTTTGTCTTCTTAAAGGTATTTTTGACTAACATCAACACACTACGTCGAATCTCAACGATAACTAACGCTCACGAACGTTACAGCGCGTATTTACAGCAAGCATGCTTCGCATGTTCCGACGGGCGCTGCTAGCGCCACACGTATGCGCAGAGCGCGAAATTTGCATAGACGTCATCTTACAGATGTACTCTCACCGCCTACCAACTGTCGTTTATCTTACAGAACCCCTTCTTGATGTTGGGATTTTTTTCCCTCAGTGTATAACTTTTCCGTGTTGTCAGGATATACCAACGGGATAGCGTACACACCTGACTTTTCTTTCTCACACTGTCTCTCCTTCCAACTTGATAGCATATGTGGCAACGGGGTCGGAGACTTCAGTGCAATCAATATGTTGTAGTTACGTAATAAATTCCTTAACCAATATGTAAAGCCTGGAATATATGTGATGGATCCTACGAATCTCGTCGGCTTCCTAGGTGATTTCGTTATTGCTGACATTATACGATTTCTTACAGTTCTGTGTATTCTGTCTATGTCATCTTTCTTATACTCTGCCTTTAGACCTTTGCTGTAAATATTATCAATTTCCTCATTATTTAAGGAGTCGGGTTTCCATACGTTATATGCTCTATAGAACCATGCTCTAAAAGCAGAAAGTTTGTACTCTTTTGGGCAGTCCGAATCAGGAAGAAGAAGGTTCGGTAATGTTGTCGGTTTATAATAAACGTCAAAATCGAAGTTGGATGTTTTGTTTCTTCTGAGCGCGACGTCAAGATAATTCAACTAATTTAACCCCCATCTACTTCAAGCTGCATGGTGAATTTTATCGTAGTGTGTAGTTTGTTTATCTTGTAGATGAAACGATTCAGGCCGCACCGGTGGCGCAGTGGTCTAAGGCGCTGGCCTCTGATCATTCATCCGTAAGGAGTCCGGGTTCGAATCCCGGTCAGGCATAGATGTTGTGTTTGTCTTACGGCACTGGCTCTCTCCCTTCCCTGGAAACAGTGGCCCTAAATTAGGGACGGGCGACTGCTTATAGCCCATTGAGTTGCTCACGGTGGTCGCTAAACCTCCAATCAAAAAAAAAAAAAAAAAAAAAATTATTCAGTTCATCTGCTCCGTGCTCCCATATGAATAATATATCCTCAGCGTAGCGGATCCACACTCGGGGTTTCTTTATACAATTTAGAAAGACCGCTAGAAGATATCATCTTTCTAAATTGAATTAAAGGTGCCATATATTTTTCAGTTCTTGATGCTTCCTCTGCATTTTTACAAATTCTTTTGGAAGCGGAAAGCTCCAAGTTATGTAGCATAGCGAACCTATTGGGAAGATATAAATTTTGTAGATTACCTTATGGCCTTGCTAGCTCTCCAGAAGTATACCAGAAAACAATAGATACTATTTTTATGTTTTTTTTTTTTTTTATGGTTGGAGGTGTAACGACCACCGTGAGCAACTCAATGGGCTATAAGCAGTCGCCCGTCCCTAATTTAGGGTCACTGGTTCCAGGGAAGGGAGAGAGCCAGTGCCGTAAGACAAACACAACATCCATTCATTGATTGATTGGAGGTTTTTTTTTTTTTTTGATTGGAGGTTTAACGACCACCGTGAGCAACTCAATGGGCTATAAGCAGTCGCCCGTCCCTAATTTAGGGTCACTGGTTCCAGGGAAGGGAGAGAGCCAGTGCCGTAAGACAAACACAACATCCATTCATTGATTGATTGGAGGTTTTTTTTTTTTTTTGATTGGAGGTTTAACGACCACCATGAGCAACTCAATGGGCTATAAGCAGTCGCCCGTCCCTAATTTAGGGTCACTGGTTCCAGGGAAAGGAGAGAGCCAGTGCCGTAAGACAAACACAACATCCATTCATTGATTGATTGGAGGTTTTTTTTTTTTTTTTGATTGGAGGTGTAACGACCACCGTGAGCAACTCAATGGGCTATAAGCAGTCGCCCGTCCCTAATTTAGGGTCACTGGTTCCAGGGAAGGGAGAGAGCCAGTGCCGTAAGACAAACACGACATCCATGCCTCACCGGGATTCGAACCCGGACCCCGTTCGGACGAATGATCAGAGGCCATCGCTTAGACCACTGCGCCACCGGGGCAGTGGCTTCATGGATTTGGAAGGTACTCTTGTTTACATTGACGATATTCTTGTCTTTACCCGTATGGAGGAAGAGCATGATAAAAGATTAAAAGTAGTGTTAGACAGAGCTAGAAAATATGGTTTCAAACTTTCTAAAGAAAAGAGTCAATTAAAAAGAAGTTCTGTAAAATATCTAGGGCATATTTTGTCCAAGGAAGGTTTGTATATGGATCAAGACAAAATAAAAGCAGTGACTCAGTATAGGTCGCCAAAAAACAAAATGGAACTACAAAGATTTATAGGTATGATTACATTTGTAGGTAAATTTATTTCGAATTTATCGAATAAGACAGGAATTCTTCGCAACAGGAATTCTTCGCAAGCTTCTTAGTAATAAATGCGAGTTTCTGTGGACAGCAAATGAACATCCAGCTTCGATTTTAACGTTTATTATAAACCGACCGCAGTACCGAACCTTGTCCCTCCTCATTCGCACTGCCCAAAGGAGTACAAACTTTACGCATTTAGAGCGTAGTTCCATAGAGCGTACAACGTATGCAAACCCGACTATCTAAATAATAAAGAAGTTGAGAATATCTATACCGAAGGTCTAAAGGATATAAGAAGGAAGATATAGACAGAGTACATAAGACTGTGAGAAATCGTATAATATCAGCAATAAAAAAAATCGCCTAGTAGGACAATGAGATACGCAGGATCCATCACATATATCCCAGGCTTTACATATTGGTTAAAGAATTTATTACGCAAATACAGCATATTAATAGCAAAGTCCCCGATCCTGTTATCACATATAATATCAAGTTGCAAGGAGAGACAGTGTGAGAAACGCTATTAGCGTTCGTATAACCTGACAACACGGAAAAGATATACACTGACGGAAAAAAATCCCAACACGAAGAAGGGTTTGTGTTAGAAAAACGACAGTTGGTAGGCGGTGAGAGTATATCTCTAAGATGACGTCTATACAAATTTCGCGCTCTGCGCATACGTGTGGCGCTAGCAGCGCCCCTCGGAACATGCAAAGCAGGTTTGCTGTATATACGCGCTGTAACGTTCGTGAGCGTTAGTTATCGTTGAGATTCGACGTAGTGTGTTGATGTTAGTCAAGAATGCCTTTAAGAAGACGAAAAAGCCATTATCAACAGCTCACGGAGTTTGAACGAGGTCGGGTAATAGGGCTACGAGAAGGTGGATTTCCTTTCCGCAATATTGCAGAACGACTTAGCAGGAATCTAGCCACCGTGCATGATTGTTGGCAGCGGTGGTCAAAGGAAGGTACTGCCTCAAGAAGACCGGGACGACTTAGCAGGAATCTAGCCACCGTGCATGATTGTTGGCAGCGGTGGTCAAAGGAAGGTACTGCCTCAAGAAGACCGGGTTCCGGCCGGCAACGTGGCACTATTGAGAGGAAGACCGCCGTGTACGGCGTATGGTAGTGGCGCATGGTACCGCGTCTGCGGCAGCAATTCGAGCTGCAGTTGCCACCACAGTGACACAACGAACTGTTACAAATCGGTTACTTGAAGGACAGCTCCGAGCCAGACGCCCTGTAGCGTGCATTCCACTTACTCCAAACCGCAGCCGTTTGCGACGTCAGTGGTGTCAAGCTAGAGCTCATTGGAGGACGGAGTGGAGATCTGTTGTGTTTTTTGATGAAAGCCGGTTCAGCCTGGGTGCCAGTGATGGCCGTGTGTTGGTTAGAAGGAGGCCAGGTGAGCGCCTGCAACCAACCTGTCTGCGGCCGAGACACACTGGACCTACACCTGGAGTTATGGTCTGGGGAGCAATTTCCTATGATAGCAGGAGCACTCTGACGGCACAGTTGTACGTCGGTCTGGTGATTCAACCTGTTGTGCTGCCAGTCATGAACAGCATTCCAGGGGGTTTTTCCAACAGGATAACGCTCGCCCGCGTACCACTGTTGTAACCCAACATGCTCTACAGAGTGTCGACATGTTGCCGTGGCCTGCTAGATCACCAGATCTTTCTCCAATAGAACACCTATAGGACATCATTGGACGATAAATCCAGCGTCACCCCCAACCAGCATTAAGCGTCCCTGTATTGACCGACCAAGTGCAACAGGCACGGAACTCCATCCCACAAACTGACATCCAGCACCTGTACGACACAATGCATGAACGTTTGCGTGCTTGCATTCAACATTCTGGCGGTCACACCGGTTATTAATGTACCAGCATTTCAATGGCTCTTCTCGCGCTTACATTAAGCTGTGATCTTGAAACATTAATCTGTTAAATATGTTACCTATACAAATGTATTGCAGCCATTTCATTCCTCTACAACTATTTTTTCGTGGTGTTGGGTTTTTTTTTCGTCAGTTTATATGGGAATGACAAAGCGATCCTTGGACAGTAGATGTAAAGAACACCTACGAAGTGTGAAGCAGGACATGCAGAATGCAGCCCTCGCCAGAGAAGTCATGCATTGCTCGACCGCTCCTGTATGGAATAATATTAGAAGAATTGCCCCTTACACGAATTTCAAAGAGACGGCCATCAGGGAAACAGTGGAAATCCTATCCAACAAAGTGGCATGCAATGATATAGTCTCTGCGGAACTACCAATGGTTTGGCATGCATTATTAAAAGATGGAAACACATCACGGCGCTCTTTACAATTACGTGATAAAAATTCATGTAATATGCTCGTGATGTCACCCGCGTTATTTTCAAAAATCATCTTCGTTCTTTACATGTTCCAATTCTCTGCATTTTTGTGTCTATCATGGCCTTGAAAAAGTCTCCCAGTGGAGTTCGAAAGCTTGACGAATATTTGTGCTGACTACACCACGAAAATAAACGGATTTCATATGCTATGTGCGTTTCGTTAATTATGAACAAAAGGCTTTTGAGAAACTCAAAGACTGCGTAGTAAATACACCAGTACTATCATATTTTGACATAAACAGGAAATCAACGATTTCTGTGGATGCAAGCCAATATGTCTGAGGGCCAGTGTAACTTTAAGAAGATCATCGTGTAGCATACGCTTCAGTTTCTCTAACAGAAACTCAGCAGCCAAATCGAAAAATAATTGTTAGCAGTTCTAAATGGATGCACGAAATTTCACTACTATGTACAACAATATGGAACAAGATTCACAGTTGAAACTGAACACAAGGCTTTAATTGGCCTATTACAAAAGCCAATTGAGAAGTTGTCTCCCAAACTACAAACAAAAGCACTAGAACTTTTCAGATATGATTTTTTTTTTGGATTGGAGGTTTAACGACCACCGTGAGCAACTCAATGGGCTATAAGCAGTCGCCCGTCCCTAATTTAGGGTCACTGGTTCCAGGGAAGGGAGAGAGCCAGTGCCGTAAGACAAACACAACATCCATTCTTTTTTTTTTTTTTTTTTTTTTTTTTTGATTGGAGGTTTAACGACCACCGTGAGTAACTCAATGGGCTATAAGCAGTCGCCCGTCCCTAAATTACGGTCACTGGTTCCAGGGAAGGGAGAGAGCCAGTGCCGTAAGACAAACACAACATCCATTCATTGATTGATTGGAGGTTTAACGACCACCGTGAGCAACTCAATGGGCTATAAGCAGTCGCCCGTCCCTAATTTAGGGTCACTGGTTCCAGGGAAGGGAGAGAGCCAGTGCCATAAGACAAACACAACATCCATTCATTGATTGATTGGAGGTTTAACGACCACCGTGAGCAACTCAATGGGCTATAAGCAGTCGCCCGTCCCTAAATTTAGGGTCACTGGTTCCAGGGAAGGGAGAGAGCCAGTGCCGTAAGACAAACACAACATCCATTCATTGATTGATTGGAGGTTTAACGACCACCGTGAGCAACTCAATGGGCTATAAGCAGTCTCCCGTCCCTAATTTAGGGTCACTGGTTCCAGGGAAGGGAGAGAGCCAGTGCCGTAAGACAAACACAACATCCATTCATTCATTGATTGGAGGTTTAACGACCACCGTGAGCAACTCAATGGGCTATAAGCAGTCGCCCGTCCCTAATTTAGGGTCACTGGTTCCAGGGAAGGGAGAGAGCCAGTGCCATAAGACAAACACAACATCCATTCATTGATTGATTGGAGGTTTAACGACCACCGTGAGCAACTCAATGGGCTATAAGCAGTCTCCCGTCCCTAATTTAGGGTCACTGGTTCCAGGGAAGGGAGAGAGCCAGTGCCGTAAGACAAACACAACATCCATTCATTCATTGATTGGAGGTTTAACGACCACCGTGAGCAACTCAATGGGCTATAAGCAGTCGCCCGTCCCTAAATTTAGGGTCACTGGTTCCAGGGAAGGGAGAGAGCCAGTGCCGTAAGACAAACACAACATCCATTCATTAATTGATTGGAGGTTTAACGACCACCGTGAGCAACTCAATGGGCTATAAGCAGTCGCCCGTCCCTAAATTTAGGGTCACTGGTTCCAGGGAAGGGAGAGAGCCAGTGCCGTAAGACAAACACAACATCCATTCATTGATTGATTGGAGGTTTAACGACCACCGTGAGCAACTCAATGGGCTATAAGCAGTCTCCCGTCCCTAATTTAGGGTCACTGGTTCCAGGGAAGGGAGAGAGCCAGTGCCGTAAGACAAACACAACATCCATTCATTCATTGATTGGAGGTTTAACGACCACCGTGAGCAACTCAATGGGCTATAAGCAGTCGCCCGTCCCTAATTTAGGGTCACTGGTTCCAGGGAAGGGAGAGAGCCAGTGCCGTAAGACAAACACAACACCCATTCATTGATTGATTGGAGGTTTAACGACCACCGTGAGCAACTCAATGGGCTATAAGCAGTCGCCCGTCCCTAAATTAGGGTCACTGGTTCCAGGGAAGGAGAGAGCCAGTGCCGTAAGACAAACACAACATCCATTCATTGATTGATTGGAGGTTTAACGACCACCGTGAGCAACTCAATGGGCTATAAGCAGTCGCCCGTCCCTAATTTAGGGTCACTGGTTCCAGGGAAGGGAGAGAGCCAGTGCCGTAAGACAAACACAACATCCATTCATTGATTGATTGGAGGTTTAACGACCACCGTGAGCAACTCAATGGGCTATAAGCAGTCGCCCGTCCCTAATTTAGGGTCACTGGTTCCAGGGAAGGGAGAGAGCCAGTGCCGTAAGACAAACACAACATCCATTCATTGATTGATTGGAGGTTTAACGACCACCGTGAGCAACTCAATGGGCTATAAGCAGTCGCCCGTCCCTAAATTAGGGTCACTGGTTCCAGGGAAGGGAGAGAGCCAGTGCCGTAAGACAAACACAACATCCATTCATTGATTGATTGGAGGTTTAACGACCACCGTGAGCAACTCAATGGGCTATAAGCAGTCGCCCGTCCCTAATTTAGGGTCACTGGTTCCAGGGAAGGGAGAGAGCCAGTGCCGTAAGACAAACACAACATCCATTCATTGATTGATTGGAGGTTTAACGACCACCGTGAGCAACTCAATGGGCTATAAGCAGTCGCCCGTCCCTAATTTAGGGTCACTGGTTCCAGGGAAGGGAGAGAGCCAGTGCCATAAGACAAACACAACATCCATTCATTGATTGATTGGAGGTTTAACGACCACCGTGAGCAACTCAATGGGCTATAAGCAGTCTCCCGTCCCTAATTTAGGGTCACTGGTTCCAGGGAAGGGAGAGAGCCAGTGCCGTAAGACAAACACAACATCCATTCATTCATTGATTGGAGGTTTAACGACCACCGTGAGCAACTCAATGGGCTATAACCAGTCGCCCGTCCCTAAATTAGGGTCACTGGTTCCAGGGAAGGGAGAGAGCCAGTGCCGTAAGACAAACACAACATCCATTCATTAATTGATTGGAGGTTTAACGACCACCGTGAGCAACTCAATGGGCTATAAGCAGTCGCCCGTCCCTAAATTAGGGTCACTGGTTCCAGGGAAGGGAGCGAGCCAGTGCCGTAAGACAAACACAACATCCATTCATTGATTGATTGGAGGTTTAACGACCACCGTGAGCAACTCAATGGGCTATAAGCAGTCGCCCGTCCCTAATTTAGGGTCACTGGTTCCAGGGAAGGGAGAGAGCCAATGCCGTAAGACAAACACAACATCCATTCATTGACTGATTGGAGGTTTAACGACCACCGTGAGCAACTCAATGGGCTATAAGCAGTCGCCCGTCCCTAATTTAGGGTCACTGGTTCCAGGGAAGGGAGAGAGCCAGTGCCGTAAGACAAACACAACACCCATTCATTGATTGATTGGAGGTTTAACGACCACCGTGAGCAACTCAATGGGCTATAAGCAGTCGCCCGTCCCTAATTTAGGGTCACTGGTTCCAGGGAAGGGAGAGAGCCAGTGCCGTAAGACAAACACAACATCCATTCATTGATTGATTGGAGGTTTAACGACTACCGTGAGCAACTCAATGGGCTATAAGCAGTCGCCCGTCCCTAATTTAGGGTCACTGGTTCCAGGGAAGGGAGAGAGCCAGTGCCGTAAGACAAACACAACATCCATTCATTGATTGATTGGAGGTTTAACGACCACCGTGAGCAACTCAATGGGCTATAAGCAGTCGCCCGTCCCTAATTTAGGGTCACTGGTTCCAGGGAAGGGAGAGAGCCAGTGCCGTAAGACAAACACAACATCCATTCATTGATTGATTGGAGGTTTAACGACCACCGTGAGCAACTCAATGGGCTATAAGCAGTCGCCCGTCCCTAAATTAGGGTCACTGGTTCCAGGGAAGGGAGAGAGCCAGTGCCGTAAGACAAACACAACATCCATTCATTGATTGATTGGAGGTTTAACGACCACCGTGAGCAACTCAATGGGCTATAAGCAGTCGCCCGTCCCTAATTTAGGGTCACTGGTTCCAGGGAAGGGAGAGAGCCAGTGCCGTAAGACAAACACAACATCCATTCATTGATTGATTGGAGGTTTAACGACCACCGTGAGCAACTCAATGGGCTATAAGCAGTCGCCCGTCCCTAATTTAGGGTCACTGGTTCCAGGGAAGGGAGAGAGCCAGTGCCATAAGACAAACACAACATCCATTCATTGATTGATTGGAGGTTTAACGACCACCGTGAGCAACTCAATGGGCTATAAGCAGTCGCCCGTCCCTAATTTAGGGTCACTGGTTCCAGGGAAGGGAGAGAGCCAGTGCCGTAAGACAAACACAACATCCATTCATTGATTGATTGGAGGTTTATCGACCACCGTGAGCAACTCAATGGGCTATAAGCAGTCTCCCGTCCCTAATTTAGGGTCACTGGTTCCAGGGAAGGGAGAGAGCCAGTGCCGTAAGACAAACACAACATCCATTCATTCATTGATTGGAGGTTTAACGACCACCGTGAGCAACTCAATGGGCTATAAGCAGTCGCCCGTCCCTAATTTAGGGTCACTGGTTCCAGGGAAGGGAGAGAGCCAGTGCCATAAGACAAACACAACATCCATTCATTGATTGATTGGAGGTTTAACGACCACCGTGAGCAACTCAATGGGCTATAAGCAGTCGCCCGTCCCTAATTTAGGGTCACTGGTTCCAGGGAAGGGAGAGAGCCAGTGCCGTAAGACAAACACAACATCCATTCATTGATTGATTGGAGGTTTAACGACCACCGTGAGCAACTCAATGGGCTATAAGCAGTCTCCCGTCCCTAATTTAAGGTCACTGGTTCCAGGGAAGGGAGAGAGCCAGTGCCGTAAGACAAACACAACATCCATTCATTCATTGATTGGAGGTTTAACGACCACCGTGAGCAACTCAATGGGCTATAAGCAGTCGCCCGTCCCTAAATTAGGGTCACTGGTTCCAGGGAAGGGAGAGAGCCAGTGCCGTAAGACAAACACAACATCCATTCATTGATTGATTGGAGGTTTAACGACCACCGTGAGCAACTCAATGGGCTATAAGCAGTCGCCCGTCCCTAAATTAGGGTCACTGGTTCCAGGGAAGGGAGAGAGCCAGTGCCGTAAGACAAACACAACATCCATTCATTGATTGATTGGAGGTTTAACGACCACCGTGAGCAACTCAATGGGCTATAAGCAGTCGCCCGTCCCTAATTTAGGGTCACTGGTTCCAGGGAAGGGAGAGAGCCAGTGCCGTAAGACAAACACAACATCCATTCATTGATTGATTGGAGGTTTAACGACCACCGTGAGCAACTTAATGGGCTATAAGCAGTCGCCCGTCCCTAATTTAGGGTCACTGGTTCCAGGGAAGGGAGAGAGCCAGTGCCGTAAGACAAACACAACATCCATTCATTGATTGATTGGAGGTTTAACGACCACCGTGAGCAACTCAATGGGCTATAAGCAGTCGCCCGTCCCTAAATTAGGGTCACTGGTTCCAGGGAAGGGAGAGAGCCAGTGCCGTAAGACAAACACAACATCCATTCATTGATTGATTGGAGGTTTAACGACCACCGTGAGCAACTCAATGGGCTATAAGCAGTCGCCCGTCCCTAATTTAGGGTCACTGGTTCCAGGGAAGGGAGAGAGCCAGTGCCGTAAGACAAACACAACATCCATTCATTGATTGATTGGAGGTTTAACGACCACCGTGAGCAACTCAATGGGCTATAAGCAGTCGCCCGTCCCTAATTTAGGGTCACTGGTTCCAGGGAAGGAGAGAGCCAGCGCCATAAGACAAACACAACATCCATTCATTGATTGATTGGAGGTTTAACGACCACCGTGAGCAACTCAATGGGCTATAAGCAGTCGCCCGTCCCTAATTTAGGGTCACTGGTTCCAGGGAAGGGAGAGAGCCAGTGCCGTAAGACAAACACAACATCCATTCATTGATTGATTGGAGGTTTAACGACCACCGTGAGCAACTCAATGGATTATAAGCAGTCGCCCGTCCCTAATTTAGGGTCACTGGTTCCAGGGAAGGAAGAGAGCCAGTGCCGTAAGACAAACACAACATCCATTCATTGATTGATTGGAGGTTTAACGACCACCGTGAGCAACTCAATGGGCTATAAGCAGTCGCCCGTCCCTAATTTAGGGTCACTGGTTCCAGGGAAGGGAGAGAGCCAGTGCCGTAAGACAAACACAACATCCATTCATTGATTGATTGGAGGTTTAACGACCACCGTGAGCAACTCAATGGGCTATAAGCAGTCGCCCGTCCCTAAATTAGGGTCACTGGTTCCAGGGAAGGGAGAGAGCCAGTGCCGTAAGACAAACACAACATCCATTCATTGATTGATTGGAGGTTTAACGACCACCGTGAGCAACTCAATGGGCTATAAGCAGTCGCCCGTCCCTAATTTAGGGTCACTGGTTCCAGGGAAGGGAGAGAGCCAGTGCCGTAAGACAAACACAACATCCATTCATTGATTGATTGGAGGTTTAACGACCACCGTGAGCAACTCAATGGGCTATAAGCAGTCGCCCGTCCCTAATTTAGGGTCACTGGTTCCAGGGAAGGGAGAGAGCCAGCGCCATAAGACAAACACAACATCCATTCATTGATTGATTGGAGGTTTAACGACCACCGTGAGCAACTCAATGGGCTATAAGCAGTCGCCCGTCCCTAATTTAGGGTCACTGGTTCCAGGGAAGGGAGAGAGCCAGTGCCGTAAGACAAACACAACATCCATTCATTGATTGATTGGAGGTTTAACGACCACCGTGAGCAACTCAATGGGCTATAAGCAGTCTCCCGTCCCTAATTTAGGGTCACTGGTTCCAGGGAAGGGAGAGAGCCAGTGCCGTAAGACAAACACAACATCCATTCATTCATTGATTGGAGGTTTAACGACCACCGTGAGCAACTCAATGGGCTATAAGCAGTCGCCCGTCCCTAATTTAGGGTCACTGGTTCCAGGGAAGGGAGAGAGCCAGTGCCGTAAGACAAACACAACATCCATTCATTGATTGATTGGAGGTTTAACGACCACCGTGAACAACTCAATGGGCTATAAGCAGTCGCCCGTCCCTAATTTAGGGTCACTGGTTCCAGGGAAGGGAGAGAGCCAGTGCCGTAAGACAAACACAACATCCATTCATTGATTGATTGGAGGTTTAACGACCACCGTGAGCAACTCAATGGGCTATAAGCAGTCTCCCGTCCCTAATTTAAGGTCACTGGTTCCAGAGAAGGGAGAGAGCCAGTGCCGTAAGACAAACACAACATCCATTCATTCATTGATTGGAGGTTTAACGACCACCGTGAGCAACTCAATGGGCTATAAGCAGTCGCCCGTCCCTAAATTAGGGTCACTGGTTCCAGGGAAGGGAGAGAGCCAGTGCCGTAAGACAAACACAACATCCATTCATTGATTGATTGGAGGTTTAACGACCACCGTGAGCAACTCAATGGGCTATAAGCAGTCGCCCGTCCCTAAATTAGGGTCACTGGTTCCAGGGAAGGGAGAGAGCCAGTGCCGTAAGACAAACACAACATCCATTCATTGATTGATTGGAGGTTTAACGACCACCGTGAGCAACTCAATGGGCTATAAGCAGTCGCCCGTCCCTAATTTAGGGTCACTGGTTCCAGGGAAGGGAGAGAGCCAGTGCCGTAAGACAAACACAACATCCATTCATTGATTGATTGGAGGTTTAACGACCACCGTGAGCAACTCAATGGGCTATAAGCAGTCGCCCGTCCCTAATTTAGGGTCACTGGTTCCAGGGAAGGGAGAGAGCCAGTGCCGTAAGACAAACACAACATCCATTCATTGATTGATTGGAGGTTTAACGACCACCGTGAGCAACTCAATGGGCTATAAGCAGTCGCCCGTCCCTAAATTAGGGTCACTGGTTCCAGGGAAGGGAGAGAGCCAGTGCCGTAAGACAAACACAACATCCATTCATTGATTGATTGGAGGTTTAACGACCACCGTGAGCAACTCAATGGGCTATAAGCAGTCGCCCGTCCCTAATTTATGGTCACTGGTTCCAGGGAAGGGAGAGAGCCAGTGCCGTAAGACAAACACAACATCCATTCATTGATTGATTGGAGGTTTAACGACCACCGTGAGCAACTCAATGGGCTATAAGCAGTCGCCCGTCCCTAATTTAGGGTCACTGGTTCCAGGGAAGGGAGAGAGCCAGTGCCATAAGACAAACACAACATCCATTCATTGATTGATTGGAGGTTTAACGACCACCGTGAGCAACTCAATGGGCTATAAGCAGTCGCCCGTCCCTAATTTAGGGTCACTGGTTCCAGGGAAGGGAGAGAGCCAGTGCCGTAAGACAAACACAACATCCATTCATTGATTGATTGGAGGTTTAACGACCACCGTGAGCAACTCAATGGGCTATAAGCAGTCTCCCGTCCCTAATTTAGGGTCACTGGTTCCAGGGAAGGGAGAGAGCCAGTGCCGTAAGACAAACACAACATCCATTCATTCATTGATTGGAGGTTTAACGACCACCGTCAGCAACTCAATGGGCTATAAGCAGTCGCCCGTCCCTAATTTAGGGTCACTGGTTCCAGGGAAGGGAGAGAGCCAGTGCCGTAAGACAAACACAACATCCATTCATTGATTGATTGGAGGTTTAACGACCACCGTGAGCAACTCAATGGGCTATAAGCAGTCGCCCGTCCCTAATTTAGGGTCACTGGTTCCAGGGAAGGGAGAGAGCCAGTGCCATAAGACAAACACAACATCCATTCATTGATTGATTGGAGGTTTAACGATCACCGTGAGCAACTCAATGGGCTATAAGCAGTCGCCCGTCCCTAATTTAGGGTCACTGGTTCCAGGGAAGGGAGAGAGCCAGTGCCATAAGACAAACACAACATCCATTCATTGATTGATTGGAGGTTTAACGATCACCGTGAGCAACTCAATGGGCTATAAGCAGTCGCCCGTCCCTAATTTAGGGTCACTGGTTCCACGGAAGGGAGAGAGCCAGTGCCGTAAGACAAACACAACATCCATGCCTGACCGGGATTCGAACCCGGACCCCTTACGGACGAATGATCAGAGGCCAGCACCTTAGACCACTGCGCCACCGGGGCGGCAGATATGATTTTAACATTGTACATGTGCCAGGAAAAAATGAAATATTGCTGACGCTCTATCAAGGTGTCCAATCAACAGTGAAATTAATACAAGCTTCTTACAGGGTGTCCCACAAAGGACTCCCTGATTTTAAAATGAAATGACACGGAAACGGGGGTCGATAGAAGAATAAAAGAAGTTGTATGTTTATTTGAAAAGCCATAAAAATCTGATACAGAAGTTTCAAAATTACTTACAAATGTTGCCGAAAGGTGGCGCTGTACGCTGTAGTCGCAGTGCGGTCCTATGAATAATGCCGTTGATGGCTTAGTGGTTAGCAGGTTAGATTATCGATGCAAGGTCCCCAGGTTCGAGCCTGGGCTGATCTTTCAGAGATGGTTTGATTTGCTAACAATCGCTGAATATCCGACGTGCATCGGACGAGCACGTTAAGTGACGGCCCCCAGGCTGGACCCACTGGTTAAATGGGTATCCTTACCTATGCTCCCCCCTGAAATTCTCTCACCCATCTATGTGCAATATCGTACTTGTACGGTGGCGCCATCTACTGTACTCTAATCTCACTACAAACTGTTCTGTCAAAGTGGCTAGACTTGCTCTCATTCCTTCCGTTTCTGTGTCCTGCCCAAAAGGCGATCTCGCTGTAGGTGACTGGGACCTAAACTCTACTCACTGTGGACGGAAGTCCTACAAGAAGACGGTGGCGCCATCTGCTGTACTCTAATCTCACTACAAACTGTTCTGTCAAAGTGGCTAGACTTGCTCTCATTCCTTCCGTTTCTGTGTCCTGCCCAAAAGGCGACTTCGCTGTAGGTGGCGGGGACCTAAACGCTACTCACTGTGGACGAAAGTCCTACAAGAAGACGGTGGCGCCATCTACTGTACTCTAATCTCACTACAAACTGTTCTGTCAAAGTCGCTACACTTGCTCTCATTCCTTCCGTTTCTGTGTCCTGCCCAAAACGCGATCTCGCTGTAGGTGGCTGGGACCTAAACTCTACTCACTGTGGACGGAAGTCCTACAAGAAGACGATGGCGCCATCTACTGTACTCTAATCTCACTACAAACTGTTCTGTCAAAGTGACTAGGCTTGCTCTCATTCCTTCCGTTTCTGTGTCCTGCCCAAAAGGCGATCTCGCTGTAGGGGGCTGGAACCTAAACTCTACTCACTGTGGACGGAAGTCCTACAAGAAGACGGTGGCGCCATCTACTGTACTCTAATCTCACTACAAACTGTTCTGTCAAAGTGACTAGACTTGCTCTCATTCCTTCCGTTTCTGTGTCCTGCCCAAAAGGCGATCTCGCTGTATGTGGCTGGGACCTAAACTCTACTCACTGTGGACGGAAGTCCTACAAGAAGACGGTGGCGCCATCTACTGTACTCTAATCTCACTACAAACTGTTCTGTCAAAGTGACTAGACTTGCTCTCATTCCTTCCGTTTCTGTGTCCTGCCCAAAAGGTGATCTCGCTGTAGGTGGCTGGGACCTAAACTCTACTCACTGTAGACGGAAGTCCTACAAGAAGAAGGTGGCGCCATCTACTGTACTCTAATCTCACTACAAACTGTTCTGTTAAAGTGGCTAGACTTGCTCTCATTCCTTCCGTTTCTGTGTCCTGCCCAAAAGGCGATCTCGCTGTAGGTGGCTGGGACCTAAACTCTACTCACTGTGGACGGAAGTCCTACAAGAAGACGGTGGCGCCATCTACTGTACTCTAATCTCACTACAAACTGTTCCGTTAAAGTGGCTAGACTTGCTCTCATTCCTTCCGTTTCTGTGTCCTGCCCAAAAGGCGATCTCGCTGTAGGTGGCTGGGACTTAAACTCTACTCCCTGTGGACGGAAGTCTTACAAGAAAATGACGAATACTGAGAAAGAGAACGATCAGTCTTCGGACAGTTTCAACGTGAAAGGAGGTTAACGTACTGAAGGAAGTGGATGAAGTCATGTATTCCGTGGAGCAACGAGTTTGTATCAGGAACTTCGTGGTTTATGCAAGATGGGGCCCCGATTACACCGTACCCCAGCGGTTTCTGTTTTTCTTGAGGAATACTACGGGAATAGAGTCATTGCTTTGAACTATCAGACATTTACTGGAACAGGCATGGATTGTCCTCCATACTCACCCGATCTTACCCCTGCGACGAATTGTTGTGGGGCACATTGAAGGACACTGTTTTCCAGAACAATTCTGCAACACTGGACGAGCTTGAAGAGTTGATCGGCGAGTCACGTGCGTCCATTTCCGTTGACACACTACAGAGGGTGACCGAAAATTTCATTCTTCGTTTGCGCCATCTCTGTGCTGCGAAAGGTGCACATTTTGAATCATGTGATTGCAACGACCGCTTGCAAAGGACAGTTTACAGACTATTTCTCGGACGCCATACTGCGACTGAAGCGTACAGCGCCACCTGTCGGCAACATTTGGAAGTAATTTTGAAACTTCTGTGTCCGATTTTTACGGCTTTCAAAATAAACATACCACTTGTTTCCTTCTTCTATCGATCTCCGTTTCCGAGTTATTTCATTTTAAAATCAGGGAGTCCTTTGTGGAACACCCTGTACAAGCAGAAGCAGCCACGGAACACACTGTTTTAACAGCTAGTGAGGACAATACTACAGAACTCAGAGAAGCTTCTGGGAAAGACCCTGAACTTCGACAACTTAAGAAATATATACAACATGGATGGCCATCAAACATTAGCCAATTACCACCAGGTGTAAGACAATATTGGTATAAAAACTCAGAGTTACGTAGTTTTAATGTCTTGGTATTCCCAGGAAACAGGTTAATAATTCGTTTAATAAAAAGGAAGCAGGTATTGTCAAGATTGTACTTGGCACATCAAAGGGTGACCTCTTGTCAAAGAAAAGCCAAACATACCTAGTTTTGGCCGAATTTGGTGAATGATATCAAGCTTTCTGTAAACAACTGTGAAATATAAAAATAATACCAAAGATCAAATTCAAAACAAATAATGATACCATATGAGATACCGAAATTGTATTGGGAAGATGTTGGACTGAACTTCATGTATACCCAGTGTGGCAAAGAATTTTTAAGACTGGGTCTGTAAAATGAAATAGAAACAAGAAATTATAATTTGTTTTAGTTCCTTATTCAAAATAAGTCCCTTCGGCTTCAATACACTTGTTACAGCGATTTAATAGTGATTCGAATGCCTGTTCCAGTTCACTTTGCGGAATCGCCTCCAAAGCACGCGTCGAAGCTGTTTGTATGGTCGAAATATCATACAAATAACACCCTTTTAACGTCATTTTAAGTTTTGGGAACAAAGGAAAATTACACGGTGCTAAATCAGGTGAATACGGTGCATGATTCAACACACAGACGTTATTTGTCGCCCAAAAATCTACGAACAAGAAGTGAGGTGTGACTGGGTGCATTATCGTGCAACAAACCCCAACTGTTTTCATCCCGATATTCTGGACGAATGCGTCGAATTTTGCCCATCAGACGCCTCAAAACATTTAAATAAAACTCACCAGTAATCGTTTGTCAACTTGGAACAAATTCTTTATGGATAATACACTTACTATCGAAGACTGTAATGAGCATTGTTTTGATTTTCGATTGAACTTTTCTTGTTTTCTTTGGCTTGTGGCGAGTTTTTTGACTTCCATTCCGCACTTTGTCGCTTTGTTTTAGGTTCATATTGAAAACACCATGTTTCATCACCTGCAACTAGCGATTTTACGAAGTTTGGATCATTTTCAGCGGCTGAAATGTCCCTGCAATGTGCACTTCTCCTTGATTTTTGTTCATTGGTTAACGTGTGTGGAACAAATTTAGCACAGACTTTTGCTTTGCCCAAATCTTCATGCAAGATGGTTCGAATCGTTTCTTTGTTGATGTTTAAAGACTCTTCCATCATTCTTAGTGACGCACATCGATTGTTTGCCACGAAATGACGCACTTTTTCAATAATCTCAGGTGTCCTAGATGAACTTTGTCTTCCGGTATGCTTGTCATCTTCTAGCGTCTCTCTTCCGTCCAAAAAACGTTTGTGCCACAGGAAAACATTTGATCTACTTAAACAAAACTCACCGTAAACTTGTTTCATCTTTTGGTACGTTTCCGAGGCACTTTTACCAATTTTTGCGTTAAATTTAATAGCAGCCCTTTGTTGCATCTTAATAATTCAACATGAAAAAAATTTGACTTCTCAAATGAACGGCCGTTTCGTTTGAGTTACTTTTACAACTGCGCAGTACTTTTGGCAGAAAGCAAGCAGACGGTCACGGTTTATAACGCGTGCGCGATTACACTGGTGGCGCCACCGTTGGCCGAAATCTAGCGCCAGTCTTGAAAATTCTTTGACGCACTGTGTATACGGGGCGAGAACTTCGTGGTGAACATTGATTAACATTCAAAATTCATTGAGGTAAAAAAGCTAACGCAAAAAAAACAGCAGATGCTGTGATAAGTATCTTCAAACAAGTTTTTCGTACACACGGCATCCCAAGAACGCTTCATTCAGACAATGGACCACCACTCGATAGCAGAACTTTTCAGATCTTTGTGAACCAATATGACATGAAACATATAACGTCATCACCAAGGTATCCAAAATCCAACGGAATGGTGGAAAGGGCCATAGGAACCATGCAAGAAGGTTATATTACTGGAGACACCACTGGCTCTGCCGCCAAAGGTCACCGCTAATCTGTGGTGTGACGTCACAAGCAGGCAAAATCGAACTAAATCATACCGTTGATGAAACAGTAAGCTTGCGTATCATTGATAAAGATTATTGAATTACTCATTTTATCTGTTTATACGCTTAGAAGCTTTTGTTCCATTGGTTTCCAAGCAGCTTCTCTTCTGCGGCTGCGTCGTTCCTGCTCATGACGTCATTTGCAGCACAGACGGTGACTTATGGCGGCCAATGCTGCGTGGATAGAAGTGGTGTCTCCAGTAATGTAACCTCCTTGGAACCATGAGGTCAATATTGACTAAGGTTAGAGAAGCTCAGGGTGATCCAAACTTGGCATTAATGGAGTATAACAACACGCCAAAATTTAATTTTATATCACCCGCACAAATGTTATATCTTTGAGATCTTTAATTCCGACTAGATCAATTTTTTCGAAACCAAGGTTCTCCATGATCAAAACTTATCAGAAGTTAAAAGATAATCAAAGAAATCAGCAAAAGTATTACAATAAATCAACGGTTCACTTACAACCTCTAAAACCTAAACAACCTGTGTCCATTCAAACGGAACACCAAAAGTGGACCCCAGGCACTATCATTAAAAAACATGAAACTCCACGTTCTTACATTGTGAAGACTACATCAGGAACTGAATTGCGAAGAAACAGAATTCACTTGAAGCTGGATAAAAGTGAGGCAAAGACTTCCGAGAAGGTAGGATATGACATTGAAACATGTACAGAAACGGTGAATGTTAAATACCAGGTGTCTCCTCCAATTGAGCTTCTTTCCATTGCCGAAAGATCCGTCTGAAGGTGAGTTGGAAACTATCCCTAATCCAGGACGAAAAGAACTGTCTGATGGTGAGATGGAAACCATTCCCAATCCAGGACGAAATGAAGTGTCAACTCCAAAACGGGAGTGCCCTAAGAGGCTAATTAAACGGCCATTACGTTTACAGGACTATTGTTGTTAAGAGATTATTTTAATTGTTCATTATGTTTACTGGACTATTATTTTAGTTGTTCATTGTGTCTACATTTAAAAGACTTTAAAAAAAAAAAAAAAAAAAAAAAAAAAAAAAAAGGGCATGTCACATAGTTCAATAACCTCAGTGTGATAACCGTGACCGACAGTTGTTATCTTTGTTTAGGACCTCGGTCTAGCTGAGCGTGTTCGCAGTTCAAGACAGTGGTTGTTGTGTTGTGCAGCTATATAGCACAAGGTGTTTACGATTTTGTATCATCATCATCATCAACCATTATCAATCCACTGCTGGACGAAGGTCTCTCCAAGCCTCTTCCACAACGGTCTCTCTTGTGCCAGTCTCCTCCATGTTACTCCCACATACTTTCGAATTTCATACACCCATCTTCCATGTTGTCTTCTTCTCGGTCTTTTCCTGTCCTTTGGAATCTAATCTAAAATTTCGACTGTCCATCGATGATCTGTCCTTCTGGAAGTATGTCCAGCCTATAACCATTTCAAGGATTTTACTCTGATCATGATGTCTTCCACTCTTTTCATTTTTCTGATCCACGAGTTCCTCTTCTTATCTCTTCTGGTTACACCAAGCATGCACCTCTCCATGCTGCTTTGAGTTGTCTGCAGTCTTTGTATGTTTCTTTTAGTTAAGGTCCACGACTCTGCACCATACGTAAGCACTGGAAAGATGCATTGATCAAATAAAACACTTTTCTTTTAAAACATAATGGCATATTGCTCTTGAAAATTATGCTGTTTCTTCCAAAGCTCTCCAGGCAAGCTTTATACTCCGATTAATTTCTTCATCAATGTGACCCTCACTTGATATCTGCTGTCCAAGATAAACCTACGCACCTGTTATCTCCAGCTTTTCCCCAACAATTGATAAATCTTCATTTCTTGTAAAAGTATTGTACATCACGTTTGTCTTCTGAAAGTTAATTTTTAATCCCACTTGTTTGCTCTTGTCAGCAAGTTCCTGGATCATATTCTGCAGCTCTGATGGGATAGTTGCAAAAATAACTACGTCATCAGCAAAACGAAGGTGAGTTAAATGATATCCATTAATCTTTATCCCTTTGCTTTCGCAGTTTAGTGATTGAAAGACATTTTCCAATGTGGCATTAAAGAGCTTGGGAGATATAGTGTCACCTTGTCTTACTCCCTTTCCAATTTTTACGTGTGCTGTATTCTCAAACAGCTGAATCTTTGTACTTGCATTTTCATAGATGTTATTAATAATATTTATGTATGCATCTTCAACACCGTAGGACGATGCTTTATTAATATAATAAATATATAAAATCTTTTTCAAAAATTATTTTTGCGGTTAATAGGAAATCAAAGGATATTAAGTTTGGCTCTTTACGTCCCATATACTTCATGAATTTAATCCAAAGGGTTGTCAAAGTCGAAGATTTGAAAAATTGACAAATTGACGTTCTGTTGGGAAGAAACTGTTCAACTAAAAGGAACGCTAAATGATTTTAACTGCTCCATTCAAAACAAGTACATCAATAAGAACTCGAAAATGTTGTCTATCAACAACAGAAAGGAGAGAGAGACAGAGAGAGAGGGAGAGAGAGAAAGAAAAGAAAAAAAAAACGAATATGTGAATATGTTACTAATATGAGAAAACAAAATATCCATTGATAACAGAAATAAAATGGTCGCTTTAAGGATTGATTTGTTTCTGTCCGTGAAAACCAAAACAAAACTGGCAATCCAGTTATACGTTCGGGGGCCCCGAAAACGTATAACTGGATTGCCAGTTTTGTTTTGGTTTTCACGGACAGAAACAAATCAATCCTTAAAGCGACCATTTTGTTTGTATTGTCAATTGATATTTTACTTTCTAATATTAGTAAGATACATTTTTTTTTTATATTTTACTTTCTCATATTAGTAAGATATATTTTTATTTTAATTTACTCATAACGTAAAAACATACGCTATGTACGGATAAATTTAAAGGAACTCCATTTTCAGTGCCTTTAGCGTTAAATTTGCCAAGTAACTTGCAACTGAAAAGGTGCTAAAGTAATCAGTTTTCCGCAACGTTTCTAACACACACACAAAAAAAAAAACTTTTGCTGTAACTGAAATGGTCTCTTCGTAGCGTAAACTAAAATTTACAAATTTTCACTTTGAGAACTGATAGCGGAAAATTTATGAACTAGTAGAGAAATTTAAAATGGGCAAAATTTAATGAATCCGTATGTCTTATCATTTGCAAAAATAATTTTTCAAAAACCTGTGTAAACCAATTTTTTTATTTAATTTCGCACTTGTAGCATGAAATTAACGAACTAATTGGAAAAATTAAATATTTGGGAAGGAACAGCTAAGCCTAATATGTGAGGTAAAAAAAATAATTTTTCCTCTAAGTTGAATAGTTTCTTCACAATAGAACTTCAATGTTTTTTTATTTTTTTCAACTTTGACAGCCCTCAGCGGATAAATTCATGAAGCACATGGGTATTTAAAGTGCCAGACTAAATATGCTTTGACTTCCTATTAGCCACAAAAGTAATTTTTGGCATACGTATCTATAAAACAAAAAGTTCGAAGTGCACGGAAAGACAAAGTGATTAGACTAGCACTCTTTGTTACAAAACGTTCTAATCATAGGAAGATAGAATGGCATTTTAAAAAGTGTAAAAATCTTTTTCTTGACTTAACTTTTTTTTGTTGTTGTTAATCTGACGGATGAAAATTTCTGAGATGATAAGAAAGGTAGGGGGCCCCATGAATCTTTTAGCGCCTACGGCCCCAAAAGATCTCTAGTCGCCTCTGCATCACAGGAAGAACGAAAACAACACACAAACACACACGCCCGCAAGAAAAACCGGCGTCGACTTCCTCGGCCGGATGATAGTAGCGGCTTTGAGCTTGCCGCAATCTCCGCTACAATCAGCTGTTCTCCAATAGACGGTCACGTGGTTCGAAGAGCTTCTCGTTCTTCCGGGAAGGTGGTGTTCTTGACCTTTGGGCCGCGGATGGCCGAGTGGGCATCGTTCGTGACTGCCACGGAAAGGGCCTCAGGTTCGATCCACTAAATATCCGCCGTGCGTCGGATGGGCACGTTAAGCCGTCGGACCCCGGGTAATAAATCCGTCAGATTAAGAAAAAAAAAGTTCTTCGGGGGGGGGGGGGGGCGAAAATAGGAATTTTTTGAAATCCACCATCTGTAACAAAATCGAAGGGCGTCTTCCTCCCCCTATCTACTTCGCTTCCGTGTCACTTTCCTATCGGGCACTCTAGCCCAAATCTCCTAGTTTCCTATTTTCTAAGGGTTGTTTAAGACCTGGGGTCATACACACTTATTTCTCCTAAGCTTCACGCCCTTCTAATTCAATTCCAACAAATAGAATCCCAAATAAATTAATACAAACTTGCCTAATCACTAATTAATTATTTGCAAAATCAATATCGAATTATTTGGTAAACTATTTATTTTCAACTAATATCGTTCCCTGTTAGCTCCACCTCGCGGCAAACTAATTGCCCGGAGGTGATAATTTCACGGATCAACATTACAGCACATGGTCGGATCAACATTATAGCACATGGTCGGATCAACATTATAGCACATGGTCGGATCAACATTATAGCACATGGTCGGATCGTAAGCTGCAAACTAACATATCACGTGGCTACAGCTGAGTTCGGACTCAATTTTCGGAGCCCGAGCTCGTCCGAGCCTGTGGTATATCAGCCCGAGCTCGTCCGAGCCTGTGGTATATCAGCCCGAGCTCGTCCGAGCCTGTGGTATATCAGCCCGAGCCCGGATTTTATATTACAAGATAGAGCCAGAGAACTGGCTAACCTGTTCACAGTGTTTCTTTCAAGCATGCATCCAGAGGGACGAAGCAAATTTTAATAAAATCAGGCTATGATGAAAAAGGAAGTTTCGTTTCTTTTTATGTTACAAATATTTCTCCAACTATATTTTTTTAAATTTTTGTTCAAATGGTAGTAGTTATAGTTTATTTTATTAAAAAGTGTATTACGACCCGTGGTATTCTTTAAAATATAGTAAGTAGACAAATGATACCTAATTGTCTGGAAAGCGTGATTCAGGAACAAGAGTGCGTTGAATGCATTTTAATAGATTAAAATTCCAAGCCTGTGTAAGCCCCCCCCCCTCCCTCCTCCTTTAGCTGGAAAAAGTTTGTTATTCCTGAAATGTTTGAAGAAGTAATAACTATATCAGAAATGTATATGGAATTTTTCGTCGGGGGGGAGGGGGCGAAAATAGGAAGTTTTTGAAATCCACCATCTGGAACAAAATCGAAGTTAATGAAAAATTGAAGAAAAATTAAAGCATTTTTTTTTAATGTAAGTCGATACATTTTTATTAAATTAAGTCATTTTTTCCTAATGTAGGTCGCATAAACCAAAAAACAAAAAAAAAAAATGACACATTTTCCGTTGGGGACCCTCTCAGACACATTTTCCGGCAAGGCCCTCTCTAAATGTGCCCCTGTGCTAGATATATACACTGGCGTGCAAATATTAAAGACGAGACGGTTTTTCGAATGTAACGTCGTGCAGAAGTGCTCCACATCGACACAAATCATACCACAAGATCCCCAAGATGTAAGAATATGGGACAAGTGAGCAAAACCGTCGAAACAAGGAATCCAAAGGATACAAAGGCACTTCATTGAAAAGGTAGCTTCGAGCACAACTGGACAGAAGACAGAAACGTCCATGTGACAGGCGGTTGCCAAGAAAAATCAAGTTTTTCGTAGGGGATGTGATCACCCTGACTACGTTGCAGGATTTACAGCGTCTGTCCATGCTGAGGACAAGGTTGTCAAGGAGCTGTTGCGGCATCGCGGCACATTCCTCTTGTAGTGCCAATCGCAGCTGCGGAATCGTTGCTGGCGGCTGGTGACGTGCTGCCAAGCGTCTCCCGAGAAGGTCCCACACGTGTTCGTTTGGATTTAGGTCCGGGAACCTTGCGGGCCAATCCATGCGTTGAATATCTTCACTCTCCAACAGCTCTGCGAGAGCCACTGTACGATGAGAGGTAGCGTTGTCGTCCATGAAGAGGAACTCAGGACCCACAGCACCTCTGAACAGACGCCCGTGAGGCAGGAGAACCTCGGTACAATAGCGGACTCCAGTGACTGAACCTCTTTGGAAGATGTGGAGGTCAGTACGGCTATCAAGCATGATACCGCCCCAAACGAGAACTCCGCCACCTCCAAACCGGTCTCTTTCGATGATGTTGGAGGTGTGATTGCGTGTTCCCTGCTCTCTCCAGATGTGTATACGTCCGGAATCGCTCGTCAGACTAAATTGGCTCTGATCCGTAAAGAGAACTCTACCCCATTGCTGATGGGTCCAGTTCTTGTGTTCCCGGCACCAGAGAAACCGCCGTTTCTGATGAGCAGGCGTTAATGGCATACACCGTACTGGTCGTCGTGCAAATAGACCACCTTTGTGCAGCCTCCTGGCCACGCCAAAACGCGATAACGGACGTCCAGTTGTCTGTTGCATGTGCCTTGCGATTTCTCCCGCTGTCTGCCGTCTGTCTCTTCACGCCTGTAGGACAATATACCGGTCGTCCGCCGCCGTGGTTGCTCGTGGACGACCACTGCTAAACTCTCGGACAGCTGTTCCTGTCGTTTGAAATGCTCTCCAAGCTCGTGAAACAATGCTGCGAGCGATCCCGAACTCCTCGGCCACAATAGTCACACTTCGAACTTCTTCCAACTTCCCAATGACGCGACCTCGGGTAAAGTATATATATTACAAATAGAAAACTTGCCCTCTCTAAGGTTCCATCCCCCCCCGGGCAAAATGTCCTGAAAGAAACACTGCCTGTTCAACCACTAATAAAAAAAAACTCCTTTTCCACACTTCCACTCTCCTCTTCCTGGGGAGTGGGAAGAGATTTCAATCTATTTTTTCAGTGTGACTGTACATTTTTCTTTTACTCTTCGTTTCCACCTGAAGTCCTTCGGGAACAATAGATCAGATCGGCTAAACTTCCACGTTCGACCCGCTCGGCTTACTGCTAGTTCCGAAAGCAATAATAGATGGCGCCACGGTAGCCCTTCAGCTCAACTCAGCTCTTCTCGCACGTGATTCGTGAAATGCGTTCAGCCATCTCATGACTACGTGTCGATGCGTCACATGGTTTAGGACAATTCAGGTGTCGAAAAAAGCCCGCTTCAGGGAATGATGAGTATTCTTACCGTACACTTGGTACGTGATTTTTTTATGCTCAGATTCTTATTGATAGAGTGATGATTCCGACGTATTGGTTCACCGAAGGATTGGCTTACGATGAGGCGATTGAAGAAACCAAAGGATTGGCTTACGATGAGGCGATTGAAGAAACCTCGCATGGCAATGTTACCACATCCACTGAGACAGTTAGTGACTCGTATTATTAATAACATCTATGAAAATGCAAGTGCAAAGATTAGGCTGTTTGAAAATACAACACACATAAAAATTGGAAAGGGAGTGAGACAAGGTGACACCATATCTCCGAAGCTCTTTAATGCCACATTGGAGGGTGTTTTTCAGTCGCTGAGCTGGGAAAACAAGGGGATAAAGATTAATGGAGATTATCTAACCCACCTTCGTTTTGCTGATGACGTAGTCATTTTTGCAACTACCCCATCAGAGCTGCAGAGTATGATCCAGGAACTTGCTGACAAGAGTGAAGAAGTGGGATTAAAAATGAACTTTCAGAAGACAAAAGTGATGTTCAATGCTTTTACAAGAAATGAAGATTTATCGATTGATGGAGAAAAGCTGGAGATAACAGACACGTACGTTTATCTTGGACAGCAGATATCAAGTGAGGGTCACATTGGTGAAGAAATTAATCGGCGTACAAAACTTGCCTGGAGAGCTTTTGGAAGAAACAGCATAATTTTCAAGAGCAATATGCCATTATGTCTTAAAAGAAAAGTGTTTGATCAATGCATCCTTCCAGTGCTTACGTATGGTGCAGAGACGTGGACCTTAACTAAAAGAGACATACAAAGGCTGCAGACAACTCAAAGTAGCATGGAGAGGTGCATGCTTGGTGTAACCAGGAGAGATAAGAAGAGGAACTCGTGGATCCGAAAAATGACAAGAGTGGAAGACATCATGATCAGAGTTAAATCCCTGAAATGGCAATGGGCTGGACATACTGCCAGAAGGACAGATCATCGATGGACAGCCGAAATTTTAGATTGGATTCCAAGGGACAGGAAAAGACCCAGAAGAAGACCACATGGGAGATGGGTGGATGAAATTCGAAAGTATGCAGGGGTGACATGGAGGAGACTGGCACAAGACAGACCGTTGTGGAGGAAACTTGGGGAGACCTTCGTCCAGCAGTGGATTGATAATGATTGACAGTGATGTGATTCGTATTGCATACATGGGCGGGGGGGGGTCAATAGACCTCCTGTGTAATTGTTTATTACTTTTTACCGCCCTGTTGAATTATTTTTCCCTTTATTTTATTTTATTTTATTTATTACTTTTTTTACCTCCCCTTTAGAATAATTTTTCCCTTTATTTTATTTTATTTATTACTTTTTTTTACCTCCGCCTTTAGAATAATTTTTCCCTTTATTTTATTTTATTTATTACTTTTTTTACCTCCCCCTTTAGAACACTTTTTCCCTTTATTTTATTTTATTTATTACTTTTTTTTACCCCCTGTAGAATTATTTTCCCTATATTTTATTTTCTTTATTATGTTTTTACCCCACCTGTAGAACAATTTTCCCTTTATTTTATTTTATTTATTACTTTTTTTACCCCCTGTAGAATTATTTTCCCTTTATTTTATTTTATTTATTACGTTTTTTACCCCACCTGTAGAATTATTTTCCCTTTATTTTATTTTATTTTATTTCTGATTACTTTCTTTTACACCCCCCCCCCGTAGACCTATTTCCCCCTTTATTTCATTTTGTTTTATTTTATTTATTACTTTTTTTTACCTCCCCTGTAGAATTATTTTTCCCTTTATTTTATTTTATTTTATTTATTATTTTTTTTACCTCCCCCTGTAGAATTATTTTTCCCTTTATTTTATTTTATTTTATTTATTACTTTTTACCCCCCCCCTTCCTGAAGAATTATTTTCCTCTTTATTTTATTTTATTTATTACTTTTTTTTTACACTCACAGAACTGGACCACAAAGACAGACGGAATTTGGGGCGTTTAATTTAATATCCCAATTTTATTGGAAATTTGGAAATGGAAAACAACAACGTGAAAGCGGAAAACCTAGCAAACCGTAAGGTAGTACGCCCAAACAAGTTCCGCTCAGGGTGGTGTATGCTGAACTTAAAGGCTAACATAAACTTTCTTCAAGAGCAGCATCAATTAACAGTAGTAGTAGTAGTCTTCTAGCGTAGTAAGTAAGTAAGTAATAATAATAATAATAGTATTAATCTTTCATTTTCATGAATTACTGTTTTCTGCATATTAGCCAAACCTTAATTAATTACAATTGACCAGTGGCGCCCATATCAGTACTTTTAGGAGGGGAGGGGCTAAGAAATATTCTTACCTCCTTCAAGGTTGTCTACATTTTAGTAAATGTACAAGATACTAAAATACAACACGAATAATAATTGATAGAATCAATCATTAATATCTTATTATTTTTAAAAATGCTGTAAAAAAAGGTTTCGTCTATTTTAGTGTTTTAAATTTATCAAAATTTTGGCTATACCAACTGCTAGGGGGAGGGGCTCGAGCCACTACTTGCCCCGTTATGTGCACCCTTGCACTTGCTCCCCCCTCCCTGAAATTTATTTTGCAAGCACCCATGATTGCAGACAACTAGTCTCAGAGTTTATGGTAGCCTCGCAATGTAAATGTACTTGGCAGACAATATTCTGGAATATTCATTACGACGGAATTTCCGTCTTTCCTCTGATCATTGCTTTGAAGTCGTGATTCCTGCGATCAGACAGTTCTTCAGTGGCAGATAAAACTTTTCTTGCTTTTATTCTGCTAGCTACACAGTTTCATATTCATGAGAAAAAGCAATTCTTCCGTGAAAATAAATATTTTACACACATGCCACAATCAACATTTAAGAAGGTCCTTTTAAGGGCCACCTTTAATCCATATTCATCACTTCCGATGCCACATTCACAACGTAACGAAACGTTTCACGATGTAGCGATAACGTGTCGCCATCTATCGTCGCTTCATAAAACTATTTCCGTGCAGAACGCGGAAGGTTTACTTTTCGCCCACATGAACTTGAAATAAATTCCCAATTAGAAAAGCACTGCCGAGAATTAATAATCGTTAATTCTTATAAGAGTAAGCAAGCTATGAAATAATGGTGTAACAACTTAAGAATGGGAATGATACGTGAATACCATTCATTTGAATTCCCAATTAGAAAAGCACTGCCGAGAATTAATAATCGTTAATTCTTATACGAGTAAGCAAGCTATGAAATAATGGTGCAACAACTTAAGAATGGGAATGATACGTGAATACCATTCATTTGACTTCCCAATTAGAAAAGCACTGCCGAGAATTAATAATCGTTAATTCTTATACGAGTAAGCAAGCTATGAAATAATGGTGTAACAACTTAAGAATGGGAATGATACGTGAATACCATTCATTTGAATTCCCAATTAGAAAAGCACTGCCGAGAATTAATAATCGTTAATTCTTATACGAGTAAGCAAGCTATGAAATAATGGTGCAACAACTTAAGAATGGGAATGATACGTGAATACCATTCATTTGACTTCCCAATTAAAAAAGCACTGCCGAGAATTAATAATCGTTAATTCTTATACGAGTAAGCAAGCTATGAAAGAATGGTGCAACAACGTAAGAATGGGAATGATACGTGAATACCATTCATTTGAATTCCCAATTAGAAAAGCACTGCCGAGAATTAATAATCGTTAATTCTTATACGAGTAAGCAAGCTATGAAATAATGGTGTAACAACTTAAGAATGGGAATGATACGTGAATACCATTCATTTGAATTCCCAATTAGAAAAGCACTGCCGAGAATTAATAATCGTTAATTCTTATACGAGTAAGCAAGCTATGAAATAATGGTGCAACAACTTAAGAATGGGAATGATACGTGAATACCATTCATTTGAATTCCCAATTAGAAAAGCACTGCCGAGAATTAATAATCGTTAATTCTTATACGAGTAAGCAAGCTATGAAATAATGGTGCAACAACTTAAGAATGGGAATGATACGTGAATACCATTCATTTGAATTCCCAATTAGAAAAGCACTGCCGAGAATTAATAATCGTTAATTCTTATACGAGTAAGCAAGCTATGAAATAATGGTGCAACAACTTAAGAATGGGAATGATACGTGAATACCATTCATTTGAATTCCCAATTAGAAAAGCACTGCCGAGAATTAATAATCGTTAATTCTTATACGAGTAAGCAAGCTATGAAATAATGGTGCAACAACTTAAGAATGGGAATGATACGTGAATACCATTCATTTGAATTCCCATTTAGAAAAGCACTGCCGAGAATTAATAATCGTTAATTCTTATGCGAGTAAGCAAGCTATGAAATAATGGTGCAGCAACTTAAGAATGGGGATGATACGTGAATACCATTCATTTGAATTCCCAATTAGAAAAGCACTGCCGAGAATTAATAATCGTTAATTCTTATACGAGTAAGCAAGCTATGAAATAATGGTGCAACAACTTAAGAATGGGAATGATACGTTAATACCATTCATTTGAATTCCCAACCAGAAAAGCACTGCCTAAATTAATAATCGTTAATTCTTATACGAGTGAACAAGCTATGAAATAATGGTGCAACAACTTAAGAATGGGAATGATACGTGAATACCATTCATTTGAATTCCCAATTAGAAAAGCACTGCCGAGAATTAATAATCGTTAATTCTTATACGAGTAAGCAAGCTATGAAATAATGGTGTAACAACTTAAGAATGGGAATGATACGTGAATACCATTCATTTGAATTCCCAATTAGAAAAGCACTGCCGATAATTCATAATCGTTAATTCTTATACGAGTAAGCAAGCTATGAAATAATGGTGCAACAACTTAAGAATGGGAATGATACGTAAATACCATTCATTTGAATTCCCAATTAGAAAAGCACTGCCGAGAATAAATAATCATTAATTCTTATACGAGTAAGCAAGCTATGAAAGAATGGTGCAACAACGTAAGAATGGGAATGATACGTGAATACCATTCATTTGAATTCCCAATTAGAAAAGCACTGCCGAGAATAAATAATCGTTAATTCTTATACGAGTAAGCAAGCTATGAAATAATGGTGCAACAACTTAAGAATGGGAATGATACGTGAATACCATTCATTTGAATTCCCAATTAGAAAAGCACTGCCGAGAATTAATAATCGTTAATTCTTATACGAGTAAGCAAGCTATGAAATAATGGTGCAACAACTTAAGAATGGGAATGATACGTGAATACCATTCATTTGAATTCCCAATTAGAAAAGCACTGCCGAGAATTAATAATCGTTAATTCTTATACGAGTAAGCAAGCTATGAAATAATGGTGCAACAACTTAAGAATGGGAATGATACGTGAATACCATTCATTTGAATTCCCAATTAGAAAAGCACTGCCGAGAATAAATAATCATTAATTCTTATACGAGTAAGCAAGCTATGAAAGAATGGTGCAACAACGTAAGAATGGGAATGATACGTGAATACCATTCATTTGAATTCCCAATTAGAAAAGCACTGCCGAGAATAAATAATCGTTAATTCTTATACAAGTAAGCAAGCTATGAAATAATGGTGCAACAACTTAAGAATGGGAATGATACGTGAGTACCATTCATTTGAATTCCCAATTAGAAAAGCACTGCCGAGAATTAATTATCGTTAATTCTTATACGAGTAAGCAAGCTATGAAATAATGGTGCAACAACTTAAGAATGGGAATGATACGTGAATACCATTCATTTGAATTCCCAATTAGAAAAGCACTGCCGAGAATTAATAATCGTTAATTCTTATACGAGTAAGCAAGCTATGAAAAAATGGTGCAACAACGTAAGAATAGGAATGATACGTGAATACCATTCATTTGAATTCATAATAAGAAAAGTTATGTCGAGAATTAATAAGTATCAACATTATATGAGTAAGCAATCAGCTGGGGAATGATGGTGAAACTTAAGAATGGGAATTATATGTGAATGCCATTCATTTGAATTCCTAATAAGAGAAGTAGACTGGTTCCCATAAATTAAGATACAAAATGAAAAATCGCGTTAAGTTGGCTTATGATCGTTAAATACGTAGGCACGAAATTTTCGAATGTCACAGGCAAAGCACTGCAGCATCAGTGTATGATATGAAAATGAGCAGGGCCGGATGGAGCTCTTGAGGGGCCCTAGACGAAATTTCATTGCGGTGCCCAGAGCAAACTTTCATTGTGGTCACTAAAATAAAAATCTCATATTTTAATAAAGTCGTTTCTGAAAATTATCGTTCGTGATTAAGACACACGAACACTAACGTAAAGACAAAACGATTATCTCAAAGAAGTATTTGCTTTAAGCTTAAGAAAAAGACCATAATACGGACTGAAAGTTCAGAGAGAGAGAGAGAGAGAGAGAGAGAGAGAGAGAGAGGAAGACACACGAACAGTACCGTAAAGACAAAAAGATTATCTCAAAGAAGTATTTGCTTTAAGCTTAAGAAAAAGACCTTAATACGGACTGAAAGTTCAGAGAGAGAGAGAGAGAGAGAGAGAGAGGAAGACACGCGGACACTACCGTAAAGACAAAACGATTATCTCAAAGAAGTATTTGCTTTAAGCTTAAGAAAAAGACCATAATACGGGCTGAAAGTTCAGAGAGAGAGAGAGAGAGAGAGAGAGAGAGAGAGAGAGAGAGAGAGAGAGAGGAAGACACACGGACACTACCGTAAAGACAAAACGATTATCTCAAAGAAGTATTTGCTTTAAGCTTAAGAAAAGGACCATAATACGGACTGAAAGTTCAGAGAGAGAGAGAGAGGAAGACACACGGACACTACCGTAAAGACAAAACGATTATCTCAAAGAAGTATTTGCTTTATGCTTAAGAAAAAGACCATAATACGGACTGAAAATTCAGAGAGAGAGAGAGAGAGAGAGAGAGAGAGGAAGACACACGAACACTACCGTAAAGACAAAACGATTATCTCAAAGCAGTATTTGCTTTAAGCTTAAGAAAAAGACCATAATACGGACTGAAAGTTCAGAGAGAGAGAGAGAGAGGAAGACACACGGACACTACCGTAAAGACAAAACGATTATCTCAAAGAAGTATTTGCTTTAAGCTTAAGAAAAAGACCATAATACGGGCTGAAAGTTCAGAGAGAGAGAGAGAGAGAGAGAGAGAGAGAGAGAGGAAGACACACGGACACTACCGTAAAGACAAAACGATTATCTCAAAGAAGTATTTGCTTTAAGCTTAAGAAAAGGACCATAATACGGACTGAAAGTTCAGAGAGAGAGAGAGAGGAAGACACACGGACACTACCGTAAAGACAAAACGATTATCTCAAAGAAGTATTTGCTTTATGCTTAAGAAAAAGACCATAATACGGACTGAAAATTCAGAGAGAGAGAGAGAGAGAGAGAGAGAGGAAGACACACGAACACTACCGTAAAGACAAAACGATTATCTCTAAGCAGTATTTGCTTTAAGCTTAAGAAAAAGACCATAATACGGACTGAAAGTTCAGAGAGAGAGAGAGAGAGGAAGACACACGGACACTACCGTAAAGACAAAACGATTATCTCAAAGAAGTATTTGCTTTAAGCTTAAGAAAAGACCATAATACGGACTGAAAGTTCAGAGAGAGAGAGAGAGAGAGAGAGAGAGAGAGGAAGACACACGGACACTACCGTAAAAACAAAACGATTATCTCAAAGAAGTATTTGCTTTAAGCTTAAGAAAAAGACCATAATACGGACTGAAAGTTCAGAGAGAGAGAGAGAGAGAGAGAGAGAGAGAGAGAGAGAGAGAGAGAGAGAGAGAGAGAGAGAGAGAGAGAGAGAGGAAGACACACGAACACTACCGTAAAGACAAAACGATTATCTCAAAGAAGTATTTGCTTTAAGCTTAAGAAAAAGACCATAATACGGACTGAAAGTTCAGCGAGAGAGAGAGAGAGAGAGAGAAAGAGAGGAAGACACTCGAACACTACCGTAAAGACAAAACGATTATCTCAAAGAAGTATTTGCTTTAAGCTTAAGAAAAAGACCATAATACGGACTGAAAGTTCAGAGAGAGAGAGAGAGGAATACGCACGAACACTACCGTAAAGACAAAACGATTATCTCAAAGAAGTATTTGCTTTAAGCTTAAGAAAAAAGACTATAATACGGACTGAAAGTTCAGAGAGAGAGAGAGAAAGGAAGACACACGAACACTACCGTAAAGACAAAGCGATTATCTCAAAGAAGTATTTGCTTTAAGCTTAAGAAAAAGACCATAATACGGACAGAAAGTTCAGAGAGAGAGAGAGGAAGACACACGAATACTACCGTAAAGACAAAATGATTATCTCAAAAAGGATTTGCCTTTAAGCTTAAGAAAAAGACCATAATACGGACTGAAAGTTCAGAGAGAGAGAGAGAGAGAGAGAGAGAGAGAGAGAGAGAGAGAGAGAGAGAGAGAGAGAGAGAGAGGAAGACACACGAACACTACCGTAAAGACAAAACGATTATCTCAAAGAAGTATTTGCTTTAAGCTTAAGAAAAAGACCATAATACGGACTGAAAGTTCAGAGAGAGAGAGAGAGAGAGAGAGAGAGGAAGACACACGAACACTACCGTAAAGACAAAACGATTATCTCAAAGAAGTATTTGCTTTAAGCTTAAGAAAAAGACCATAATACGGACTGAAAGTTCAGAGAGAGAGAGAGAGAGAGAGAGGAAGACACACGGACACTACCGTAAAGACAAAACGATTATCTTAAAGAAGTATTTGCTTTAAGCTTAAGAAAAGGACTGTAATACGGACTGAAAGTTCAGAGAGAGAGAGAGAGAGAGAGAGGAAGACACACGAACACTACCGTAAAGACAAAACGATTATCTCAAAGAAGTATTTGCTTTGAACTTAAGAAAAAGACCATAATACGGACTGAAAGTTCAGAGAGAGAGAGAGAGAGAGAGAGAGAGAGAGAGAGAGAGAGGAAGACACACGGACACTACCGTAAAGACAAAACGATTATCTCAAAGAAGTATTTGCTTTAAGCTTAAGAAAAAGACCATAATACGGACTGAAAGTTCAGAGAGAGAGAGAGAGAGAGAGAGAGAGAGAGAGAGAGAGAGAGAGAGAGAGAGGAAGACACACGGACACTACCGTAAAAACAAAACGATTATCTCAAAGAAGTATTTGCTTTAAGCTTAAGAAAAAGACCATAATACGGACTGAAAGTTCAGAGAGAGAGAGAGAGATAGAGAGAGAGGAAGACACACGGACACTACCGTAAAGACAAAGCGATTATCTCAAAGAAGTATTTGCTTTAAGCTTAAGAAAAAGACCATAATACGGACTGAAAGTTCAGAGAGAGAGAGAGAGAGAGAGAGAGAGGAAGACGCACGGACACTACCGTAAAGACAAAACGATTATCTCAAAGCAGTATTTGCTTTAAGCTTAAGAAAAAGACCATAATACGGACTGAAAGTTCAGAGAGAGAGAGAGATAGAGAGAGAGAGAGAGAGAGAGAGAGAGGAAGACACACGGACACTACCGTAAAGACAAAACGATTATCTCAAAGAAGTATTTGCTTTAAGCTTAAGAAAAAGACCATAATACGGACTGAAAGTTCAGAGAGAGAGAGAGAGAGAGAGAGAGAGAGAGAGAGAGAGAGAGAGAGAGAGAGAGGAAGACACACGGACACTACCGTAAAAACAAAACGATTATCTCAAAGAAGTATTTGCTTTAAGCTTAAGAAAAAGACCATAATACGGACTAAAAGTTCAGAGAGAGAGAGAGAGAGAGAGAGAGAGAGAGAGAGAGAGAGAGAGAGAGAGAGGAAGACACACGGACACTACCGTAAAAACAAAACGATTATCTCAAAGAAGTATTTGCTTTAAGCTTAAGAAAAAGACCATAATACGGACTGAAAGTTCAGAGAGAGAGAGAGAGAGAGAGAGAGAGAGAGAGAGGAAGACACACGAACACTACCGTAAAGACAAAGCGATTATCTCAAAGAAGTATTTGCTTTAAGCTTAAGAAAAAGACCATAATACGGACTGAAAGTTCAGAGAGAGAGAGAGAGAGAGGAAGACACACGGACACTACCGTAAAGACAAAACGATTATCTCAAAGAAGTATTTGCTTTAAGCTTAAGAAAAAGACCATAATACGGACTGAAAGTTCAGAGAGAGAGAGAGAGAGAGAGAGAGAGAGAGGAAGACACACGAACACTACCGTAAAGACAAAACGATTATCTCAAAGCAGTATTTGCTTTAAGCTTAAGAAAAAGACCATAATACGGACTGAAAGTTCAGAGAGAGAGAGAGAGAGAGAGAGAGAGAGAGAGAGAGAGAGAGAGGAAGACACACGAACACTACGGTAAAGACAAAGCGATTATCTCAAAGAAGTATTTGCTTTAAGCTTAAGAAAAAGACCATAATACGGACTGAAAGTTCAGAGAGAGAGAGAGAGAGAGAGAGAGAGAGAGGAAGACACACGGACACTACCGTAAAGACAAAACGATTATCTCAAAGAAGTATTTGCTTTAAGCTTAAAAAAAAGACCATAATACGGACTGAAAGTTC